>JARYHS010009186.1:112608816-113066704 GCA_031002005.1 Vandiemenella viatica | reverse complement strand
TTACGACGCCTAACGGCCTATTTGGATGGGCGTGGCATCCGCCACACCCCACAGATCCCTAGACGACCAACCAAAATGGTCGTTCGGGGCTTGCCTGCAGATGTACCGGAGGAAGTGGTAGCTGCCGAGCTCTCCAGCGGCGGCATCGTCGCCTCCGCAGTTCATCAAATGCGACCGCCAGGCACAGAGGAGCGTTTATCGCTGTACGCGTTCCAGCCTGCGGATCGCGGATCGCGTACCGCGGCATCAACGTACCAGAACTATGCTCGGACGAAAGGTCCACCTCAAACTCAAGAAGAGACCTCCACTAGCCCTGGCGCAGTGTTTCCGCTGCCAGGGCCACGGGCACTTGGCCCGTGACTGCGCCACTGAGGAGCGCTGTGTCAGGTGTGCCGGACATCACAGAGTCGCCGAATGCAGCATCCCACGAAATGGGGCGACCACCTGCACCAACTGTTCCTGCCCTCACCCAGCTTGCTACAGCGGCTGCCCTATCAAGCAGAACATGCGTGCCAGCACCAAGGCGACGAGCACCAACGTGCTGGTGCCAACATCTACCACAGATCAGCCCAGGCGATATCCTGCTGTTACAGGATCTAAGCGACACGCAGCGATGAAGAAGCAGTCCGCATCCCACCATCCTCCACGCCACGCGGACTGCAACCAACTTGACAGCCTAAACGTCATCATCTAGCTGCTACAGCAGCAATCCTTGCTAATGACGCAAGTCTTAGCAAAGGCAGCGACCCCGGGAATGATACACTCGAAGATGCCACACAAAAATGATGACAACACAAGTGATTTGGAAGGAGATGCGACCGACGTTTGCAAGAACTTCCCCACACTCTGGGCGCAATGTTTTCCAGATGATTAATGTCTAGGCCAGCCCAGCTGTCGCGTCTGGGACTTCGCTTCTTACGCCGGCCAGCAGACGCAACCTGAAGATGATGGCACGTTACACCGTCGAAAATTCGTTCATGCACAATCAATTGGTCCGGCCGCATGCCCGAGAGATCCTGAAGCATCAGATTTGTCAGGAAAACCTATGATTACATATCAATAATTATTATATATTAGTTGGTAACGAAAACAGCTCTAATGATCTTGGGTAATTATTTGTAACTAGTGTAAGCCCGTGAAAGGTTTTTTTTATTTTTTTTGCTTTTCGTAACGGATCTATAATAGTTCAACTTTTTAAAGATCAAAGATTATGACAAGTTGACCTAATCAGACCAAATACGATGTTGCCCTGTAATTCGACCTTAGAAAAAATCTCATGAGCTATAAGAACTCGTAAGAATTAATAATCTTAATTCAGATTCCAGATTAGTAAACAGTTGAGCAACTCCGAACAAATGAATTATCGGAATACTCGATTCAGTAACATATTTGGTCTGATGTCCATTTTAAATTACCTTCTAACTTACGTACATTACAGTACGTGAACAAAGACCATTAACGAAAGTGGTCAGTAAAATACGTAAAAGCAAATAAACAGTAATGTATAAACTTTTTCAAACAGCAACAGTAGTGAAAGTTTTAATTAAATGTAAATTTAGTCTAGGCCGGAATGACAATTGGCATTAGTAATTACAGCAAAGACCATGAGTAATTTAAGTTTTTTTAAAACTTTTTTATGTTGCTTTCATTAGTGACTGACAAGCAGTTCCACGTTTTTTAGAACTAAAGTATGGCGATACTTTTTAACTACTAAATGCTACGAAAAGGTAACTTAATGAATATATCATTACAATTAATTTGGCAGCAGCTATTTCGCTATTAAATTGTGGACATAACCTCGAATTTCTTCTAATCATATCTCTGTTAATTTTTGAACAAAGACTGACACGTGATACCGTTCTCCAGTCAATTCACGTATTGAGGTGAGTGAGTGAGCATAGGAATTATATATTAAATGTTTCAAGTTAAAAACTGATGGCATAAGAGTATGTTTTTCTGGTGTGTTATAGCTTTGTTGTGGCAAACAGTTATTGATTTTAATGATCAGAGTTATTTTATCAATCACTGTAATACTGTACCATTCTGATGACGCAAACAAATAAATCACAATAAATGACATGTAGGTTTTTCAGTTTTTAGTATTAGTTTTTATCAAACTAATAAAGATTTCAAGCTTTTACTTAAACAAAACTTATAAAAATATTTTAATATAAGAAAACTGAAAAGCTGAAAATTATCCAAGAATACAGTAAAAACTGAATTGCTTTTGCATTGGTAAAATCTTCCTTATTATTTCACCTATATAGAAGATTTAATTTATATACGATATTTCAGAAAAGCTTGACAGTTTTGATGTTATGTAAACGTTATTCGTCTGTGAAATTAGATTCCTTTGTAGCTTAAAAGCAAGAAAATATAAGGTTCATTGACTTCAGATTTATTGGAAGCACACAGAAAGTTCATTTCTATGCTGTTAGTATTGTGTTTAAAGGATTTATGTGGATTTTGATTGCCTTAAATTTTACAATCAATATTTGACTTGTATGGCCCGAAGACCCAATGAGTTACATCCACCAATTGGCAGAATTTCCTTGAACATTGTCCAAATGAACAGCTGAAGTGGCACCATCTGTTTGTGAAACGCGTAATATGTGTTTTGCGCGAAAACAATGTATTTTGTGGAAATTAAGAAAATATGTATAAACATTGAAGCTGCTAATAGGAAACCACTTTTAATTTCAAAAGATAGAGCTAACCGATGAAAGCAATAGACAGAGAAGCTGTATAATGATTTGCTAAGCAATAGCGTGTTAGAAGGAGAAGACGGTTGACATTGAGGATTTGCGAGGTTCTGTTTTAAGAACAGAAATTGACACAGCACTGAAAGATCTAAACATATATAAGGCACTGCAATCGATGAAATTCCTGACAAACTAGTGAACTATCTTGGAGAAGAAGGAATTCTAGGATTATTCAAACTGATGTAAAAAAATTAGGAAACAAATGAGATTCCAACTAATTTTACTAATTTTTATTTCACATTCTCAACAAGAGATCTAGCGGACAAATGTAAAAATTAGCGGACCTTAAGTTTACCATCACATCCTTCAAAATTACTGACTAGGACAATGTACATAAGAATAGTAAAACAGATATTTAATGAAGATCCCTTTGAGTTTATAAAATAACCGGGTGTAGGAGATTTACACTTGTTTTATAGTAATGCTGTAGGGGTGGATCAAGAAAAACAAGGATATTACTATGGAATATACTGGACCTTAAAATAACTTAGATATTGGGACAAGATGATCAAAAGTTTGAAGAAGTCAGGTGTAAAATATCAATACAGAAGAATAAATTACAATATATAAAAAATCAAATGGCTAGAGTAAGTGTAGAGAAACACGAGAGATAAGACAATATGTTAAATAGGGTGTGAAACAAGGTTGTAGTCCATCACTATCAACATTCAATATATATGTAGAGCAAGCGATAATGGAAATTTGAATGTGACATAAGGAATTACAAGCAGTATGCTGTAATTTGACATTGCCTTGCTATCAGAACAGAGTGAGGATATTGAGAAATTATTGAAGGACATTACCAAAATACAGAGAGAAGAATTTGGACTAAACATAAATCAAAGCAAGACCAAAGTAATTAAATATAGCAGAAACGATAGCAACATAAATATCGGTTCAGATATAATAGGAAAAGTAAATGTATTTTGTCATTTAGGAAAATTACGACTAATAGCAGAATCAACAACGATGTTAGAAGCAGAACAGCACTAAAGAAAAAACTTTTCTTTAAAAAGATATAGATTTTATTTTAAATATTTATGTATGACTGGGAAAGAACTTTCTTGTGCTGTGTAGGTGGAGCACAGCGTATTATGGTAATGAAACTTGGATTTTAGGAACATCAAAAACAAGGAAAATTGAAAAGTTTCAAAAGCGATGTGAAAAATTAACTGGGCAGATAAAGTAAGAAATTAAGTGTTTTAGAAATGGTGGGTGAAGAAATAAATTCGTGGTAGAGTCTTACAGAAAAAAGGGATAGGATAGTGTGTCACATTTTAAGACATGCGTGATTTATTAATTTGTCAGTGGAGGGACCACTAAAAGGAAAGAACTGTAGAAAACGACTAGAATACACAAAGCGGATAATTGAGGACTTAGGTTGAACGAGTAAGTAGTAACCAGTAACTAGTTGAGAGACCGATGGCAGAAAAAAAGTAAATGTTGAAATGTGTGATCTTAGAGGTGGTGATTGAGCAGGCGTATAGAAACGCTAATCAGGATGGGGAGGGGGATATGCAAGGCTCGCTAGGGACATGAACCTATGTTTGGTGTGCCAACACAATCCACTGCCACACTAGTGGACGCAATTAATATGAAATTTTGACTTGTTGCGGTGTTCGTGAATGTCTTTTCCTCCTCTATTCATGTAAAAAATTTCATACATAATTCCTCACAAGCCATCGTATCTGTATTAGAGACTTCTCGGACTATAGTCACTTTTTTTGGTGTGTGCAGACCTTTACCTATTTCGCGTCAAACGGTCGATCTTGGAATACCAGAATCGTGAGGCGCATTACACCTTTGTTTGTACTATAGGCAAAACTTCCCGTAACCTGTAGAACAGAACAAAATCAGCAAATTTGGTTGACTACGCTTATGCCGAACTGAACAACTACTTTCCACAAATTTTTGTCTCAAGAGAAAATTTTATGCGGCGGCCGCGGAGCTCAGGTGGTAGAGCGTCTGACTGCGACCCGGAAGACCAGGGTTCCATCCCCGACGAAGCCGAGGACCTTTCCTCGATGCTGAACGTCCGGAACGGCTCCCCAGTGCCATTCAGCCTGCTATCCCATGAGTACCGGGAAGGTAAAGAAGGGCCGGAGCGTGGCGCTGACTCCGTCACATCCATTCTTGTGCCAGCTAAGCTTTTTTCATAGATTTCGTATCATGAAATCGAAACGCACAGAGATGACGTTCCGCGACAGTGAAAGTAACTGTTTTAAAGAGAATGTAGCTGATGCTTGATATTATGCCAAAATGTAAGACTTCAACGAATTCGTGAAGTTATTTGAATAAATTTTTCCAAATTCGTACAGTCTTGTATGAGGCATCATGTATGCCGTTATTTTTGTTGAAAACTTTAAAATCATTAAAATATTTAAAAAAATGCTTCCTAAATAAAATCTACACCTGTTTCATAAGATCCTCTATAATTTTTAAGCGGAGAATTCAGTGAGCAAGCGAGGGAGGACATTTACATTGCATATGGTTATTCCTTGATTTCTTGCAAGCGTCGATAGATATTGAAGAGAAACTTTTCCTGGACCATGCTAGCATATTCCTATGTACAGCACAACTATACGCTTCGAAAACTAATTTTCACCTTACTTCAGTGATTGAAATAAATGTTTTGTGTTATTAAATTATTCTTTGTTTGAACCTATAATTTGCTATCTCACATTTTGGAATTATCTTGAGTCATTTTTCAATCAAAAACAAAACAGGGCAAAACAAACTTTATTATGTTGCAATTAAATGTTTCTTAAATTTCAGGATATTAGTTCAGATAACTATTAACAGAAAAATTAAAAGTTAGATCTGTAAAAATCCCACTTGCATATCTTTCCTTAATGTTGGGTGGTGTATGAAAGCTTAAGCATTAAGATCCTTCAGAAACTGTATTGTTTTCATTTATCTCGCCGCTAATTTGAGTAAAACTTTCTGGAAATATTTAAGTAGTATTAATGGATTTCGACTGGCTTTGGGAAGCAGGCACAGAAAGTTTTCGGGATAACCAATTCTCTGAAATGAACTTATGTTTTTCCAAGTATTAATTAAATAATTACCTCCGCCCTCGCCCTCCTTGATCAATAGAAAAATACCTTCAAAACAGTTTACCAGTATCGAAATATGAGATTTTCTTAGCCCTTCCTCGTAACGGGAAGTACTAATTAAATAACTCCCCCACCCTCCGATCTTAAGCAAAAGAACCTTCAAAAATGTTTAGCAGTATCTAAAGAAGGGATTTTTTTAAGACTTGAATGAGCTGCGATAATAACAGAAGAATTAAAATTAGAATCATAGTATTATGAAATGGCTGAAAGAATTTTATACCCGCCAGTCTAAATTGTATAAATTATTTTCTTCGGTGCTTTCGAAAGAAATTTTTCACACTTTTGAATGAAACGTTTCTAACGGATTATTTAAATCATGGCACAAAAGAAGAGATACAATTTGTTTAATAGTCTAATTTTTATTCTTAAAATCCTTTAAATTTTTTTAAAGGTGGAAGTGAGTTATGGCATAATTAAACGCTCGTAAAACCCTTTTTTCTGGGGAATTTAGGTGCTGACTGCTGTTTTAAGAATTGTGGCTTCATCGTAGGAAAATAGACAAAAATACCAATCAATGACTCTGTCATACCACACTGCCATTTCGTATTCACTAAAATTACTTAAAAGGACTTTCTTTAGTTTATTGTAATCGCGGTTAGTAAATGAATTTGCTTCCATGTTAGCCAATTGTAACAGATATCGACAGAAACAGCAATAGGCATCTACAGGTAAGATCCGTAGGAACAGTATCAAGGAAACCAGAAACGATTTCATTTTAATGATTCAGGAGTGTTTTGGAGTTAATTGCTTAGCTCCCCCGTCAAATTATTATACTGTTTGTTTCAGATAAATCCATAGTTTTCCGTTCTTAAATGGTAAGATCATTGCATGGAATGAAATGTTATTTGCAGAAGTGTGCAAACTGCAAAAAAAGAAAAAGAAAAGAAAAAAAGAAATAATAATAATAAAAAAATCAGAAATGATACAATGGCTCCGAAGTTTCGTTCACTGTTGTGAAATGAACAAGGGAGGCCAAATGAATAGTGTAGCACTAGATCTTTCGAAGGCTTTGACTGCATGAGTCATAAATGGTGGTAAATAAGGTAAAAAACTATTGGAGTGGACGAAAAAGTTATTTCCTGGATAGAAGAATTCTTAAAAGGTAGAAAACAAAAAGTCAGGGTAGGAAATGCAGTATCAAAAGAAGTGAAAATAGGAGTACCGCAGGGTAGTGTTTTGGGATCATGGCTATTCATCATTCTAATGAATGATTATATTGATAGTTTATTGTCAGATGTTAGGTCGTTTGCAGGTAACATAATGCTATACAACAGGATCAAAACTGCAGCAGAATGTGAACAGTTGCAGGGTGATCTGGATAGGGTATTTTGCTGGATAGGTGAACATGGGTTGAAGATAAATACAAAGAAGAGTCAGATTATTAGGTATATAGATAAAAAAAAACTAAAGGTTGTTTATGAGTGTAAGGTGAGGAAAGAATTGCTTGTTGAATGCTTGAAATGTAAGTATATTGACATAACATTTGATAACAAACTATACTGGGCAGAATACACTTGATAAATAATAGGAAAAGGTTTCAAATCCTTCACTTGTTGGAGTGGGTCATAAAGGGATGTACCAGAGAAGTAAGGGAATTGGGTTACAAAACTTTGGTCAGACCACTGCTGGAATATGGTGGTGTAGTACGGGACCCTCACTTTGGGTATCAAATACAGGAGTTGGAGGAGATGCAAAAAAGGGTTGTTAGATTTGTCTCTGGAAATTACCACAGAACACAATTAGTAACCGATACGATAAAAGAACTGGAATGGGATTCACTGGAGACGGACGGAGGGTGAAGAGAGTAATGGGAGTGTACAAGGCGTATATTGGTGATGAGGCATGGAAAAATATTGGTGTAAGTATTAGGAGCAGTGCATTGAAGGTAAAAGATGACCATGACCACAAACTGCCACTCGATTTCAGGTACAAAAGAGTGGGAAGATTTTCTTCCGTAGGTAAGGATGTCAGGTATTGGAATAAGTTACCAAGAGAAATGATGAATAATTTACCAAAATTGCTGAAAGAATTTAAATTTTGTAGAGAACAAAAGTAGACAGCTTCAGGAAAATTAAAAATTGGTGTGTAGGGAAATTGTCACCGGAGCGTGCGCTCCATCGCATTTATATTAAATTAGTTAATCTTTGTGTAATTTAGGTCTACACTGTAAAAGATATTATCATTTAGAATAAAAATCTCACAATCATAGTTCGACGGGCAACCAAGATAAATGAATCCAGGAGGACATTAATACAAAATATTAGTCAAAAGCGTTTATTTTACCAAAACCAGAAATTTTATTTAATTTAAATTAATGCAGCATTCTAAAATTTCATTTAACTGTAATTTTAAACGCCAAATATAAGGTAGTTTAAGAAATAAGGACCATTTTGCAACGTCTCTTTGAGACAAAAGTTTGCCCCTAAATGCAGACTTCTTGCCGTTCTTGAATTAGCGGCATTGCAGGGCACAGTAGCTGCAGTCTCGGACACACTGCGCGTGAAAGGGGCCCTTTGAGCACGGACCGTCCACAAGTGGCCTGAATAATTTGTCTCGGTCGTCTGGAGCTAACCTCATTGCGGAACTGGCAGCCCCAACGGCGGAGGCTATCTCTCTCGTCCCGCACTCACTCAAATAAATCACATTCTCCTTGGTTTCCTGACCACATCACTATGCTAATGCTAGATCTTTGTCGCAACTTGAGCGATTTAGCATATAGAATAAACTGATACTCCCTGCCAATTTCTTCTAGCGCTTTGCTTTCTAGAACGGGAATAAGGCAGTGATCATTCGGAAGTGATACGTAGACATCACTCGTAAAATATAACCCTTTATTTTATGCGTTTGCCACCTTATGTTAATAATGAGCGTTGATACCACCTACTATAAAACATTTTTGCTGTAAAGGGAAATGAAAAATTAATCTTGTATCAAACCCACACTATTTGTGATATCAAGCTGAAATTTGCGTTGTTGCGTTGTTTGCTTGTTGTGTGTCTGAGAACTCCCATATTAACAGTGTACAAGGTATAAATATTTCATTTAATAACGAAAATAACGAAAGAACTGAAAAATTTGTATTACACCTTCTTCGCCTTCCTGTACAATTACGTATTTTGCATTTATGCCGTTGTTATTGCGGGATAGCGATACTTTACAGTGCCAATTTTCCTATACACATGTTTTTATTTTTTT
Organism: Vandiemenella viatica; assembly: GCA_031002005.1. Classification (NCBI taxonomy): domain Eukaryota; kingdom Metazoa; phylum Arthropoda; class Insecta; order Orthoptera; family Morabidae; genus Vandiemenella; species Vandiemenella viatica. Next base: position 113,057,631 of record JARYHS010009186.1, on the reverse strand, counting down.
TCTCTCCTAGTTTTTATAAAAAATCTGGAATTGTTTGATTACAATTTTGCCCTTTAAGAATTCTAACTTTAAAATTTTTCCAGCGTTTTTGGTAAATTGTTCAGCACTTCTGTTTATAATTTATTCCAAGCTACGAAAGGAAATTTTCCACTTCTTTATGCCTGAAATCGAATGCCATTCCAAGCATTACTCCTAATTCGTCTAGCAATATCCATCCAAGCCCCACCACGAGTATATGCCATGTACACTCAATCATTCATATACATCAAGGAGATAGTCAATTAATTCTGAACTTGGGGTAACATATCCACGTTGAAAATGCCACTAGTTTTGTAGTACGCTGTTTCATGTCACCTTAATCATCAAAAATTGGTGGAAAGAAAACTTTGTCTTTCAAAAATTTACAAATGTTATAAAGTACGAGATGGGGTCTCTTTATATCGTTTGCTGTACGGACGACTGTGATGAGATTTCGCCTATCTAATTTCTAACACCCAGCTTTTTCTCCAGACAGTTTGTTATAGAAACAGTTCCAAACGATTTGTGCCAATCGTAGATTTATTGTCAGTTAGTTGGTGGTTTTCTGAAACGTGTTCCAAAATGCCGTGAAAAACATACGGAATTTGTTCGGGTAGATTCAAACACACAACAAGATGTCTCTACAGAATTAGCAGCCATTTGTTATTATTCTTATTTTACAACAAGTGGGTGCAGTGATACCATCTGTACCACCTAACCTACAAAATTTCTCAATCAAACAACGCAAAAAGTTAAATTGACAAAACAGATAGCTGAGGTTTATACATGACGCAAGTGTTAGTTTCATTTGTAGTAACGGTTTAATATTGGTCAAATCAGAAGCTGGCATAAACTATTGCTCCTTACGAAAGGAGACCCAGAAAACGCTGCAATTCAAGATTACATGAATGCAGAAGATGTAGGTAAAAAAAATTTACTTTAGGAATAAGACTTAAAACTTGTATCACCTTTGACTCCCACTAAATGTAACAAAATTCAAGTATTTACTGGTGGCGAATTATTTGATTTTGATGATTTACCTACAAATCCTACTGTATTTTGCAATAAGTAGGTAGCGTTGCATGCTAATTCTGTTTGTGACACTATTGCGGCTCCAATCAGTAACCTGAAAAATTAATAAGTTAATTAAATTACACATTTTCATATTTGTTGAACATTTTACAAGTACCTTGCCCATAAATTTGAATGAGACGAAAGGTATAGTTTAAAAAGAACGCTATTCATATTTTCCTCTTGACGTTCTTGTTATGGAAATAGCTCTATGAAGAAGGATTATAAATAACGTTTTACTAAAGAATTGTGGATATAAAATCAAAATGTGACTTGAACTGTTACGGGAGCATTGGCGGGATTAGACATATCAATTTTTGAATGAGCTGTGGAAGTTGTGTATTTAAAGTAAAGCTCGAAGCAAGTATCATCTATTAAACTCCTGAACATTTCATGGATGTTGCGAGATAATATAATTCTTGTATCTGGTTGCTCCAACATAGTCAGATTGTTTTATTGTGTCTTAGTGTTTGTACGGAGAACTGAGTGCAGTTTTCTCCTCCAATTAGTTGTATAAAATTTTCCAAGTAGTACTTAAACCATATAAAAGTGATAAGCGCCGTATGTTTCAACAGAATATATGATTGTTTAAAGAATACCCATGAAATTGAAATGAATGTTGCGCTAAGAATTTTCGATTTGTATCACTGCCCAAATACCAGTCAAGAAATATCACCTTGACGCACAGTGACTACAGGTGGAGTAACCAGACATAGGATACAATTAAACATCAGCTCTCGGTTGCGCCGTAATGTAGTTATCCCTGTGCTTAATGAATGAATAGTCTGAGCCGAGTGTTTCAAGCAAGGCGCCTCGACTCACCACGTCTATGATCTGCTGTAGTGTCAACCCGAACTTCACCTCCAGCGGCTCCGACTCGTTGGCTACCGGCCGCCCAGCGTGTTGTATGCGCCCAGCAGCGCATTCAACAGCTTCTTCTCATGAGGACCCTGCTCAGAGCCTGCAACAAGCCAAGACAGACTCACATGAATCAAATCACTTGGTACCGCAGGTCATTCTGAAACCAATCATCGCACAGTGGGGAGAAATCTCAAAAAGCTGGCCGAAAGTCGAAAAAAAGTGTTTATTTAGGGAATTTTAAGTATACAGTTGGGTAGACTCACTCCCAAAGTGTTTAACTTCATGGTTAAAATAGGTCCTAGGCTTGACACAGACGCTGTACATCATTTGAAATGTGACTGTTAACCGAGCAACTATTGCGAGATACAGAGGAAGTAAATCAACCGTAATACTTTAAACTGGTGTAAAAGTTTTCAGTTTTGAGCAATTTTCATCATTCAAAATGGACGGAGATCGTGATGGTGAGTTCAATGTTTACATGTATTACAAATACATAAAAAACATTTTAAAGTTATTTATTTAATAAATAATTTTTAAACAAATTTAAAGTTAATTTGTATTTTACTTTCTCAAAATTGAAAACAGTTATAAGTTCCACGGAATTCCACAACGAACCTTATTTTAACTTCATTCTCTACTATTTATCTATTGAAATATCAAAATAAAAAATTACAAAAAATGCTGCTATAAACTGCTATTCCACAATTTTTGCAGCTTAATTTATCTGCAGTTTACGTGTATTTGGTCTTTTTCAATTTCATGTGTAAATTGTAAGTTATTGTCATAGTTATTAAAAATATTTAAAGTATAATTAATTTTGTTTTTTGGTAGTATTATAAAACTATCATCTACATATCTGAAATAACACATCATTTCAAAATCTAGCAGTTTAAAACATTGTTCTTCCAAATCTCGCATAGCTAAGTCCACTAGAGTTGGATACACCCATAGGAGTGCCAAATTTTTGGTTATAACTTAATCTGTTATTGGCGAAATTAACTTCACTAATACGATATACTGAAGAACACCAGACGAAATTAACTTCCTCTATTTATATTATCTTTAATAATACCTGTATGTATGGGGTTAGTTTTAAATAGATTTAATTGGATATAAAAGTCTAATACAAGTTATATTTTATTGCTCAAGAATCTGCTGGTCCAACCACGGAGAGCAACGATAAAGTTGGTTTCATACGAAAGGAAATAGGAATGTATAGTACACCACATTTTTACTCACAAAAAATTTTAATAATTGAAACATTTTTCAATTTTTGAAACCTATTTAAATTCTAATATATTTTAATTTTTAATCTGCTATATTAAATCCGCCATTTGTTCTTTTTTGCATAGTTAGCATTGGAATTGGTATCAGCGAGCTCATTAAACCCTGTATACAAATTTATATGACAATTGAAACATTATTAGAACATTTATAATTTTTAATCCACCATTGGATCCTACATTTTTTTTTTTTTTTTTTTTTTTGCAATTTTGACATTGGAATTGTAATCAGCGAGCTCAAAACCAATTTTGTACAAAGTTTTATTAAACTTGGATAACGTTTCCATATTTTGACCAGCTTTTTGAGATTTCGCCCCACTGTGCATCGTACGGAAATGTTGGCCGGGAAAACCTGCAGGATTGTTCAGCCGCCAGATGAAAAAGTTTTCAACTCACCTTTAAATGTTTATAGTAACACCAAAACCTGAGAATTATGTTTCTTCTGAAATGTTTTTTTTTCTGTTCGATATGTTTTGAATATTATTGTTAATTATAAGTCATTCACTGCTGACTAACGGAGCTTATTATCAGCAAAAAAATTTAGTTAACCCTATTTAACTATAATTGTAGAATATTTTATAGAGCATACGACATGCTGATGGTAATTCGTTCGTCTTGTATTGAATTTTTGTATTACGATTGCTATAGGTCCTTCAGAAAGAGTACGGCTGTATAGGGTTTCACCTTCTCTCTCAAATGCAACACGAATAACATGAAAAACCTATCACGCACTTACTTCAGTTATCATATGCACTATCTCTGCATATCTATCACCGTACAATAACATAAAAGTGTAATTCTCGGTAATACTCTTAGAATAAGAAGTAGTGAACAAAACAACAGAAGAACTGAACTAATTTTCGATAGCGAAATTCCAGAAAAATCAATTACTAATATACGAGCTCAAAACATTTACCTTGGCACCTCAAAGTAGTAATCAAATACGACCCACAGAAATGAAGTTTGTAAGTTAGAGGAACCAGTAGGGAAAATATTTCAAGAAATAATTAGAACAGAAGCTGGCGTGGAAGTTAAACAACATAATAAGTAGGTCAGATTGTCACAGTCCTGTAGTTAATCCTCGATTTTTCTTCTCGTTTTATTTCAAGAAAAATAAAACCATTAGTAGCTAATGAAGTTCTCATACGAAATCTTCTTGCGGCAAAGTTAATTTTCAAGCGAATATATAAATGTACTGTTACAGGAGAATGTTCATTTCGTAATTCATGAATCTCTCGCCTGCGGGGACTTGCTTTCCTGACAGCTGGTTCAAACTGGCCGAGCCTCCGCGTCATTGGAGATTTATCGCTGACAGAATAGGTGTCAGTAGAGGAAACTGGAGCGAGTCACAGCCGTAACTCAGCTGGAAACGTCAGCACATTGCTGACTCCTGAGTTATGGCCAACGCATTCCTGCCTGGGGCGCCAGGATACTTAACGTTAACGTAAACATTATGTCCATGTCACCGCTGACTTGCACTAACGATCATAAAAGTTTGATGTTTCTATTTTCTGGTTATAATGCTATTTTTGCTTAACAAAAGGACGAATTGTTAAATTTGTCCTGCTGCCTGTACGTCTCTCACTAGCTCATAACTTCTAAACCTAGTCACTTTGAAATTTGTAACTGTCACTATTTTAGTTCTTACTGTTCTATACACGACTAAAACCTAAAATAACTATGTGGCCTTAAGTGAACTGCTGATTTTTTATTTTTTTAATTTTCGTGGTCATCAAAAATAGCTAAAAACCAGCGGAAACTCTGAAAGTGTTCGAATTTTTAATATTCCACAACTGTTACAAGTTTTTGGTGAAAAACCATAACAAAACTGTTCCCTCGTTATTCCAGAAATTAATAGGATAACGCGAAATGTCGCCGACAGAATCTGCTTTATACAAGAGTTTCTTGTATTTTGCGTTTTTTTAAAAAAGTTTAAGGTTAGATTGTTACTAAAAAAAAAGGCTGCAAACCGTGAGGTGGTAGGGTATATTCCCAGGCGGAGAAATGGCTAAATAAGCCTCGTGCCCCTTCATTTCTTCTACAGCGGCACGCTGACACATTCATCTCCCTGCGTAGAATCACACTTATATTTTACGAACAAAGATATACTGCTGAACTAGAGTGGACGAAAGTGGTTCGAGTTCTTAAAATGTTTAATTTTTATGTATAAGAAATCGGAGAGGAGGTGTAAGTATTGTAATGTGACGAATGCTTGTATGATTTAGGGCGTAATATTTATGTATTGCTTTGTATTCTTGTAATAACCTACAGTGGTCTCCAGAATTGATAGAACGTGTCATCATTCAACAAGAATATTTTAATTTTTGATACTTAAAACTCATTTTTATTAGTGAGTAAACGTTTTGTTTTTAGATTATTTCTTAATAGCAGTAAATCTAATTTAATTTCGGTTGATCCTTATCTGTTACAGAACATTAATTTTATATGTATGAATTTGCACATATATAATTTGCATTTCGATATAGACTGGTTCCTAAATACGATAAAATTTGTATTACTTTGAAGATCTATTGACTTTCGTGCTAATAAACATAAATAAATTCCGTAAAACATACACAACATTACTAGCAGGCATAGGAGCATGGTATTCCTATAACTAATAATTGTATGACTGATTTCTTTGAGGATCTTCCATTCATAAAATTTCGGACCAATTGATTTGAAACCAGGACGATATAAGAGAGAACTGTCTTCTTCCGTTTTGTCTGATCTCGAGTCCAAATAATTAGTTATGCCGCATTTCTTTAATTCATAGAGTTATTAAAGCTTTTCATCTTTTCGACCGAGCATGGTGGTGTAACGGCTAGCGTTCTGGCCTCGCATTCGGGAGGACGGCGGTTCGAATCCCCGTCCGGGCATTCAGATTTGGGTTTTTCATGGTTTCCCAAATCACTCCAGGCAAATGCCGGGACGCTTCCTTCAAAAGGCCATGGCCGAATTCCTTCCCATTCCTTGCCCCCATCCTTTCCCGTCTCTAAAGACCTCGCTGTTAGAGACACGTAAAGCAGATTAAAAAAAAAAAAACATCTTTTCGGCGCCATGTGCCACCCGCTTTGGAATAAATCGTGCAGTAATAACAATAGGGAAAGACAGTATGACTCAATGGGCCATTGTGATTAATCTGTGAATGACAAAGGGTTTAGTCAAAAGGTTTTGGAGTAGTTATTTTTGTATTACTTAAAGATTTGAGGAGAAAATTTGTTCAAAACACAAAAGTTTCGTAGCTTACAACAGAAAACCAATTAAAAACCATAATCACGATGGCCAACCGAATAAAATTTGAAGCCGTGCAGGTTTTTAAATGCCAATGCTTTTAAACGCACGGGAAAACTGGTTTGTTTTACTATTTAAGGTGTCTTTCTAAAATAGGTTGCAGTGATGTCAGCGCAGGCGATATCTATTGTCACTGATGTCTGTTAGTGAATCGCCTTCTAAAGCTAATTAGGTGAATTTGATTTGAAGTTTACAGACTACATTATAAAACGTCAAGCCTAAAATATAAATGAACCTTGAAGTGAGGAAGCTCAAACGATAGTCTGCAACACGTTTAAACGGAATGTAATACTGGTACACGAAATAAAGGCCAACTTATGAAGTGACCAAGGATCCTGAGCTACCTGCGACGTAAACCATGTCACATATACGCAAACACTCCTTTGCACTGTGTGATTTACGTATGGTCTGAGGGACATGACTGACAAGAATACTGTTTAGAATGTCGTGTAGAACTCTTACGGTACAATCGGCACAGTCACCTTAAGGTACAGATGAACAGTGAAGAAAAGCTGTCACAGCATTATTATTATTATTATTATTATTTATATACAAGAGTCACCGGTGTGGCTCTACCAGTCAGACGGTATCTAGTTTGACCAGAACCATGAGGTGATTCCTTTTTTACACGCTTTATATTAGCTTGACTTGTATGTATGTATGTATGAACGTAACGGAATTTTACAACTCCATTTTGACCCACTTCCAGATGTCCGAGCTGGTTGAAATTTGGCACACATATTAAGAACCGGTGACAATACAAGAATTTCATAGCTATATCCTGCTATTCTCATTACTTTGACAGTAACAAAAGAACAATGGTTGAATGTCGTGAAATTTTGCAATTTAATTTTAACTCAATTCCAGATTTCCGAATTGTTTGAAATTTTGCTGATGTATTGATAACTGATTACAATACAATAATTTCATAGCTATATCTTGATATTATCATTACTTTGACAGTAAAAACAGAAAAATAAATTGCACACGTTTTAAGAACCGTTGACAATTCAGCAGTCTCTTAGCAACGTCCTGCTATTCTCGTTACTTTGACCATCTCCAGTTTCCCGGGTGTGATTTACGAGCCTTGGTTGCTGACGACGATCGCCTTCCACTGTCTCCTATCCAGAAAGGTTTCTCTGTCTGCAGTCACTTAACGTGATGTTGAATAGTGAGTATTCGAAACATTACTTCGTACTATTAGAAGAGTAGTCTTCCACATTTACCCTGCTATTGGACCTCTGGCTGAACTGACCATTTAATTGTATTTAACTCGTGGAAGTAATAATTAAAAATGAAAGTACAAGACAAAGATAAAGAGAGATTGGCAAAGAAAAGCCAACAGTAGGAAACATACTTTTGAAACTATCTGAACTAAAAAGTTAAAAATAAAATTGTAGTTTAAAAAACTAAAAACACGCTTACGTAGTAATGTGAACTAAAAGGTTAAAAATAATCTTTAAATATAAAGATTTTGTTTAACAGTGATGGGACGTCCCACAGTACAAGATAAATTATTTTTTTTGAATAAGCTTAAAGAATAAAGTCACTGATTACAAAATTAACTTTAATGTAAAAAAAAAAAAAGCGTGGGGTGCTCTCTACACAACTTTTGACAATGACTCTACCTTTACAAACAGCGAACGACAAAAAATATAAGACAACTTATATAGTAGCACCCCATGCTTTTTTACATTAAAGTTAATTTTGTAATCAGTGACTTTATTCTTTAAGCTTATTCAAAAAAATGAATTTATCCTGTATTGTGGGGCGTCTCATCACTGTTAAACAAAATCTTTATATTTAAAGATTATTTTTAACCTTTTAGTTCACATTACTACGTACGCGTGTTTTTAGTTTTTTAAACTACAATTTTTTTCCAAGTGCTATACACTATTTAAGTTATGGTGCTCTCATTGCTGGCAACTCACGTTTGCCATTTTTTACGTTTTGGCCAAACTCGAAGAGTCAGAGTCCGCTGCTTTGGAAAGAATCTAAGTCACGGCTAGCTAAAGCTCGACTGCGCTTAGACATCATTCCAGCGAAAGTAAGCAAGTATAATTTACAGGACTTAATATTTTAGACTCTGCGTTGAACATGTAGTCACATATTCCTTCTGTGAAAGGCTGCTAATAAGTACATGGAGCTAGAAAGCGTTTATTGGGCTACTCTACGACAGCTCCCAAACCTTTGCCCTAGCCAGGTATCCAACCACCTATCCATCCCCCCTGCCGTCTGGGATCTAGGATAAGTTTATATCTTAGGCTTAGTGGAACGAGAACATTAGTAAAAGTTTTAATTAAATTGAAATTTAGCCTAGGCCGGAATGACAATTGGCATTCGTGAATACAGCAGAGCCCACGAGTAATTTATGTTTTATAGTTTTTTATGTTGCTTTCAATAGCAACATGTTACTGAAAAGCAGATCCACGTTTTTTCAGCCGAACTTTTTATTGATTTTTTTAAAATTATGAAATGTTACAAAAAGCGAAGTTAATTAATGTATTATGACAATTAATTTGGTAGCAGTCGCTTAGCTATCAAACTGTAGACATAACCTCGAATTTTTTCTAATGATATCTCTGGTCGCTGTTAATTTGCGATTGACGGCTGTCGCACGTCGTCACCGTTCTCCAGTCTAACGAGGTGAGTGAGTGAGTTTAGAAAATTATGTAGTAGATCAGCGTATCCGCTAGTAAAGAGAAGAGCTTGTGAAAAGATTCCGTGTTGTTGTCCATCAGTCTTGAGGATGTTGCCTCTTCCTCGTGCTATATCTCGGCGTGTATACAACGTGCGACAGCTTGTAAAAAGTGGAGGAGGCGACACAGGAAGTCGTAGCGCCGAGAAGAGCCTCCGGATATTGTCGCTAAGCGGCGGATGGGGCCCCGGGGCGCAGAGTGTGCGTGCCCCCCGGGGGCAGCTTGTGCGGCCGCTTTCATAGCCCACGCCCCGCCCCCGCCCCACCCCCGCCTCACCCCCGCCTCATCGCCGCTGCGATAAATCCGCCCATAGTCGTGACGATAATAGGCAAGCCGCATGCTGCGGACTCAGCAAAACGCTATGATCTCACTCAAACGATTGGGCTGGTGTCCCGACGCAATTGCAGTGTTGGCAGAGACTCGGCTTTGAATATCCGAAGATGGCTGCTAAAATTTCCGTAGATTGGGTACAAAAATCCGGAGACTCGCTAACTGAAAGACTAAAACAATAACTATTGAATATAGAGTTATAATTAAGAATACTTTTTATTTACAGGTGTTTAAAAATGGAAATAAAAAATAATAATCTACATTGAAAGTAAGAAATATCTCTGGACATGGTGTCACTTCCATCACTGCTGCTGCTGTGCCTGCTTTCTCTCTCTCTCTCTCTATTTTGTTTTGTTGACCATACATTAAATTTAGTTCTGGAACAGGAAATGTTAAAAATCCGTGCCAACGTGCGTGTAACCGTGCATAAAGTGTGCGCCGATAGTTCTGTATTATGGTATTTTAAGAACTATAAAACGTGTAATCAAACAAAATATGAGCTTTATTTTATTTCAATCGTTGGTTTACGCGAGCGGTTGTAAGGAAATGGTTCACAATTGTTGAAAATTCTGTAATATTAACACTATACGCTCAAAGTTTAACAAACCACGTAGGTTGTAAGGGGTACGTAGAGATGAAGAGGTTAGCACAAGATAGGAAGGGATGGAGGATTGTATCAAACCAGTCGAAAGAAAAATCAACAAATAATAAAAAGTAGCAAAAATCGGTAGATATTTTAACAAAATCCGAAAATCCTAACTTTTTATAAAAATCCGTAGATCTACGGATAAATCCGTAGAATCCGCAGCACTGCGCAATGGCTTCATTTTCGTAAATACCGTTATCTTACTGAAACTGCTGCAGTCTTCTGTAGTATTAAAAAAGCCATATATTCTCTTCCAGAATAATACTAAATTGCTTAATCATGTTTCACAGAATTATATCTCATAAAAATTTTATCAACAATATTAGGTACACAGATAAAAAGCTAAATGTTGATTATGATTATAAAGTGGTGAAGGAGTTGCTTATTGAAGAATCGAAATGTAAATACCTCCACATAGCAATTTATAGCAGGCTTAACTGGCAGGACATATTGGACAGGTCCTTCACCTCTTGGAAAGAGTGTTGAGGGGATGCACTGGAGAAGTGAGGGAATTGGGGTACAAAACTTTGATCGGAGCACTGCTGGAATATGGTGGTGTATTATGGGACTCACTTTTTGGGTATCGAATACAGGAATTGGAGGGGATGCAGAGAAGGGTTGCCAGGTTTGGCTTTGGAAATTACCGCAAAACACAATCGGTAACTAATATGGTAAAGGAGCTGGAGTGGGAATCATTGGATAATAGAAGGTGGTTGAAGAGAGTCATGGGAGTTTACAAGCATAGATTGGTGATAAAGTATGGAAAGATATTGGTGGGAAAATTAAGATAGGTGCTTGGAATGGTAAAGATGACCATGACAACAAGCTGCACTTGATTTCAGGCATAAGGGTGTGAGAAAATTTTCTTACGTGGGAAAGGGTGTAAGGGATGGTAATAAATTACCAAAAGAAATGACGAATAATTTACCAAAAACACTAAAAGAATTTAAAGTAAAAATTAGTGGAAGGCAGAAGTAGGTGCGAAAAAGAAAAGGCACAATTTTTACCAATTATAATTATTATAATTAAACAGAACAAAGAAGCAAATTGAAATCGACTTTGTGGCAGAGATTTGTCAACCATTGTAGCAGACATGCATCACTCCAACGCCACTGTAATTAGTATGTATTTTTATTAGATGTATGATTTTTTATGAATAATTATAATAATAGTATTGTTTTTTGAGAATCCTTGGCAGCAATGAGAAAAATGGACTTCAGCAGATGCGATGAGAAACAGATTATATTGTAACAAGAAAAGGATATGGACGGAAGTGAATAGTGAATTTTTTTTTAATGCAGTGGTTGGAGCTGCAAAAGAATGTGTAATAAATTGTAAGGATATTTATAATTGTATGGAGTAATAAACTGTGTACAGTATAATTGTATAAAAAATTGTTGAATAAATGTCAAGTTTATTGTTTGGTGAACAATTGGTTCAATCTCTCCTAGTAGATGAGATAAAGAACGGGTGGAGTCTCATTATTTCCTTTCAGAAAAAAAGAAATACAATTGGTAGAAAATCTGTCTGAAGAGCCCACGACAGAAGTTGGATAAAAAATAACAGACGGTGTAGAATATTGCCTTTGATAAGAGGATACAGACAAAGAGATGAGACGTAATGTGAAATAATAGCGATTGTAGCGAAACATGGTCTACAGTAGTAATGTGAGTGTAATGTATTAAATAAGTAAAAACTGGATAACGTTCAAAAGGCTCTTAAAAAGCAACGACACAAGAGTCGGATACGATAATTTTAATTAATACAGAATTCTTTTCATTGCCTTTTGTTCTTAAACAGCTAACAGAGACGATGAGCATATTAGGAGGACAATGGGTACTAGTGTTGTGCAAATTGCCGTCTACTCATGCTCGAACTAACTTAGTTATTCCTATGAGCGGTACTCTACTCGAGCGTGCTGTGACCGCTGGAGCTTCCCAAAGTGGACAAACGTAGGCTCGGCAATGCAGAAATGTCGCACAGTGTCTTCCTTGCCCGTGTCGCAAAAACAAGGTTGGAGATCAGAGAAAACGAACAAGTTTGCAGGGCAGGGGCACTCTCTAAACTACAGTATATCAATGATCACTATCAATATTTTCGGTTCGTTCTATCAACTGAGCCGAAGTAGCTATAAAGTTTAATGTGTAAGTAGTTGATAAATATATGTAACAAAAATATTACAAACAGTAAAATCAGAATACAATGTAATAAAAACCATAATATAAAAGAGTTATCTACGGTTACTGACATACTTAAAGTAATCTGGATCTATATCTAGTGCACTATGGTTTATCAGGAGGCTTAAAATATATGTGACATCTTGTAAGGATTTATATCAATGTGCGACATTGAACACACTTTATTTACATAACTGATATCACTTTCATATGTGACTGTAAAAAACAAAAAGTTCAATCATATGACCAAGAGAATTATTGTTCCGCTTTTCTGAAGTGATGAAACCAGCTCTGCTGAAAAGCCTCTCGCTTGCAACGCTTGAACTATAGTAGTTACAAACATCTAAGGGCACTTTTTTGCTCTAAACATCCATCAAGTAAGTAAATTGCATTCTTCAACGTCATCGTTACAGAATAAATAGTCTATGTAGCATTGAACTTCATTCGTCTTTCTCTAGCAACATTCACTCTCCTGTGCTTAGGGAATTCAAGTTTCCGCTTGAAATTTGGCGGACAAGAAGCGTTTACTTTAGGTTATTTTGAATTGGAGACCCCATAATATGTACTTAAATATTCGCGAGATGGATAATACACACCTACCATATCAGCTCACATCGTTCTAACGCCGTCATTACCGCTGTTATTCTGCAGAGAGCATATTTGAATAACTGAACAATCGCCATACATATGATAAAATGTGTTTTTTTGCTTTTTCTTAACGTAACGTACTGCCCAATCTTTAAGTATCAGAATTTTCTTGAAGTAAACGTATACAATCTTACGATATAATACAACAGCGCGTAGAAAATAACAATAGCAAGAAGACATATACTCCCACTCTTCAATTTTTCATTCGCTTGTACATAGCAAATACCAGCTTGGCTTCGTCCCCTCGCAGCACGCGAATAACAGACAGAGCCTACTCTCAGGCTGGAGCTTACGTCCAGGCTCGGTCCTCTGAACTGTATTTCTGGCACTGGCAGCGATAAACCGAGCGATCCTAGACAGTATTTGCTTGACTCTAGTGGCGACTGGCTTATGTTCAAATGAGGAATGCAAGTGATCGGAGAGCGGAACCACGAGGTATCATTATGCTTCCACGTCATGAGCTCTATAGCTCATTCCTGAGCGTCGTTACACTGAAGAAAATCTAGAAAAATATCTCGATTTTTTCTGCCTTCAAACTTCCTTTCCACTAATTATTTATACACATTTTTATCTTCTCCTATCACTATATGTCAGTAGAATTGGGGTATTCTCTGTATGACTTGGAAAGAACAACTTTAGGTGATTTTGAGGTCCCGTGTAATGATCTAGTTTCAGTCCAAGATATCGCAATATTCTACGCTAGTACGAAATCTCAAAGGCATTAGAGTGACTGTGATCTCTGAATATAACGATCTATGTCTCACAGCAAAAAAAAAAACGGAGAACGAAAGATCGCTGTAGTATTTTTTATTGTTCCGTTCCCAAACCTCTTGATAATAAGCTTTTACTTTGCATTTAAAGCATATGTTTAAAGTCGTGGAAACAAGGTGCAGTCCTGGCTGAAACTTTTCGACAATTTCGAAAATTTCCAAAGGGTCGCTATATTCCTTTAACAGTTGAAGTGTGTATGTAATACAGGCATTTTGACAGTGATATCAAGTGAAGTGGACATCAAATATATAGAAAATCTATTTCGACTAGTCGAAAGTTTTTTTTTTAATTTTCATCAGGGAAAATTGAGGAGCATTTTCAATTGTATATTTAATATGTGCTCCTTACCCTCAACAAAACAGCATCTTGTAGGGTAAGTCCGGGTTAGATGGACTATCGGGATAGACGGACCAGTCGAATATTTAGCTGGTCTGCCACAGCAGTGCTGCAGTCGGTGTCTGGAATTGTTATTGTTGAGTAGACGGACCCACGCTTATTTTTTCTCGGGAGTTTCATAATTATTTTAGAATAAAACTTTGTTTATTTCTTTTGGTGAGTTAAAAAATATTTTATACGCGATTTCTTTGACATGTAGTTTAGTTAGTTTAAATGATTTCAACGTAAGATCAATGCTACAACTTAAGTGTATACTTGGGTACAATCTTAACCCAAAATGACCTGCCGGTAGCATTGTTTGTCTGAACGGGAAGTTGATCAATCTATCCCTACAATTTGGGATAGATGGATCAGTGAAATTTGGGATAGTTGGACCACTTAAAAACCTGGGATAGTCAGACCATTTCTCCTTTCTATATAAATGAAATAATACGTATAAAAAATTATTTAAATATAAAAGTGTATCCTGATTAGTTGGGTTTTTTCTATTAGATTAAAATTCCTGCTTTTTATAAAAGAAAAGGCACGTCTGGGAGAGGAGAATGGTCTGAAGACAGTTTGAAAAATGCAGTCAAAGCTGTTGAGAATTAGGAAATGGAAATTAATGCTGCAGAAAAATAGAAGAAAAGAAGCATAAAAGAAGACAAGAAGAAAGGCAGGAAGGAAAAGAAGAAAGAAACGGTGGAAGAGATAAAAGGGAGGAAGAAAAAGAAATTAAAGGGAGATTAATAAAAGGAAGAAAGAACTTATGTCATCCTCAGAATCTGAAGATATTTACAGTTTTCAACGATAACCTTTATTAAAGTGACTGGGATTTGATTATTGTGTGTGGTGTAATGAGAACTACAGTAAAACAAAACTAGATGAAGATTGGATTAAGTGTGTATCACGCTCTCGCTGAACACATGATGGCTGCACAAGATTAAAAAATGAAAGCAATTACTATGGGAAGCGAGATTCTCGAAAAAAAATGACTGCAGAATGATTAACTCTTCTTAACCATGTGAAAATAAATTAGACTGCCTATAT
Organism: Vandiemenella viatica; assembly: GCA_031002005.1. NCBI lineage: Eukaryota > Metazoa > Arthropoda > Insecta > Orthoptera > Morabidae > Vandiemenella > Vandiemenella viatica. Next base: position 113,042,408 of record JARYHS010009186.1, on the reverse strand, counting down.
TTTCTATGCATGATGACTATCAAATTTACGTATCCTTTTCAAATAGTTTATTACCCTATAATTATCACCTTTCAAGCAGTTTATAACTTTATATTTGAAAATAAACAATGTTTATAACTTTGATAACTTGTATTTCTTGTGTTACACCCTGATTTAGTAATGTATACCACGGGTCCATCAATCCCTAGGAGTTGGTCCATCTAACCCGACTACCCCCGGTATAGATGGACCACCGAATAAAAAAAAGAAAAAATTATAACTTCAAGTGTGACCAGTGTAAAAGCTGAAGAGGTGTATACAATTGTATAAGGTCATATATACATATTGTAGAAATATATAACAAATCCTAGACAATGCAAAGTTTTTGAAAAAAATTACTTTAAAAAAACATGGTCCAACTATCCCGGACTTATCCTATAGGTATCTGAGGCATTATGTAACATTTCAAGAATTGATTTATGATGAGAAATAAAATATTATTTGTGTGTAATAATAGTTGGAGCAATGAATAACTGATTCATTCTCGTGCAAGGCGTTTAAGACAGATCTTGTCCAATACTTCAGCCACCATCCGTATTCTACTGAGCAGTGAGTGCAGCACATCTACGTCTTTATTTCCCATATATTTCAGCGTATCTCCAAACGTACCATCAATTTTCTTTTTGTCTTTAGAACGTTTAATGTCATTGAAAACTTAATTCATTAATCGTTAATTCCTTCAGAATACAGCTTTTGTCAATAGTACCACCATCATTCAATGGCTTCTTCTCTCTCTTCGATGATTTTTCCGTTTTCATTGCACTGCCCAAGTTAAATTACTGTGTAATGCTACTCAACATTTTGAAAAGATTTCGAGTTTGGTTATATTTTCGGTGCCCTAACTATCTTTGTGAATCAATTATAATATTTCTGTCATTCTACCACGCTGCATATCCCAACTGTAGATTATGTATCGCTCTTCGTCCTGATTAGTTTAGATACCAGCTTTCCTCAAATTACTTCTATCTTTAATCAACTGCAATGTTGTATTAGAAATCCAGAAATGATTTACACATGGTAGCCACTTTTCTGAGTGAGACGAAGAAGTAATCTGTTTTATTTCATCCTATGTTTTGGAAATTGGCGTTTTCTCATCAAAATGATAGTTCTGGAGTTTTGACTTTATACGTTCCCTGAATTTTTGGAGACATTTTTGATCAGTATATCTTATCTACCTCATTCGCCACTTCTTGATGAGTTTTAATCACATCAACAGCAGAGTATTGTTCAAGGAAAGATCTCACACTCTTCTACATAAGCCCTCCACCCTTTTTACAATAAAAATAATAATCGGTATAATTGAGATTTTTGTTTAATTATTTATTGCCTTATTATGTTCAGGCAAAACATGGAATGACATCAACAACAAAAACAGTTACTTGCGCTGAATTCCAATCATGTTTCCGGCAAACGCGCCATCTTAAAACTCTGCGTGTCAACTATTAGAGCACGGCCTTGAAGAAGCTTTGTTTTAGTTAGGTGTGGTTACTTCGAACTAGAAATTACTTTGTAATGACTATTGGTGTTGGTTTGACCAACTGAAAGGACTAGCGCTCTAGTTTCGTAATAAAGGATTCGTTGTTTCATTTCCTGCCTGGAACATGGTCATTTTAAGTATAGTTTTGTGTCCGTCCTGTGATATATGAAGATACAATCCAACTACACAACATTAAACACTCAAAAACACGTTTTAGCTGGATTTGAGGTATGCTTTTTATTTTAATAAAAAAGAAATGTTAAATTTTTTTGTTAGCTGAAATGCCAGAAGAAAGAATGTTTCTCATTAAAAAAAATAAACCTTGACCTGAAACGTCATTGAACACAGCATTATGTAAATAGTGTCCTGAACACGTCCCAAATAAAAAGTGGTTCAGAGGTTGAATTTGAAGTGGAAGCCATTCCGAGAAGTGAGAAAGGAAGTCATAGAGTGAAGAATGATAAACACAAGGCACTGGAAGCAAAAAACTTCCTGGGTATGCAATGTCGAGGTCCTGAAAACAGGGAAGAATTCTGTGGAAGTTATGAGCCAGGCACAGACAGGAAGAAGTGAAAGTCATTCTTCGATGTCCTTAGCGAGTGTAAAGAATAAAGTCAATCAGTTTATGATGTATGTTATAATTTCACTAAATACAAGCTGGGCTAAATATGATATTGCTGAAGCTCCGTTAAAACTTATTATTACTGTTGAGAGATAAAATTAGAGTAGTGGTAATAGGTAATTATTTTATTAAACCGGTTAAAATTAAGTTTACCGTCATCACCTAATGTGTGTGGCATACATTTCTCCAGACTGACAAATATTTTTTTCCTTAGTTGTGTATCTTATTTCATACTTTGTAATATTTTTAGTTAAGGTCTCAGATGGGGCGATGGTTACAGTCGACGACTGTAGAGACGCTTCATGTACACTCTGTGTGCGTGTTGCAGCTGCTGGTGAAGTCGATGGTGCAATCAGTTACGGTCGGTCGGACGGCAGCCGTTGGAAGGCAGTGCGCAAGTTAGGATTTATTGGCCTAGAGTCGACGTCGAATCCCTTCCCTCTTGGGAGTCAAGACAGGTCAGATACCGCTCATATATAGTGAAGAGAACAGACTTTTTATGACAGCTACAATCCTGCATCGCTACTGATGTAATGCACCGAAGAAGAGTTAGGTAATATTTAGTACCCTGTGTTGCATTTAAACTTTATTTTTGTTCTCACTTCTGGTTACTTTTCTTGCCTCAGTTTTATCAACGTCAGAAACGTCGTTAAAGATCAGTATATGCACTTTCTAATCGAAATAGAATCTTGAGAAGTTTACTAGGGCCTAAAATAAATAAAGAATCAGATTAAAAATTAAGATAAAGAAATTTATTTTAAAACTGAAAAACTAAAACATTTAATAAGAAAAAAGAAGACTACAATTATATGGGTACATACACAGAATTAATAACGAAATAGTAACGAAACAAATATTTGGTTTGGTAAACAGCTATAAATCCAAACCCATATGGTTCCAGGAAATATAACAAGACATACAAAATGCTGGAATCAGTCAGAATCCCTATATAATAGAACACGTTTTGTAGAACAAACTCAAGAACAGATTTTCAGTAAAGGTGGAAAAAATCAACTATTGGAAGAAAGTGAACAGAGGAAGAGGAGGAAAGACACTCGAAGAGGATGAAAGAAGTATGGACTCAAAGAAGATTTAAGAGTATTGGGTATATAAACATAATTGATCTGTCGTATCCTCTGAAACGGTTATTTCAAGAAAGAATAATACACCTTTCACAACTGGATGTTGTGGACCATTTCCTCCATTGCCAGTTAATCAATTTTTATAAAGGTTAATGATACGCCAATGCAATTGCATTTTGTTTTATTCTTTGTGTCTTACGCGTTTCATTCTATTTCGAAAGCATCATCAGCGACATATTTGACTTTTTTACTTTATGCTCTCATAGTCAGAAGCAAACCTTGACTAGGAGAGTATAAAATAAAAAAGTCACATATGTCATTGATGCTGCTCTGAAAATAGAGTGAAACGCGTACGACACAAAGAATAAAACAAAATTCAATTGCATTGGTTTATCATTTATCTTTATAAAAATTGATAATACACCTTTCTTTCTACTCGCATCACTTGTTCAAAAATGAAAGTTATTTGTTTGTGTGATGGCATACAATGACTTTTAGATGTTTTAAAAAAGTGAAAGGGAGTAAGTACGTTCGATAATTTTGTAACACATTTATTCCCGAAATATTTTCTGTACTGAAGAAACAAATTCGGATTAAATAGTTTCAAGAGTGGCATAGCTTTTCAGTATCACTTTTATAACTAACAGATGTTAAAAAATTATTCATTTATCTATCACCACGGTAGAACGAGGTATTTTGAGTCATTTTTACTGATTTTAAACGCTTTTAAGAAGAACCGTTGAGTATTTTTTTTAATTTTGCACGCGAAGAGCAAGATTTATGATGTTTAAAAAAAGGTAAAGTCACATTTCTCTGAGAGAATGATTGCACTCTCGAGCGGTATCTGTTTCGTGTTGGGAAAGAAACCTTTCAAGAGAAATATTTGCTATGTCTGTTAGTATGTATCACGGTGAGCCTCCGTACAGTGTCTAGTGTACTGTAAAATACCAGGAAATAATTCAGTCCACTATCATGTTGTAACTCAGTCACTGTGCTGATATCTCTGAGATGAAAATGTAATTATAATGCCAGAATTAGAAACTAATTTCATTTGAAACAGTTTTAAAACTGAACAATATTGATGTTTTAAATATTTTAAGTGTGATATTTCATTCTTACCGTTGAAGTAGAACGTAAACAGCTCAGAGTGCTTAAAAAGCCGAACCTAGCATACTCTTACAATCATAAAAGTTAGCGGAATGGGTACCGTTCACTTCTGTGTTTCACGCGGAACCTAAATACCTGTGGTGTGATCTCTCCTCCAGCTCGCCAAAGATTGTCATCCAATGTAGTGCAGAATCACTGAACCCAATGAATGGCGTCGCATTGTGTTCAACGTTGAATCTTCCAATGCTTCGGAGAGGCACAGCGGTGTTATTTCTTGCGTCATGGCGTGTGTATCCATCGGGTTTGACTTCAGGTTAAAGCTGATAGTGGCTGGGGGAACTCTGGTCATGCGACAGTATCATGGTGCCATTTTTCAACACGAGAATGCTCGGCATGTGTATCTATGAACTGTTTGCGTGCTTTTGAGGTACTCCCGTGGTCAATAAGATCCCCACATCTGTCCCCAAGAGAACATATGTGTGCCCAGCTGGAACCTAACCTCCGTTCCATTACTAGTATCCAGGTTATCAAGGACTAGTTACAACAGATGTGGGACAACTTGGCACAGGAGAGAATACAACTGGTTTATGAAACCCTTTTCAACCGAATCAGTGAATAAACCTCGGAAAGAGGGGGTGCGACGTCATACTAATAGGTTTTTTTTAATTTATTTTTTTTTTTTTTTTTTTTTTTTTAAATTTGGCTCCATTTTGAAGTCATTGAAATAACTTATCGTACCTTCTCAACCTCTGAAATTTCATTCCATTTCCTCTTCCCCTCATGGGTGCTTCACATTTATTTATTTATATTTTTTTTTGCCAGGAAGTGTAATAAATTAAGTTGACATTCTCGGTGATACTTTAGTAAGTAAGAATATCCTCAAGCAGTATTTTACTCAGTACACGACATGTGTAACACATATTAATTGATTGGTGGAGCTTTCAAGAGATATCTCATAACTGGGATATAAGACAGAAATGAAGTGATAGCTTCTTCGTTAAGTCGATTAATTGATCGTAGCTGGGTGAGTACCCTTAATATTTTTTTCTGTCATTTACAGTTATTTAGCTATTATGTGAAACTAATTGCTGATAATTTTTGAATGAACCGATCGCAGGGTACAAAAAACTTACACGTCGTAATATGAAGAGCGAGAAGAAATGTGACCCACAGACCTACTGGTTGCCGTCATTGAATGCTAAGGACTGATTGACTGGTTTGAGGACTTTCTGGGCAAGTAGTGATTTCTGGAAGTGGATTTAATTAAGGAGCGTAGTTGTTGGAGGGTGAGCGCCTGTAGTTAATGGGATGTCACTCCTCTCACTTCCTGTGAGGCGCCATCTGTTGCGTTCACCCGACGTCCAGGCGAGGTTTAGCGTCAAGCAACTTGGTGGACAACTAATAGCGTAATCACGAGGCCCGCTCCTTGTTTGGACAATGCTTCAGATGCTGATTTGTTTATTCTCAGAACATAGTCGATTAGCAAGACTTGGTCATACAACAAAATCAGCTGTAGCAGAACATCAGATAGAAGAAGACCTTAAAATTCAAACCGAGCGTGGTGGTGTAACGGATAGCGTTCTGGCCTCGCATTCGGGAGGACGGCGGTTCGAATCCCCGTCCAGGCATCCAGATTTGGGTTTTCCATGGTTTCCCCAAATCACTCCAGGTGAATGCCGGGATGCTTCCTTCAAAAGGCCATGGCCGAATTCCTTCCCATTCCTTGCCCCCATCCTGTCCCGTCTCTAAAGACCACGTTGTTAAAAAGGGACGTTAAACTGTTAAAAAAAAAAAAAAAAAAAAAAATTAAAATTCAATGGGAGAAGACAGAAGTTATAGCACAACACAAAGGTTTTCTAGAACTGAAAATAAGGGAATCAATAGAAATTTTCAAACATCCAAAAAATGTCAAAAAAGACGGCGGCTATGGCTTAAGCGAAACGTGGAAATGTGCACTCGTGGAAATTCGCAACACAAAACCTCCAACGACAAGATCTCTGGAATAGTTGACATCCGCTGCCGGTAACCAAACAACTAGCTCAGCGACGGAGTTGTGTGAAAACCATCACAACTGATATTTCGATTCTGGAAACCCTGATGAAGGCACCAGGTTGGGCGCCGAAACGTCGGTACTAATGCATCAATCAAAGCAGTGTGATCTCCGAAAAAAGTAAGTGCAATATTTGATTAATATGACGCCTGCTAAAAGCGTAAAATGTTGTACAACTAAGCATACTGTTCGTCCCTTTATGATGTAAATATTGACGAGCAACTGCCCAAATAAATGCAGGGTGATTGTAAAAACAATTCTAACTTGCTAAAAAACAATTTTTAAGGGCAAAATAAAGTCGCTCCTATTTCAACTGCAACATTCCCAAGGGAATTTAATTTTTTAATGCTATTATGTACAACCTTGCCATATTTAGCAGATTTAGTTCCTTACAGTTAAAAATTACAGCGGATTCTATAAATCGAACTTTTGTACGGTTTTTTATTTCCTTTCAAATATTTTATACGCATTTAGTTGTTATAAAAGTTCTGAGTGGAGGAAAAAGTTGGAAACACTTGAGGCATAAGGAAGTACAGAATCTTTCGAGGGAGTATTCTTATATCCAAATAACGTAACTGAAACACGTGATGGGTAGCATAGAATGGGGGAAACATTAAAAATGGATGTGAATCCAACATTATCAACGACATTTGGCAAAAAAATCTGTCTGAAGTAGAATGTGACTGTAGAAAATTACATTAAAGATTTTTTGAATTAACGACTTTGTAGAATGGGCCAGATAAATATATGTTTTATTTGTTTAGTATGAGATGTATTAGAAAATTCACAACTTGGCTAAAGCTTTTAATGATTTTACTGATGCTTCTTATTACAGTATTATTGTTAGCAATAGTTTCGGTAAAATTTTGTCATCATGAGTTTCCAACGAAAGATAATGGATTACGGTATTTACTGGGATATAGTAGTTTGCTAAAAATTTATTAACTTTACATACGTTATTCAGATTCATGGACTGTCTGACAAACGTCTTATGGTGTAAGGTTGCAGTGATTAGGAAGATAGTATATTTTCTGAGGATCGCAAAGTCGTGACACTTGAAGTTATATCTAATCGAAGGCTTCCGCTGGTGGAATAAATAGTTTCTATGCACCTCTGGCTCACGTGTCCTAGTATTAATACAAGATCAAATTATATTTCCGTAGCTGGCTCATAATCGTTTTTAACTACCAAGCACTGACTGAATCTGCGAAGAATTTCGAATGGCAGCAAATCTGCATCCCGTTATGATTGGAATTAACTAAGTAATTAGAAAAAAAGGGGTATACGTAACCACGCAAACGTAGGTGAAATATTGCATCAAATAACTTAGGTAACTTTCAATAGATAATTTAGATTGTGCCATGATAAATTGTAGTCAGTTAAAAGGCTAAAAGTATTTAGCAGTTGCAAAAAAAACTGGTATGTGGTTATCGAGGAACCTTCAGATGTACAACATAACTTTGACAGCACATTCAGTACAATGTGAGATTAAACAAATAAAATACTTAAACAAATTAAATAGCAGAAATTAGTTACCTTTATCAATAGGCACCATTACAACAGTATTTAAATTACAGCGGTATATTTAGCCCACTGCACGACGCGAAAAAGAAGGAGACACCGGGCAGTAAATTAAAAATTGCTCCATTCAGCAGTAACAGAATTGACGACGGCGGTAAAATGTCCGAACACAGCAATGCAATTATACGTTTGTCATCAAGTAATACACTGCGGCACATTTTTTTAATGCTAGTCTACGTTATGTATTTTTAAAACTACTTAGGATTGAATAATGTATATAACATCATCTCTTAATTTAATTTTTATGGTAACTGTCGCTATTAAAGAGGCTAAAAATAGAACTACTGCGAAAAACCTACGAAGTAGCTATGCTTGTAAACAAATAATTTCAACTACTCAGAGAAAGTATCTTCCCACAAATGAAGAGGTTTTGTACAAGGTCCTTATTGGATGGCTTTTGTGTACAATGTTTGCTTCTGAGCAATAAATAAAGACATATTTAACTAGGGGGACTTATGGTACAGAAAGTATCGACACATATACAATTTTATTATCTAACTTGGATGTGCAGCATCCAAGGAAGTGAGCCTTCCATCATATCGGAAATATACTGCCAATTTAATTTATGTGAATTCTTGATATATCACCAGAAACTGTTCAAAAATCCAAAGTATATACTCTCAAAAATTTAAGCATTGTTATATATTACTGCGAATCACTTTCCTTACGTATATCTTGCAAAAAAAAACAAAAAAAAAACGTTAAATACGTACTGAGCAAAAAAAACATTAAAAAAAACAAAAATAACGCACAACAAATGCCCTTAAAATCTTACAGTTGCGCATTATCATATGTTAATAGGAAATTGGCAGGAATCGTTGTCTAGTAATCAATCAAGAAACGGCTTTGGGGATACAGCGCTCTCTACAGACGTATATGTTCCACATAAAAAAATTTTTATAGGAGTTTAGAAACTTTTTGTGCTGTTTTACAGATTAAAGCTCCAACTCATTGCTTTAATTGATATGAAGGCAGCAGACGTAAGTTTGTTTTAAACTCAAATAATTTTTCAGATCTGCTGTAACAAGTTAAGTTCTAAGAGGGATGAGTGGGTCGCGAGTATTTGCAGCAAACTTTAGAGAATATTCCACTACATCATTTTCTGAAATAAAGTGTTAGCTATATGATTTCTATAACGTGTTCTACTCAGCTACCAGTTTCATCTTCAGTTGGTGGGTTTTGCTCTTTTCCTCGAGCCTCTGGCGTCGATCTCATGGACGCATTTCTAGAGCGGATAAGGTGTATTTCCTTATTAATGTACGGCAAGGTATCGATTAATAGAAAATTTTCGTTTCTTTGAGGTCTACCAAAAAAATAAATAAATGTGATGACAATACAAAGTCCAGGGGCATCCGCTGGAAACAGGAAATCTCCTTGCTATAGCAACGTAAAATGTCCATGGAAATGACCACGAGGGTGAACCATAAATCAAATAGAATGCCAAATTGCTGTGATAACTGAAGGAAAGAAAAAGCTAAAACGCGCAAAATTGATAATTACTTGAAATTTTACAGTGGCGTAAATAGAGGAGAGGGGACTGAAGGCGAGAATGGTTCTGTATATCTTGTAAAAATCTTTTACTGCAAAAATCATAGTTATATATTTTGGAATGAAAGTGGAATTCCGATTTTGGGGTATACTCGAACCCAGGAATGTTCTCCATCAAATCACAAAAAAATTAAATTCTATTATTTGTTTGTAATCTGTGATCTAAATGCTTGATTTTTTTTCTGTGATGCTCAGGGTATCAGATGGCCTAGTTGGATTAGCGGCAGTATGATGGAAGACGTGTCAGTGGTGACAAGACAATGTCTTGCCCCGAGGCCGATGGAAGGTCATGATCACAATGGCTGCCTTGCCTATCACTCGTCAGCTGTCAGCCGCCCATCTGGACAATAGCTGGGCGCCTACGGGGAGATCACCGCAGAAAGAGGAAACCCGACGGCATCGACAAGTACAATCCACAAGCGTTAGCTACATTACATGAAAGATGGTAAACAATATTTATAAGAAACTGACAACTTCCTGTAGTTTCCTGCTTTTCCTTATGATACGTTGCGTCGTTAAACTAGAGAATTTAAAACGAAAGCTTATCGCAGTTCAGATTAGAAGGAAGTGAGAACATTGATAAGCGCTCGCATGCTGGAAGTAATACAGAAAATTAATAACACATGATTGTGTAAATGACCTCAACGTCGCTACTCTCTTAAGCCACACAACCACAACCAACAAAAACAGAACATTTCCAATCCTGTGTATTCTTTCGGCTAAGATTGCGAGACAACGAAAAATTCTTCATGTATCCATGTATATAATCGTCAATACTGTCTGAAAGGTGAAGAGAGATATTTTCTTTGTCGAAAAATCTTCAGAAATTTGCTGTTATGATCCGTCGTGTGCTTGAAATTATGTTGAAGACTGATCCTGAACCTTGCTCTGTCTGAAGTAAAAGTAAATTTGTATGGCAATTGTGGCTGTGAGACGCAGAATGGTGGTGTGCTTGGTGAGGGATGCAGTTTAGATTTTCCGTCCATTGCGCCTTTGTGGTGATTGGGCCTGCGGCTTAATCCGGAATTCGAATAATGGACCATTTGCATTTCAACAAAAAAAATCCAAAGGCTGCCAAATTTTCTTGTCGCACATGAACTTAATCTCTTAGCCACCATACCATTCAAACCGTATGGAACATAGGCGGAAAAAGTAAAAATGAAAAGAAAAAAAGAAACGTAGAGTTGTTGCAATGAACCATGGAAAATTATAAAACTACTTTTACTTGATAACCGCTGAGCTTATTGCAGGTGTTAACTAATACGAATGAGCTGGTCATCCGACAGCGTGTCAATCAGTTGTCTTGCTCCATCAGCAAGTAAATTGTCCTGTCAAATGTATCAGCCTTCGGTATAAATATAGTGAAAATGATACTAAAAAGTGAATATTAGGTTTTCCACTTTTTTAACCTGCTTGTAGAAATATTACTCATTTATCGATATTTCAGTGTATAGTTTAGCGTATATAATTTGAATCCAAACGTATTTAGATTTTCTCAGCTATTGCTGACGTCTTCGTTGGTGTTCAGCGGATCCTGTAGCTGTCATACTAGTCTCTTTCATCAGCAATTATTGACTGCATATCTACCAAATCACAATTGTTTCATTCGCATTCACACTTCGATTCATGCAGTAAACGTTGCTGTATTCGGCTTTACCATACTCGAAAGCTGGTATATTTGGCACTGCAAATGCATGTGTCACTCCACTGTCACTGAACGTGACAGTCTGATATGAGAAAAGTGATTATTACTGCATACGACTGTTTGTTATTTGGCTGATGTCCCAGAAAATAGTATTTAATGAAGCACTGGAATTGACAAGTGTTTGTCTTCCTATCTTAAGGTCGTTTTAGAAAAATTTTTGCGCTTGAAAACGGTACGGAATACCATCGGAACTTTTGGTTTATTTAACGTATTCCGCACACACATATGCCTATAATTCATAAAAAAGTTTATAGTTGTTAATGTTTTACGGCATGCCAATGGTAGTATTCTGACTTTGATTCCACGATTCTTATTGTATTATCTAATTTTAGTCAACATTTCATGAATTATCCCTATTTACCTCTAATCTATAAACAATTTTAGCCGAGTTCACTGTTTGAATGATTGTATTTGCAAATTTTTTGGAGTGATATTGCAAGTGATGTAATTTATTTCGTTAGTATAATATCTGTTTACAAAGTAATTACGATACACCGAACAACTTTACGCACAACAGATACGATAACTTGTTTCCACTACTGTCACAAAAACCATTTTAAACGCTTATTTAATGTTTTAGGCTTATTTTTTTTCTTAAGCGCAGTAAATATTCTTGCAGAATTTATAACTGCACGCGGCAGTATATTCTCAGACGACTGCGCCAGGTGGCCATTATAAACATCTGGCCATCTCCCACAGATGTTTACGAACTGCGGCGACCGTTAAGACCAGATGTCTGCCGATTCCATTACGGAGGAAATATAATTGGAATGCGTCTATTCCATGGGCAATGTTTTTGTGTCCTGACCAGAAACCTTAATGCCAATCGTCTTTGTTTTCCTTGCTCTTTTTAAACATTTGCGGGGTATTTGGGGGAGCATAAATACTATGCAACAAGTTATGTACCTTTTGCAGTATTTGCAGGTTGTTTCCAGTGTTGATGTTTGAATTGTTTTCACCATGAAATGGTTTGGTAAAGTAAATCGTGTCGGTGTTATAATAGTAAACAAATTCCAAATGGAATGAAAGATTTACTTCTAACTCACTCCCACCGCTCTGCGTAAGTCTAACTTTTGCTTACAATTGCATTAGGTAAAAGACACTTAAGACATGTAAACTGCCATTGATGCCGATGCTCATGTACGGCGTGTACCCTGCAAGCCCTAGCAGCTTTTAGGGTTGGAATTCGAAGAAATCCGTTCCAGAAACAGAGATGAAAATGTGTTGAAAGCCATTGAGTTGTATTATTATCTTTCTCTCGTATGCATACTGGAACAGGCGGCCGGTATGTAATTATGAGAGTGTGAGGAAATGTGCCCTACCCATGACAGAATTTGTGAGATCCGGAGCATTAAAACTTTTTTTTCCGAGGTCATTAGAGGCGGAAAAGGACTGGGATCAACGAAGGGATTCGGCTATATCCTTTTGATGGAAGCATCCCGGCATTCGCCTGGAGTAATTTGGGGAATCCACGGAAAACCCAAATCTGGATGCCTTAATGGGGACTCGAACCAGCGTCCTCCCGAATGCGAGGCCAGAACGTTACCGCTCACCCACCACGACCAATTTTTACACTATTGGATGAATGTAGTACCGCCATGTGTTTGCTAAACAAGTAACTATGTTCTGTGCGTGATATTTGTATTTTTGTTTGTGAAAATTGTAGTTTATGGAGCGGAGATCTGGGATTGTTGCGTCTTGATGATTGCTGGAAACCACCTAAAAACCACATCAGGGCAACCGGTACCTGGGGAACAGGACTCAATCCTCTTTACTGATAAGAAAATATTCGCCATCCACGAAAAATTCAATAAATAAAACGATATGACTTAAGCACATCCATACAATGAAGTCGGACGTTTTGTAAAAGGTCCTGTGTCAGTTATGGTTTTGCAGAGTTATTATTATGAAGTGATCAAGGAATTTGCAGAAAGGTGTAACAACATCGGCTATAGCATATTAGGATTCCGTCCTATAACCCTCTGTAAAGGCATTATTGCGGCTCCTATTTCGATATAAGCAGTGGAAGTTACAAAAAAGGACTGGGTGGATAAACTACCCATACTTGGCTATGATTTCATAAGGACTGAGAATTATCCGTCTCGCAGTACGGACTTACACCCTCTACGATATAAATTTTAGTCCGTTGTGATGGCTCTTTTTGTTTTACTTATGGTTTTACGCGTCGTCGACGTCGAGGTCATTAGAGGCGGGGTGGGACTAGGGACAAGGAACGGGAAGGAATTCTGCAATGGCCCTTTTTTGAAGGAAGTATCCCGGCATTCACCTGGAGTGATTTGGGAAAACTATGGAAAACCCAAATCCGGTAACCCGGACGGGAATTTGAACCGGCGTCCTCCCGAATGCAAGGCCAGAACGTTAACCATTCACCCACCACGCTCGGTCCATTGTAAAGGGAATTGTAACAGCCCTCAAACTTAGACTTTAAATGGAATTTTGTCTTATGAACCCTTTGTAGCAAGCTAAAGTCTGACTGAATATGATCTTGTATGTTTGTTTGCATTTTACTGTAAATCAGTGTGAATGGATTTTGTTTTATGAAAGAAATTATATAAATACCATTTAATGTCTTTAAGGACAGAACTACGCAAGAGAATTGCTTAAATGTCAGTAATTTTAAGTTTTAAGGTGAGCTACGAGGTTTAAAGGATGATTTACTTCAGTTTTAAAAAAAATTTGTGGATAATTTTGTGTTTACGTATCTTTAATTTTGATTTATGAGCATTTTGTAATGATTTTAAGTGATTATGTATTAATTATGATTGTTTTTAATATGTTTTCAATTTTTTAAGTATTGTTAATGTTCGAGAAATATCTGTCGGAAGCCTTTTTAGTGTTCTAGAAATTTCGATGGAACCTATGTAAAACGACCAGCAGAGACTCAGAGACAGTTTTACAGATTCAGTTTACGTTGGCCAAGGACATTGTTGAACTAACAGTTTTGGTAGTATTGTCTTTGGAAGAAGCGTGGAATGTAATCGTTGGAGTTTTGTGTTTATATGTGAACTGTATCTTGAAGTTCGATGACATACTAGCAATAAAACAAGTTAAAATTTGAAACTGGATTATGGATTAGTTATTTCATATATTAAATAGACCACCAGACATCTAATATGGCGTAATTATAATCTCACATATGACCGTAATCTCACAAAAGATACGGTAATACAGCGTCATTAGGTTTCTTCCAAGCAAGGCTTGACCTAACATATGGTTATTTTACCAATGAACTACTGATGATGGATGCTGCTATTATTACACTGTCGGTGCGACTTTAAGCCTCGCATTAAGGCCAAAGGACGTAATTTAGAATAACCGTGTCATTATGATTTGACAAATACGTTTTTATATTAAAAGAACAAAATTTTGTAAAAATAATATTATGAACTTTTTCATTTACTGACGAAAAATACGTGTCCCAATTGGATGATCTTTTATATAATAGAAAAAATGAATGCTTACTGCTTCATACAATCGCATTATTTTACTAACCTATTCCTTAGTTTCTAATTATGAGTACACACATATTTCTGTATTTAAGAGTAAATTGTTTTAGTAAGACGGTAATATATTCTATGAAGTGAGATTGGCTGAAATAAATACAATGTTCTAGAATTTCGTTTGAGATGTTAGGTATTTTTTATTTAGTGTCAAAAGCACAACGTAACATAAATTTGAAAAGTTCTACAGGACGTAATATTACGTTCTCCCAGAAGAGGGCGCCTGAAGTAGTGGAGGATATTGTTAGTAGAATGTCTTCCAAGGCGTGTATATTGAAACCGTTACTTAAAATTATTTAGCCTGTAAGTTCCTCATATCTTTCTGTACACATGTTGAGTACAATAGAAGGAGATCGTTATATATTCTTTGATATATGTGACGTTGGATCATTGTTTTGAGACAGTAAACTTAAAGCTTCTCAATCTTAAGAATTTTATAAAACTTTTATGCATCTCGAGGCTTTCTGAACTTAAAAAACAGGGAACTTCTTCCTATATCACTTGATTCAGGACTCTCCAAACTTGATATTAACCGACGCAATCCTTGTGGATGTAAAAGAGGTATTAAATGTTTCTTAAAACAGAGTACAAAGTAAAAGTGTTTACATAATGGGACATTTAATTTGTGACCAGTAATTTATGCTTCTGTCAGTAAGATGGATTCTATGAAATTGTTGTCACTATTCCGTTGGATATTGTTAATGAAACATATCGCTTTAAATGCGTGATGAAGACAGCTCAGCTCACCTTTTGAACTATGAGTTTTTTCAATATCCGTCATCTTGGACGCCAAGATTTCCAGAGGGAACATAGCTTCTTATCGGAAGTGTCAGATCTTCCTGAGAAATATTCGTGCAGTAGATGAAAGATATGAGCTAAGAAAACTGGAAGTTCCTTATAATTTTGAGTTAGGCTGACAATTTTATGGAGAGAGCAGATTAAGCTTTACCGTAAAGGTAAAGAAAGAGATTACACCAAAATAACGAACAAATTCTGCTGATAATGTTTATATATAAAGATGTTCACAAAATATTTTAGGCTTCCGCCCTTGATGACCTCCTCGTCATAAAGTAACTAAGAATATTTAAGTTAACAACTTAACTAATCAATACACTACATTTCGTATTGGAATTTCCCGTAAGGAGTTTTAGGGTATTCCTATACATAAGCTAGATCAGTTTTTCCCCTTTGAGGAATGTAAGAATTTCAGAGTGTTTAGTACCATCGGGTCGATGTATTTCCGTTTGAGTAGTGTCTTTTTTTCTCTAATTAACAAATCACAACGATGTTGTCAAAATTAGTTTTTTCCGCCTTCACGCAATTCTTCAGCCTTCACAGTTATTACTTTGTGCCGTTTTCACATACTTCTTCAGGGTTCACTAGTATTACTTGGTGCTACTTTCACATACTTCATCAGCCTTCGCCAGGACTTACTTTGTGCTGTTTTCACATACTTCTTCGGACATCACTAGCATTAATTTTTGCCACTTTCTTCCCGATTCACATTAACACATCAGTATTGTTAAGACTTCAGTTAATAATTTATTTTATAAATGGAGTCCAAAAAATTCCAGTAATATTTTGTAATAATTCTCGTGAATTTAGCTCGCTGGAAAGCGCAGCAGGAGACGCTGAGAGAGAACAAGAGATCGTGGCGTGATGCGAGTTAGCATTCCGCCAATACACTTGCTCTGGAGGCCGGCAGCGGTTAGTCTCGAGTGAGCTTGTAATTGGCGATTTACTACAAACGTTACCACTTTGTACCTCATTTCGGCAACAGGAGTCTAAATTTAAGATAGCAGGGCTTTAGCTAACAGCGATTGCATGGAAGCAAAGCTACGTTCTGTGTTGTGTGATCGTCAGTGTAAAATATACTGCTATCAACTGGAACTTTGTTTGTAACTGATGTTTCTTTACGCAAAACCTTCTCAATCCGACCAGCAACACACAGGTCACGAAGAATAAAACGCAGCCTTTTATCACAATATAACATCTTTAACAGACTTCAGTTGCTTTCAGCAGCTATTCGTCTTCTCAGTTTGGTCATACTGCGTCATCAAACAATTCCCTGGTGTCAACGACAGAACATCGTCAACCTGACAAGAAGAAACATCAAGAAGACGTCACTATCGAGCAGGTTAGTCATACCACGGCGATAGACAATCAATCAGTATCCACTCGGCCACCCAACGAACTCTGGTTTCGTATGCGGGACTCAAACCCTGCATCACATGTCCCACAGAGTTCCACTACGATTTATTAGTTTCGTTAAAGTTCACTGCGAAATAAGTATTGTAAATTGTTAATTAATTCAAAGTGTAAATTAGTCACTTTAAGTAGCTAGTATGACGTAACAGAGAGTCTCACAGCCCTAACCTTCAGATAAATAAATAAGGAAAAAGAAATTGTTTGTTAGCTTTCCATAAGTTGAGGGATACGGAAGATGCGACAGGCGACTCGGATTAATAAACGAGGTCGAAGCGATCGGTTTCAGACTGTGCAGTGCGGATACCGACAGCCTCCATTCGTCCTTCTTGCAGCCTGTTTTTAATGGCCACCTGTTAATTAGCGAGTATCCGAGAGCCTTGTTACAGGCTTTAGTAACATGAAACACAGTGACGCCGACTGTCACGCTTTGAAACGGAGAACCGTGACATCACAGTGTGTTGTTATCCTGTATCGCGAACTTTGAAGACAAATACTAGTGTAAAAAAACTGTCAAAGGAGTGATTTCGAATGATTGTTTAATTTTCTGGTCCAGCTACGAAATTTTGAAATGTGTACTATGAAACATATTTTATGTATTGAGTCTGTAACTGAAATCATGTGATTCCCATGAGTTCCCGTGGAACAAAAAGAATTTTAAATATCTAAACGACGACCAATTTGTATCATTTTCCTCACATTTACTTATTAATAGTTAGTTTAGCTTCATTCTCAATCTTAAAAAAATTTGCAAACCTGCAATTTATACCACCTATGGTATAAATATGTGTCTTTCTGAATGTTTTAGGTTTTTTAAATGTCTATAACCACAAAAATAAAGGTTAAAAAGGATACAGTGTTAAATCAAACCACTAGAAAATACTCTTTATTTTTGCATAATACAATTCTTTATAGTCGTCAAAGAAATTTTGTGATGGCAAAATTATGAAAGGCGTCTAGTAGTTAGGAAAGGTATTGCAACAGAATGAATTGCATTCGGTCAGAAGAACAAACTTGGAGTTCTAATCAAAAATATTTTTCTTAATTGTTATTAAAGTCATAATAATTTTGGATCCAAACTTTTAGTTAAAATCATATTGTGGCATGACAATGCAGCTTAAGGATGAAGTTTGGAGACCGTGTCTTATATTATCGTTACACCAAAGATCCGAAGTAAGTACACTTTTATGAGAATGTGTATACTGTTTCTCTCTTACACGCACGACTTCCGCAGCTCAATGTTAACGCTTGTTGTTATATTAATTTCTAGGAAACATTTCTGCTTTACATAATTAGATTTATTCCAATTTCGTGTTTATATAGGTTGAGGAAAGTTATCATTTCCTCTTACCTTACAATCTACAATACCAAACTATGAATATCAGTATCAAACTGATACTGAATGCTGTCCTGTATCACAAAACTCAGAAAAATATTACCTTAAAATTCCAGAAAACTGTTGTTTATGGCTGATTGTTCTGTAGACGAAGGAGAATGGGAACATAATTAGAAAGAGATGCGAGAAATATACATTTCATGGTGATGTAGTGCTAACTGATATGCAGCGTTGGGGCTGTATTATTTCGTTTTGGAATTGCATGCCACAAGAAAGCTTGCTGGCATCAATACTATTATAAATCTTCAATCGTACTCTGTTTGCATCACAGAAAAGTTACCTAACCAATTTGGATTGGGCTTTCACCGTTTGAGAGATTACAGTATAAAGTCTGCGGTTTATTGTATGAGTCCGTGAGCTGGACACGCAGCAAGAAATAATAATTATTTCGTCCTGAGAACATATAGTCGGCGCAGATCATGCTGCATCTCAGATAAAAACTACCGACCAAAGATCACGGTAAAACACGGGTAAACACTCCACGCTCCGGATTATGTTAACTCTGTCCATTTTACATAACTTTGATACTTATTTTTTCACTTTAATAAAAAAAAATATATACTGTAGAACACTACTGTAGAACCGCTACATAAAAGGTTATTACTCCAAAAGAGAGTAACGAAATTTGTATTTCAATTTGCGGTGGAAGTTACAAAGATACTAAAGTAATAAATAATTATGCTTTACAATTAGAAGAAAAACAAAAGGCAAACGTAATTGTAGGCAAATCAAAGTTCACGCTGGCAAAGCAGCTGGAAAATGCCAGTTTGTTGATGTGTTTAGTGGTTACCTAGATACGGACGCTTTTAGGTTCAGCCCATTTCGATTACTCGTGTGGCAGAACCTGTTGAATCACGACAAGTTGTTCAGTTGTTATCGGCCTGTGTAAGGTACATGCCAGTCACTTTTGTACAGGACGTTGTCCACGGTGGATCTGTTCTATCGGCCGCGGGACGGAGTTATCCCTCTCATTCTAGATGTGGTATCCACGAGTTTATACCTATCCAGGCCGAATGACGCTTCGCTAAACTATGGTTTGGACTAGATGGGCTCTCCATGTACCGTGTACGAAGTAAGTCATGTCTGATCCATCATATATCACAAAAACTGATGCACATAACTACTTTAAAAAGTTGATGAGGGTTGCGACCTTATAGTGTCGTTAGGAAAACCTGACAATGTGAAAATACGTCCACACTAATTTTTTGGCGTGTACTCTGCAATAAGATTTCTGCCAGTCACTTCGATTCTGGATTAGCTGGCCATTTTCTTAACTCTAACATGAGCTGGGGTACACATATGTGAACTGATACCATTAGGTATTGTTATGAATATTTACACTGTAACGTTTGTAGCGT
Organism: Vandiemenella viatica; assembly: GCA_031002005.1. Lineage (NCBI taxonomy): Eukaryota > Metazoa > Arthropoda > Insecta > Orthoptera > Morabidae > Vandiemenella > Vandiemenella viatica. Next base: position 113,022,717 of record JARYHS010009186.1, on the reverse strand, counting down.
CAGTCACTATTTACTGGTAATTTATTGCACAAATCACTTTTCTTTACTGGAATAGTTTCGCAAATCTCCGAGTAAGTATTAATATTTTACAAGTTTTGTGTAATAAGATGCAATTATTAAAAAAAGTCAGTTGTTTTACAATGAAACACATGTTGCAGAAACGGAGTGGATTGAGGTATCTTCGCGTTCACTCATTACGTTTAGTAAATATGTTGAAGAGTTACACCGACTGCTTCCATTAATTGTTTAGGATTTCAACCCATTTGTACAATCCGTATGTGGCTGCTAACCTTTCAGAAAGCTTGTTATAAACTCATACCCTTCCAACAGATGGGAAAGAATGGAGATTAATCAGAACTGCAAGGCTTTTTATTTCTCAAAATTGCAACAATACTAAAATAGATTGGAAAATTAACAGTGTTCCATTTCAGTATGGTCAGAGTTATCAATTTATTTATATCTTAAAATTGATGAGAAATTTAAAAAATCATGAAAATTTTTGCTTCTGGAATAGTTACAAAAATAACCAGGAATCAAATTTGTCAATATAGAATATCCTTTGAAGTATTAACTAATTACCTAATCAATTTTCTTCGTTTCTTATAACTACTATTGTAAATAACTCATGGTTTAAAAAAAAAGTAATCACATACCTTTATGCCGGTAAACGTTATGCGAACTAGTGAAAATAGTTTTAAAAGTTCTCAAAAATAGTAATTCTTTCAAAATCTGATTATCAGAGCTTTAGTTTAAACAACAGCGGATAAACTTAAAAGGAAAAATATATACGGATACCATCAGTATAACCAGCTGTTAGATAGCAATGTTCTTTGTCCTCGGATTACATTCAGTAGCTTGTTTAATAAATGAGCTTCTGTTTTACCAATAGAAAATAATTATCTGCAAGACTTCAGTGTAAATGAAATCCAGTGTGAAACTATACCTCAAGTCATGGGTTGTATATTTATATTTCGTCAGGAGGCCCTATACCAAAATAGAAGCTTCTCAAGATTTACACATGAACTATAACAGTTTAAGTTTCTGGCACTACCTAATTCCCATAATACCAGTCCTAGTAGCTCAGGTGCTTGCAGTACCCTCACGATATTCGGGAGCTGACGCGGGTTTTGTTAGTTTGAGCCCTGATGGTGGAAAAAAATTGTATGATTACTACTCTACTGGCAGTGTGGGATAGGTAGTGGTGTCGCGTGTAGACCGAGCGAGTGGCGAACTTACCCACTGTGGGTCCGTCCTAGCGACTACTTACTGTCGGCTGCGGTAGTTCTGCTTTTCAGTCGGCATCTGTAAGCTTCTGGCTAGGATAAGAATACATACACAGATACTTAATTTGCTTAAAATTATTAGGTAGGTGCTCCTTGAAATGATATGAAGAGTTGTGACTACTTGATTTATTGCTGAAAGCGGCGGTGTGGTGCAGTTACAAGTAAGTAGTACATAAAATCGGTGTTTTCCGATATTGGAATAGTGGACCATAGGATCCAAAACTAACGCAGAATGCGTCCCGAGCCAGCAGAGGGAGAATAATAGGAAAAATGCCTAAAACGGCCTAACTGAATGGTAACAGGTCTGCCCCACGAAATTTCACATCACGGACTGGGGCGAATCATGTGCACAAAAAGGCGCCCTCAATTCTGGAAGGTGGGGAAAGCCTTCCTCTCATTGGTTGTCTGTCACGACGAACATGCGTGTGGTTCACGTGTTCGTAGTGTGTAAGCCTCGTGTACCAGCCGTGCTAGTTGAGTTTCCCACAGTAAGGACTGCAAGACCAGCGACCTTACCGCAGGTGTGATATATGAGCGGTGTAGTCTTCATACTACTGTGCTGGCTTGGAAACACTCTGCCTTCATTACCACTAAAATCTATAGTACAAATCTATACTAAAATCAGCGACCGCGACAGTGGTGCACAGATCTAACTACCAGGTTGAAGTCCTGTATTAAATTTCAAACCTCTCAACAGTTAATATGGAGTAAGGGCAAACGACTTACTTGGCTGTGATTGGTTCGTCATTTGGGGGGCATTAACCCTGGTGGTCCAAAGGTTTCTTTCGGTAAAGTTGGTCGGAATGGGCTGGCTCCGTGTTTTATCCTCTCCCCTCCTTCATCTTTCAATAATTCACAATGCATACATCACACTACACTGAACATACACTGGAGAAAGTAAGCAGACTACCTTAGTTAAATTTCCCAAGAAAGTAGCCACTGTAAAGCAATTCCCAACTAAGTCTGGGTCACCGAGTAGAGGCGATAATTATCAGTTCACATAAAGCTGCATTGAAGAAAAAAATAGGCTGTTTCAAGGAAATTTTATTTTTTGTAAACATTTTCGCCATTTTGATATTCGGAACATTCCTGTTTGGTATCATTTATCAGACGACGGAAACTTGTAGCAGATGAAAGGAAATCTCAATCGGAAAATAGGGTCATTGGCAGACAGGTATTATTCCAGAACACGGCCTGTAAAGCAGTTCTAAGAGGACCCAGACAATCTGGGTGAAGTAGTGCTACAAATTTCTAAAGGTGCTACAGAGAACAACATTGTTCTCCAATCTCAACTTTCTGCACCTTGGTCTGAAAAAAAAAGGGTTTGTTCATTCCGCTTTGAAATGTTTTTCTGCGGTTAAATTGAAAGAGAAACCTCCCTTCTGTGGCTGGAGGAGATTAATGGAAACGTAACGAGTGTTTCTGCGAGCCTGTGCGCTGTAAATTGCGATAACACTCGGCTTGTAGAGCAGTGGTCGTTAGTTCAACTAGCCTGGCTTACATTTAGACGCATTGCCGAGCCTCGGGGAACAATTTGTTGGAGGCAGCTGGCACGGATCAGAAACCGAGAACGCCAGCTTTCCTTGGACCCCCACCTAATACTTAATGAACAAGGAGTGTTCAGAGCACTACACCAAGTAGAAAAAAAAACAAAAACATGCGGTTTGCGGCTCATGCATTCAAATTCTCGGAAGATTTAGTTTTGCTTGATTTTTTCGTATAAGAATCCATTTGATTCTGACAGATAAGAGATTCTATGATGAACCATCCAAAAAATATTTGACTAAGGAGAGATGCACATTAAATTGAATCTGCTGTATCTGAAAATATCTTTTCGTGATATGGAGAGTTATTACAGTTCTATTGCTTAACAAACAATCCTAGAAATTTGTAAACTTTGTGACATTCCATTACTGGTGGCTTTGTATCCTATATATATATGGCGACGTATTCGCGTGAATAATCTTTTTTAATTATTACCATTTGTGAATTATAGCTTATCAAATGATGAAATGCCGAACAAGTTACACTTTTTATAACTGCAATTCTAAGTCTTCTCTCTGTCTTTTACGACGTGCCCTAATTTAATTAATATAGTGTTGTATTTACTTTGTTATATCTCGTATTACACCGTCTAGAGAGTTGAAAAAAATTCTATATCAGATTTACTCCTACACGATCTCATATGGTTGCTCTCGTCATATTTCCACGATAAATCATAGAATTTTTCTTCTCTTTCACCTGAAATAAACCTTTTTATCTCTCAATAACAATACTTAATTATCAGATATACTTCTCTTCAAATGATTTCCACGAATTAAACTCATTCGATTTTTATTTTTTGTTTTACTATCACAACTTTGTACAACTTTAGTAATTTGGAATTGTAAATCCACCAATTGAATATACTTCATACAATAAAATTTATGTGAAAGTTTTATTAATTTATATCGTATTTATGCAGCGTTCATGCCCTGTTTATATCATGTCTATTACTATTTTGCTTTTATCATTTTTGCCTCATACAAAATACTTTGTCTCCGCTCTCATCGCCATCGGTTTGTCATTGGCTCCTCACAGACACTTATAAACGCATTTTGCTCCTCCATTTTGACCCACTTCCAGATGTCCGAGCTGGTTGAAATTTGGCACACATATTAAGAACCGGTGACAATACAAGAATTTCATAGCTATATCCTGCTATTCTCATTACTTTGACAGTAACAAAAGAAAAATGGTTGAATGTCGTGAAATTTTGCAATTTAATTTTAACCCAATTCCAGATGTCCGAATTGTTTGAAATTTTGCTGATGTATTGATAACTGATTACAATACAATAATTTCATAGCTATATCTTGATATTATCGTTACTTTGACAGTAAAAACAGAAAAAATTTGCACACGTTTTAAGAACCGTTGACAATACAGCAGTCTCTTAGCATCGTCCTGCTATTCTCGTTACTTTGACCATCTCCAGTTTCCCGGGTGTGATTTACGAGCCTTGGTTGCTGACGACGATCGTCTTCCACTGCCTCCTATCCAGAAATGTTTCTCTGTCTGCAGTCACTTAACGTGATGTTGAATAGTGAGTATTCGAAACATTACTTCGTACTATTATAGAAGAGTAGTCTTCCAAATTTACCCTGCTATTGGACCTCTGGCTGAGCTGCCATTTAATTGTATTTAACTCGTGGAAGTAATAATTAAAAATGAAACTACAACACCAAGATAAAGAGAGATTGGCGAAGAAAAGCCAACAGTAGGAAACATATTTTTGAAACTATCTGAACCAAAAAGTTAAAAATAAAATTGTAGTTTAAAAAACTTTAGTAGTAAAGTGAACTAAAAGGTTAAAAATAATCTTTAAATATAAAGATTTTGTTTAACAGTGATGGGACGTTCCACAACACAGGATATTTTTTTTTTTTGAATAAGCTTAAAGAATGAAGTCACTGATTACAAAATTAACTTTAATGTAAAAAAAAAGCGTGGAGTGCTCTCTACACAACTTTTGACAAAGACTCTACCTTTACAATCAGCGAACGACAAAAAATATAAGACAACTTATATAGTAGCACCCCATGCTTTTTTTACATTAAAGTTAATTTTGTAATCAATGACTTTATTCTTTAAGATTATTCACAAAAAAAAAAAAAAAAAAATTATCCTGAATTGTGGGACGTCCCATCACTGTTAAACAAAATCTTTATATTTAAAGATTATTTTTAACCTTTTAGTTCACATTACTACGAGAGCGTGTTTTTAGTTTTTTAAACTACAATTTTTTTATGTTAGGAACTTACAAAAAAAAAGCAAAAAACAATAATGCTTCCAGAGAAATCCACTTCATTGTTGAATTTGCAGCGAAATATTTTGAGCTCCTGGCATTTCACACTGATGGTTTATTATACATCAGTGCACCTGCAGCCGACTGGCGCGTCTGTCAATCACTAAGTTCATTTACCGCGGCCGCAGCCGTGACCATCGATCACGTTCCGCTCAGCATGCTCAGGTGCGCCTGCCAGCTGCCCACTATGTCAGGGGTAGAACTCGCCACATGATTGCAGCAGCTGCTTAACTTTCCCTCGGAACTGACGGCTATAACTTCAGAGATTGCGTTACTGCAGATCTCCAGTGTTGCTGTTATATTCGCCTTACTTTGTTCGTTGTTGGAGTAGTAATAAACAGCTAATACATTTATAAATTGGTGCAAACATGGAAGATGTTCTTTTAGAACATATGCAAAGCTTAAAATCTACAAGAACTAGTGAAATATTTACGGAAAACGAACACTGCTGGAAAGATGTCGGCACATCAGACAGCTTAGCCAGTAGACGTTTTAGTAAATTATACCAAAAAAACTGATAATCTATTCACCAACTATTTTTCGGCATTTATTCACTATGGAGTTGCGTAAAAATATAATCATTATTACGAATCTTATTTACAAAAGTTTAAGTTCAACAAGCATCTGTCAGAAATATTAAAATATAATAATTCTAATAAGTCAAATTACCTTGGAATCTTTATCAAAGACGAATATATGTTTTGAGTATAACTTAGATTCATATGAAGAAGCCTAATTTCGGCAAAGCTTTTTTATTATGGTCGTTCTGGAGAGCTTTGTTATGCAAAGAGAATACTAATATCTAATTGGGACCTTTTCAAAACTCATTATCCTTACTCGAATTTCTGGATGTATAAAATTTTGTAACATAATAACGAAGATGTTCCAAAATATGAAGAATCGTTGAAAATTTCAGATACAAAACTTTTAAGATAAACATATCTTCTACAAAATTTAAATAAAAAGATCGTGAATTTCAGAATGAGATACACAATTATTTGATAAATTAGTGACTTTTGGTTGTTGAATAGTATCGTTTAGCTCTCTTTCTTGCTATACCTGATCTCAAAACTGGAGCTTAATGCATTAAGATGTGCGGTATTTGCTTATTGCTAATGACAGTGATTTTGTTTTCATCATCATCATGCGCAATTTCTGAGTTTTCGTCAACGATATGATTGATTGAAAACTATGTTTTTATCGCCATTCAGTGATTCTAGGGGTTCTAACGAAAGGTTTTCTTTTCACTGTCTTTCTAAAATACTCATTAATGAGCCTTAAACTGTTCTGTTCATCTGTCTCGTGTGATGGAAGGATCTAAATCTGGAACAAAAAATTCCGCAACTCTGTCTCTGAAATACGTAGCTAAAACTATGACTATAGCTAAAGTCTGGCACACACACTCATGCTTGTCGATCGTATTGCTTGTACAATTTCAAGTTGTAATGCAATACGGAACAACTGACGGAACGCAGTTAGGCCCGCAGACATTCCGTCTACTACTTCATTTTTCTGCCAGTTGTTAAATGTCAATATGGCTGAAACACAGAAATTAGTTGTTGCTGCGGCTATTGTTACAAAAAGGAACAGAATCAGACAGAAATGGTCAAACAATGGTTATTGTAGTGAGCACAATTTAGTCACATTAATTTACTAAATGAATTAATGCTAGAACCTGAAGATTGGTTTAATTATGTTCACATTTACGAAGAAACCTACTTCGAGATACTGACACTATATTTGTTACATACCTCACTAACTAACCGCAGTTTGTGCCTTCAGTGTTATCTATGCCATCCTGTCTTGGCGTTTCTTGATCAGTAAGAAACAGAAACTTGTAGAAATACCACAAATTTGGCTTTCGATGTTTTCGTTACCAGACTCAGATCTATGCGACTCATTATATATCTTCTGAGCCTTCCGAAAACAAATTCTTAATGAATTCACTTTTTTAATAACAGTTTCTCTATTTGCGTGTTCATCAACTTCTTTCAATTTATTGGGAAGAATATCTTATGCAGCTCCTTTTTCTGTTTGTTTAAACTTTTGTTTTGATCTTCCACAGACATTCCTTTTTTCTGTATAAATCAATACATTCAGTTAGAAATTCACGCGACAGTAGTCTAATATCAGTCGTTCTATACTAAGAAGACGTAATGCAAGACAGAAGTACGCACACACACACCGTTTTGCTGGACGGCAAGTAGGAACATACACGGAAAGTCAACAGCACTCTTCATGCCTTCAAGCCAACCAATTGACGGAACAAAACAATTAAGTCGATCAACTCGTCCACACACACAATCCTTCTTGCATTACAACTTGAAATTGTACAAGCAAAACGATCGACATGCATGACTGTTTGTGCCAGGCTTCACTCGAGAAATTACAACCACCGACACGGTGGTTGAGACTTTAAAAAAAAATTCCTTTACCGATATACAGTTTTAGGTGTATGTCTACTCGCCTTGTTTTCCGAGGTCGCAGAGACAGTATGATGGTATCTGGGCACCTCTACGAGGATTAACTCATACTAACGTAGGTAGTGGATGGAATTTCTTTCGGTCAAGATGTGGAGAGTATGGTGGAAAATATGGTGGTGTACGGTTCCTAATCACCTGTATTAAGTCCGTAGTAAGGGTGTAGTCAGGTCCTGTTGTTGGTTATTAGTCCATCGGTTCTTGAAATTAAACTAGCGAGCCACATGGAGGCTTTCGGAAGATTAATCCTAAATGGGCTCGCAACGATTTCACCCTCTTCCTACTTTTGCCATACCGTCACAATCATCAACACATTCACTAACACATACGACCACTTTCAGGCTGAGGAAAACAAAAGGAGACATCTCTCTGAGACGTTGTTACGCACAAATAACGCCCTCCAATGTTTGATGCTTACACTCTGATACTGGTCTGGCACACATTTGTTCTAAATTTACTGTAAACTCTATTGTTTTATCTTCAAAAGTTTAAGTCATTAAATGTTCTCCATATTATTAATTTCAAGATCTTATTTCTGTTCCTCCATGGAGTGACTCCTTTATGAACATTTCGAAATACGAATAATGCGCTCTATTTGCTTCTACCGATTGCTATGCATTCAAACACGTTTTCCACCTATTTTTTAGATTATTCTAGTGCGAACTGAGTTTGTCACGAGTTAGGCCATCGGTCGCACATAACTGTGCAGACTGGGATGTTGCGCGGGCCAGTCTACAGTGCGCCTGCGAAACGGCACCAAGCACACCGATAACAAGGCTCGACATCTGTCGGAGAGCTCTCCAAGCTCTCATGCACCGTCAAACCGCTAATGAATATTCAGTGCGGTTTTCCGCTAGCCAGTTTTATACAGATTGCGTTAATTTAAATTGGTTTGATACCAAAGGCTGGACATCAGCTATGTATACCACTTCACCGAACGTGATGGACGTAACTGAATCTTCTACTCAAAGAATAACGCACAATTAAAACACTCAAAGTTTCCTGATTTGACAAACATTAATTAGCGTAATGAACACAACTGCAAGATTACATAATTATCTGACGTTGAATTAATTTAGCATCGTTAAACATATTTCCCGGTTTTTAGCCAGGCATTTGTAGAACTGGTAATTTGATGGTATTGGTTATGACGAGAGTAAAAGTATTCATTTCGATATATTTGATTTTTGGGGAAAATTTAAAAATACGCGAACTGATTTACATGCTTTAGTTAGAACAATTTGTACCATAATGAACATGGATACCATTACTGTTACTGAGTTCATTCCTTTACAAACTACGCTGTAAAGAGTCTATCAGCAAAATTGGAGATTCTTGCTATTATTAACTACCACAAAAAATGTTTGGTACGGTAACATAATTTATACAGTGACTTAAGTAATTATCCTTATGAGACATCGATCCATTGAAATTTATTGTTTAAACGGAATAATGTGTATATGCTGATATATCTGGAGGGAAAAGGGATTAATTCAGGGATAAATTATTATTATAATTATTGGTACATTTTCACATGTAAATAAATTGTTTAGAGTTTATTTGTCGGCAAAAACAAAATATCATTTGATGAAATTGTTAGTCGGTTACACACATTCATCACCTGAATTTTTTTCTCTGTGTAACTGGAGAAGGCAAACAGTACTTACAATTGCTTTATTATTTTTAACGATTAAAAGTTTGGGTGGATGAATAACGACCAATTCTGCTGAATCATAAGAAATAATAAAATAGTTTGTGGTGTTCCTTCGCTACAATGGATTTTTGATGCAACATTCTATAATGTTAAACTAAACATAGGCGCAGTTGACCAGTTTAGAAGACCTTTGCTACAAAAAGGACGTAAAATTGTGCTGTTTGATCTTTATAGTACATGGCTTACGCGCAACTGTAAAGTGCATCTTTGAACCAATGGCGTCAAGACGTCTGATGATTTCGAAATGTATTCCACAATGAGGCCAACACTTGCGTTAACCTGCCGCAGTCATAATTTCTTGCCATCAGTATGTTAACCATTTTCATCGTCCGGTGTCACATAATTCGAACAGTAAATTGCAACTTTGTTTTGGAGTAACTAGGCAATGAATCATTAGATCTTCTTCCAAATCTTTAAGGAACATTAAACAGTATTAATGATAGATGTTTTAAATTGTACAAGGAGAGTTTGTCTCCCATAAGTCGCCTAATAATTTCAATACAGATATACATAGGATACTGTAAGACGTCTTAAATATGTTGCATCTACAATTTTTTTTTCTGTATTCATAATAAGTGCTGATATAAAATTCCAGTAAATTTTAGTTTTACCTGAAAAAAAGTTCACTATTAGAGCAATATCAAGCAATCAACCAACCCAAACGTGTCCGCGGCTCTGAAACTGATTTCTTAGATTTATTAAACCTGGAACAAATTCGAACGATACAATACAGAAAGCTTAAGATGAGATTTAATTTTCAACTTGTTAAAATTTTTGAATGTAATGTGTCAAAGGGAACGAAAATCATCCTAGCATTCGACTATACTGACTTGGGTAACGCCTAACCTATATGAGCGGAACAGGTTTTACCTAGCATCCTCCAGATATCCAGTTCCAAAAGTTACTAGTTTTGGTGGAGCTGATTCATAGCTTCTTAAATGAAAGTCTTGAAACCCAGCGTGGTGGTTTAACGGTTAGCTTTCTGGCCTCGCATTCGGGAGGACGGCGGTTCGAATCCCCGTCCGGGCATCCAGATTTGGGTTTTCCATGGTTTTCCAGGCAAATGCCGGGATGCTTCCTTCAAAATGCCATGGCCAAATTCCTTCCCATTCCTTCCCCTCAATCCTTTCCCGTCTCTAAAGATCTCGCTGTTAAGAGACGTTAAGCAGCTAAAAAAAAAAGTCTTGAAGAGGTCTGGAAGATATATGAAGCAAAATCCTAAAAATGTAGCTAAATCTTTGAGAATCGCTTTTCACCACGATATGAAATAGGATTATCATATAACCATAGAAGTATAGTCAGCGAATGCTTTACTACCGGTATTGAAGAACGTTGTGACTGTTGTGAAGGAAGTGCAGCCAAATTTTTGTGACTAATAAAAAACAAAACAAACGAACAATGTCAATAGATGACAGGGACTCCTTTTTTCTTTTGCCTCACACATATCGGTTCGTCGACGTCGAAGTTTTTTTTTTTTTGAGGTGGAAGAGGGTAAGGGACAAGGATTGGGTAGAAATTTGGCTGCGGTCTTTTGAAGGAACCATCCAGGCATTCGCCTAATTAAGATGGAAAGCCTATATCTAGATAGACGGGAATTAGTTCCCGCATCCTCCAAAATAATAGACCAGAACTTCTTTATGTATTACAAAAGTTCATGTTTCTTTAGAATGCTATTTTCAACTGGAGGCCAATAGTACTGTCATAATTTTATGTTAGACCATTTTTTGTCACTAACTCCGTAATAAATTCTGGCGTTTGGAGGGATCTGTGATTTTTGCTGTTTGTAATGAAAATATAAGATCGGGAGTTTCAGTTTTCTTGTCGACGTATAATGAAACAAGTTCAATCTCAATTGTCTCGGTGAACGTTTGCAGCATTAAATGCGGAGTTCTCGTTATAATACCCGATAGCATTTGAAAGTTGGGTATACGCTTGTTACTTTATTGAAACAACGTAATGGTATGCATTTCTAATTTAGAGTTCCATAGAGTTAGTGTTAGTGATTCTTGTAGTAAACCTTCATTTTGATTCATATAAACATTTACGGAGGAATGCTGTGGTGAACTTATGTTAATTGTTTCGTGGAGTCTTGAAGGTACCACATTATCACCATTGTAGTGCCAGTTTGACGTCTTGGACACAAACGGCGACATGCAGTACTCCTTGAGTGTTCAGTTAAATATCTCTTTGATTGTTATATCTGACAGAACGATATTTCATTGGCTCATGTTCCACTGTTAACTGTTAAGGGAAGGTGTTGAAATATGACATCTCCAGGAATTGTAGCGTAATGGTAGTAGTCTCTGAATTTTCCACCACGCATTTCCTGCTCTTGTTAGCTTGGCGGTAATCCGGCGTGCTCTTCCTAAGTGATCGTCAAATGTTTACGGTCTGTAATGAAGATTTCTTCTGCGCTGTTTCCTCTTTAATGGGAGATGAGATTTCACCCAGAGTCTGAAAACGACCTTCCCTTCTCCGACAATAACTTTGTTTCTCCGTTTTCTTGCAGTCTCTACGTTGCTTCCATTCTCGTAACCTCCAGGAAGAAGAAAATCATATCGTATCAGATCCAGAGGAAGCAATTCATTCTATGGCTGTGATAAATTTCCAGCTTTATCCCCCTTGATTCCATTTGCGGACGATTCACCGTTATGGCCTTCTTGATTGTTACTCGTTTAATGCTTTTAGTTTAGTTAACTTCCGCAAAGCTTAATTAAACTGGTATGAGTATGGAAATTAACTAGACGTAAACATTAAGGTGAAAATGGTTTCTGACTTTTAATGGGTATGCTCCGACGGTAAATTATTTCTCGGTTTTCGCCTCTGATACGTTACAAAGGAGGAAACAGTTTTGTCAGCAATAACCACGATTGTTCATGTAGGCGAGGTAGATGAGCGGAAATGAAATATCCCTAAAACTAAATTATATAATGTGTTTACGTTCGTAAACATTTGCAACTGGAGTCTGGATTGAGATTATTTTATATGGTCTTTTGGTGTCCTAAAAATGTTACTAGGTAAATTACTGCCACATTGTGCTGATTTAATATGTATTAGGAAGCATATTTTCTATGGTGGCAGAGGAATATTTATCAGACCACCTCTTTCACGAAGTTCATCAGAGTTTAAAAAGGTTCACTGATAAATAAAAAACAGATAGTCATATCCACAACGACTTCTAATCCATTTTAAATTTGATAAATAACACTACATTGTATCTGATGTAACGTTGAAAGTACATTTACAGAACTAACATGTAAATTGTAAAATAAATTCTATCACATTGTTTGTACAAAGTAATTGTTTCTAAGATGTATTGTGCTAATAATTGTGTTACTATCAAACTGTTCACAAATTATGATTATTTCCATATACTTCCTCTAAAAAGAATTTTCTGAAAGAAAAATTTAAAATAAAATAATAGTGTTGGGTATTAGCTGCTCTGTACCTTTTTATTTGCCTAATGATTTAATTAAAATTTATGTACTTTTATTAACATTCTTATGCTCTCTGTTTTTATATTTTAAACCTTTAATATTTCATATTGCTGCAGATTCAAACATACTTGAAGGAGGTAGAAGAACAATTTCAATTCAGCTTCAAGAAATATCTCACTGCATTCTTCCTGACTATATTTATGTATTGGAAGATATTCATTCTTTTTTATTGATGGTTTGAAATTTTAAGGGCCTATGAATTTTCATGTGCAGTTATTTCTTAACGGATCGTAGAAGGGAAGTAATGGGAATGAAGCTCTGCTGTGTATCATGAGTTTTGTATTTATGATGATTGTGATGAAATATATTGACCGTCATATAATCATCACTCAACTTATAAAATCTCTTGAGAAAATTAAAGTGATGTGACGAATTCACACCATGTGAAGGACAGTAGTATCAAGCTTCATAATGTTCTTCAAAGATTCAGTCCATTTGAAGATATTTCTCAGTGACGTAATTAAGGATAAATAACACTGAAACGGAGAAACGTTTACTATTAGGTACAAAACATCTGTTTTAAAGTAAGAAAAATTACTTAGATGTCCTATTTTTCTCTTGGATATGCATCACCTTTGGTGACACAGGACTGAAATTGTTCAAGGAAGAATCCTATCTGACTGATGTTTCTGCAGGACTGTTACTGAATTCACATCTCTATAATATGTTGATCCTAATTGCATAACTGAAATTGTTAGAAACCGTTTCTTTTTTGTTTTCTTTTCCGCATGCTGAGGTATGGTATTTATATATTACGGAGATGCAGATTAGAAATTATTATACGGCGAAAACGTTTATCGCAAGTTAAGTTCGGTTTTCAAGATGCTACTTAAAAATTGTAGACGGAACATTTTCACGTAATTACGGATATTGTTAAATTACCTGTGAATAAAAAACAGAACTGACTAATGAAAACAATAATTTCTTTGCCTTGTCCTGACAAACAGAATAAATACTCATGTATTTCCAGGATTCTCTTTTGAACAACTCTTTCCACTCTTATCTTTTTGCCAACATTTCAATTTCAACCTAGGATTTTGTCGGAGATTCTTTTGCTGCTATATATGCTACTGCAAGGCTGTTTATGTACAGTTGGTCGTTTGTAAGCAATAGTACTAGAAATGATGGTAATTTAATTTAATTTAATTGCAACGGAACACACGCTCCGTTGGCAATTTCCCTAACACCCATCTTCCCCTTTTCCTGCACCCACCTACCTTGCAATAATTTGCCGAAGCAAATCTAGCAGCCCTTCTTTGCACCCTATCCAACTCCTGTATTTGATACTCAAAATGTGGGTCCCATACTACACTACCATATTCAAGCACTGGTCTGACCAAAGTTTTGTAACCCAATTCCTTTACTTCTCTCGTACATCCCCTCATCACTCTCTCCAACAAATATAGAATTTTGAAATCTTTTGCTACCACCTGCCCAATGCGTCCCGCCCAGTTAAGCTTGTTGTCAAATGTGATGCCAAGATATTTACATTTCAAGTCTTCAGCAAGCAATTCTTCCACTCCAATAGTTTTTAACTTGTTTACTACCATTTTATGGCTCACTGTGTCAAAAGCCTTTACAGTAATAGTAAATAGTACTTTCAATGATCCAATCCTTCACTTCATGAACAAACTAAAATAGTAGTTATGAAACTTATTTCCTATGAGCATGTTTGTCTTTTATGTCGAAAATAATGCACCAGTTGTGATGAAACATGAAAAAAATTCTTCAGTGAAATGTAATAAAATACTACCAATACAGTCATATATTCACAGCTTAGTGATGTGATGCTCTTGCAGATACTCCTAAAGCAATTTCGCCGTTGTATATACGATATAAAAACAAATGATAGCTAAATGACACTTCTACTGAAATTCAAGACTTAGTGTAGATTTCAGCAGGAGATTAGAAATATGTAGACTAAAAATGAGAGGGGGTCATCTGTGGGCCATGTACTATGCAGGTAAAACAACTACAGTTGCGAGAACTGCACTTAATGTTAGACCTCAGGGTCCGATGCCACGAGGGTGACCGTGGAAGCGCTGACTGGATACCTTGCGGCTAGACACCTGTAGCCATACATTAAATAAACCTGTAGCAGTATAAAATTGACTTAAATTTAATTTAGTTGCGATAGAGCGCACGCTCCGATGGCAATTTCCCTACACACCCATTTTCCCATACTTTCCTCCACCCACCTTCTTTTATCCTCTACAAATTTCAACTTTAAATTGTTTCAACATTTTAGGTAAATTATTAATCAATTCTCTTTGTAACTTACCTACGAAAGAAAATCTTCCTACACTCTTGTGCCTGAAATCGAGTTCTAGCTTGTGGTCATGGTCATTTCTGTAATACTTTTAATTATTCCGTCAATATCTTTCCACGCCTCATCACTCCCTGTACACTCCGATGATACTCTTAACCCTCCCCCTGTCATACAATGATTCCCTTTGCAGGTCTTTTATCATATCGGTTCATGATTGTGTTCTAGGGTATTTTCCAGAGATAAATCTAGCTGCCGTTCGTTGCACCACATCCATCTCCTGCATTTGATACCCAAAATGTGGGTCCCATACTACACCACCATATTAAAGCAATGGTCTGATCAAAATGTTGTGATCCAATTCATTTACTTCTCTGGTATACCCAATCGTCATTGTCTCCAACAAGTGAAGGGTTTTGAAACCTTTTCTTACTACTTGTCCAATGTATGCTGCCCATTTGAGCTTGTTATCAAATGTTATGCTAAGATATTTACATTTCAAGTCTTCAACATGCAGTTCTTTCCCAACCTTATAATCATAATCAGCCTATAGTTTTTAATCTATGTATCTAATAAGCTGACTCTTCTTTGATTGATCTTCATAGCACATTTACCAACCGAGCTAGGTATCCTGTTCAGATCACCCTGCAGCTGTTCACAGTTCTCTACCATTTTGATCCTTTTTATAGCATTATGTCATTTGCAAACAATCTAATTTCTGACAGTAAACCATCAGCTTAGTCATTCACTAGAATAATGAGCAGCAATGGTCCCAATACACTACCTTGTGGCACTCCCATCTTTACTTCCACTTGTTTGGTGCTGCATTTCCTATCCTAACTTTTGGCTTCTTACAAAGCAGACCTTGCAATGCGGGATAAATGTTAGGAAGATGAAGAAGTGAATACGGTTACTTTTTTTTCCATTGGAGATGTAGGCTAAGGTAGGTTTGCTGTTCAGGTGCACTGATGGACCGCGCGCGCCGGGTGTCGTATCTGGCAGTGCGGCTGTCGCACCCATTGTGGGCGCCGTCTGCTTTGTGCCGTCGACCCGGAAACGAGATAACCTGCCGCCCCTGCCCTCCGCTCGCTCTCACCTCGCCGCGAGCGCTGCTGGCATTAGCCACTGCTGGCTACTTGTCGGCCTAAGATGGAGGGCTAATCACCGTGTGGTCTGCTCTGTGCAGCAATCCTTGCCTTGGCGAGAGTCTAACTGGTAAATGTAACAAATATTTTTAAACAGAAAAGTCTGTTAGACATTCCCTAACACATTTTGTTAATATTTTAACATTACTTCGCAAATTGAGAATTGAAAAAAGTGACAAGGAGTGAAATTTCAGAAATAAAAATTAATTTTCTTTGGCGTTGGTTAGACACTTGTCGTATGGAGTTTTTGCTCAATCGGATTTAGCAATTCCGTCGTCTACATCATAATCCACTAATGGAAGGTAATACATTTCGAAGAGGTTATGCTGAACCAGTAAAATAGCATATCCCGCGTATTGCAATTTCTTATTGCATGACGGATAGGGGAATTCTGTGTCAACGTTTATGCTTAGTTATCCACCAATATGCGTACACATTTCTGACTGCACTTTTTACTATGATACTTCGCAGGATATCCTTATCATCGAACTTAACGTAAACATTATTATCTATAATCCCTGAACATAAGAGACCGACTCTAAAATAATTTTCTTTTCTAATAATTCTTGGGCTTAGGTAATAAATTTTATACTAAATATTTGTTTCGTAATTCAAACAACAAAGCTGAGTTGTGATTAAAATATGTTTTAAAGATAAATAATATCTATAGTCCTTGAGAAAAACTCATTATTCATTATTGGAGTAAGTGAAAGAAAAACCAGAGGCAGATTGCAGCGTTAAAGAATTGAAAAATGATATGAAATATTAATGCAACAACGAAATAATAGAAGTTTTCTGTATTCTAATGGAGGTCTGCTAATCTTGAATTGAAAATAAGTAGCAGTAAAGTTATTTTTTATTCTTTAAAAGAAGTTTACATGAATTATCTTATGACTGATGTTCGTTCACAGGTCAAGAAAGAAGGAATATTAGTTTGGATGCAAATTATCTATCAAATTGTCTATCGTTAACAGAACTGAATGTTAATATATTTACTATTTATCTTATACATATCACAAAGCAAGAGAAATCTTGATATAGGTAGCCAATCTAGAAGTAATGGGTTCAACCGTACAAACGAGGTTCCTGAAGACCCTTCTTCCCCAATATATATGCCATACTACAGGGAAATTATAGTTATCCTTGTGTTTGTTCCCTCCTGAGTCTAAAGTTGGTTTTTAAAGACGCTGACTAACGGTATGTATTACGATTAATCGATGGCTACTCTCCGAATAACTTTATTAACGTTTGACGTACCAAAATAGGCTCTCAGTTATACTTGACTTCCTGTCAATAACACCTCTGCATTAAGGGTTTTTGTTAGGGCACTCCAGAGGTGAAGTTAAAACTCCCTCTGTAATGGCTTTCATTCTGCCTCGTTGAAGTTGGCCAAAATCGGAACTAGTCGCGGTGACACAAAAGTCGGTGTGTCAAGGATTGAATCACCGTCAAGCGCTAAGTCGTCATTCTTCAAGAATTACGATTCACAGTGTGCCTTCCTCATAATTTAAATGTTACACACAATTAGCCAACAGAATCCTGATTTGTATTTGGACCATCCTTTCTGATCTAAGATGGAAGTGGTGAGGCCACCACCATTAACCACTAGTCGGTAACTGAGCGTGGGAACCGATAAAAACATTTAAGTTCAAAAAACCAAAATTGACTGGATAATCAGAACCACGTTTGTTTATCCCTGCGGGCTTTACGGCTTTTTGACGTTAAGGTCACAGTAACAGTGAGAATATTTAGGAAAAAGAGGGGAGGAGATGCAATGAACAGAAAGGAATTGGTCCATAGCTTTTTGAAGGAACCATCCCTGAATTCGCCTGGGTTATTTTGGGAATCCATGGAAAACCGAAATCTAGATTGTCGAGCGGGGATTTAAAACCTTGTCCCCCTGAATGAGAGACCCAAGAGTTACTGCTCACGCTACAGGTTCACTTATTTGAAACCCTGTCGTCTAGTTCACAGTGGGCCCGAGGAGGATAATGTATCTTCGCTAAATTTCGACAATGAGGTTTCAGCGTTTCAGGACTCCCTTTAAGGTGAGTTACTATTATTTTTGAGGTGACATCTCCACTTCTATCACAGATTCTATTTTGAACTAGAAAACTTTGTGTAAACAACGATCCGATTAACATAAAACATCAGAAAATGTTTCTCTCTAATCATTACTACTTCAAATTTCCCATGTAAAACTTATGCTGCTTATTCGTTCGATCCTAATTGTTGATGGTGTAAGATTGTATTAAATCTTCAAGGAAACGACAAAGACCGGATTCACTCTTACTGCATCAACCAGATAACATTTTCCCCTCTGTTTCTACTCATAACATTGAAAGGGCTCCACCGATTTTTTTTTGTAAAGAGACTGCTCCGTTTTTATTTGTACTTCTTTGCCACTAGCATATTTTTCTTTCAAAGTAATGAACGTTGACGTTTTAGAAGTTTTCGGGAAAGTAGTTTATTTAGTAAACCATACTATTATTCTATAATTTACTATTGTATGAAAAATGTTATGGTACCGAAGATCATCTCATTCACAAGAAAAACGAAATGATGACGAGATTTATTAGATTAAACTAGGTGTTGTATAGCATCATAATGTTCGCAATTCAATCAGATCAAAGCACAAACAGTAACATATCTGAGCTGTCTGGTGGTTCATTGGTTGAGGTGTCTGACTACGACGCGAAAGGTCACCAGTTCGAATCATTGTCTCAGCGGGGACTTTCAAAAACCCTCAACCCGACCTTCACCTCTGACATAGCTTGCTGTGTAATGTGAAGTACGCCAGAACGCTTCCGTGGTTCAGAATCCACGTTAAACAGTAGGTCCCCTGTATCCGGTAGGATTTCCGGGTTAGGGTAAGGTGGTTACGAAGGCCAATAGAAACCGTGTCATTACGACAACACGGAATTATTACTTTTATAGCAACAGATCCATATGAAATTTCATGGTTGTCACAAAAACAGTATTTCGCATAGCACACTTGAGTTTATATTATGACATCCAGATAATAATTACTCTTAGAAAAAGAAAATTGGTTGTTATGGAGTCGAGAGGAGAAACAACGAGACAAAGTTTTGGCTGGCGAGCAACTAAACGAGCTTAGTTAGTATCTTGCGAGGTGTTGAAATAAACGTTACTGATCAGCTAAGGACTTGAGTAATTCTTCGGTTTGTTTGAAAAGAAAATAAAGCGTAATAAACGTAAATGGAAAATTCGAAAGACTGTTATTATTATTGTTCACTACAAGAACTTTTAAAAAAATGATTCTGCACGATATTTCCATCCATGTTACTTATAAAGCAAAAAGGCTTTAATAAATAAAATAAAATGGACTGAAATAATAATATTATAGTAACAGATCCATATGAAATTTCATGGTTGTCACAAAAACAGTATTTCGCATAACATACTTGAGCTCTCTTACTGTAATCTTGAGCGTCTCTTTGAAAATGGAAACTGCTGACTTTGCCTTCTCTTGTCAGATTAAATAATATTTGTTTGAAAACAAAGAAAGCCATAATCACGCATCATAAAACGGTAATTAAGAAATCAAACTGCAATTTAAAAAAATGAGTTGAATTTTATTCCTTTAACAGCCTTTTATATAAACTAAATCGTTGACGTGGTTACCTGCATTGCTACGTGAAGATACAGGCTTATATAGGGACGTAACGTGAAACCTGAGAGTATTTACAAGTGCTTAAGCTCTTAGTGTATTTTTTTTTTTACGATAACCGTAATTATGTGCGGAATCGCAAGAAGAGGCAGTAAAAGCAAGTGTTTAAGTTTAGCAGAGCGGGTTAATATTATTGATGATGGAAGTAATGGAAGGTAAGAACTTGATGCTTTTGGCGCTAGCTGTGCAGCCGGCTGTAACATTTCTGTTCTGCGTTAATGAGACTGTTTATGCAAGATTAGCAACTCTGAAAGCCTTTTCATTCCGTGAAGTACGTAACTGCCTTCTTGAAAAAAGCATTTTCCTGCAGCGACATTCGCTTTGTTCGTATTACATTTTCTTAATATTCTTCAGGCCAGTGTAAGTGCACACCTACTAGACAGTCCAATAATACACTGAATTCGGGGTAATATAAGTGCGAATGAAGTCGATATTAATCATGTTGGAAATGCAGTTTTAGGCAAAAACTTGCACAAATTTACACTCAAAAAAGAAATTACGAGGAGGTGAAAATTCGATTAGGATCTGTTATAACTTTTAGGAAAGGAGGAATTCAAACCAACTGAATCATATTTAAGGGTCTCGTAAAAGTCATATTTTAATGCTTCAGGAAAAAGGACGTACTTAGTGTGAAATATGGCATACCATCAGTTGGATAAAATAAGCATCAGCTGAAAGGACAGTTAAGAGATATTTTTGAACATCATTACGAGTTCACGAAAAATCGTGGTACCAGAAAGATAATTTTAAGATTTATTATGATAGCATGGAATAACGGATTATTGAGTCAGAGGATTTAGACAAAAATTTATGTATGACAATATTTCTAATATTTCAGACACATTACACTTACAACACGTATGGAGAATAGTAACAGTGTGTATATAAGAAGCAGGAAGTGGAGGATAATGACACGTTATCAGTAAAAAGCAGATGCTGGTACTGTATGTTGATTTGTTTAGGAAATAATGGTAAAACCTTCACTGCATAATGCAGATTGAAAACAGAAATGCAGTTTTACAATACTCTAAGTTTTTATCAGGCGCCATATTAATCAAATATTCCACATACATTTTCTGGATTCACGCTGCTTAGATGGATATATTACTACCGACATTTCGGCGCCCAACCTGCGGCCTTTATCAGAGTTGACACTGAGAAATCAATTAAACAAATGAAGACGATTTGCAGAGGGCATCATAGTGCTTCTATCCAAAGGCAACCAGATCAAACATATCAATGAAATACGACCAATAACTTTGTTAAATACAGACTTTAAAACACTAACAAGAATCCTCAAAACTAGACTGGAAACCCTTATGGAGAAAATCTTAGGACCTCATCAAACCAGTGCTAGCCCCGGACGTAGCATCTTAAATACTGTGTGCGAATACCGTGATATTATCAGCATAAACGCAGAAAACCAAACGACATCAGCCTTACTATTCCTCGATTTTGAAAAAGCATTTGACCGAATTGAACAAAATTATCTCTTAAAAATCATGGAACATAAAGGATTTGGCTAGTAATAAAAAAAATAATTACAAACACACATTCAAAACTTCTTATAAACGGACACCTGTCAGCGCCCGTCAAGATAGAAAGATCGATAAGACAAGGATGCCCGCTATCAATGATCCTGTACGCACTGGCAACGGAACCCCTGCTTGAGAAATGTCACCAAAATTTAACAGGCATTAATCTAAATGGATACAAATTTACATGCAGAGGATACGCAGACGACATTTGCATAGCCGAAACTTCACCGGGGGACATCCAAAAAACGCGGGAAATAATCACGACATTCACGGAAGCAACAGGCGCAAAACTTAACCCAAAGAAAACTGCACTGCTCCAAATACGTGTGGTAGAGATCCCACCTCCAACAGACATCTGGTACGAGCAAGTAGAAGAACATAAGACATTAGGGATTATTTTTCAAATGAACATTATGAAAACAATAACTAAAAACTGGCTCATAACACTACCGAAAATTAGGGCTGTTATAAACATGCATTGTGATAGAGATCTGGATGCAATACAGAAGGCTAAAATCGTACAAGTATCTTTATTGAGTAAAATGGTTTACATCGCCCAAGTACTGCCGATACCCGACACAATTGCAGATCGGATACAGAATCTGCTCGGGTGGTTTGCAAGCAGGGGTAAGATCATTAAAACAGCGTTCAAAACAATGACTCTACCCCTAGGTATTGGAGGCATAGGAATGATAAGCATACGCGAAAGATGCTGCGCATTATTCCTTAAAATAACCATAACGACAGCGGTAAATGACCAAAACGGCCCAACAAATAACCTGATAAACGAAACAAAACCAGTCACTGAGGAAATACCTTTCAACATGGCCTTGATAAAGTTCACCTTACCACACATGAGAAAATTTCACCTCGAAACAACTTATGCAAAAACCAAAGAATGCACTCTGTACAACAAGACAACAAAATAAATCTACAAAATAATCAACACATCTAACCACAGAAATAAAATCGAAATTAAAAATCCACAATACAACTGGAGCAACATCTGGAAAAATATAATCAATAAAACTCTAAACACTAAAACACTAAAACACAATCCTTGTGGTATGAGGTCGTAAGTGAAAACATCTCAACCAACAGAAGACTTTACGAAATACATCTATCCCCGAATGACAGGTGCAGAAATTGCGGAAATACTGACACATTGATGCACAGAATAACGTGTAACCAAAACCAGAAAATATGGACTTGGGCAAGACGAAGAATAGCCTTCCTTGACAGAACATCCCCTTTAACCGTGAGCATCCAGGATATACTGAAAACTGAGAAAATGAGATATCCTGAAACGAAACACAATACGGTACGATGGATACTAGGCAATACCCTAACTTATATGCTACAAACGGAAAAGAGTACTTATGACGAATATATAGCATATATGAATACTGTATATTACGAAATAATCCAAACTCAAAATTATAAAAAAAGACTTCGCACGGATGCTCGATATAATAATGACAGAATCATTCCAATGATCACAATTTAACCAAATAAAACTGTTTATAAACCCCGCCATGACCCAAAAAAATATTCTTTGAATCAAAGGCACAAGGGGAACCAAACTGTACCAAATATTCAAATCATAAAGAACATCGGGAAAAAATATCCAACTGATGGAAAGTACTACTAATAAATACAAATCTGGAAAAGAGAAAAATGAAAAAAAGTAGGTAAAGCGCTTGCTAACAGATGTTTGGGTCGTGGGCTCCGGTTCAAATCTCCGTGGAGGCTAAGATTTTTAAAATTATTTTTGGTCTTAAAAGTCACGCCCGGGCAGTAGGTTATTCGGATTGAATGTTAAACTGTAGAAATCACAAAGTTAGGGGTGCAATGCGAGGAAAATCGTAGGTAGTCTTGCAATGCTGTAGGTGTACACTTTTTTACGTTATAATGATCCCTCAGGGGTTGTTCGCAGTTAGTGTGTGTGTGTGTGTGTGTGTGAACCGCAGTAATAATACTATACGGAAGTAAGAGACTGTCTTTTTGTTACGTTTAGACGACTGAATGGCTATATCGATATTGATGGAATTTGACAAGAAAATCTGTATGAAGGGCACAGGACATTTTTTCCAGTGTGATTAATCACGAAATTTTGAGACCTTATCGAATAGTGGCAGAAATATGTTGGCAATTGATTCTCTTCAAGAGACAGGTTCGACGGTAAAATGATATAGTGATAGCTTTCCTGTCATATTATGTCGACTCGGTGTTGTTTGGGACCAATCCTTCGTTACCAACCACTTTCTATATACAATTCTGGCAAAAAAATTCTTAATCCGCGCGTACGATGTCGCGGGTACGAACTAGTTTCGTATAATGGTACATGTTTTTGTTCGTATGTGAAATCAAGGCTCAATATTTTTATTTCTTTTGTCTCTGAAATATTTCTTGTTTCTCTTTTTTCTGTTTCCACGAGGTCTAAATATTCTGTTTGTGCAAAAAAAACTCCAGAATAGTTGTGAATGCAGTCAATATTTTGCCGTATAGTAAATATAATTTTGGTGTTTCAGACTGCATTTCTTTGTTGAGCTCTGTAAATATAGGTAACACAAACTTCAAAAACTCCAGATACAATTCTGTCGTCGGTTCAAGAATTGCTTGAGCCGAAAATAAGCGATTAACATGAATTCCAGTTTTGAAATATAATTTTACAGAGGGAAATTGTTCCAGAAGCCTGTTTACTACCATGGAGGCAGGAATATTTGGAGATTACGCTAGGAACCTTCACTCGCACTGGAGTGAAACCGGGTAGAGAGAAATGGGGTGGGGTGGCCGCCATATTGCTCGGCCGTAGAAACACGGGGAAAATGCACAAAAACCTCAAGGGAATCATAAGACAACCGTGGCACCGCAATTTGATGATGGATTATTATGTAACTTCACGAGACAGTCCAAAAATGAAGAATAAAATTTTTGATATCGTGCTTAGTTCTCGAGATATGCTGTCTCCAAATTGGGGTGGTTAGGTTAAGTCAATGTTTAGAACTTTTTTTAAAATAAATAAATAAATGAACCCTTAAAAAAAAAACTCATAGCGTCGAGCTTACTCAGAAGATATTGTACTGTTAGCGGCCTAAATAACTTTGCTAGCAACATCAGTGGATTTATCTTCACACCATACATCAAAAGTCAGAAGCTTAGATGGGAGTAGTATATATCGCGATACACATTGTGCCACTAGCATAGTGCTCATGAAATTAGTAACAAATAATGATAAATAAATTGTTTGTACCCTTTAGGTACACGCCGCATTTCAACCTACCCACATTTCCATTCATATTGCCGCTACAAAATCAAACTATGTGAACAGATCTAAACACGTGACGTGCATCGCAAACTACATTTCGGGTAAGAACAACGTTTGCTTAATCAAGTTTAGTAGTTCACACAGCACAAATGATCACAATTAATTTCATCGTACACTTTCAGTATAAACTGAAACTGGACTAAAGCATGCACATTCACTGTGTCGCGATGTAAACTTGACCCACTTAAATTAGACTTTCAACTCTTGTTTACAATAAGGCTAGCCTTTTAGGTGCATAGTAGTAACATATGCTGATTGTCTATACTACACCAACAAACATTTGAGAATGATATCATCCTATTGAGAGCAATGAATATATTTATAGCGATAGGCTCTATTCATGCAGTTATCTATCAAACACTTCAAGAACAATAATTACAGTGTGATTTAGTTACGAAACGTTATTCCAGGTTGTTTCCTATCTTGTCTGTTTGTGCAACCATATGCAACACAACTTGGTATTATAAAAAACTTTGAAATATTAGAAAATGAAATGTTCACAGCAGCATACACAATGCAAAGAGCCCAATGTTTTGGTGTGATTCCTGTGGCCGCCGCGCATGCGCAGTAGGAGACGAGTTTTTATATGAGGTTTACCGATTTGGATTCCTTCCTCCATGTTTACTACCTCAATGAGTGACAACCATCTTGTTTGGCTAGGGTAAAGTAATTTCTGTGGCTTGAAATCTTTTAAAATCTCCAATACGTTTGGGAGAATTTTGTGTATAATTAAATACTTCTCTACAAAAGTCCTCTACGCCTTTCGGCAATTTTTCGCATGCGTATGAAACGCAGAGGCTAAATGAATGACAAATGCATTTAACAGCAATAAGGTGAGGTATGTCATTTTTTAACAAAGTGATCAGTGAATGATTTTCTTCAAACATAACATTGGCACCATAAGAGGCAAAACCAAGAATGTTTGATTTGTATAGTATGCCTTTGTCGACAAAATATTCGATGATTTTGTTATGCAGTGCTGTTGCTGTACCATCTAAGATTGGAATAAAAGTCAGATATCTATCTTCAACTTGGAAATTTGAGTGTACTATCCTTAAGATAAGCGCCGAATGTTTGATTGTAGACTGTCTATGTTTGTGCTTTCGTCAACAATGAATGAAAATTAATTGTTTTGTATCATCTCTACTAGATTTTCTTCTGCTGTCTGTCTTGTTACATTTACAACAATCTCTCTAGCTTTCGTCAGACTCATTGATAATTCTTCCGAAATTTTTGAATCTGGACAAACTGCACAAATTAATTTAGTCAAATGAGATGCGATATTAAAAGACAAATTATGCTCAACAATAAAGCAGGCCATTTTTACTTCACCAACTTTGGCCATTACTTTTGGGTCTTGTGATTTAGAAGTTGAGACAAGCATCGATTTTAGTTTTGATTGTTTTTGTTACTTTATACAATTGTTGAGGTGTTTTTTAGAGGCTTTGTGGCGTAGCAATTCGTGTATGCTTCATTTTAGGTCACAATTAGATGTGGAACAGAAAAAATAGGTCTCACATTTGGCGCTTTTCTTTATCCAACCACTTAATCTGTCATTTTTAAACCACGAATTTATAAACCTTTGCTGGTATTTTACACTTTTCTTCCTAGGTGGAGTTTTTTCAGGAGATGAATCACTGCTCGTGGTATCCAAGATGCTGCTTCGATATTATAATTTAAACGGCACGGTTGCACATTACTTCTTCACTCGCTTGAAACAAAGAAGAAAGAAGTGACATACGTCCCTCGATTTGCTGCAACCTATACGGGTACTGCCACTGGTATCTAAAGCCTCCACGCTACTGATACTTTCACTAGCAAAAT
This sequence comes from Vandiemenella viatica, assembly GCA_031002005.1. Lineage (NCBI taxonomy): Eukaryota > Metazoa > Arthropoda > Insecta > Orthoptera > Morabidae > Vandiemenella > Vandiemenella viatica. The sequence goes on along the minus strand of JARYHS010009186.1, from coordinate 112,996,104 downwards.
GTTATCGCTAGTTAGTTATCAAATAATATTTGCACGGTGTAAAAAATGGTGCTAAAAAAAAAAGTAAAAATTCGGAATGAAACAGAAAACAGGGATGTCATTCAAAAAACCAGCAAATCTACTGTTAAAACAGTAGAGTTGGTAACAATGTTCTGGAGGAATCGTAAATACTGAAGGTTGAAGGAGGTGGCTGTATGAAGCAGTGTTGTCAACTACTAGAAATTTGAGTCGCTAGACTCAAGATCAAAAGTCGCTAGAAAGTCGCTAAAATTAATTCCACCAGTAGCCGATTGTTCAGTGTACAAAAAGTTCGGGGATTCCCTGACCACATTAATCTTTTGTTACTACAAGTAGAAATAATTCAATTACAAGTTATCACTTCGAAAAATAAGATGTAGTTGGACAAAAATAAATTTCATTATTACCTATGTTTTTTGTCAACTCGAAAAAAAAATTAAGTTTAAAAATTGAAAATTTCAAGTACCTTATAGATCGATGAGTTATCGACGATAATAAGGTACGTTGTTCAATAGTCAGTGAATTCTGAATTGTTACTATAGAGCAAATGGTCGCGTTCAGATTTATTAAATGCCCTAAATGCTAAGCAGGTGCTAAGATCAAGGTTACTAAAATCCTAGTAACCTTGGATGAGATTAGATTAGTATACCTTGTATACATGTATTCTGTTTGTGTACCTTAAATTTGGCGCGCAAGCCGCGCTTAGTTTTTTTTTTTTAATTCAACATGAAGATTTTTACATTCAAATTTTATTTTAAAGATGTTGACTTTTTTAGCAAAATCTTATATTAGAAGATTTCCGAATTCACTCAAAAAAGTTTAACATTCAATTAAAGCTAAATGTAAAACTTAGATTTAAAAGAAAATTGGGTGTTTTGATTTTAATATTTCTTGAAATAGCTAAAGGTAGAGCAAACACGAATGGAACTTTAATTAAATAAAGTTTGAATTTGGCACTGTATAATTCTATGTCGAGTTGACAAAAAATGTATCAATTATTGGCTCTAGAACTGTTTTCACTTCTACTCCAAAAGTCGCCAGATAAGTCGCTAAACCATTTTTTTGTTGTCAAAACGTTTTTTTGGTCGCTAATACTTAAGCAAAAGCTTCTAGAGACAAAGTCGCTAAATTGTCAACACTGGTATGAAGGGCTATTTTTGCTGTAAATTTACATCCATGCAAAGAACGAATTAGTAGATGCAATCAGCCAATTCATACTTTTGGACCAGATTAGCTATAATACAATTTAAAGACAATCTTAACTTTTAACAATACCTGGTTTTTTATAACGCATACCGTAAACGTTCCGACTGCGAGAAAAAACTTATGTTTCATCGACCGCGATTCTGGGAGTTTATTTGAATGGATGGGACTGACGGAACAACTTACCTCTCAGACGTCTATGGTCTTTCGAATAACGTACTGTAAATCTCATGGTAATATAGGGTATGATGTCAGAAACCTGAGAGTTTTCCACAAATTATTATAAATTTTTTGTTTAATATTGTTCACGCAAGTACTACTGGTCGATCTGTATACAAGGTGAGTCATAGAAATCTTTCCGATTTCATAAGGTCGTTGCCCGAACACAGGCGGGAGCAGAAGGGTGGGGATAGCGTCGTTAGACGAGCCATGACGTGCAGTTTTCAGTGCGAGCAATGGCTTGGTCGGGACAACAGCGAGCGTTCGTAGTAGAACTGTACATTCAAAATGGTGGGTCCGTTATCTAAACAAAGCGTGAGTTTAGTGTACATTTTGCCTTTGGTCGTCATGATACCATTCCCACTGCACCAACAGTTATGAATTGGGTATCTCTTTTTAGAGAGACATCTTTGGCATGAAAAAGAAAACTGCCAGGCTGAATTAAGGACGTCAATGTAAACGGAAAAAGTGGATAGAGTGCGGGTTCCAATTCAACAATCCCCCCAGCGTTCTGCTCGTAAACACGCCGCTACAATAGGGTTATCTGCTAGTAGTGTCAGAAGAATCGTCCATAGAAACCATAAATGGCACTCATACGAGATGTAGATAGTGCAACAGTTAAATGAAAGAAACTTAGACACACGAACAAACTTGAGTCTCGACATTCTGCAGAATATTCCTCGTAATGCTGTTTTGATCTGAAGTGACGAGGCCCATTTTCACCTGGCCGGAAATGTAAATAAACAAAATTTCCGATATTGGCCTCAGAATAACCCTCGGAACCATCACGAAAGACCACTCCAAAACCCTCGAGTGACAGTGTGGTGCGCTGTTGCAGAGTTTGGTGTCTGGGGTCCTTACTTTTTCGAAGAAGATGGTCAAGCTGTAACAGTAAATTCTACTAGGTATTGTTACATGCTTGATTTTTTTTTTTAAACCTAAATTCGATTAATTATTGCACGACCATGACAATGCTAACATCTGGTTCAAACAAGATGGCGCTACGGCCCATACATCGCGTCGGTCGATGGAAATTCTGAGAAAAATGTTTCCCAGTCATTTTATCTCATTGAGAGCTGATATAGCTCGCCTGATTTAACCCCATGGGATTTCTTTCTCTGGAAACGGTGTTCGAGAATCGTCCCCGAACTATCGGTGAACTGAAGGCTTCCATCACTGGAGAAATCAATGCTACTTCTCTGAATACGATTCGCAAAGTCATGGAGGACTTCCGGGATAGGCTCCGTCAGTGTTTGGACAATGAAGGTAGACATTTACAACACATCATTTTCAAAACCAAGTAAACTAAAAGTGCATTCTTTGTTATTTCAAATAATAATAATAAAAAATTAATTGCATCTCGCTTTGTGTTTATTACATACCTCTTTGAAATCGGAAACATTTTCTATGATTCACCCTGTCGAAATGGCTACAGTGATGTCAAGGTATGAGCGATATAGCATGTTTTTTAAAATTATTATTATTTTTTTATTTGCTGGCGATTTACCAATTTTGAAATAATCAGTTAATAGATACTTGTACTTTTTATGTGAACGAATTTTACAGGCAACAGTTAGTTACTAAAAAAACAAAACTGTGGTGCAAGTAGTGAACTATAACTATTTAGGAAGAAGCGTAGGAAGAAGTAGAACAAACTACATAATTAATAAATTCTCTGGCAGTAGATTTGTGGGTGCAATGTGTGCATGTGTGTGCCATGGGAAGAAAGAAAGAAATAATGAAACATTTTTGCTGGGTATCGCAAATGTTCAAGCTAAAAGACAAAATCAAGAAATGGTAACGATTTGTTTACAGTTTGAAGAATGAATGGATACCACTAAAAATTATAAATCAATGACTGCAGGAAGAGCTTCAGGACAAAACCCACTAGAAGAAGGAAGCAACAGTAATGTACGTGAATTGGAGCTGGAACAGGCAACAATGCCCTTACCGGTGGATAATGCTGATGAATATCAAAATCTAAAAAGTTTAATTCCAGAGCATAAACTTCTGCAAGAAAGAACTGCACGCTCCACACAGTTTTCTTGAGTTAGGAGTATTGAATGTTTAAAGTGTAACATACATGTTTAATGCCCATTAACACTGATCACGCATTCTGGAGGGTGTTCGTTTGAGATGGAGCCTTTCTCTACTGGGTCTGACAGCTGAGGCAGGTGAAAGCCTTTTAAGCTCCAAGCATTAAGGTCAGCGGATGGTCGTTAGAGGGGAAGTGAATGTCTAAACTCGCTGGAGTGAAATTATAAGCAAATACGTAAACAGTAAATCGTGAATTATGATCAACCATATTTACTGTGTGGCCTGTTATAATCCAACCTGTGTTTATCTGTATGTATATTCGTTTGTGCCAACTAGGAACACGTTAAGACTTCGTTGGGTTTGAATTTGGTTTGGATGTGAACACATCCGTGTTACAACTGCTGTTGTTACATCTACAGGTGACCTACAGTTTAACATGAAAGAGAACCGTGGAATCATTCTGGCGTACTTCACATTACACAGCAAACTGTGCCAGAGGTAAGGTATGCTGAAGAAGATTTTCCATTACAAACATATTTGCAGAACAAACACGAAAAAAAAACTTATTTAAAAAAAAAAATAATTAGAAAAATCAGATTTTCTTACCCCCGTGCTTAGAGGTATCTAACATTTGGATTACATCTATGAAACTGTGTGAATTCTAATAGTTCATGTGTTACAGGATAAGTGATAGTCATATTTTGTTTATGGTTGTTCCATTAAATCGGCGCTTCCCAACAGAAACTGTGTTTTAAATACACGGTTTGTGAGAGACATAAGGTAATTACGTAAAATAATTACGCTAAGTAAATTATTTTGATTTTATACTCATCCATCACATATCATGATTTCAACTATCACGCAATAAACGTAAGCGTTGGATGATTGAATTAGCAAACCTGCCAACAGTTTTATTCTTTTAGGACTTCACTAAATAGCGATAATGTATGAAAAGTTTATCTTTTTTTTTTTTATTGAGGCTTTACGCCTCATTGACGTTTCAAGGTCATTAGAGGCGGGATGGGACTGAGACCAAGGAACGCAAAGGAATTAGGCCATGGCGTTTTGAAGGAAGCACCCCGGCATTCGCCTGGAGTGATTTGGGGAAACCATGGAAAATCCAAATCTGAATGCCCGAACGGGGATTCGAACCGGAGTCCTCCCGAATGCGAGGCCAGAGCGTTTATGAAAGGTGGAAATAAGAGTCGTTCTTTACGTACAAATAGTATATTTTTTCATACTGTTGATACTATGCTGTCTGTTTTTAGGGAAAGCAAATTCTGGATCATTCTGTTCCAACAATAACAAAACTATCTAGTTTGAACATCAAAATAATAATGAATTTTTAACTAGCCACATGAAATATTATTGGAAGTAATAGGGGAACTGAAAATTGGGTGTACAATTTATTAAAACTTGATCATTATGAAATTATGCAAACCTGAAGTTTGTTTTATTAAGATATAAACAATTACACATCGTTGAATGTCTCTCATGTTAGTTAGAGCAATATCTCAGGGTCGTTTGCAGGGTAGAATCGATTGCATAAGTTCCGCCGTGAACAAATATTTTACCGTTCCACCGCTGGAGAGTTCGGACTTCGGAGGACCCTCGAACAGAGTGGCACTGCAGGGGTCGCCCTTGCAGCCGGATTTCTCGCCCAGCGGGACGTCTTGGCCGCTTCCCAAGCCGCGTCCGTCACCCCCCTGTCGTACGGTGGTTAGGCCTCGGTGACGGTTACTTGTCGCCGCATCAGCTGAGGGTCCGAAACAGAATGTCCCTTCCTCCGTTCTTCTCCTATGAGCAAGACTCTGTACCCTCTCACCGCCATGTGGCGTCCGGCCCTTGAAGAATTACAGCACTGCCCGCCAAAGTAACAGCATCCGATAGGCTCTCAGATCAAACAGAAAACACCAAAAGGTTAATAAATTGTTGGCAGCTTCTCTACCGGCTGGATAGTCTTTCACTACTTCCGAAAGCGCCTCTTTACTAAGAAACGGCATTAAGGTCTATTTTCCGTCGCCGGCACCAGTTAACGGAATTTGGCGGATCTTTTACGAATCGTGCCCATATAGAAAGCGAGTCTTAGTTATTTATGGTAGTTATAAATCCATTGAATGTCCAAGTCAGGTTGAAAGCTTTAGTCACCCACCGGACGTGTAACTCTGGACGGTTTGTTGACTCACCTATACCTGTCTGTTTGACATGCCGCACCGACAACATTCACACAGACCGTGGGAAAACTTGGTCCGTAATAAAACTGTACTTAGTCCAGAGTTACACGTCCGATGGGTGACTAAAACTTTCTACCTGACTCGGACATTCAGTGTATTTATAGGCACCATAAATAACTAAGACTCGCTTTCTATTTGGGCACGTTTCGTAAAAGATCCGCCAAATAACGTTAAATGCTGCCGGCGACCGAAAATAGACCTTAATGCCGTTTCTTAGTAAAAAGGTGCTTTCGGAAAGTGGTGGGAGATGATCCAGCCAATAGAGACGCTGCCAACAATTTATTAACATTTTTGTGTTTTTTTGTTTGATCTGTGAGCCAATCAGATGCTGTTACTTTGGCGGGCTGTGCTGTAATTCGCCAAGAGCCGGACGCTACATCGCCGTGAGAGGGTAAAGAGTCTTGCTCGGAGAAGAAGAACGATCGAAGGAACGCTCTGGTTCGGATCCTCATCTGATCAGGCATCAAGAAACCTGCCCTGCTATGGGCGGTGGAAGATGGCTCGCGACTCGACAGGCCAGTTCACAAGGGGAGGGGGGCGGACAACAGCTGATCCCTGTGGCGCAATTCATGTATGTGTCCTGACCTCGACAGCAGTGCAAGTGTAAAACTTCGCCCACGACGGAAACTTATGCAATCTGTTCCACCCAGTAATCGACCCTGAGATATTCTCTAACTGTTTAACATAAAAGACATTCAACGATGTGTAATTGTTTAAATCTTAATAAAAAAACATCACTTTGCATAATTTCAGAATGATCAAGTTTTAATAAATTGTACACCCACTTTTCAGTTCTCCTATTTATTACAATAATATTTCATGTGACTAGATAGAAATTCATTATTATTTTGATATTGAAACTTGATAATTTTGCCATTGTTGGAACAGTATGATCCAGAATTTACTTTCCCTAAAAGCAGATGCCACAATAAAAAATCGATTATTCGAGCATTTTCATTGATGATAAAGCAGAAAACATCCGGGATATTATCCGTTGCCAGTGGTTTGAAGGTAGAATTTGAACTAGTATTAACATCGCGTCTGGAGATAGTTTCCGGGTTTTGCGTCTGGTTGAAAATAACTACTTTGGGGGCAAGAGTTGTGAACGGGATTGTGGTACGAAAGAACCCTCCTGCCATTCGGCCATATTGAGTTGAAGCAAAATCTGAAAGACCCGAGATACGAATACTCAGTGTTTAGAACTGGATCCTCTCTTATGTGATTCAACTATACCTCACAAATATATGTTCATTGTCCCATCACCGAAAATCCAGTGTTTGGCTGGTGATAAATCCTAGTGTCTTTAAAACCAAATGAAATAAACTTTTTTTTCAGACATACAAAAATTTAATTGACCGGGGTAGGATCAGGGATGGGCATTTAAAAAAATGTATCGATAAATATCGAAACGATATTTACAAACACTATTGATATACATCGGGAAAAATATCGATATATCGATATTTATGGCTAAAAGGAGCAATATTTAAGAAAATTCTGAAAATTAAAGACACAAGTAGAAATTACACAAACTTTTATTAATTTATGGTTTTTTCAATCAATCAAACCAGTATTCGTCTGATATGGACATCAAAAGGACTCTCTGTTTTATGCTCTCCCCCGTCAATCTACTCCTCTGTTCGGTACTGCTAACTTGACTGCAGAAGCCACCATTTTGGACGACGCAGAAGAAGCTTGACATATAAGGTATATCAGCGCGATTTCCGAAAGCACTGGCTTGGAGCGCTGGCAATTCACCCAAAACTTTTCTGGGCCTGATTTTCTGTCTATTAATGGTTTGTCCAGATACTGCTTAAGCTCATTAGGAACTGAGCTAGAACTTGGAGCCTCTTGTATAACAGCAGTGCTAAGGGATAATAGTTTTTCATGTGTGGACTAAATTGATGTTTTATTTGCGATATCTTGTGTTGGTGTCACAGTGATTGAAAAACTAAAAACCGCTCTCACTACATCAATCGAAGACAGCAATCACTAGAAAGTATTCTTTAGTGGGGCTGTAATTCACGAGAAAGCAATATGTCTTTATGCATATTTTAAAGAGCATTACAATAAACATTAGGATAGAGGATTTAAAGCAATTCAGAATTGGTTTATTAAGTTAAAAGTGCGACAATCACTCCATTACATCAAAATTTTTATGTGTACTTGGAACGTATTCCCTATAATCCTATATAAACTACCATTCCGTATTCAAGGTTTTCTTATTCAAGATTTCCGTATTCAAGAGTTTCGTATTTGCAGCATGTTTAAGGTACGTATTCGTTGCGATTAAGGAATTTTGACTGTAGACTAGATTGTAGACATTTAAATGAATTAACGGTCATTCATAATGACTTGTGGTTCATCAACCAATTAATTGTTATTCGTAAATAAAAAACAGTTTAAAAGAGAATGTTTCAACTATAAAGATAAAATAACCGCTTACATGCTAGCACAAAAATGACGTTAATGTAAAGTTGTTAAAATTTAACAGCTTTTTTTAACCTCTCAACCGCTGATGAAGCTGTTATATTTCGACGAATTCACTTTTTAAGACACTTTTAAAAGATTGGATATGTACGTATATTTATCCTATATACATGTAACGATTAAATTGGATACTGAATTGCGTTCGCAAAAAAATATCCAATTGGTGCTTAAAATCGATACACCAAATACAATATCGATATATCGAAAATAAAAATATCGGCGATAAATATCGATTATATTTAGAAAAATATCGATATATCGATACATCGATATATTTTGCCCATCCCTAGGTAGGATTGTAGACATTACACCCTACCACGACTGGCTCAGGGTTTTTCAGCACGCATTTTGGCATTTGATCAAAGGGAACAGAATGTTATAATTCGCACCACTTTTTAAAAAATTATCTCAAAATGAAATTATTTGCAAAGTGAAACTGGTGCTCTGATATATTTACAGTATTCTATTGGAGATCTGTTCGGAGAATAAGGCAATGACTCTAGATTCTACTTAGATATATTGATGCTTGTGGAAACTGCCACGAACGAGTACTGGTAATTTCCAAAAGTTATTAAGATATGTAGAGCAGAGTATGACGTAATTGCGGTATTATGTTTCAAATCGGTATTCAGCAACGCCATTTTGTCTGTCGTGTTTCAGATATACACTGCATCGTGGTCAGGACACTAGAATTGTCTCCAGGGGGCGTTCGGTGACGAGGGGTGTAACATCAACAAAGTACTGGTTCTGAATTGGGATGAATGATGGGGCTGCGCGGAGGTGGAGTTTCGCATCGCGACAATCCTGATCGTGTGGATCGTTACTCGACGAAAGTGACTGATTCTGTTGCCAGGTTAGTAAGTCGAAGAGAAATGTGTGGGGGAAAAATAATCATGTAGATTGGGACTAAATACGTTATCTACCTTTCTCTAATGTTGAGCTTTCAATATTGTCGCATATTTTAGTACAGCAATGGAATAATGAAACATGTGTATCATTACTTACTCCCAAAAATCGACCCAGTTAGCTTCCATGATTTGCCACGCATCAATTTCCGCCAGACACATATTGTAATGTACCATTAGGATACATTAGATATTTATATGATATCTGTGAGTGTATGAAACTTTTAATGTTTTCAGAGAATAACGAACAGAAGAGCATCACGTGCTACAGAGAAGAGTGAAGAAGTGGCCGGCAAGATCGAATGATTAAGGAATCTGCGTTTTGAGTATTATCGGTCTATGCAGGACAATTTAACCATGGAATTTGGACTGGCGCATGAAACGCTGTGAGTTAAATGTAATTTTATTTGTGTGTGTTGGTTTTTAATATTTGTAATCCCGAGACGCCCTGAGATTATATGATCTGTAGAATAAATTGTTTATCTCAAAGATTGTCCTTAGAAACTTGCTCAGAACATTATCTGTGACTAATCAGTGTGAATATCTTTTACTTTGTTTAATCATGTTTATTGTCTCTGTTATGTAATACACAAAGTTGTCTCGTTATGCTGATTAAATATAATTGAGTAAAATTAAAAGGAAGGTACAATTAACCAGTACACTTCAATATGCTCAGAAATTTTGACGCTTCCGCCTGTTACCTATTATTATAGACAAATATCAGATTATTTGCTACGTTTCACGTTTTCGGAATATCTCATTTTCACTTCAACAGTGAAATAGTTGAATATGAATTAAAATGCAACGTCGCCCGCATGAATTTTGGAGTTCCATACTGGTCTGAAAACAAGTGGCATTGGGTATAATTTGCGATCCTGACTGTTAAAAAATGTGCACAGTATTAAATACTACTGCAACATGAATGAGTTTCGTGGGGGAAAAGTCTTACCATTCGTGTTAAGAAAGAACACTGTTTTCTGATGTGTTCCAGCAGGGTAATGTTCGTTCGCAACAACTTTGGGGCTAAACTCGTAGTACTGTTCGCATCGCGCATCATTGCCTGTCACGTTCACCAGGCATGTTGTGTATTGATGATGTGCTATCATCAGCAACAACTGCGGATGTGTGGTCGCTCATCAGCTGTATTTATTCCACTTAGTAATGTGCTACTTAGTAGCGACAACACACGACAAATTGCACATAATTAGAAACACCAGTATTTGCGAAGAATCCTTGGTACGTCATAACAGCACTGTAGCAGGTAAGCTACCTGCTCCGGCTAGAAGAAATGTGTGCGTAATCAGACGTTTCTGCAACACACTGAAGATAGGGGAAACTAAGCATTATTATTTTTGTCAATGAAACTTCAAAAACTTCGACCTGCCCTTGATAAATGTGTAACCGTACATAAATAATTGAGATAAAGGTTCCCAATAAAATTAAACAATGTTTATCACTAATGATTTCAGCGAAATTTACGGAAGTATCATCTCTGCGCACTAGTATTATCAAGGGTTCTGTAGATGGGTCTGCACTCAGTACAGTAATAAAAAATGTCGGCGATTTCACCTCTTATGTGCCAAAAGACCATGGAATGCTGTAAATAAACAGCACTTATCAGTATTCTCTTCTGACGAATATTAAGAAATGTTTAATTCAGAATAAAAGTTTCCTTTTGAAACTGCAACGAGAAGTGTTGTAATAACATGGGCGCCGACAGACTTACTTTAAGGGAGGTGCATCTGCATCTTTTTTTATTATACATTATATATAACACTTATTACTTACTAACTAAGGAAACTGACTTTATTGACAACGTGTTGAACAAAATTAGATAACAATCTAGGCGCCCTAACATATTATTCAAACAGTGAATTTAATAATAAAAAATTTATTTTTAAATCTTTTTCTGTGTATATTCTTTCATAGCAGGGCCCCCCTCCCGGCGCCTATGTTTAATAAGCTCCTAGTTTTTGTAACGCAACTGCACTCACAATTGATTTCTGTCCACCATTAAAATGTCTCTTCAATCTCCGGTGATAAAGTTGATCTGTTTCTTGGTTTAAGTTAGACAAGATCATTTTGAATTTAGATATTTTTTCTTGATAAATATTTAGTGCTGGCTGTAAAATGAAATATGTTTTATTTCCCATTTCATCCGTATAACCTGAAGATAAACAAGGGTCAGTGCAGGGATATGGCTCCTGGAAATTGGATACTTGGAAGGAGGCGCTCCTAAGAAGGGTTATATTACTTTATTGATCACGTCGAAGCCTTCATTAGAAGTTTCCATTAAACGCTTGCCCCTAAACTCGGGCGCTTGTAACAACCCTGCAAATAGCGAGCGAAGAATGCGGGCTCTTTGCCGATCACTCCAAAATCGCCAGCCAGAACTGATGCTCTTATTGAAAAATACCAAGCGACCAAGGACGCAGAGCGAGATTCCTTTCCCAGAACGCTATACTGTTTTTGCTGTGTGAGAAATGGGTAGCGTGCGTCCTATATCACTCTACTTGTTGGCTCGAATATGTTGAAGTCCACTAAACAAGAATTCTAACCCTTTTTTTTAAAGACTATATTTACTATGTAGTAAAAAAACCTAAATATAGCAAATGATTTATGATGGTATGTTAATCTAACTGGTATATCTTCTGTGCTGCTTTAATTTTATTGCTCTGCGTGAAAAAAAAAAAAAAAATAACCGGACAACCGACAATCCAGGTGTCGTTATTTCCGATGCATGGAGAACTGATTCATCAACAATGATTCAGGTATATTAGCTTTCATTTCTTAATCCCCACCGACCCCGGTATCCCAAAGGCCTGGTATTCGGGAGAATAGGGGTTCATATTCCGTACGGCCATCCAGATTTTGATTTTCCATATTTCTCCGAAATCACTAATGGCGTATGGAGAGATATGTCTTATTTAAGCCCTTGGCCGAATTCCTTCCAGTTCCTTGTAACCAGTACACTTTCTGCTCTATGAAATTGACGTCAGCGATACGTAAAACCCGAAGGAAAAAATAAATCTTAATTCGCGGATCGCACTGAAATCAGTACCGTAGTCACTGAGCTCTATAACTGCCAAACAACCCAAGAGACCCAACTGAATTACTGTCTAATTAGAGAAGTCACTGGATCCCTATGGATCGAACGCGTTTCGATAAGATATTCTACAGTTTTGTATACATGTATAATAGAGCATGACTGATTTTGTAATAGGAAAAAGTTTCAGTGATCTATATTAAGGAATAATTGTAGCAGTCATCTGTAATGACTGCTGAAAAATAAAGATAACTTAAATCTGTAAATTGTAAATAAATCTGTTTGCTGGTAAAAGTAAATTGGTGTCGTAACAATGAGAGACATATAGGCGGGACAATAAAACTGACGTATCTGCATAGTTCATTTTACAGGATATGGTATGATGGATTACTATTGAAATGACTGGTGTGTTTTATTTTGTATTGTTTTTTTTTTTTTTTTTTTTTTTTTTTTCAAATACACTGCCTGAAAAAAATAGTGAAGCACCCAGAAGGGGAGACGAAACGATATAAAAGTTCACGTGCTGATAGGATATGTGATTTTATTTCAGTGATTACAAAATTGAGTCAAATTTACAAAGAAATTCGCAGTACGAGCCCACTTATAAGTATATGTTGCTCCTCCTTTGTACTGAATGCTTGCACTCATAAAGTTGGTTGTGTGAGGTAGAGCCACTGTATCCTCTCCTGACGCAAACTGTTGCAACTGTTCCTTGATATCCTGGATACTGTAACTGGGACGGAGTTAACGTCCGAGCAGCTCCTTCCCATTTTCTTCCTGGGACTGATCTGAGAATTTTGCTGCTCACAGTGAGTATCTCAACATCATCAAACAGATCAAAGAGTCACATGCTGTGGGTAAAGGAGCATTGTCATGTTGAAAAATAACACCACGATACAGTCGAGTGAGAGGTAACGCATGAGGACGCGTGTTGATCGTGATTTACCTGCGTGCCGGGATCTGAAGCGATAGCCAATGGCTCCTCACACAATTACACCAGGAGTAACATCTCTGTAATTCTCCAAAATATGGGAAAGTTGGGACCTCTCCCCAGGTGGCCGCCATATTAGCCGGTGATGATCATCTGAGGTAGTGAAGTGCCGCGATTCATCACTGAACACAATGCGACGGTAACAGATGTCCATTCTTCCCGGTCACGCAACCGTTTGAGTTGTGGTGGTAACGGATGCCTACACTTGGGATGGTATTACCCTAGTCCAGATGCTCCTAGTCTTCGCCCAATGCTGCGGGATGACAGAATGTTATGGCGACTTCAGCACTTGTTCTCGAATGGCAGGAGCACATGTGAAGAGGTTTACGATGTGGTTGGTGCACAATTCGGCTATCCTCACTTGTGGCGATCAGATGTGTTCGACTGGAAGCTAGTCAACGAACATGCCTGCCATGCAGGTGAACATAGATCCACTGTCCCATCCGAAGGCCCCACAAATCTGAATATTACACCATTTGAGCAGCTGGCGCAATGGAGACACTCTGTCAGGAGCTGATAACGCTGTCTCGCATGAGTACGTGGCATCTCTTTGTTCCCCACAGTGACCATTCAACATCAGACGGTGTTCGCGCCGCTTATATACTCTACCAGACCTGGATACGGCACTGAACACGAACAACGTTATTACACTCTGGTGGTCGCTCTACTTGTCACAGATAATTGCAGCTTGATTCGTTTACGTATCAGCCGATTGCGTGTATGTGTACGAAGTTAGATTGACAACAGACCATGTCTTCTGGGAGTTTAATATTCTCTCGGCAAGTGTATTTGAGGGAAACACTAATCCTAAAGTGACGGTGGCGAACTTGTTTTATGTTTCCTAAGCACCAATTCAAGCGTCAAGATAGTCTGCTATTTAGATTTGCCTGACGAAAAAGTTTACATACTAAACTTAAATTATAGCAACTGAAGTCGGCAAAATTAGCTGGTGTCACAAATAAGCCATATTTCTAAACATTTGTAATTCATAATGACGTCTTTGTGCTTTCGCAATTGCCTGATAGTTCTGCATGCAATTTCACTTTGCTACCAGTGTGGTCGTCCTGCAGGAACCCTTATTTATTTGGGTTGTCTACGGCTAAAGTGACTGTTATCAAGGCCGGGAGGCAGAGAGTATCGATTGAAGGCGTCAGCGATGAGCAACTGATACGTAGGCGCGCCTGCTCTGATTACAGATAATTTAATTATTCCAGAAGTCTATATCTTCGAGAATATTTGATTCCCTAGCAGCCATCAGATTGTTAAAAGTATTTTAATATTACTCTGCGTCCCAGAATCATTTCATGAGAAGTTCAACTAAGTACGTCAACATAAACAGCGGATTCTACCGGGAACCCCATTTTTATGCTGTTATTTATTCAAATTTACGACACAGTTTAAGAAACTTAAGTCATTTTTTTTAACTTCTCCAATTGTGGAGGTCCTTTCAAACGCACGGTCATACTTATGGATTGTTATCAGATTGAAATGGTAAATTAAAAAGATAAAACAATTGCTACTGATGAATTAATTATTGATAATTAAATATTAATGTTTCTTTTATGAGATAACTTTCATTTTTACATTAAAATGAGTATAATTTTAAGATTTCACAATTTAAAATTTATTTAGCCTTTTCATATGAGAAATTACGAAACAAAATAAAATATAAAATCATCTTAACTCATATCATAAAAAATACATAAAACTTGCGAATAATAAAAAGTCAGGCGCCACTCAGCAAGCAAAGATTAAAACAATGGGTAGAACCACTGAGAATAGTTCTTATGTGCGCCGTGTGACCTGCCAAGGCGTTTTTCAGTTCGGTCGAACTTGAAGCAATGCAGTCGTGATATTACACATCGTATATTACCGTTTAATGTGATGATATCTTCACTGCCGCTAGGGTAACGTTCAATGTAACCAATGAACCACAGTGGCATCTCACACCGTGGACCGATCAGGTCGTTGCACTATTAATGTGCGACGCAGAAATATAGACACAAACACTTCAAGCCGTCAACGCTTTACGTAGACAAGGCGACTCACTGTACGTGTCGGCACCACAGACAAACAACCCCATGCACTCTGGAGTTGTGGCCAATACATTCACTACGACCAAAAGTACTGTACAGTACTTATATCACCTGGGGAAGTCGCCAATGCCTCACCGGCACTTGGCTTCAACCTGCCGCCGTTCCGGCCTCCGGCGAATTGCCTTGTCGACGTCTCTCCAAGACCCACCGAAACCAGAAAACAATCTCATTGACTTCTGTTATTTGGAACCTCGATTTTATTTGTACATTTTAAACTTTTGCCAGGTTCATGTCCTCCAACCGTTCCTCTCCGCGTCAAAACTGTCTCTCCCTCCACAAATTCTAAAGTCACTGACCCTATCCAGAACAACGACTTGCCTCCCGTTGTTATGCTTTTAGCATGGACGCCACTGAATGAATGGTAAGGTCCGGTCTATTGTGTGAAACTTCCCTTGAGCACTGGTAGGCTTCACATGAATAGGTGACGGTAGACGAGCCGAAGATTTCTGTTTTCACGTAGCATTTACTTTTACTTAAACAAAATGTAATGAGTCGATAATTAAGATCCAACACAAAATGGCTTGTCTCATCCATGTGTAGCGTGTCGCTTATTTCCTCCACCGTGAGCAACTGCGTCGTCATTAGAAGACAGTGAATTTATAAATCTGTTCACATGAATCGTCTTATGAAACATCGTACGCGCAGACATATTAACATGGCATATTTTCATTAAAAATTCTAGGAAACATCGCTATACATTGTCCGTGTGTTCTTGGGTAAATATGGTTCTAGCATGTACTCAATTGAGTCGATTAGAAAAGTTGTCGTCCTCCAAATCTAAAGTTTAATACAATTTGTTTGTTGCTTAGTAACTGGCTATACTCTTATGTTATGCTATGTACAGATGTTCTATTACAGGGAAGAAGGAAGCCGAATGCTTCATAAAAGCTCCATTTTCAATGAAGGTAGCTACAACCGCTATCCACGAATGCAGTAATTAAAGCATTGAAGCACTTGAAGATCATGATCAGTGTGGATGAAATGAATCAGCTATTTTACTGGCCATACTGTCTGGGAAGTTTTGGTTGTTTTTCCATAATTGTTGGGGGCAAATATCCGATAATGTTACATCCATTCTCAAAACTAGATTTTTAGCTGATAAAAATCAAAACATTTGCAACCGATAGTTTAGACACCTACTTGGTTCTTTCAGCACGGATTTGTTTTTTTTTTTTTTTTTTAATGACTTTCGTTTACGAGAAAAATTATCTATTTCTCATTTCGATTTCAGCATCAAAAACAAGGCAGTTTTTCTGCCAATGCTAATGCTTTGCTAATGGTAAATTGGATGTCTGATTATGATACATTAGTTTCGAGTTGTGAACATGACAAAAAATTTACTTTAGTTTCGGATCTCGTGACAAGAACATTTGGTACCTGGTTGCACTCCTAGCTACACCCTGGAAGCATAAATTTTTTCTGCAGATGCCAACTCAGAGTTGACTTCCATGGGGGCCCGGGGAAAGCCCCTTTTTTGTCTTGGTCTAGTGATAAAAAGGATAAAATGACTTGTCTTATGTAAATAATAGAACCTAGAATTCTTTGACTCTGCTTCTAAGACTATTTACTCTTGAAATCCATTTGAAAATCAGTCAGTTTTCGGCTGTTGCAGATGTAGAATAGTAAATAAAATTATTTCTATTGTAGTGCTTGATTGACTAAACTTCTCTACCTTGTCAGCCATTGCGTGGCAGAAGTACTCGTTATTGTATGAGCACTTTAAACAAATAATCTGGTATTGGGAAGTGAAAGTTATTTTTGAGTGTTGCGAGGTCAGTGCACATATTATGGATTAAATTGAATTCACTAAAATGGAAGCAGAATAAAAAAATCGTGAAAATGTTATTAAAGATTGGTTAAAAATGTTATTGAATTATTAGTTCATTATATGTTTCTACGAAATTGTTTTAAAACTTATATATCAATAAAATACACAAAAATGTTGAAAAAATTGTGATTTAAAAAAAATAATAGTATTTGAGTGAGTACTATCCCATTCATGTAATTCTCCATGAAATAATATTTACGAACTTTTGTTGAAAACATTACCTGCTGAACTACGAAATTTGATTAAAATCACTTACTTATATACATTTTGAGAAATAGGAACTTTAAAAAGTTTTTCCTGTACGTTTTAGCACGCTACGTACCGCTGTAAATTTGTTAAAATATCCTACAAATATCTTGGACTAAAAAGGGAATTCTTAACATTTCGAGAGTTGGCAGGTTTCCAGCTTTCATTTGGTGCTATGAAGATTTTCTTAATGCAACTATTTTCTCAGCCTCCTACTAAACACCTATAAATATTTTCACTCTCATTATATTTTAAGACTTTATATTATAATTGATTTTTTTTGTATTAAAAGGTTCAGAAATTATGATGAGGGTGTGAAAGATGGACGATCAAATAGGTGAATCCATTAAGGTTCCGTTTCTTAGGGGAAAAACCAAAATTGAGCTGTTGTCTGAATATTTATCCTCGGCGGAGTGTGTCAGTCCGGGCGTGGTAGTGCATGATCGGTCTCCGGGCGCTTGGGTCAATCGTCTTGAGAGCGAGGTCGTTATCGAGCAGCGAGACAATTCTTTTGTCCGCAGGCGCCTACGTGCTCTTCAGCTCACTGTTCTCCACAGTTTTGTGGTCATTAAAAAAGCGTTCGATGCCACCCGTCACCCTTGTTCCGAGAGATCTCATCAATACTGGCTGCCTGGACTACGAATGCCATCTGCCTGTCAGTTATTCATTAGACGTCTTTGTTATTGATTACCAAATTTGACGTAGATGTGTATACTCGTATAAGATCTATGTAGAACTATCTATCTGATATTACACGTGCAATATATTTTGCTTGGTTGAAGTAAGAATGTTTGTTGTCAGTGCTAGGGTCACTCAACTGTGTGAAGAGCCAACAAGAAATCGCATAGAGGTGTGATCAGCTGTATCGGTGGCCGACCCCCGCTCGAAAGCGACAAGGTACGTGTAAGCAGTGGCAGGTGGTCAGGCATTGCAGCGGTAGATGCATTCGTGTGGTGTTGTCAGAACAGAGTGTTTAGAGCGTCTCGTTCTGAATAATTTCTGAGTCACTGTATGTAAAAGTTTATTGCCAGTCAGAGTTTTATTGTTGAATAATCAGTGAGAGTTAATATTAGTACCGCATCCTTTAAATAAGATTCAAGTTTGTACTATCACAAGGAAATGTTGAAATCAGTTCTGCAATCGTTCGTGACCAAACAAATCCCTCGACCAGATATTAAAAGTATGGAACGTATTGATTCTTGGAGCACTATTTCGGAAATCACCTGCTACAATTTTCTAATCCTACAAACAATTTACTTAAAGCTGGAGCTGTCTTATTTCGATATTTAACATTTAAGATATAAAATTTCCTAACTGGAAATTGGTTGTCTGGTTGCACCGAACTGTTGCCGTTTAGCCACAGCAATAGAATCTGCTTCATTAAATGTATGTGATCTTATGAAATTTTCATTTGAAGTAGATATTGAAATCATCTAGTAACTAGATGAGCAGAGTATTTTTAAATATTTTTAGTACAGTTTTTATTGGTGATGAGAATAACAATAAAATTTTGTATTTTATCTATTCGCGTCTTGTTTCGAGATTAAATCAGCATTTTTTCTTTTGTCCACACATTTTTACAGGCTTTGTTAACAAACGTTTGGTTATAGATATTGTTTGTAACTACTTTTCACAAACAGCATATTTCAGTAAATTTGGCAGGGTTATTTCAATTATAAAAGCTGCTGGAAGAGACAACGATGCCATCAGTTGTTCAAAACAAACATGTGATTAGGATAAACAGTATAATGATGAATATGTTTTGAACAATTCCATATCTAGCAGGGTCGAGTAAATTTTCGAAGATTGGAACCCTCGCTATTTAATAAGGCATCATTTTTTTTTTATATCGACGCTATTCACTTTATCTTGCTGATACAGAAAAATTATTTTGGGATATGATAAAAATTCAGACAGTTGCCACGCTGTAGAGAACTCCTTGTTCTCTTCAGATTGAGGCTTGTCTGAAATACAAAAGCACAGACAAACTACGTTTTCGCGATTCTAAAAACAAATACATACCGGGTGCTTTAAATCAAAAAGGAAATGCACTTTGATGTTTTTTTCTTTTATGCTGAAATATTTTTAAAATCTATGTACTTGTCTACTGTTTCCTTTAATTTGAATTTCAAAAAACAAACGCGAAAAAGTACCGACTAACGATTGAACTGTTTATTTACCTCGAAATTCATTTGATAGTCACAACAATAAAACTTATTTTTAGAAATTTTAGTGTTTGACAATTTATATGAAAGAGCAGAAATAGTAATTAAATCGTCAAGATTTTATGACTTGGGTAGAGAATTTATAGTTCTCACCCATTATGCCTCTGTAGTGGTAAAGTGTAGTCCTGCAGGGGTAACGGCAACCAGCAATTCAACTACACAGTTCTCGTCGCGTATGTTTCCGGACATCATTAGAATGAAGGAAGCGATGGGAGAGATGTAGATCAGGTTTGGGATCTTCAGATCTACCAGTCGTAGAAACTTAGTCGGCAGAGTCTGCCGCGGAGACAGCCTAGGTTTAAATCCCCATGAAGGTGAAAATGTTATTCCAGCAAGCCAAGCATTTGGATGACTCCTTTGGCTAGGACAGAATTCTGTCTATTGAGTCACACCGTAACTATTTTCCTCATATGTTCTTATTTGAGATAGTAATGTTCGTATTCCCAAACATTACTGTGACCTAACATATGACCCGGCGCGGTAGCTCCGTGGTTAATTAACTAATCAGCATTAAAGAATCACCCGAACATTTTCTGTTGTGAGGTGCAATACAAAATACATTAAAGGCTGAAAAACTACGCACAATCGCATTGCGCGCCGAAAGAAAATGAGCAACGAATGCCATTAATCTACAACCGGGTGACTGCCAATAGGACAGCTAATAATTTTAGAATTCAGTGGAAGTCACAGTTTATAGATTAATTCACTATTGTTAATGTACTTTTTAGAATGTAAGTAATTTAAGTTAAAATCGCGAGGTGATGACTACTGTTCAGATCTTTAGGTTAAGTCATATTTTCTTCCTGCCTTCTTTTTCAGCTGAAATGCTGAATTAAACACTGATTCAATGTTTCTGATTGTATTCAAACGTATTTTATATAGGATATAAATGCATATTCAGACCTTTTTACTAGTTTTGGTCATATTTCGATAACATTTATAGTCATATTTTCAGGAAGAATCTGGTAGTTTTTTAATAGCACCGGGAATTCACTAGATATAGATGAGAAGAAATTAAGATTATTATTGACAGAACTGTACTTCTGCTATGCAGGTGTGTGGGGGGGGGGGGAACTAATTTTCACTGCAGTCAGAAATCACCAATCAAGAATTAAAGTTATACATTATTGTCACTCTTTAAACGCCTTTTAATCTCGACAAAGCAGCAGAAGCATGCCTGTGTCAAACAATATCTCAATGAAATATCTTCAGTCATCGTTAAATCTGCAGTGGATCAGTGAGTTGACCTACCGCCATGCCAAAAATAGAATTTTCTGAAAGTGCGAAGTTACGTAAGGGAATTTAGAGATGAGTATTTTAGTACAGATTAAAGAGTTCTATTCTGTAAATTATTTGAAATTAAAGCTACTTCAACAAAACAATTTAAAAATTAACTTCCCAGTGGTGCAGCGAATGCACGAAAACAACTTATGCTGTCTACATGAAAGCGACTCTACTAGATAAAATAAATAATGTATAATTGAGCATGTTTTGATGTAAATTTAAATGTTTGGTCATATTTTGTCATTTTTAGGTCATATTTACACATTTTTAAGGTAATATTTGCCTGAATATTTCTCTAGTTTTTTGGTCATAAAAATCCGAACCCTAGTGCTGACTTTAATAATCATTACAAATAATTTAGAAGCTATAAATATTACGTGGAGGAAAATAAACTGGAACTAATAACTGAAAATCTATATAAATATTGTAGCCATTTATATCTTAAATAAAATATACTTAACTAAAAGTTACTAATAACTGTTACCACTTATTCACCACAACAAACTATTTTACGAACACTGATATTCTGATTGCATTATTTCCCTTGATGTACATGACATTAATTAATTAAAGGGATGGTTTCAATGACACTGAAAACTAATCTTTACTTTATAGTTGTTGAATTCAAATTAATTGTCACGAGCGCAGAAACATTGAGCCCCCAGTTCCTGAATGTTCCACAATCACTTCTAACTTCTGCTATTCAGTAACTGGTAATATATGGCTCTGGCAGACCAGCTGAATCGAAGTCATTGCAGCTCCTATTGTTACCGCCAATATTCCGATGGAAACTGTACCACCGTTTTCCGATATTTAGCTGTATGTCGCTACTGTAAATTGCATTTAACTGCTTTTCAGGGATTTGAAACTCTTTGCGTAAATATTACAGTTCCATCCAGAGTAAAAAGTTATGCCACTAATTTTTGTAATAAACAGAATTATAATTCGTTTTCCTAGCTTCACAATGCAGTCGAGTTAGAAACTTTACTAGCAACTGATAAATGTGGAATCTGCTCATTGTGATCCAAATTAATTTAACATCATTAGCAACTATTAAGCTTACAAATGGCTTCTGCTCAAATAATTGTAATGAATTTTTAGGCTTTTTTTCAAACACTTCTGCTAGCTTTCACAAAAATAAATTAGATTTCTGCCGATATTCTAACGATTGTAAAACTGAGATAGATATGTCAAAACCCAATTACTTCGAGAATTCATAATTAAAAAATTTCAGATCACGCTAAAATTACTTTAGTTATGTTTTAATATGTGTCTGTTAGTGGTCGCCAGCCATCTTATTAAGAAACGGAGAGTGAGCGATAACGCTCGAACCTTGCATTCTGCGACTTCGATTTCGGTTTCCCATGATTTTCCGAAATCACTCCAGGCAAATGCTGCAATGGTTTTTTGAGAAGGCCATGGCAAAATATCTTTCCATCCATCGTGTCCCGCCTCTAATGTTCTTCTCGTCAACGAGGAGTAAAGCAAAAAACAGAAAACACAGACACACACACACACAAAAAACAATGCGATAGTTTGAAACGAAAAACTTAAAGGGATACTGTATTTGTAACGCCGTACGAATAGAATCCACTGAAAATGTTACTAAGCTGGAGTACTATATTTGAAAAAAATTGAAAGTCGTCTAATTTTTATGGTTATATTCCAACACCTTCATTGATTTAAATTATCACTTTGATAAGTGATAAGTGCACTCATGAGCAATGAAAATGTCCTGTATAACGCAGTGACTCTTAGAATACCAGTAATGAACAGGACATTAGAGAAAAATAACGCTCTGTAACCATTATTTCTTTCTTTCGTATCTTTAGGGACCTAAATTTAGGAAAGAAGTGTAGTTTGGGTTCAAAGCACTTTCTATCACTCAATGTTTTTTTTTTTTTTTTTTTTTTTTTTTTTTTTTTTTTTTTGAATGATGAATTTGGATGGAAATGTAGAAGAAAATTGAGTCATAATTGATGTGCTCTAAGGAAAAACTGAAGTTCGTATCATACACTCATAAAATCAAAGAAGCACAACGAATTTGCTCAGTTACACATAAAAAAGGTGATATATTTGCATTTCTGTTAAAGAGAGAGAAAGTTATGCAGCATTCTTACAAGAAAGAATGGTTTAAAAACTTTTGTGGGTCATAAATGACCCTACCACCGAGAAAAAGTTTCTAACAGCTGTTACAATTAACTAGTTTCGTTGACATTATAAAACGCTTCTAGCTGTTAGCTCTTTGCCGTCCAACAATAAGAACATGGTATTAATTCCAACAGTTGTCATCAATGGACACCTTCTTTAAACCCTATAAGATTTATCTTCTCGAATACTCGTGAAATAGGATGTTCCATTTGATCCTAGCGAAATTAATATATAGTACTAAAATAGTTTTTAGCTTTTATATGAATTTTTAGAATAACTATATTTTAACTCTTTAAAGTTTTGTTTTTTTTTTTTACTTTTATATAAAAACCCATGAACAGTGTGTGGCTAATAGTCATAGGCAGTAATAATCTACCTACTCACCCTGATAAATTGAATTACAGGTTAATAATTTCTTGCGTAAATACAGTATCATTAGCTGTTAAGTATGGTAGAACTATTCCTTCTATTCTTTTCGCCTCAGAAATATTCATTTCAACAATATTTTTATACTCGACGAAATATGAATTTCTTCCAGAGTATAAAATCCATCGTTGAAAAAACGTAAAACATTTTGGCTAAACAAATAAATGATACACGTTTAAAATAATTTTGGTAATGAATACAGAAATGCAGACACAATACTTAAAGTAGTGAAATTTCTTTTACATCAGAAACAAGAATATCGGTTGGATTACATACATAAATTGCACGCAGATTTCATTATTTTTCTTAACAATTGTTTAAAGGTAAACACAGTTAAATATGAAATTAATTTTCAAAACATAGAAAAAAACTGCTATGAAGTTTGAGTAGCTGATTTTTGCTTAATTAACAGTTCAGTTCACTATCATTTTTGTTTTTAGAGAGTAACGTCAAAAACCTTATGATTTCGGGGAAACGTAAATTAAATAGTTAAATTTCAACCAAAGTCCTGGTTATCTCTTTACTGAAATAGAAGTGGCTTCTCGAGAACGGAAAAGAATCCAGTAAAATTGAGTATTGAGAAACATTTGAAGATAAATACAAATGTTACACAGAGAATTAATACACCAACAACAGAAAATTAATCTCAAATTTTCAAGCATATCAACATTAATACGATTTTATCAAAACAGTCAACTGTACCTGGAATCGAAATTGACTTTGCTGGTATATATATTGAAACTGGCAACAGCAATTTACTTGATGGCAGGGAATTATAGATTTGCATTATCTTCTCTCCAGTTTAATTACGAACTAAATGGAATACAGCGATAATAACTTTGTTTTATTGTAAACAAATTACCATTAATTTGTTATCTGTTAGTAATCATCACATGCAAAACAAATTTTATAAGAATTAAGTTAAGGTCTATATCAGCCATTTGACGCAGAGGATGAATAACGGTTTTACTGTTATCAAAATAATCATTTTTGTACTGTATCGAATCAATTAAGCACACATTTAAATATCTACAATGATTTGTAACTTATCAACAAACACTAACGAATACTATTGATTATTCCTTTACTCTTCGTCTTCCTAATGTGACGATCTTTATGATAAACTAAGAGATAAATGTCAAGCTGCCTGTCTGATTTGTACAACAAATTAATTATAAAATATTGATCTATTTGCGCAGTATTGTATAGTTGTTTTATTAACTAATTGCCAGTAATATGACATTAACAACTGGTTTGAAAACTATACATACTACACAGCAGGACAATATTGGAGTAGACACAACTTTTTTTTTTTTTTTTTTTTTTTTTTTTTTTTTTTTTTTAAAGAGTTTTCAGTTCAGAAAATATGTATGGTTGTTACTCACCGCAATTTATTGAAAAAGAAGCATAAAATGCTCACCTGCAACATAAGAAAATAAGTGATTACTACTTTTGTGATTCAGTATTTCGAAATAATACCATAACTTTCAGGCCACACATGTAAGCACATGCGACAAATGCGAAATGTTAAACCACAACAGTAATGAATACATATTAAAACATAGATTTAGATATTCTGCAGACATATGTGAGAGCTAAGAAATTCCAGTAAATGGTTCTCAGTTCTCTTTCACCAAGGAAATAAAAATAAATTTTATGGGAATGTTCATGCAATACTTCGATAAAATTCGTTGAGTTAATTTTACAAAATAACCATCGGTTAAATGAAAGCTAATTCCAGAGTCACATCAGCAACAGAATTTCCTGTGAGTCCATATTTATTCACTTTTTACGTATAATTTGGAAAATAAATTAATTTTCATTTGACGAAAGGTGTGGTGCTAGTGGTTTTAGACATAAATTATCCATTTCAAGGGAAGCATGTGAGCAGTTGAGTACTGCGCAATAATTCTTCCTGTTTATCCGGTAAGCTGTTAAACATATAACACTACAATTACACTGTTCAGCCAGACCATTATGATCACCTACCTACTATCGATATAAACTCGTTCAGGCGATAGCAGCGTCACCTGACGAGGAATGACTGCTAGTCAGACACACACTCCGTGCATATACAGTAGTATCAGTGAACGTGCTAGCTGTGTTTAGAAGGCGCGCGATCTATCTAAATTTGACCGAGGGCATATTGTGATAGACGCAAGGCGTGAACTTGTCGAGTGTTCGAGGAGTGCTGTTGTGAGTGTCTTCAACAAGTGGTGAAACCAGGCCCAAACGTCGAGGGGTTGGGCGGCCACCCGTCATCACAGATGTCGGACGTCGTAGGCTGGGCAGAGTGGTTAAACGGGCGGCGATCTGTGGTGGAACTAACATCAGACTTTAATGCTGGGCAGAGTACAAGTGTGTCTGAACACACAGTGCACCGAACACTTCTAACGATGGGTCTCCGCAACCGACGACCCATGCATGTGCCATGTTAACACCACGATATCGACAACTACGACTGGAATGGGCACGTGACCATCGTCGCTGTCACAGTAGCAGAGAGTTGCATGATCTGATTAATCCCGATACCTTCTTCATCATGCCGATGGGAGGGTGCGAATCCGTCGGTTTCAAGGGAATGGCCTCTTGACACCTGTACTGCGGTACGGAGACAAGCTGGTGGCTGCTCAATTATGATCTGGAGATCATTCACGTGGGCATCCATGGGTACAGTGGAGCGTGTGAAAGGCACCATGATGGCCAATAAGTATCGTACTCTGGTTGCAGACCACGTACACCCCTACATAACGATCATGTTTCCCAACGGCCGTGGCATTTTCAACAAGATAATACGCTATGTTACAAGTCCAGGAGTGTGAACAAATTGGCGAGTTGCAATTGACGTGCTGGCTCCTCAACTCGCCAGATCTGAACCCAATCGAAAATATCTTGGATGTCATTGAACGTGGCGTCAGAGCTGATCGCTCCCCTCTCCGGAATTGACGGGAATTAGGTGACTAGTGTGTGCAAATGTGGTGCCAACTCCCTCCAGCAACCTACCAAGGCTTCATTGCTTCCATGCCAAGAGGTATCGCCACTGTTATCAGTGCCAAAGGCGGACATGCCGGCTATTAGGTCGGTGGTCATAATGTTCTGGCTGATCAGTGTAGATCATTTGCTATGTTTTCACAGTACTTGGTGCCGAACTGTAATTTACCGATATGTATCTGAGTAAGTGATACATTTGAAAACAGTTTTTTTCCCTAGCTCAGGCAGTGTGAATAAAAGGGGTTGCGGGGGGAATTGGAGAGCGGAGGCACGACCATAGTTGAAACAGATTTGTTAGATCTATGTAGTTGAATATTTGTGTTCTATTTGTCTGGGAAACATGTAACTTGTGTTTGATATGATTAGTGAATTATTTGTTTAACGTGTAGTTTATGAGGCAGAGGTAGGCGATCGTATCAACGTTCAGAAATACGAGATAAACAAGTCAGTTATTGATATGGTCGATTCTATAACCTATTTGGGAGTAACAGTACAAAGGAACATGAAATGGGACTTACACATTAATTCGTTAGTAGGCAGAGATAATCCTAGGATGCGATTCCTAGGTCGAGTATTGAAAAATTGTAATGAACGAACAAAGGAGATATCGTAAAAATCTCTTGTGCGTCCACATTTGGAGTACTGTTGTGCCGTTTGGGAGCTGTTTCGTAAGGGGTTGATTGACAGTATAGAGAAAGTACAGAGAAGAGCTGCTCGATTCGTGACCGCTTGTTATAGTCCTTATGAAAGCGTCACAGAACTGATTAGTAGACTAGGCTGGGAGTCTCTGGTAGATAGACGACACATTTTACTATTGAACTCATTGGTAAATATGCGTGCGTACTCCCACTTTCACATACAAGTGTAGTGAAATACGTCGTCCACCATCCTTTTTGAGTTGGAATGACAGGAAAGATAAGATTAGAGAAATAAGGTGCCGCACTGATTCTTATATTAATTCTTTATTTCCCTCGTACCATTCGGGATTGGAATGCAGAGCAAAGAGACTAGCACAATTTCGTGAATTGCAGAGTATATATGTAGATGTAGGTGTAGACAAGGTGAATGCGATAAACCGCGCATTACCACAATCAGTTTGGTCGATACGGGTGATCCAGATCTCGAACCTGCTCCCATGGGACCTCCCCAATCCAATGTGTTAGCGCATTAACGCTCACAGCTGCACTAGCGGATATCTGCTACCTTCAGAAGAGGATTAGCTTTTACAGTACGCTGGCCTAAACTGAAATGGACATTACTGTATTCTACACTACTGTGATACGCGTATCTGATGTGAAAATTGTGATAATGCCTGACATTAGAGTGTAAAAACGAGCTTGTACGGTATATCTTAAGCACACGATATTCGTTTTTTCTTCTTCTTAATGGCTTTACGACTCAGTGACGTCGTCGTCATTAGAGTCGGGAAAGGGCTGGAACAGGAAGGAATTCGGCCATGGAATATTTGATGGAAGCATCCAGGCATACGCCTGGAATGATTTGGGGGAACCTTGGAAAACCAAAATTATAATGCTCGGACTGGATTCGAGCCCGCGTCTTCCAGAATGCGACGCCAGAGCGTTAACCTTTCACCCACCATGCCTCGGTACGATATTTGATACAGAGACTACTTTACTGCTGTTGTCAACCGAATACTGAGAGATGCAACAGTAAGGTGGCTGAAGCATTCTTAGTACTTTCATGATATTCTCAGGATAAATTTAAAAAATTTTGGTCTGCTCATTTCTAATCGTGCTGTTAAGTTCATTATCCGATTTAGACACTCCCGTTTCAGATTCATTGTCCCTAATTTTCTCACGAAAACAGTAACTTAAAATGTCTGCCATTTTAAAATCCTCATTAACTTCTTCTCTATCCTTATCTACAAGCGTCGCAACAGCTTCCCTTCCTCTCAGTTTTCTTACATAGCCATAGACGTTTCTCTATGCATCAGCCACTGCACTTACTTCATGACGCGTAATATAGGTATTAATCCTGGTCCAGGCCACATGGATCGCGATAAATTTGAACTATTTTCATTCGTATGAAGTAATGTTTTCAGTAACATGGCGCTCATGAAAAAGATGTATTTTTAGTAATTTTATCTACTCTTACTCTTTGCTGTAATGTCAAATAGCTGTTGTAATTCAGACACAGGCTGAATTTCTGTCTAACCAAAACTTCCACTAACATTGCTGCTCAGAAATTAAAACTTCTATCCTACATCTCTACTGCCAAACAATTTAACGAAAACATTTACATCGAAATAAATACATAAAATGCAGTTAGTAATTTATATGTTACTAGCTGGTACCCACGACTTCGTTCGTGTTTGTAAAGAATTTGTATTGACAGCTACCGACATCTAACAACCATAGTGCACGACAGGAGATACGATTCTACTACCATACACAAACACCAATGCTCTATGTTATGTAGTTTTGGCAGAAAAGTGACATTTGCGGAGGCACATGTCTTTCGTCGAAATACGAAAATATCCTTGACCGGCCACTTTCAACCACCATATCTCCCACATTACCCCAGTTACTGAAATTCGGCCGATGTTGTGATCGAAAGGCGACTCTGTGTTCCTACCACACACAAACGCCAGTGATCTGCGATAGATAGTTTTAGCTGAAAAGTGATACACCATGACACATGCGTCTTTGGCAGAAATATGAAATTGCCGCAGGTCGACCACTTTCAACCCCTATATCTCCCACACCCCCATAGCTACCGACATCTAACAACCATAGTGCATGACAGGATACACGATTCTACTGCCACACAAAAACACCAATGGTCTATGCTATGTAGTTGTGGCAGGAAAGAGAAGTATAAGAAGACACAAATTTTTGATCGAAATATGAAAACGCCATGCATTGGCCAACTTTAATCATCATATCTCCCACATCCCCACAGCTATCGTCATTCGGCCAACGTTGTGCACGACAGGAAACTCCATGTTACTTCCACACACAAAGACCGGTGATCTGTGTTTGGTAGTGGTGGTTGAAAAGTGAAATATATGAAAACACACGTCTATTTTTATATATATATAAGATTATGAAGCAGCAATCCTGGCAATTCCAGTGAGTTAAAAAATTCTGGTGGATAGTTGACGACATCATCTTGGTTAGTTGCGCAATCAACTGATTTGTATATCCTTAATTCACCGGAAATTTCATTTTGAATTTCGAAATTTATTTAATTAACGTCCGTGTTTTTGTCTCTGTAATATAGTTCGGTCGTTCAACCAAAAAATTGACAGGAAATGTAATGCAGCCACTCAAAACGTTTACAGGGATTTTGTCATTACCAATGCCAATGAGTTGTTTTGAAACCATTTCTTCCGATCAATCATTTTGCAATTCCAAAGATAATCATAAAGCGCCTTTGTTTTGTTTTGATTGACTGGCAGTACTATTATTTTCGTTGATGACACGCAAACCTTTTTTTTCCTTCGAACTTTATTTTGGGCAGGCATAGATTAATATCCATACAGTCTAATCAACTTGAAGGCATACCAGAGCTAATCATAACACGCCTTTGTTTTGTTTTATTTTGATTGGCTGGTTTGTATGGGAAAAGAAAGGTGTTGATTTTACTATTTTCCTCGCAATTTTTACGTTTTTTCTCTCCATAAGAACCTTCCTTGTGGATTAACGAAAATATGAAGGAAAAAATAATTTGCCGAATTGGTCGAGCCGTTCTCGAGTTTTGCACTTAGCAACACATTTGGCGATTCATTTTTATTTATATAGAAGATTTTAAAAGTTAGAAAGTATTATTAGTCGCAACCAATTCAATCACCATGAATTCTACCCGAACATAGTTTAAAACGAATGGAACCCATCACCACTAGGCTTACCAGAACATTTCATTCTTAAAATAATAGGATAAGTGTGGCTCGATCGTCAGACGACGATGCATATCGCTTCTCAACTGAAATACCAGTAATCGATTTTGCTTTTTAGGTATTCTTAATATTGCATCCTTCTAAACTGATGCATTCTATTTTCATAGTCGAAACTTTCGTGGTAGGCGGCATGGGTATAAATGTAAACACACTGAACAAATAAACACACAAATGGTTTTCGAGAGAACGAAAATTTAAAAGCAACCAAGAAAATGCCACGCACGGAGGAAATAATGATAACACGTACGTCAGTGATATTATTTTCGCTGATCACACGCAGGCATAGATTAATATCCATAGAGCCTAATCAACTTGAAGTCATACCAAAGATAATCCTAACGCGCCTTTGTTTTGTTTTGATTGAGGGAAAAGAAAAGTGTTGTTTTTACTATTTTCCTTCAAGTTTTTGCGTTTTTTCTCTCCATAAGAACCTTCCTTGTGCCTTAACAAAAATATAAAAAAAGAATTAGCCGAATTGGTCCAGGCGTTGTTGAGTTATGCGCTTACCAACACATTTTGCGATTCATTTTTATATATATAGATTTTAAACGCAATACATACTTCTCTTCAGTGTTTTGTCAATTAATTTCTTTGCGGATGGTTAACTAAATAGAATTGTTATTAATTAACGCTCATAATCTCTTCGATGCAGAAACATCTCTGGCCACTGTTAATTCAGCAACGAAGGTCGGGTGCGTGACATCAGCGTTACGGACATGGCTACCCAATAACCAAGCTTAACCTCCATCATTTCCTTTTGATTAACGGTTGAGTTATTAACATTAACGAGGAAACAGATTATTTTTAAGAAAGTTTATTAGATAGTGATATCGAAGAATGAAAGTGAATCTGAATTCATATTCTCTGTATTAATGAGCGGTAATTTCCGACACAGATAAAAAAATATAATTTCTTAATAGATTTAGAATAAGTAGGCACAAAAAAAAAAAATGTAATGAAAGCAAGAATCTAGCGGCGGACCGTTTTTAATGGGTTAAATAATGTTAATAATGCAAGTTCCGTGGTCACCTATGAATACATGTTAGTACCCTTTTCCGTCTTACTTGCTTTGTGAATGGATAAAGGATTTTCTAACTGGTCGGTCGCAGTATGTTGTCGTTGAAGGAGAAAGTTCTTCTAATCTAGATGTTACATAGGGTGTACGTCAAGGAAGTGTAATTGGACCACTTCTTTTCTTAATTTTTGTAAACGATATCGGAGACAAATTGAAAAGCCTTTTTAGATTGTTTGCAGATGATGCGGTTATTTATAGGGAAGTAAGAAATTTGGACGATTGCTTAGAAATTCAGCGCGATCTGGATGTTATTTTGGCTTGGTGCGCTGAGTGGCAACTTACCCTAATTGTAAAAAGTGCAAGACAATGAGCATAACTAACAAAAAGAATCCAATTGTTCAGAAATACGAGTTAAACAATACAGTTATTGATATGGTCGATTCTATGAAATATTTGGGAGTAACAGTACAAAGGAATATGAAATGGGACATACACATTAATTCGTTAGTAGGTAGAGCAAATTCTAGGCTGCAATTCATAGGTCGAATCTTGAAAAATTGTAATGAACAAACAAAGGAGATAGCATACAAATCTCTTGTGCGTCCACATTTGGACTATTGTTGTGCCATTTGGGACCCGTTTCGTAAGGGGTTGATCGAAAGTATAGAGAAAGTACAGAGAAGAACCGCCCGATTCGTGACCGCTTGCTACAGTCCTTATGAAAGCGTCACAGAACTGATTAGTAGACTAGGTTGGGAGTCTCTGGTAGATAGACGACACACGTTTCGTTTAAACTTATTGGTAAACATGCGTACTCCCACTTTCACTTTTGAGTGTAGTGAAATACTTCTTCCACCAACCTATTTGAGTCGGAAGGACAGGACAGATAAAATTAGAGAAATAAGGTGCCGGACTGATTCTTATATGAATTCTTTTTTCCCTCGTACCATTAGGGATTGGAATGCACAGCAAAGAGATTAGCTTTGGTGCTGAGCACCCTCTGCCACCCACAATTTTGTGAATTGCAGAGTAAATATGTAGATGTACTGAATATGTTTCGATCGTTATTTAGTATTCTTGATATCAGCTGAGGCCCAGTATGTTTATCTATTTGCTTGGTCTCTCTCTCGAGCGCGCAACATGTAGATTCCACCTGTGCAGCGCTCTTCGCAGTGAGAGGAACAATCTGGTCACTCGTGCGCGTCCGTTGGCGTTCGTTCGTCGTCGGCTACCTGCCGATCGATGGCGGGATCACGGCGCGACCCGGCCTACCTCGCTCGCCGCCTGCACGCACAATCCCTCACCTAGTCACGTAACCACAATACTTACTGCTTTCGGATAAGAAAGTTAACATACAACTTGATAACAATTAGCTTTAATCCAAGGACACTGAGTAGTATTCTACAACTATTATATACTGAGAAACCTTCTCCCCTGCAGTAGATACTCGTAGCTCGCGGCTTGTGAGTTGTGGAGGGTGGGATGAGTAATCATCAGACATGTTGTTTTGTTTGGAGCCTTAGTACTAGTTGATGACAAAGTTCATTGGAGTGTTAGAGGATTGTGTGAGCAAAGAACGAGAAAAAAAATTATCCACTGCCGTTTGAAGTTACCCCCCTCCACCTGATAATACACGTGGAGAATTTTCAGAATATATTAGTAAACTGAAATGTGGGTACCGTGGTTCGATTCCACATCCTCCAGAAGTGTAGACACAAAAACTAGCCTGCTTGGCTCCTTTAACAGATTTTGTATATCTGTACCCTTTATTTACACAGTGTGAGCTTTTTAAAGATACATATAAGGTAAATATGTAAAGATAACCTTATGCGAAGTAGGCTTATTGCGTGGCATTTATGGACGAAGAGTTCTGCATTCCCATTAATTATTATTTTATTTTTTTGTTTGTAGCTTTACGCTTCGTCGAAATCGAGCACATTAGAGGAACAGGGGGGAATTCGGCCGTGGACTTTTATAGGAAACATTCCTGCGTACGAGGGGCATGGAAAGTCGAAATCAGGATGGTTCGGGATTTAAACCCCAGTCCTCCCGAATGGCCGGCACCGTTTCGGGTATTTCCATTGGTGTTATTCGGTTCTCGGGACTACGTGGTCAGCGCATTGTTCCGGTAGCTCTTTATCTCAATAAACACTTTACAACGCAAGTATTGTAATACGAGTTTCAATATCTGTTATATGAGGAACATTGTTTTGTATAACTAGCAAGTGTTCAGATCTTCCCTGTTGACTATCGGCATTACTGATTACAAATTTTTGGTAATTTCTCGTATTCGCCAGATTTAGCCTCAAAAGTAAACAAAGATTAATCAAATTAGGCGAAACGGTTTTTTTAAAGCTTGCGCAGTTTGAAAACATATAATAAGTTTCAGTCCCCTTAGTAAGATGATTTTTCATTACCGTCGGTTGGTCAAAAGATCTTAAACACTCCAACCCCAGAAATAAAATGCTTGAAAATAATTTTACAGTACGATTTTTAAAAACTATTCCGTTTTCATAATAGTTTGCAGTTATTATTGTTTTGATTTCCTTTTAACTAAAATTTTATATGTGTAAATCTCAACGAGAAGCGAAGGGAACACATTTCCTAATTTAAATGATACTTAAATTCATTCGCCTTTGTTACAATTTAAATTAGCGGGATTCCAGTTTCTTTTAGTCTTTGTAACTTCAGCAGGTTTCTTTTTTGTGTTGTATGAATAATGAGAGAATTAAATTTACTTCGGTAAGAAAATGGAAGATTTGCAAATAATCCAGCAACTTCCCTATTGTTTCACACACAATGCATTTAACTCTCACTCATTATTTGAGAGTCAGCTATGAGCACAGTCTTATCTGCAAGATATTTTTCATCCTGTATGCTTCATGGTTTAAGTTTTTTATCCTGTAGCCACCAACTCGACAACATTATAAAGGGTTTCTGTTCAATTTTTATCCGTCTAGTGCAGCTAGAATAAAAAACTTTGTTTTTGGCAAACGAGTTTCGATTAATTGGATCGTCACCGACGGCAGTTTTTTATTTTCTTATTACGGTTAAGTTCGGATATGTACCATCTCAGTGATTTGTCTACTTACTGAGATAGAAAATTTCCCTATTGGAATGTAATAGGGAAATAAAAACTGGTGGTGATCGCACTATATCGGAAACAAAGTATTTATTTTAGCTGCACTAGACGAGTAAAAAAATCATTATAAACCCTTTATTAGTAAAACAGCTAAGAAAAACAAGGCTTTGATATCAGTATGTCGATTACCTACGTTTACTCAAGCACATATACAAATAATTTGTAGAAAATTTGTTTTTCTCTTCCCTTCTCATTGCGTAACTCTCAGATTTTCTTTCATACAAGCTTAGACATTTTCTGTACATTTATGAAGATATTTAGAGATTCGTAGATAGAAGGCATGGTTAAATTACAGATGCTATTCTATCCAATCACTGGAATATGAGAAAACTCAACCAACTTTCTACCTTAGTCTTGGCACAATCCGCACCTTTGCCTGATGGTAGTTAATTTCCAACTGATTCTAATTCAAGTGCAGGTGCCTAATTAATTCCATATTTTTTCTGTATTTGTTACGCGATATAGTAACGTGATCTTAAATTTCATTGCCAACGACGATATTACTTGGAATTTGTTCTTTTCACTGAGTAAGCAAGACTTTCGATTTCGTTCTTGAAACTTCATATTCCTCGTTTTTGACTTTCAGAATCAAATAGTAATCGGAGAATTGTAGATTATTCACTGTCAGCTGTTAACAACAGCTCAAAAACATAAAATGAGCTGCGACGACAGTCCATTGTGTGTAATATTACACCACAAAACGTTGATAATCGCCAAGAACTAAGGAGTTCACACGTTAAAGACCATTCGAAATAAAGAAAGTCTCTGGCCCTACAGTTTATTTGATTTCAGTTCTGCTACTTAATTTTTCAGTTACACAAATAGTACTAATAATGCGTGTACTTATCTGGTAATTAACGTTACTTCAGATTTTATGCACAGTTCTTGCGGTGGATCCTACGACCATTAAATCACTTGATTTGTGCACTACGTGATATAATTAATTAATGTAGCGCTAACTGTAGATAAAATCAATCGTCATTGCTCATTGCAGATGTGTGGGGTTGCGTTGTTTGTTGTACCTTAAAACCGACATTCCGTCTGACGGCGTATATAAACCACCCTTTTTTAAGCTGCTTCAGTAGCCCAGCGTGATATAATTCCGTGCTGCTATAAACTGATAACCGCTTCGATTGATAGATGAATTAACTTGTCTACGGTATAATGGAGATTCGCCATGTTGATGTATTTTAATCGGTTCCACTGAGCAGAACATTTTATACCCTAATTCACAATAAATTTTAGTCATTCGCTAATAGATGAGCAAAATGCATGATGATTCCTATGTAATTAGCACTTTTGCTCTGTAACATCCTTGCAATGATTTCTCACTATAAGATTTACTTGTGTTTTTCTAGAAGGTTATCAGCTGATATTGATTATATGACTAGTGATAAAATTATTTTGGGATCATGAATGTTTCTATGAGAATTGTTCTGATTTTTAATCTTGGATTTTGTTTAGCAGTAAAAACGATTAGCTCTGATCATAATACTCTCATCGTTTCATTTAGGTTGACATATTGTAAATTTTTTGTTTTTAAGTATTGTTTGATAACGAATTAGATACGGTAGCAACATTTGTTAAGTCAGAAGTCTGAACTCAGTTAGATGCATAATGAAACTTCTCTTTTGAGAACGTTTTGGATAAGCATATTAAGCATATGTGTTTTAGAAATTTCAAAGAGTGGGAGTTTTAATCTTGGCGTGTATGAATTAACCATCATGATTACGCATTTTAAGTGTTCCCAAACTTCAAGAATGGTTGATTCATTCATTCACTTATAGTGACATTAAACTGTGGTACAGTCATAAATTTTGAGTAACAGTTTGTTAGAAAACAAAGAGATGGACAAAACAAATTTATGCTTCAATTATACTGTAAATTAGAAATCTAAAACCCTTTTTTTGGCAAGATGAACTGCAAAACGTAGTAAAAAAAGTAAAAAACTCAAATAATAAGCGACACAGTGATTAATGTAGTTCAGAGGAATGTCATAAATTTTTATCAGAAGTACCGTGTTAAATAATATTCATGACGTACGCGTAAAATCCATTTTAACAGGTTATTTTTTTTTTAAAAAGAGAGAGACAGAAAAACTTGTTTTATAAAATTAGTTTGTAAAACGAAAGAAAAGCTAAATGTAAGCATATTGGGCATCGTTTTGATCTAGCTAAGCAGGGAAGGCGATGTTTTTAATATTTTAGAATATATGTAAAATACTTCCGTGTTGAAAATCATGTCCGATGGCGGTAATGATGATAAAGGATCAGTTATGTTTTATGCCTGCCAATATGTACACTTCCATGATCTATGTAATTATAACATTTAATTTCGATTTGATTATATACTGATAGTGTGAATTGACTGATTGCATATCTTGTTTCTACCTTAAACGAATGAAAGTTTGTAATGTTAAAAATTCAAGTTTATTCTATCTACTAAAAATAATAAATGATTACAATATGCAAAAGTGGCAATGATAATTAAGAAAACTACATACTGTTAAATCTTAAACAGAAATAATTTTTTTGAAAAATTATCGTAAATGATAAAATAGGTAGTAATTTACTTTTAGAAATATACACAGCCACATCTCTACCATCGCCTGATTATTAGTTTTTAAATCCTCCAGATAATCCTCAAAATAATTGTCTAATATCGTAATCACAATAACATTAAATTTTAGTAGTGTAGGGAATTGTACTTTGTCACAGCGTTTACATTACTGAAGCTTAAACCCTGGTCTAATTATGATTTCTGCTATTTTCAGAAAACAGCCGCTTTAAATGCATGGAACTATACGAAGACGCAGAGTATATTGCACGGAAAAAAATAATGAAACAGAAAACCTTAAATTTGCCAGATGTTACGGCGTAAGTGGACTCAGTCATTTGAAGGCAATGTGGTTCAAGAAAATTACAGGCTACCTCGACAGTGAAAAGTCATTTTAACGGAGTCAGATGTGAGGCAACGTTGTAATAACGGAACTATATTGGAAAATAAAATGCTATTACTATTTCCTAATGGTGTCATTTCATCGTGCTAAAATAAAACTTCCGTTTCGTTATTGCTTCTTCAAAGCGAATTTCATGAGACGACAAATTGATAGTGCCGCCTCATGTGTCTGTATGTGCATTAGACACACTAGAGTTACTTTCGCGTGTTCATTTCTTCATTTTAAACATACTGATTTGATGAGGCAAAGCTAGAAACAACAGACCTGGTAGTTTTTTTTCTTATGGCTTTTCGCTTCGTCAACGTCGAGGCCATTAGATTCGGAAAGAACTGTGGGTAAGGAAATGGAAGGAATTCGGCCATGGACTTTTTGAAGGAAACAGCCCTGCATTCATCTGGAGTGTTTCGGGGAAACAGTGGAAAACCCAAATATGGATTCCCGGACGGGGATTCGAACCGGCGTCCTCTCGAATGTGAGGCCAGAGTGTTACGGCTCACCCACCACGCTCGGTACCTTGTAGTTCAGGAGAACGCATTGATGTGAATAGATTGAGGTCGTCGGTTACAGCGTGTTTTCAGGAATTGTCATTTTCAGTTATTTCGTCCGTCTAGTACGCTTACATAGTGTTGCAACAGTAACGAATAGTAAAAAAAAAAATATGCGTCGAAAAACAATTACCGCAGATTATAGCCCACAGTGTTATCCAGTTCCGAGAACACGTTAGTAAAAGCTAAGAATAATTCGTTAATTATTGCGTTGAATGAAGTTATTACGGCATAAATAGCAATGGCTACTGAGGGTAGTGAATTTAACTAAATCTATGAAAGCTTGTTTCTTTGATTTTGTTTTGATAACTATGGTTATTTCTGTTCTTAAAAGCTTTAAACACTTACATTATTTAATACGAAACGGCACCAGTGTTGTGCTGAGTACTTTTTGATAGGTTTATCTCGTCGTCTGCAAGGTTCGCAGAAATTACATTAACTGTTGCGTATGGTATTAATTTCAAATTGCTATGCAAGCTTTAGTACTGCAGAAAAAAATAATCGTAAATGTTCATTTCACCTATATCATCACTACATTGCATTTCACTATTCTGTTTTTTACAGAAGGGGTACTGTTTACGAAAACAAAATTCCTCACCACAATTCCATTACACAAGGGCATAAATGATAAAAGGATACTTAAAGCTGCCAGT
The DNA here is from genome assembly GCA_031002005.1 of Vandiemenella viatica. Classification (NCBI taxonomy): domain Eukaryota; kingdom Metazoa; phylum Arthropoda; class Insecta; order Orthoptera; family Morabidae; genus Vandiemenella; species Vandiemenella viatica. The sequence goes on along the minus strand of JARYHS010009186.1, from coordinate 112,957,481 downwards.
ATGGAACTTTACATCAATGAAGTTATATGATAACGTGTTATTCATTCAATTCCAGCGGAAAGTGCGTCGTATAACGTACCATAAAACAGTCTGATTCGAATAACTATAAAAGGTCTGAAACACTTTCCTAAGGGCTGTGGCAATCGGTCACAAAAAACGATCGCCTCTGCGCACTACTTACACCATACTATTAGCCAACCCCTTGGAAACGAATGAAGCTAACTGGTATAGTACTTTAAAGTGGGACGTACGAGATATATGAAATATGTTTTGTGTATGATACTGATGTACAGTACATAAAATAAAATAAAAGTTGTGCAGTTTCCCTTATCTCCTGACATTTTCTCCGACTGTGTTCAATGATTTTATGCCATTCACATAAGTGTGTCAAAAAATTTACAGCACATTTGACGCCATCGTGTATCCTATTCCAGATGTCGGGAAATAGTGGGTCAGACCGGATGAATTAAGAGTTCCACTCGTGAATTTCAGTCATCAAAGGCGTCGTAGCGGTATGACCGACAGTATACAGTTTGTTAGACGTTTTCAAGTAGAGAAGATGTTCTACGTGACGTATTGGCTGTCTCAGGGATTCGTAGAGGCAAAGCACTGCGGGCTAGCTTTGTTCGGCCGGCCGTACGAACAAGAATGTTTTGCCCAGGAACTAAGGCCATAAAAATACAGCAAACTCCCGTTGAAAAACTTCTTAGGTCAGCACGGTCAAGGTAAATCATTACACCCAAATCCGAAAGCGTCTGAAGTCTACCAACTTCATATATTGACTGTCGCAGGAATAAAGTTCAAAGTTTTACGGATAGTCGGGAATAGATCACTTTAGTTAGAAATACTGGTATTTGTTAAGGCGCGTCCACACCGTTTGAATACAAGGAACTTCTTGTTGCTAAGGGAGCGTCCATAAACCACGTAGCTCCATTTTGGTCTCCTGTGAACCCCTCCTTCTCCCCACATAGCCCGACGCACAGTGGTCCGGAATTGGAATATAGTGGAAATTCGAATTAAAAAAAATTGCTTTAGATAGCTTTTGCTATGCTGATCAAATATTGTTATGTTCAATTTTTGATAGAAATGAGTGCTTCACACTCAAAATAAAAAATTTTATGGATGGAAATCTATTTTTTTTTCACGGCCCTATATCAAAGTGTCAAAGTCAAACCTTATGCAATCATAAGTACCTATCCTACTTAATATTACAACATAAAAATTACTTGCGCATCCTTGCCGCTTTTACAACAGGGTACGAGTGAATTTCGGCGATAAAATATAATGAACATTCGAACTAAAGTCATAATATCGATCCAAAAAAATTACTTTAGGTAGCATTTGCTGTGCTGGTCAAAAATTGTTATGTTTAATTTTTGATAAAAATGAGTCCTTCATACTTAAATAAAAAATGTATGGGTGGAAATCTGTTTTATTTTTTTTTAACGGCCCTATATCAAAGTGTCAAAGTCAAACCTTATGCAATCATAAGTACCTATCCCACATAATATTACAACATAAAAATTTTTATGTATCCTTGCCGCTTTTACAACAGGGTACGAGTGAATTTCGGCGATAAAATATAACGAACATTCGAACTAAAGTCATAATATCGATCCAAAAAAATTACTTTAGGTAGCATTTGCTGTGCTGGTCAAAAATTGTTATGTTTAATTTTTGATAAAAATGTGTCCTTCATACTTAAAATAAAAAATGTATGGGTGGAAATCTGTTTTATTTTTTTTTAACGGCCCTATATCAAAGTGTCAAAGTCAAACCTTATGCAATCCCCACATAATATTACAACATAAAAATTTCTGATGTATCCTTGCCGCTTTTACAACAGGGTGCGAGTGAATTTCGGCGATAAAATATAACGAACATTCGAACTAAAGTCATAATATCGATCCAAAAAAAAAAAATTACTTTAGGTATCATTTGCTGTGCTGGTCAAAAATTGTTATGTTTAATTTTTGATAAAAATGAGTCCTTCATACTTAAAATAAAAAATGTATGTGTGGAAATCTGTTTTATTTGTTTTTTATCGGCCCTATATCAAAGTGTCAAAGTCAAACCTTATGCAATCATAAGTACCTATCCTACTTTATATTACAACATAAAAATTTCTTGGATATCCTTGCCGCTTTGACTACAGGGCGCAAGTGAATTTCATGGTTAAAAAATAGTGGACATTCTTACAAAAGTCATAACATGGATCCAAAAAAAATTGAACATAGTAATTTTTGATCAGCACAGCAAATACTACCTAAAGAAATTTTTTTGTATTGATATTATTCGAATGTTCGTTATATTTTATCCCCGAAATTCACTTGCGCCCTGTTGTCAAAGCGGCAAGGATACGCAAGAAATTTTTATGTTGTAATATTAAGTAGGATAGGTACTTATGATTACATTAGGTTTGATTTTGATACTTTTATATAGGGACGTGAAAAAAAAAAAGATTTCCACCCATACATTTTTTTTATTTTAAGTGTGAAAGACTCATTTTTATCAAAAACTGAACATAACAATGTTTGATCAGCACAGCAAATGCTACCTAAAGCAATTTTTTTGGATCGATATTATGACTTTAGTTCGAATGTTTGTTATATTTTATCGCCGAAATTCACTTGCGCCCTGTTGTCAAAGCGGCAAGGATACGCAAGTAATTTTTATGTTGTAATATTAAGTAGGATAGGTACTTATGATTGCATAAGGTTTGACTTTGACACTTTAATATAGGGCCGTGAAAAAAAAATAGATTTCCACCCAACTTTTTTTTTTATTTTAAGCGTGAAGCAATCATGTCTATCAAAAATTGAACATAACAATTTTTGATCAGCATAACAAATGCTATCTAAAGCAATTTTTTTGGATTCGAATGTCCACTATATTCCAATTCCGGACCACTGTGCGACGTCGCTTTTGCCTCTACCCCCCCCCCCCTCCCCCGCGCATGGCAAGTAGCTTTTTTCCCTTTTGATTCAACAAGACACTTTGTACTGTTTTCTCTTGTCAGACTATCATAAATTCCATTCAGAGCGTATTAAACGACGAAAATAAATATTCACATGATGTTGTGTGTTCTCTGCCTTATTTTAACTGTGACAAATAATATGAAAGAAAAAGCTACATGGCTTGGCTCGGAACCCCCTTCCCCTCCCAACCCCCCCCCCCCCAAATAGACCAGCGTAACATTCCAGCCAACCCCTATGGACGCTCCCTAACTGTTGCATCCTGTTTCTGAAACTAGAATCGCAACTTTCAGAAACAATCCGTCCACACCAGAAAACCTGATTAAGGAATAGTTTACGCGTAAACATCTGCCCTAGCGGCGCATTTATAAGTAATTTCTGGGCTATTTTGACGAAAGTTAATTGTAATATCTTTGGTTGCTTGTCCACCATCTGTTGCCGAGCAGTTTGAACTTCTTGAACGAAAATGTCTAGCTGACTTCGTAACAAGAAGACCGGTGATGCTTATGCTGCTTTATCTGTTTTGATAAACAGGAACGTAATAAACTTCCTAATTTTTCCGAAGCTGAGACCTTGTATGTTCGATTTCTAGATCCAAAAAATCCATTATTCTAAATCCTCCTAATTCCTTATGACTCTGTGCCTCATCGACGTAGAGGCGAGAAAGTACTGTGGTCAATGAACGGGAAGTCATTAGACCATGGACTTTTGAAGGAACAATCCTGGCATTTACCTGCAGTGATCTCGGGAAACCATGGAAAACCTAAAATTAGATAGGCCCTATTGGGTTTCCAGAATGATTTGCTCGTGTAGTTAAATGATATCCGTATTCTTTGCTATTGAACAGTTACATATTAAAACAACATATAACGCTCTCTCTATAGGATAGAAGCTAGTCTCCTTAGCCATATCTTTTTTCTGTGTTTGATTATCGTGCAAATCAAATTACAGACCGAAATTATAAAATTACTTGAGAGGAGTTATGAAACAATATTTATATATATATATATCCGTAAGGATGCAAGTTATTGTGAAGTCGTAAGAGAGGAGCACCAAGTTCTCTATTTAAAGTTTTTAACCGGTTTCTTATTTTCCTATGGAAAAGTTACGAATTCACATATCGGCAAGAAACTCACACATCTTGAAAACAGCAAGAAAACCAATAAAAAAGAAAATCTTACATTGTATCAGGTAGTTTACTACTATCACTTCTCCGTTACAAGAGATCCGCCAGTGCTGACTACGACACAATCACTCGAGCAATCAGTAGGATTACGATATATCCATAGTACATCTCAACCTCACGCTATTCCGTCTTTTGACAGCTAGGCGTGCAAACTTTCTTTTTAATTTCTCTTAAAATTTCTTCTGGTTTCATTGTCTCTGCTCAGTTTTTCTCCTCAACATGATCCCGTGTATCATCCGTGATTGTTCGATTGGCCTACAGTTGCCCAAAATAGTTTATAAATTTTTTACGTATTGCTGCAGCACCAAATTTCGTAAATGTGAAATAAATTCCGGGATGTTATAAGAAACTAGCCTCGTACCTGCGACTTCGTACGCGTGGATTAAGATTTTTTTTGCCAGAATTAAATATAAAAAGTTGTTGGTAACGAAGGATTGGTTCCAAACAATATTGAGTCGGCATAATATGACAGGAAAGCTATCACTATATCATTCTACCGTCGAACCTGCCTCTTGAAGAGAATAAATTTCCAACATATTTCTGTCACTATTCGATAAGATTTCAAAATTTCGTGACTACAACTGTTAACCATACTGGAAAAAATATCCTGTGCCCTTCATACAGCTTTCCTTATAAATTCCATCACAACGATATAGCCATATAGTCGTCAAAACGTAACAAAAAGACAGAGACTTACTTCCGTATTTATATTAGTATTACTGTGGTTCACACTCACACACTGACTGCGAACAACACCTGAGTGATCATTATAACGTAAAAAAGTGTACACCTACAAAATTGCAAGACTACCTACGATTTGCCTCGCATTGCACCCCTAACTTTATAATATCTACAGTTTAATATTCAATCCAAATAACCTACGGCCCAGGCCTGACTCTTACGATGAGAAACAATTTTTAAAATTTTTAGCATCCACGGAGATTTGAACCGGAGACCACGACGTTCGTAAGCAGGCCCTTTAGCCACTGAGCTGCCAGTTCACTACAGGGAAACACAGGCTGGAGACGTACACATCCAACGTGTCTGTCTATCGCCGTATTTCGAAGTTATGACACAACATGTGTTATTTATACAGATAATTTTTCAACCAAATGTAGAGAGTATTTTTCTCCTTGTTTCAAAGGATCAGTGTGCAAATTTTCATCGAGATCGGATGAAAATTGTGGATTGGTATGAAGAACAAACAAACCAACAAACAAACAAACAAACATACATTCATCTTTATATATAAAGATTAAAGTCTGCATTGACTGAAATCTAATAATTTTCTAAGGTCTATCTAACTGACATTAATTTGACACTCTTGTTGTCCGTGGAACTGAATAGCAAAGATTGAAACCGTAACTAACGAGGTGTGCCCAACATTCAGGTCCACTAATATTCGGCTTCCGGCTAAAGCAGTTGGAGGAACAGGGATTTGCCAGCAATCGTTGCCTTTGAGTGCAGTGTTTTGACGCAACATGCGTAATGTGTCGTATTACAGCTGTCGCGAACTCGTTTGTTATTCATGGCATATGTCGCGCTACACGGGACGATAAAATGAGAACGGTAGGATTCCGTTTCCACTGAATAATTCAGTATTTTGCATGTCTCGTTTCACGTAACATTAAAGTTGTCAGCTTCGTGAAATCCGTAACAAATTCATGAATACAAATTTGGTAGCAAACGGTGGACGACATCAGGTAGCCGGCGCAAAGAAACAAGCAGAAAAATTACGTATAAATGTTTGTACTTTTGTCAAATCAAATTCTGCTCATCAGTTATCATAACAAGACTTTACTTTGCTGCATTACTATTCCTTTATCGTGGCGGTTCGCTGAATCAATGCTGGTGGTAACCTGTACAGATTAAGGAAGGTATCGCTTCATGTTTGATACCACTGGGGAAACTTCGAACGCGGCTGCTCGCATACGTACAGTCATGCTGGATCGGGCAGATATGACGGACCCAGGTTCAAATCCTGTGATCGAGGGTTTGAGGCGTATCCCCGATAACACCTCTACAAATACAGGTATGATTCCAAATTTCCGCAACACAAATCAAACATTTTATAAATATAAAATTCAATTATCATACAAAACACACATCAAAAGTTTTATAGATAGATTGCAACACATACGCTTTCCCATTAGAATTCTTTTCTCAGAAGAAAAACGCAGAGTCGGGGACCGGGTAAAAAGATTGGTGCAGTGTGTCAATATAGTCGGAAGTAGATTTCTTGAAATCGGCAGGAATGACAGTGATTTTATGTATTATGTGTTTTAAAACGATGAGGGAGTACCTTGCATGTATATCCTTCAGAACAGCTGGTCGGGATCGAAACACCAACGGCATGAAACTGATTTCAACTAGTTAAATTATTACATTTGGATCTCTCTACTGCGTTATTGTTACCGTTAAACTATCACATCTAACAAATTCTTATTGTCTGGTTTGTGTTCCATTTACTTTTGGTTAAGGAATTACCAGAGTGACTGATTATGTCTGAGATTATACATTTATTTTATAATTTGTTAGCAAGCTTTTATACAGTGTTCTATTTATCTTATTATTTTCTATCTAGTTTTCATAGTATCATTCAATTTACCTTGTGTAACGTTTGTTCAGTAATGCATATTTATGACTAACTAGCTCGTACCCTCGACTTCGTACGAGTGGATTAAGAATTTTTTTGCCAGAATTAAATATAGAAAGTTGTTGGTAACGAAGGATTGGTCCCAAAAAATATCGAGTCTGAATAATATGACAGGGAAGCTATCACTATATCATTGTACCGTCGAACCTGTCTCTTGAAGAGAATCAATTTTCAACATATTTCTGTCGCCATTCGATAAGGTCTCAAACTTTCGTGACTACAACTGTTAATCATACTGGAAAAAATATCCTGCGCCCTACATACAGATTTCCTTATAAAATTCGATCACAACGATATAGCCATTTAGTCGTCAAAACGTAACAAAAAGACAGAGACTTACTTCCGTATTTATAAAAATATTACTGTGGTTCACACTCACACACTGACTGCTAACAACACCTGAGGGATCATTATAACGTAAAAAAGTGTACACCTGCAACATTGTAAGATTACCCCTAACCTTCTAATATCTAAAGTTTAACATTCAATCCGAATAACCTACGGCCCAGGCCTGACTCTTACGATGAAAAACAATTTTTAAAATCTTAGCCTCCACGGAGATTTGAAGCGGAGACCACGACGTTCGTAATCAAGCGCTGCTAGTCCACTACACGGAAACACGGTACGGAGACGTCCATATACAACGTGTCTGTCTATCGCTGTATTTCGAAGTTATGAGACAACATGTGTTATTTATAAAGATAATTTTTCAACCAAATGTAGACAGTATTTTTTCTCCTTGTTTCAAAGGATAAGTGTGCAAAGTTTCATCGAGATTGGATGAAAACTGGGGATTTGTATGAAGAACAAACAAACTAACAAACAAACATATATTCATCTTTATAGATAAAGATGGGGCTAGGTTTCTGTAGATCTTGTCTTGTGATGTGTAGCAATTGCAATTTACTTTATGTTTCTGTCAAGTCAGTAAAACAGAAATCCTTATCTAAATTATTCATCTCTGTGCGGGATTTGTTAATGCGTTGTTGCTGTTCACAATTAATGTATACATCTGTAGCCTAAGAGAGTCTCTAACGAAAAAAGGAAAGGCGTATACCGTAACATACAGTTAATTTTATTTGCAATTCTAATGCTTATTCCGGTTAGTAAGTGGTCTGAAATGAAGTACACTAACATAAGTTTCTGGATCTGTAATTATATTTTGAGATTGCTTTGTTCCATCACACCTTGTTATTCGTTGAGCCCTCGTAAGCACCGACACTGAATGAGGAAGATTTTCCCCTATTCTGAGAGTGCAGTGATACGGTTAAAAAACGAGTGGTAAAGAGGGCAAAGCTGTTGGCTGTTCTTTGTCGGCGCTAATCACGTTCCGGGGGCGAGTGATGAAATAACTGCCATTAATCACCGCTGGTGGAGTGCTGCCGCAAGTATCCCCCCTAATGGCACCCCAGGGACCCCCACGAGGAAATCAACGTGGCGATGCCAATTTCCGCCGGCGACTCACCTATCGGAATCTCATTTGCAACCTCAGTTAAGACTTGCCGCAGCTCCTTCACCGTTTCGCCCAAATGGTTTATAAAGAAACTTTTGGGGAGCCCATTGACAGTTTATGAAGACTTCGATCGTAATACCAAACGATCAGAGGGGTGGGTGCGTAGTCTCACGATTTAGCGAGTGACCAAATCACAGCCAGTATGTATTTACTGCTGCGTCAGTTCAGAATCCGAATACAATATAACAGCGTTATTTTACATGGATAACAGTATAAGAAAATGACTCTGAGGGATACGAATAGGAGCCAATTTAGATCGAATTATTACGTGACAAAATACATGATTATGTAAGAAGATGCATGCTAAGGACAGCTCTCTATGGTTCCAGATGATATCATCTGTATTCAAAACATTTGTTCGTTTGTTTCATTCAACTTCTTTTATTTACAGAACATCTTCTGTGCCACCGGGGCGTTTTAAGTAATTAAAATTCTTTAATATGTGCGCTACGTGTAACGTACTGTGTTCCTGATGTTCCAACTGATGTTCATTGTCCGGCCAGAACTATCTGTTTCGCGTACTGCTCATAACTGTTAACATACCACTCTCGTTTCAACTGTCAACATCTAACCATTTCTGTAGCTGATTGCCCAGACTTTTTTTTTACATTATGGCTATACCTACGGTTCTGCTGACACTTACTATGATGTGCCATCACTAACTTGTTTCCCTCGACCAAGTAAGTTGATGGATTTTCCGAGAATATTCATCATTGTTGTAAGCAGAGGGGCAATCCAAGCCTGCCACATTTACAATGACTTTCCGAATTTTAAAGCTCCCCGACTTCGATCACCGTCTGTTAATTTATAATTATAATTTAATTTAATTGCAATGGAGCACACGCTCCGGTGGCAATTTCCCTACACACCCAAATTCCCGCTATCCTTCACTAACCTACATTTTCCCTCTACAAATTTTAACTTTAAATTCTTTTAACGTTTTCGGTAGGGTTTTCATCATTCCCCTTGGTAACTCATTCCAATCCCTGACACCCTTACCTAAAAAGGAAAATCTTCCCACACCCTTGTGCCTAAAATCGAGTGCCAGCTTGTGGTAATGGTCATCTTTTCCCTTCCATGAACTACTTTTCATACCTACTGCAATATCTTTCCATGCCTCCTCGCCAGTATACGCCCTGTACACTCCCATTACACTCCTCATCCTCCTCCTGTCTTGCAATGAATCCCATTCCAGCTCCTTTATCATATCTGTCACTGATTGCAATCTGCGATAATTTCCAGAAACAAATCTAGCAGCCCTTCTTTGCACCTTCTCCAACTCCTGTACTTGATACTCAAAATGTGGGTCCCATACTACACCACCATATTCGAGCAATGGCCTGACCAAAGTTTTGTAACCCAATTCCTTTACTTCTCTCGTGCATCCCCTCATCACTCTCTCCAACAAGTGCAGAATTTTGAAACCTTTTCCTACCACCTGTCCAATGTGTCCTGCCCAGTTAAGGTTGTTATCAAATGTAATGCCAAGATATTTACATTTCAAGTCTTCAGCAAGCAATTCTTGTCTCTCTTACACAAACATACTAACATAGCATTTGTATGGAAAAATTAAGCTTCGTTATATCACATATACTATCATTAGTAATATGTAAATTAATTATTATAATACCATTTACACATGACCAGTGCAAATCAATGACAGCGTGTGTTTAATTTAATTTAACTTAACTGCAATGGAAAAAAGTGGTTGGGTATGTAGACAGAATAGCCTTACAGAAAAACAACATCCCCGCTTTACGCTGTAGAAAGACCATAATGAGACACCTGACTTAAAACTGGGGTTGAAGTTGATGATGATGAATGCGAAATCGCTTGTGAATCTCACGGAAGTTGAATGTAGTATCGCATTTCAGACTGAAAAACGCAAGACGCATTGTGTTTCACACACATACACGAAGAGAAAACAGAAGATTAAAAATGAAATATTCACTACATTGCAATATGTGAGAACTCGTGGCTTTCGGACAAATTTCATTGCAGCAGTACCAGCTAAAGTGTTGGAGGGGGCTTGGTTTTAACTTCACTCAAATTTTATTTCTTTTTCTGCGACTTATTAAAGTAAATAATCGGTTATTGTTGAAACAATGTTCCGATGAAAAAAAATGAAGGTTTTAAATTATGGAATGATAAGGAGGAACATTTTTTGTGGCTAGTAAATACTGTTTGCTTGGATTGATTTGCTTCGAGATTTACAACTTGTTGACGTCGATGGTATTACAGCCGGGAGAGAATGCGGTAAGGAAAGGGAAGAAATTTGGCCATGCCTTTTTGAAGGAACCGTCCCGACTGGAGTAATTTCGGGAAACAAAGAAATTTGGAAGGCCGGACAGGGATTTGAACTCGCGCCCTCAAGAATGGCACTAACTTAACAGGCTCAGTGCGTTTTTTTTATTTATTATTAACTTGCTATTCAGAGAAACGCAGGACCAAAGAAATATTTGTTCATAAAAATGGATTGCTATTCTCACAAAAAGATTTTTGTAAGTTTATTGTAAACCGTTCTGTTCGATTCTGAGACTGGAAACCTTTAATAATTTTTGTTTTTTAACTGAGTATGAAGATGTGTTTGGTAGTAAGGACACCATGTACAGTGGGATTAGACATATGTATTGAAATTAGTTGAACCAATATCCAATTTTTTAATCTGTATAGAATATAGTGGAAAAATTTGGGTTTTGGGAGCAATAACAAGGAATTATCGACGGGTTACTGAATAGCTTGCACGAGCCACGCAATTTATCTGAAACACTTATGTACAGCACACAGACAAACAACTTTAACAAGAGCCATCTACTCATTCATGTAACAGCCTGTAATCAGTCAAGTATTCAGAACATCTTCTGCATGCTCCAAATATGAAGCCTTCTCTTGTACTACGTATACGGTTGATTTGATTCTTTGGAAATCGCGTTTATGAATCGAGTTCTTCATAATCTGAAGGAGATTCGGGTGACCGTATATTGAAACTCACTCGTCTGTGAAATACGATCGGAAGGTTGGTAGGTGGCTGCAAAGAAGAAAGTTGTGCCATCATAAAAATTGTTTCTCAGATTTTTGTAACTGTACAACAGAACACGGAGAATTTAATAATTATCCAGCTGAATTCTGTTTACCTAGTTGATACACGTTAAAACAGATTTTTTGATCAAAATAATACTGCAGAATAAAATGGAAACCTCTGACAGATGTTACTTGTTGTACACTTTGAAGAGCTAAAACCATTTTAGTAATTTTTACATGTTTGTGAACGTATATTGAAACTCACTCGTCTGTGAAATACGATCGGAAGGTTGGTAGGTGGCTGCAAAGAAGAAAGTTGTGCCATCATAAAAATTGTTTCTCAGATTTTTGTAACTGTACAACAGAACACGGAGAATTTAATAATTATCCAGCTGAATTCTGTTTACCTTGTTGATACACGTTAAAACAGATTTTTTAATCAAAATAATACTGCAGAATAAAATGGAAACCTCTGACAGATGTTACTTGTTGTACACTTTGAAGAGCTAAAACCATTTTAGTAATTTTTACATGTTTGTGAACGTATGCACTGTTTCGGTAACTTTTACAGGTAGTGCCCTTTCAAATATTATTTTTCATAGTGACAGTCAACTTAATTTTTTGTCTCTCAGATTCGATCTGGAAGCTCGGTGGCTAAGATACCTAAAAAGGGACAAATTGGTCCCTAGTTCGACTTATTTTTACTCCCCCAGTACATCTTCGCACCTAGTAGTGGTTTCCTTTGCGCATGTAAAATGCAATATGACGTTCCCTGGTTCAAATTTCACTTAATTCCCTTGGTTTCATTTTTCCACAACTATTACCGGGTTAAGTAAAGTGAAGAAAGTATATAAATGCGTGCCAAATCGAAATATTGTCACGTTGCGTGTGGATTAATTATTTCACCAAACATTGTATGTGATTTTTTATTTCACTCTAATTTTCTAAAAGATACAATTATTACTTATTCTAGAACTGTTCAACAAATTTTGATACCTTGTCTCAGTTTCATCATTTATAAGAAACAATTTTACTGAGTCTTTAAAACATTCAATTTAATTCAATAGCACATTTACACAAGTAGTTACTTTTTGTATGAGTCACTGGTGAAATAGTATACATTGATGTCTCACAATTGTTGGTCAAAGAGTAATTTTTCCTTGTGAATATTATTATAGCTCGTTCGTAGAATCCCTGTTTACGGTGGTAAATTTCAAGATTCGAGGTGTGATGCAGGTTCTAGTATACTGCAAATAAAAAAATCGAAATTTTAACTGGAAAATCTTTGTCATGACATTTACTAGAATAAGAGAACCTACTTGCGGTTCGTTATTCCATTGAAGAGATGTATGATAAAGTGATTGTAAACTGAAGTGTTACCACAAGTGAACGTACGCTGAAATAAATTCGCTGCTATTTGTTATTATATGCGTGGGCCAGTTGGAAAGTTACAATGAAATATTCAAAACCATGGCTTCAATCGAGACTCAGTAAGTGGATGGCTGTTTTTTCATCGTTTATCTTTTATTGACTCAACTCCTGCACCAGCTTTTACTTTGTTATTGGCAGACAGCAAAATAAACAGTTTCATTTTGCAACTGTATTCTACACTTTTCCCTCTAAAATGGTTTAATTGAGCAATCTGTAATGTACCCTGAAAATGTGGTAACTGTAATAAAATTTATAAGAAGATGACTATGTTTATGTCAGAATCTTTTTCTGAGAGTATTTTCTGTTCGTCTTATTGTCAATGCTAACCAGTTTGATGTTTCTATACCAAAGGTAAACAACAAGTGTCATCATATACTTGTTGGCGTGTCTGTCTTTTTATAAGTGTATTGTGTAAAATCATTTGAGAGAGATTTAGTTTTTGAGTCGAGAATGGGGGAACAGCTCAGCATTTGTATGAATAACGGCGGAAAAAAGTCTGATATTCTTGACCGGAACACATTATACGAGGTTTTCATTTTATGACAATTATAGTTTTCTGTGTCCACTATCGCAGTGCTTCAACACGATTGGTAATACTGGTTGACTTGCAAGAAAACACAAACACTAGATCTTGAGTCACAGTGCGTTACGAATTGCTAAGTTCATTTTTATTTTGGAAGTTAGCTGCATGTTTGTAAACAGTGGATTCTAGTATCTTCTGCTATTACAACAATATATTCCATTACCAGTAAAATTAACGTTTCTGGGATAAAATTTGTGTCTATCCGTTTTGACGATAAATAAAATGAATGTACATTCGACACCTCACCGGGATTTTAACCTGGCCCGCTTGTACTGTATTGATATCCAACAAACGAATGGTAAGGTTGTCTGTAGTATTAATCAAACATTTTCTACTTTTCTTAAATCATAGAAGTAAACAATTCAAGAAGAACTCGTATTTATTAGGAAACTCCTTTTCAAAATATGCATGAGGTCATTGAGTAGACTAATATCTCGAAAAAAATGCATCATTGTAATAAAACTGAATGATAAAGTACTAGAAATTTTTTTCTTTAGACAGAAAAAAGAGAGAACTATTGGTAACAGGGATACTACTAAAATCTTAGAACAGAGTCTCATTTCACATTCAACCCGCTATATCAAATTATTGTAAAAATAACAAAAAGTGAGGGTTTCACTGAATGAGATTCGCGACTGTGATCTTTGGCATAGACTATCATAAATATGTGACATCCAAGACATAGAGTAACCAAAATAACAGCAGCTTTTGCTTTTTAGGAGCGCAACTATTTCATTACTTCAAGACTCTTATTTGAGCTCCTTTGTCCGTTCTTTTTTGCGATGTGCTCATACGCAGAGAACAGAATACTTTAGCTGCGAAGTGGGTCGTGTGACGGGGAAAACGAGATGTTATGAGGTCTCTTGAAGAGGAGGGTAGGAAGGCGAACTTCTCCTTGCATAGTGGTCTGGCAGATCTGCAATATCCTGCTCCGAAAATATTACACCGCTCCAGGCAGTACAGGCGTCCAATACCCAACATTGTTACGAATTCTGCATTCCATGCGTAATTTGCTACATACATGCATATACTTATGCATTGTAAGAAACTCCATCTAGAAATGCATTATGTATTTCCCTAGATGCTGTTTGTAACCCGTCCAGAGGATTTGAATCCATTTACCTGTCCAAGGGTGGTCCGAAAAGTTCTTGGCCTGGGATGCAGATTGCAATACTGTTGGTAACTATGAAAAAGAACTTTTGGGATGTCAAGATTTAAAAAATAATAATAATTGGCAAGGTAGTCTTCACGGGTGTGCAGCCGCATGGTGTTTTGGAAACACAACGTTTCGACGAAACGTTGTGTTTCCAAAACACCATCCGGCTGTACACCCGTGAATAATACATTGCTTCAGTACGCCGGGAAAGTCTCCATGCACACAATAATAATTGGGTTTCTATTGGCTGCACATTCGGTCCCTGTCAAAACCGCCTTAACCTTACCCCATCAGTACTGCCGAGTACAGGGGACCTACATTTTAACATGGAATCTGAACCACGGAAGCGTCCTGGCGTACTTCATATTACACAGTAAGCAATGTCAGAGGTGAAGATCAGGTTAAGCACCTACGAAACAGGGATTCGAACCTGGGACCTTTCATCTCCAGTCAGACTGAGCTGCCATACCGCCATACCGCTCATATATATATTTTTTTTAAAAAGTGCCCCTGGTTATTATTAAAAATTATTTTCCATTTTTTGTAGTGGACCCATCTTTAGCCGCGTTAGATTGGGAGTAATTTCATTTACCAGTCTAACGGTAAAGCATATGAAGTTATCAAAGGTGTTACGTAACAGAGACAGTTAATACTCTGGCAAGTGTCTGACAAGGAAAATAATTTAGTCGTTTTCTCCATCAAGTTTGAATTATTTTTCTACATCAAACCAACGATTGTGAATAGTTGATAATACTCATAATACATTTATCAGATGTATTCTTATGATGAATCAACATGTTTAGAAAAACAATTGTCTCTTTTCGATACTCGTTTCATATTTTCATGTTATTTCTTTAAATGTTTTATTTTTTGTATTTCTCTTTTATTCGTGGATAATAATTCACATTTTTGTTCCACAACTTTATGTGGTCTTTACAACATATTTTTTCTTTAGTTAGATCTTTAAGCTCGTTGATTTCAGAGTCATTATTTCCGTAGGAGATTTTGGACACTGTACGCAATGTACATCAGTCGCGTCCTTTATGAAGGAACTGTCTAATCATAACCCTTAAATATGTTGTGGAAACGAAAAGGAAAACCGGAATCTGGATGACCTGACTGGAGATGAAACCCTGTTCTTCCAGAACGGCAGCAGTCCTGAACGTTTCGTCCGAGCTACCCGATGCTTTTCATTTATCTTTCAGCTCAGAATAACTGTCCGCAAGCTCTATGGTTCAAGTAATGAGGTTTCATGACACTCATTTTTTTCCAACCATTGCCGCAAAAATTTAATAGTATAATTATTTTGCACTAGCACAATATCCGGCTCTGCCCTCCCTGTTTTTGATTGATTTACTTCTGTATTATTTTCAATCATCTAATGAGAAACGTGAATTCCGAGTTCCATAAAAAAGGGCCAGGTAATTTTGATGTTATGCTGGAAGAAACGTACAAGTTTGTACAGAAGGAGAGATTAGAATACAACACAGTGAATATATTAAAGCAGGTACAGTAGATGTTTAGATTTTCTTGCAGTGATATTAGCGCACGCCGGCCTCGGTAGCGTAGGGGCTAGAGTACTGGCCCCACGTACCGAAGGTCGCCGGTTCGAGTCCGGCCGAGGGCATGGGTGTTTAAGTGTTGTGTGTTTAGTTAGCTTGTCGTGTCCGTCCTATGGTGTGTCTAGAATTTCTTGAAAGATATATATACACGTAGAGAAACTGAAAAACATTGGATGAAATAAAAACAAACTTGAGCTGGCTGCATGGCCTAAGGAAGCCAAACGCCATTAAAAATAAATATATTAGCGCATGTTGTGGCTAGGTTGACATTCAGCATTCACATGAATGAGAAATCACATTCCAGTATTAACCCTGCAGTAGTCGCGCTCTGAAAGGTCCCATTAGAAATGGCTTGAGTGGACTACATATGTAATCCACGCGACCAGTGCAGGGTTAAGGCTTAAGTGAAGAGGAATATAGCTTTTTTTTATTGTAAATTAAGTTTCAATCAAGAATGACATGTTACTGACATCATTAAATCACGTGAACTGATGTAGTTCTATGTGTATTGCGATCTATCTGATCTGGAACTGCAATATAACTGGTATTCCGCGGAATAGATTTCAATATTTATTTTTAATTTTCTTTACCTTCACTGGTGCGATATTACTGACTTAATTCAGTCGCCTGTAAATAGTGCGAACAATATCGCAACACGAAGTACTGCCGATTACATTTATTTCTTGCTCAAGCTTTGGTCGAAATTACCCTTGCATAAATTGTTGATAATGCTTGAATGAGGTTACAAAATCCATGGACCTTTTATTATTGATGAAGTGTGGAAAATTTGGTTGGGATTGTGTCTTTGGCTTATAGTAAAGTATCTTTGCAACAGAAAGAACATGACTATTGTTTTATGTGCAGTGATGAAAGGACGATATAACTGTTCTGATGAGAAAAATACAAAACTGGGAAAGAAAGGAAAAACATGTAATAATGTTGAAAAAATGGTTAAGAACAAGCAGAATATTCAAACTAAAAACAAGTAACTAAATAAACACTGGTAATTATTCCATACATCAACAAGAGCAACATCTCCATATCTCACAAAATACGTACACTACTAAATAAAAACATTTACTCATATTTTGAATACCTTCACCGCCGTGTAATAAGGAATGTGGACGAATTTAAAATATTAAAAGAGGCAAAACAGAAATTTAGGAATTTAAATGAAATATGCTTTCATAAAATGTTTATGTGCGAAAATTAAATTAGTACTTAGATGGATTTATGTAAAATAAATTTTTAATCCTAAAATGGGCGAATAACAGCAAAAACTAACGCACAAATAAAAAAAAATATATATAGTCCTCGGCATGAATCTAACCTGCAACTCTTAAAACAGGAAGGCAACATCTTAACCCGCTTAGCTATTCAACTGACAGAAGTTATAAGGTTTTCAACTAGTACACACATAGCAATTTTTTAATAATTTCAAGCTTCGATTTCTCATAAATAAATAGTGGCCAGAAGAATAGCATTATAGAGCGTGGTGGGTTAGCAGTAATAATCTGCCCCCGCATTCGGGTTGACGTGGGTTCGTACCCGCGCAAAGCAATTCAAATTTAGGCGTTCCACAGATTCCCCAAATTACTCCAGACAAACGTCGAGATGGTTCGTTTAAAAAGGGGATAGCTGAATTACTTCTTATTCCTTGCCCCTCAGTCCTTTCCCGCCTCTAATGACCTCGACGGGGCGTAAGGTCACAGTAAAAAAAAGCGAGAGAACAACATTGGCGTGAGGTACTTACGGTGTCATTCTATTCCAATGTTCGCACTGAAGACATCTTGCGAATATTCGGAAAATGGCGCTAAAATTTTTTGAGGTTAGGGACTTGCATTCGTTTCCTACTTCAGCGCTACCTCACGTAAGATCATAAAACATTATCTTTTAAGTCAGATTATAAACTTTTAAACAGTGACAACATCAAATTTGTTCTGAGATGCCAGACAGGCGCCAGGCCCCTGTATTTATAAATATATATCAATTTCTCCACTTAATGTCTAAAGCAATTTTCAGACATTGTGTTTTGATGATCATCAGTCAGTCAGTTAGAGAGTCAGTGAGTGACAAAATCGCTGAAGTTTGAATCCGAATAACATCCGAACTAAGAACAGTAACAAAATAAAATTTGGTACGTTTGCTAAAACTACTGATATCTATGCATAACTGAAATTTGAGATATGTAGCTTGAATACGACTGAATAAATCGAGGTTCAAAAATGGCTCAAATCGCTTCGAGAAAAGGGTGGGCAGTACCGGCGTTGACGCAACTTGGCGGGTGCACTACCGTGCACCCAAATTGTTGTTATGTAAATGTGTTAGTGTGCTGGATTAAAAGCATTTTATCGTTCTTCACTCAGAGAAGAAGTCCGCTGCGTCGTATTACATTAGGCACGGTGCGAGGCCATTTAGATAATGCAGAACCTGTGGCCCGGATACCCCTGACACCTTGTGCGCAGGGAGGCTCCGGTCGTGTCCCGCTACTGTGCATGATATAGTGGCCTGGTCCATTACGGAACTCTGATTAATGGGGCTGTTAAAACTGATCACAGCGGGCAGCTTGCATAATGTAAACCACGCTCACGCAGGCCCCTTGGTGCACTAACCTCGCAAGAGATGGCTCGTCGCTAGAGCCCTTTGTAGGCATTATGTACAATCGCTGTCCCACATGATACGTGAGGATCTCAAGTTTAACTACAAGGTACAATAACCTCGACCGAATGCCTAATTTTAATGTTAACATAAAATCTTCATTAGGAAGTGTCGTTATTGCGTCCGGTGAGGGAACAGCCAAGCACATATGTGTTCTGATTGTTTGAAGGGCTTTAGCAGGAAAGATATGGGGAAAAAAAATTAGGTAGAAGAAAATATGAGGTGTTACAAGGCAATCCATCCCAAGCTGTACTTCACAACAAAGAATTAATGATTATTTATTTATTCAATGGCTTTTAGCCTTATCGGCCATACAGCCAGCCTTTATAAAAGTTTCCATTACAATAGATTTTTTAATTATTAGACTAAAATGAATTATAACAGTTCGAGCAAATCACTTATGAAATACCTAACAAGTCATACATTAAAACTGATGATTATACAATTGGAAATGTGCTTATTTATAGATACACAATGCAAAGAATGTACATTCTTAAAAGAGAATATTTAAAGATGATTAAAGGAACCAGTTTTATTATATGTATAAGAAAAACTCAAATAAATATATTTCCATCTTTAAATAAGTATTTTAAATATTTTAAATGTTTTTTGAGAAGATATCAAAATAGTTACGTATTTTGGAAA
This sequence comes from Vandiemenella viatica, assembly GCA_031002005.1. Taxonomy (NCBI): domain Eukaryota; kingdom Metazoa; phylum Arthropoda; class Insecta; order Orthoptera; family Morabidae; genus Vandiemenella; species Vandiemenella viatica. The sequence goes on along the minus strand of JARYHS010009186.1, from coordinate 112,938,095 downwards.
GGGTATACCAAAGAATTTTAATTCTGTCTAGTGGCAATCTGTACCTATGGCAGAGAAACAGAATGTGATTTAAGTCGTTAGGAAAACTTATGGAAAGTAATGTCGGAGTAATTGATAAAATTCAGCGATATCTTCAGGAAAATATCGAATACAGATTATGCTGAAGGGTACAAGCGCAGATACCAAACGTTGATTCAGGCTGGTCAGAGCAAGTGAAAGTTAATTAAGAATATCTAACTTTATTCAAACCTCACCAGTTACCATTCAAAAGGTTAAAAATCATGTCGATTACCACTTGGGCCTAATATTCGGAATGACGCGGGAGCCTGCCATAGTAGTTCCTTCAATACGCTATGGCAGAATCCGTTTCCATTTATTGTTGTATTCCTCTAGTTGGCTCTAATAATTCCAACGCCGATGAGTCGTGAAGGTACTTAAAAAAAAAAAAAAAAAAAAAAAAAAAAAAAAAAAAAAAAAAAAAAAAAAAAAAAAAACTGAATAACCCATTTCTGATTCGAGAAGCCCATCTACCAGATTGATTCCCTCTAATTGCAGCTACGAATCGAAACGAATGACATCTCTCTCTGAATCTTACCTTTCTGCTATAACTTCCTTACTCTCTTCTCGTGAGGACAGTATTTCATGCGATCAATTGTTAGCTCTCACAATCTAGTCTTCCTACCATCGAGAATATAAATTGCTGTTACTTTCTCTACTAAAATCACGATTATCTCTTATCTCTATATGTTGAGGGATGGAACGTTATTGGCAAAAGTATTGGAAGAGGTCCATGGAAGGGAAAAGATGACTTTGACCGCAAAATGGCACTCGATTTCAGGCAAAAGGGTGTGGGAAGATTTTCTTAGGTAAGGAGGACAGGAATTGGAATAAATAACCAAGAAAACTGATGAAAAACGTTAAAAAAATTAAAGTTGTAATCAGTAGAGGGAAAAATTAGGTGGTAAACGGAAAGGGAAAATGGGTGTGCAGGGTAATTGCCAACGGAGTTAGCGCTCCATCGCAATTAAATTAATTTGTCGGCCGTTTCACTGTTTGGAATTTTGCGATGTTGGCTCTACATCTGGGATTATATCTTCATGTTATCTTATCTAGAGGACGGACAGTAACAAAGAACGCGGCGCACTCCTAATACCATTTATTGCTTCTTTCTTTGAGTATTTTGTATTCGTTCTTTAAAGTACTAAATACTAAAATATAACGTTTACAGTCTACGATTTTGAAAGAATTGATAGAAAATCGCCTGAATGTCAACGAAATAACATCCCTGATGATAACTTTGCGCACGTCAAGTGATAACGCGAACAAAACAACTTAAAAGTATGAATGGAGACATTCCCGGCGTACTGATGCAATAAAAACTTCTCGGGTGTCCTGAAAGGCCTTATAATCCATTTCATCAGTTATAAATTTTATTTATTTGTTAATTGTGAGTAAAATCATTAGATAAAATCATTAAAAACTCTATTAGTAAGGCAGCCTACAAATATCACACTGGTTTTAGTCTATTAGGTGATGAAAGTTCGTTATGGTTGTGCCAATATAATGTTCGAAATAGATTACCATTCCTGTAGTTTAACAAACCATGGCTTTTGTTTCGTAGAGTTTTTGTAAAACTAAAGCACCGTTATTCCTGTAAATTATCCACACTACAAAAATTTGATCTCTCCTCTATACTCCTTCCGTATTATCTAAGAAAATTCCTCGGAAAAAAACAACTGAGCTAATAGTTTTGAAAATAAGACAGAAAAATCGAAGTGTAATCCCTATCGTAACTGGAATTACATGTGTTACATTTAATTCAGATTGAATATTTATTATGCGAACTACCGTTTCAGATTGACACATAGATGTCTCTGTACAACAAAAACGGGGAAAGATTGTTGATGACGCCGAATTCAGATACTGTCTGAAGTATTAAATTAATCTCAACACGTTATCAAACGATAAAAATATTTGTTTGGATGACATTTAACTTTGTTCAACTACTAGTTGTATTGTCTCATTGTAAAGCTGGCGAAATTGTCTGTATTAAGTTTTTCCTGTAGTCAAGAGCGAGAAAGAGTCGAACTACAACGAGAAGTTCATTAATACAAATGAGATTTTAACGGGACTGCCGACCACAAAATATAGTCAGATACCGGGTTAATAGTGCAGTTCCTTGAAGACGACTAAAGGATATCCGATAACATGAATTATAAATGTGTTTGATGAATCCATTATGATTAATAGCTACTCACCAGCAGGTCGGAAGACAAAGAGTTGGAAGAGCTATTTCTCTGTCTTTTAGTCTGCAAACCCGTTCGTCTTACGTTTTTACATCAAATCGTCAATGAGACATGGACCGAATTACTCTTGAAGCTAAGGAAAGCAGCAAATATACTTATGAAGAAGTATTTAAAGAGACAACTAGAATGTACAGACTCACCTATAAGAATATTATAGACAGTTGCTATTGTTATGGCTTAGTAAAAGATAAAATTGCTACCGATCTTGAAATCAAACATGCCAATAACGGTAAAAGATCAAATGGAGTTAACTAGCAGATAGTGGCTCAGAGAAACCTTAATGTCTTTGGAAGAGAGACAAGGAACAGGCAAGGTAATCGTTTCAGTGGCAGGTTTTTATTTTTTACAGAGACAATATACATCCGCTGTTTCATATGCCTAATTCGTATGCAGATAGTTAAAAAAAGGTAGGTTTTTCTCATATAATGTAATACTGAACAAAATAAGAGGAAAAAAGACTGTTTCGCGAGTTTGGGAGTTTACAGCCGCGGTAATATGGAAAAGCTACTTTGCGAAAGTAGTGCGTTAAAATAAATGTCTTACGAAAGATGTACCATTGGTTCATAGAAATTAGTTGATATGATTCTGATATTTTCAATCGTAGATATCTTGGTTCATATGCCTGAAAGCATTATGTGTGCAAGTAGTTGTTGTACATTGTACAATGACAAAATCCTGCAATAAGCATCTAAACATGGGTTCTAAAATACTCGTCATACAAGGTCAATTATGTTGCGAATGTGTCATATATGAGAAGTAAAGAATATATTTCCTAACAGAGCAAAACTTGTCGAATGGTTATAGCCTTTATGACGGACAGGTAACCAGAAAAGAATAAGCTACTTGATTTAAGAATAGAAGATGATTTACACAGAATTAATGAGTATTTCATGAAGAAGATAGGATAAGGGAAGTGGAAGGAAATTACGTAATTGCAGATATTTAATCAAAATAATAGGAGACATAGGTCTCTATCTCCTTTACGGGTTTTTGAGTATATTTTTTTTTACTTTCAACGATAACTTTGCAGGCGAGCTACGTGTGTTGTTTCAGTTGTACAGGCATCACATTAAAACTATAGAATCAATTTTGATAGGGTTTTTTCTGTTTGAAAGTTTATGGCTTAGCTTAAAATCTTCAGTATATCTAATAACCCTCGTGACCGAGAAATGGGGTAAGAAACGATAAATCGTTTATAACGATAAAGGATAGGGGCACTGATTACACTGCATTCCAAATTAACACTCCTTTACGGGATACATTCCAAAGATCACGCTACTATACAGATAGACACTCCACTCTTCGTATTATTTTTTGACTACGTAATTTTGTTTATTTATATTCTTCATTTTTTCTTTGATATGGCACGTCATAGTACTAGGAAAGCGTTAATCAAATTATTATATCAGAGATTAACACTCCAATAAGCGTTACGAAATTGTGTAATTTAATTTCCGATAAGGAAGCGTGCATAAACTAGGTGACTCGGTCTAGGGGGAGGGGGGTTGAGTAGAAATGTACGCTGGGCTACGTGGGGAAGAGGGTTCCGAGCCTAGGCACGTAGGATTTAATTCATATTATTTGGCACAGTTAAAATAAGTTACAGAACACACAACAATATTTATTTCCATCATTTAATTAACTCATGAAGTTTATGAAAGTCTGACAAAAAAAAAGTTCCAGTTGTTTTCTATAATCAACGCGGGAGAGGGAGGGGGGTGTAGAGGCAAAAGCCACGTCAGGCTACATGGGGGTGGCGGATTCACAGAGACCAAATGGAGCTACGTTGTTTATGGACGCGCCCTAAATGTTACAAAGTTTCTATATTACGAGACAAACGTTGATTACATTACTACACACGCCAACTTCTGCGTGGGCGAAACAGTGAAAAAATGCTAGCAGTATACTGTGACGTTTATGTCTGACCCTATTAGTATACCTATGTTTAATAAATAAGTAATTTTGTACTCATAATATATGTTTAATAATGTTCTTAATGTAATTAATTGTAATGAAGTGTAAATAGGGTTCCACAGATTGTAGTATGTGTAGTGAACGGGTAGTAATAATACAGGGTGATTCTAAAGTCACTATACATGTCAGTGATATAGTAACGGAATATTTGTTTCTTGCAGGTAATACGACAGAATGCTAACCAAAGAAGAGGTCAACAGTGTACGGGCCTTTCTTCTTCGCAGAACAAACCGTTACTGGAACCACATACCTAGATATGTTGGAACAGTTTTTGGAGCCCCAGTTGATATCTGATGGGATTATTGATGCTGTTGTTTTTGAACAGGATGGTGCAACACCCCATTTTGCCCTCGTTGTTCGGGATTATCTGAATCAAGCATTTCCCGGCAGATGGATTGGTCGTGCCTCTCCACGGATGTGGGCACCTCGCTCTCCTGACTTGACACCCTTAGACGTTTGTGCATGGGAGTTTATCAAGTCTAAGGTATACCAGGTGAAGATCCGCAGCACTGAACACTTAACACAGCGGATTCGAGCCGCAGCTGCTGAGATTACACCAGATATGCTTGGGCAGGTTTTTCGGTCTACAGTGGAGCGCTGGGGGGTGTGCCTAGACATGCAAGGTGGACACATTGAAATGTACTGAAATTATGTCCTATTGTTACATACGTTTCAGTGTCATTATATATTGGTTAATAAAATTTGTTTAAGTGCAAAATGTATAGTGACTTTAGAATCACCCTGTATCTTATTTTGTAAGTATTGTAATATTGTATCTTTGGGTAAGTGGGATGTGGTCGAGTGCTTGCGCGGGAAGGCTCCGCGAGTTATATTTGTTGAGAGTACAATCAGAAAACGTTATTCAGGAGGAATATATAATTTGTGTAACGTGAGGTTGCGATTTAAGAGTATTAAATTGAATGTCAGTGCTAATAAACCTGTGTTTGATTTTTTTACGCTAGTTTATAAGAAATCATGAATATCGTGAGCATATTGATAAGCACGATATTAATTGAATATTGGTAATTAAAAACAAGAGCTGTACGGCTTGCAGTGTCAGAGATGGACAGAGGGCCATCCACTCACAACACGCCAAAGGTAATTATCAGTTCGCATCTGGCTATTTCTACCAGGATTAGCAGGTTACAATACCTAGTAAAATCTCTTAAAACGTGTAGGGGCTGCAGTGTTTTACGTCATACACGGATGGTAATGGGAAGATCATTCATCGATACGGACTGCTGCGGCTGTGTGCATTTCGCTGTGGGCGCTGTCAGGGGAGGGGCGCTGACCTGGTCCCCTCTGTTGTATATTTAACGGATACGTGTCGCAGTGCGGTAACCGCAATACAGGAGAGTGCGCGCCGCCTACCTGTTATTACCCATTCTGGAAATGTAACACGTCAAGCATCCGGCACAGAGTGCATTTCTTTTGTCCTATACAGGGACAGCACCTGACGCTAGTTGGTGAGCACATTGCGTTTTATTGGTGGTAGCCACTCGACGCAACACCTGTTCTCCGGCCTAATAACTGCTCTATCATTTGAGTAGTGCTGTCGTGTGTAAGCCAGTGATAAACATTAGTGTAATCCGGGGTTAAGTAATTGCCTGGATTCAGTGATGTGAATGGGCAGTACGTATTAGGAGGGCCACTGAAATTTAAACAGCAGTTAATTATTTACTAGCTTTTGCAATCGACACTGCAGGCAAGAACCAAATTATTTCTATGTCAGATTATTATTTCTTTATCAGATTAAACTTTTGTTTCTAGTTTTAATTAATTTCAGTAAACATCTATTAAGTATTTCCAATACTCGTCCGTTACTTTTGTACCTGCTGAACATACAGATATGCTGTAGCTGACTTTTTATACAATTACTACACTTTCCGAAAATTCTCAAATGATATTCGGTTAATTATTTTTCGTAGTATCAATAAGCAGCATTGCCTTCAATACCTTCAGTATGATGTTGCTGGTCGAAAATATTGAAGCCAAATCATTGTGATCTGTGGTCAAATATTGAACTTGCTGCAGTTACTTTATGGTTACTGTTATGTAATGGGATCAAAACGGTAGAAGACTGTGAACCGCTGCAGGGTAATCGGGATAGATGTCTACCGGGGAAGGTCAACATGGGATGAAGATAAATGCAAAAAAGAGTCAGCTTACCAGGTACACATATAAAAAAAACTAATTGCTGAATATGATTATAAGGTAGGGAAGGAATTGCTTGTTGAAGATAACTTGCCATAAAATTTGATAATAATCTCAACCGCGCAGGACACATTTGACAGATATAGGAAAAGCTTTCAAAATACTTCAGTTATTGTAAAGAGTGATGAGGGAAATGGGTTACAAATCTTTTTTCAGACCATTGGTTGAATATGGTAGTGTAATATCGGACCCACGTTTTGAGTATCAAATACAAGAGTTGGAGGAGATGAAAAGAAGAGCTTCTAGATTTGTATCTAGAAATAACTGTAAAACACAATCAGTAATTTATACGATAAAAGAGCTGGAATCTGAGTCATTGGAAGACAGGAGCAGTGCGAAGAAAGTCGTGGGAGTACACGAGGTATATATTGGTGATGATACGTGGAAAGATATTGGTGTAAGAATTCAAAGTAATGCATAGAAGGGAAAAGATGACTATGACCTCAAGCTGGCACTCGATATCAGAATAAATGGGTGTTGGAAAATTTTCTTTTATAGTTAAGGTGATCGGAATGAGTTACCAGAGAAAATGATGACTGATTTACCAAAAACGCTGAAAGAGCTTAAAGTTGAAATTTATATAAGGCAAAAGTAAGTGTGTACAAGAAAGGGAAAAATGGGTGCGTTGGGAAATTACCACTGGAACATGCGCTCCATTGTAACTGAATTAAATCAAATTGTTAAGTCATTCGATAACACAGTATTGTCAGCTTTGCTTACAGCGGCTGCCCCACCAATATTCTCCGAGCTACCAGAACATAGAACTCGAACCACGTTTTTTTTTTTTTTTTTTTTTTTTTTTTTTTTTTTTTTTACTGCTTTACGTCTTTTTTTAACATCGAGGTCTTTAGAGACGGGAAAGGATGGGGGGCAAGGATGGGGGCAAGGAATGGGAAGGAATTAGGCCATGGCCTTTTTGAAGGAAGCATCCCGGCATTTGCCTGGAGTGATTTAGGGAAACCATGGAAAACCCAAATTTGGATGCCCGGGCGGGGATTCGAACCGCCGTCCTCCCGAATGCAAGGCGAGAACGTTAACCGTTACACCGCCCAGCTCGGTCGAACCACGTTCTATTCACAACATGCTCCACATAAAAAACGCAGAGTTGAAGGTCGTGTTAAGAGTCTGTAAATATTACAGGTTTTCCGGAATTCAAATTCAGGGTTTTATGTGATCAAAACTTTTACTTAAACTGTAAGCTACCAAACCAAAAAGTTTTAAAAAAAAATTCTTGTTCGACAGGTAGAAGCATTTCTTAGAGTCGTTCCACTGTAGAAAGTTTTACTGAACTATTGAAACTAGATAATAGTTGTACCGTGGGCCAGAAAGTGCTGCTAACTTTACAACTTGCTTCTTTTGAGAGGCGGCAAATATAAACTGTAATTTTAATCGTAACCAATCCTGATATTAAAGAAGTTATTCACTGGTAGGATGAAATGATCAATATTTGAATCACTTCATAATTGCGAGGCTGTCAAGAACGGAACAGAGCAGGTACTTGTAACTGAGAAGTCAGTGAAAGGAATTTTCGGTTTGGGCAGCAAGATACAGACCCCCAGACTATAGGTCGGGGTCGGTTTATTGTTCCCGGGTGACACGGTAGGGAGCCGGACCTAATCTGCGGCATTTCTACGTATCGCCGGGTCGCGTCTGTATAGAAATACGAACGTGGAACGGCTTATTTTTAGCAGATTGAGGAGGACAGTTTGTGTAAAGAGAAAGACGAGTAAAACTTTTGTGAGGTGAATCGAGCGACAAAGATATCTTAGGGCTTCCAGGAATGTGAAGCAACTTGTGGCTGTTGTGTTTTTTCTTTTCCTGTAAACCATTAGGAGCCAAGGCCAGGCTTATGGAGAGAAAGCGAACGGAGGCATTCAAGTTGTTGACTGAGATCGCTGGCAGGCGGGGGGAGAGGGGGGGAGAAGGAGCGTATTGTTTACAGCCCGTTCAGTTAACAGAGGCGCCTCAAGGTCAGCATGCTCTATCCCCACTTCGCTGGCCTTACCCCTAAACGCGAAGGGGAAATTTACCCCCACACAGCGCACGGCACCGAAAGGTAGGAAGGGAGGGGGTGAGGAGGTGATGAAAGGGGGAGAGGGGGGGAGAAGGAGCGTATTGTTTACAGCCCGTTCAGTTAACAGAGGCGCCTCAAGGTCAGCATGCTCTATCCCCACTTCGCTGGCCTTACCCCTACCCGCGAAGGGGAAATTTACCCCCACACAGCGCACGGCACCGAAAGGTAGGAAGGGCGGGGTTAGGGATAGATGACCTTGAGCCGCCAGTTCACAGTGAACAAGGTATACTGCGGCACAAGTGTATTTGAGAGATGGTTTTCGCTGGCGAAGCCAGCTTCCCATGTTGTTTTGTCAACAGAAGCAGCGGTGGTGCTGATTGGCCATTGGTCTCGAACGTCAAAATACGAAATCGGTAGAGCTGCCCACTAATATCGTTATATTTACCCAAAATCGGTGAATGCAAAAAATACAATCCCAATAACCATAATTTGCACTGCAGTTTGGCACAAGCATATGACACACAAAGATGAAAGGATTGGCATGTGCACTTAAGTCTAAAAATTTAGGGACTTTCGTTTTGCAGCAATGTTACAACGGAATTATTACACTCAATCATTATGTTTGACCCATCAGATGCCAAACCCTATAGATTATTTTTATTTGGAATATCATTGATTCTAAAAAAAAAGTTTACAATGTATTCGAATAAGGATGCTGCATCAGCAGCTTCTAATAAAATTAGAGCTAAAAACAGTTTTTGATGTGATGCTTTTTTGTATATCTCGGGGCGTCCATAAATTACGTGAGGTGAAATAGAGGGGGGGGGGAGGGTCCGACTAAATCTCACCAAATCTCACCAATTGAGGGTCAACGGAAATCTCACGTTTGGAAATTATTTTTGGACTGTCGAGCTAAAAAAAACTAAAAATGACGCGAATGTCCATTTTATAGGGGTATTTCGTCGAAAAGTGGGGGTGTAACCGGCTCAAAAAGTTATGGGGGCGACTTCTAGGGGGCGGGGGTCTCTCCCGGACCAGATCTCACCAGAGGGTAGTGGGGGGTGGGGGGTGGGGGTGGGGGCGGATGGTCCGGAATTCGGAAAAACCCCTCACGTAAGTTATGGATGCCCCCTAAGCACAAGTGTTTGGTTTGTTCTAACATCAGTGGACTCATCAACAATAAACGAAAACTTAGCCGCTGATCTTCACATAAATTATCAAAACTTTCTTTACCTACAAGCTGATCAATCATGGCTTGAGTTTTCGTCGTAAAACATTTTATTTCTAATGCAATTTTTAAATTGGGACAAACGGACTGTAACAGTTTCGGTAGTTGCCCCATAATCATTAATGGTAGATTATGTTCCGCAACAAACGAGGCTAATAACAATGTAAGTCTGGCCTACGAGATTTGAGTTTTACATTATTTCCCCAAACCACTCGAGGTGAATGCCGGGATGCCTCCTTCAAAAGGACATGGCAAAATTCCTTTCCGTTCCTTGTTTCCAATCCCATACCGCCTCTAATGAACTCGACGTGACGAGGCGTAAAGCCATAAGTAAAAACATAAGCATCGTTGAGAAAATGTGAAACCGCATTGTTCTTCGGTTTCGGTCTTACCCGAAATGCCCTGGCACTAAAACCTGCATGATTAAAGAGGTTATTATTATTTTTATTTATTTATTTATAATGATAGTTGAGATGGGGCCCTTCACAAGTAGAAATCATACATGTTAAATGTAAGCTATAAAAAGGTCAATGTTACTTATCACATTCTCTAATATTGTAAATGATTATTGCTCTATTTAAACCTGCCACTTCTTGCGGGAAAAGTGAGTTGACCAGTTATTTTATCAATTCAAACTTTCTAATAATTAAAACTTTTACCTGTTTTTACAGGTGAAGAACTGACGGTGGAACACTTGCAGACTTCTAGTATATACTTTCCCAATGCTGTTCGGTGCTGAACAGCGCTTTTTCATTTAAGCTGATTTCCCAAGACGGGGAGCTTATCTCTCTCTCTATCTCTGGCAGCAGCAAACCTTTGAGCGACTTCGATCCACCGTTAGTTTCGGCTGGAAGCTGTTACGTGTGGGAAATCAGACCCGAGGAAGGGGTCTAGCGTTACACTTAACCTCAGATCTCATCTGCGTTTGCGTAACAGGCTAATCTTATCAGCACACTTGGCGTGTTTCAAAGGTCAAACACTTTTGCGATTAATCGCTTCGTTTCGTTGAACCCCTGACTTTGAGTGAAGCGTTGGTAGATTTCCGACACAGATGTTTTCCACATGAACTTTTAATTACTCCTCTACTCTCTAACCCACTTTTAATATCCAGCAGTATGGAAATACTTCCCATTTCTTGCTGATTCTCTGTTATATTTAGTTAACAGCTTTCATTATTGTCAGCGGTACTTAAAATAACAAACTATTTCAGCAAACATAGCCTTCTTTTCGTTTCTGACTATATTTCAAAAGTTCTGCGTGTTACAAAGTTTTTTTCCTTACGACTTCCCATGTTAATTTCCAAACTCTTGGCTTTTCTTATAATCGTTTCGACCAATCACCACATAATATGGATATATGTGCCCAAGAAAATTTAATTGGAACTTTGCGAAATGATGTTAACATTTGCGATTCCTTGTAAAGGATCTAGCATTTCTCATTGTCTATTTACATCCGTTCAACTTAGAACTTATTTTTAGACTCATTATCAGTAATCAAATTTACTTGAAACTGTGTTGTTTCCTTAATTTATTAATTAATTTCCTGACTGGGAACATAATCGTTTCCTCATTGCCGAACAACCAGTTATCTTTATTGTAGTTTATTCTAGTTACCCGCTAGTTTATTCTCCTATGATGTCGTCTTCTTGAAGTCTGAAACTAACTGACTACAGCAGTTTGGAATGTGACAACGAATAATGAGTCATAAGCAAAGAAATCGTCTTCTTTTAAAAATGCGCCGTAAACTCGTGTGAGTCTTTTTGTTACGAATGCTTAATACAAAGCAGAGATAACTGATACACTTTAAGGGGCATGTAGATGCAAAAGAAGTAAAACGTATTAGCATAATTATTGCAAATTGTTTGAGCAAAATAGCTTTTACCTCAATAAAACTGAATGACTCTGCATGCGCCGCATATCTAACGTAATGGAAAAATGCTCCAGAACATTACAATGCGTGGAACCAGAATATAAACAAAATAACTGACAGTGTTAATTTAGTTAGTATTAATATATCAGCTATGGAAACTAATTATACCTGAACTTAAATACACTGTCTGACAAAATGGAAAGAGGAAACGAGATGAAACTTCAAGGGTTGACAGGGTATGTGATGTTATTTCAGTGATTCCAAAATAGTGCAATGCGTGGAACCAGAATATAAACACAATAACAGACAGTGTTAATTTAGTTAGTATTAATATATCAGCTATTGAAACTAATTATACCTGAACTGAAATACACTGCCTGACAAAAGGGAAGGAGGAAAAGAAATGAAACTTCAAGGGTTGACAGATTATGTTATGTTATTTCAGTGATTACAAAATAGAGTCAAATTTATTAAGAACTTGGCTGTACGAGCACACTTATCAGTATGACGTAGCACGCCCTCTGGTATGGATAGTTACACTGATTCGGTTGGGAGGGGAGTGATAAAGCTGTTGTATCCTCTCCTGAAGGAAGCTGACCCACAACTGTTGTAACTGGCCCTTGATATCCTGGATAATGGCACTGAAACACATATTCTATCAGGGACAGATGTGGTGATATTGCTGCCGCGGTAGTACCTCAAACTCAAGACAGTTTTTACAGAAACATGCTGTGGCTGGACGAGCATTGTTTGGTTGAAAAATTTCTAAATTTCTTTTATTTTTAATTTTCCTCGAAGATTTTTTTTTTCTAGTTTGAAATAGCGAATTGATTTGTGTAGAGTTTTTAGTGCTAGCGAACCCTGCACTAACTAGCTCAAAGTTTTATCGAAATACATCATGGTGTATGTACACTGGGACTAATAATTTATTTCTGTCATGCCTTGTTTTGATTGTTTATATTTGTTTGTTTTGTTTTATTTGATGTTACCTTTACATGTATTGTATTTAACCGTTAGGTGATGTCTAACATAACCACTCTGATGACATAAATGATAAAAATGATCAGACATTTAATTTTTTGAGTAAATTTGTTGATGCTGGTGGCCAGTTTTTAGAATTGTAAGAAAATTGTACTGCGCCTTTGTCACTTTTTTTGATCATATTTTAACTAACCGTTCTTTCCCCAATCGAGGAAGCGTGATATTTTGTACATTTCATAGCTAAAGCTTTCAAGTCTTGGAAAGACGTCAAAATCCCTTCAGAAGTTTTTAAGATGTTCCAGATTACAGTTAAAAAGTTTGATGTGTAGAAGACATTTTAATTTCCTGTTCCTCACCAGATGTCATAGCACGATGAGCCTTGCGTCAGATTGCAAAGCCGAGCCATAGCTTTCAAACTGCGAAAACTTCGTTAAAGTATGTTCCGTAGTTGTTGTGTGATGCCGGGAAAAAACTGCCAAACACGTCAAATTCATACTTCAAAATTTTTGACAGGACTCATTCTGTCAATAGTATCTTCTGTGTTCAACAGAGCCCCTTCACAATTTTAAATAGACTAGACGACCCGTGCGAAAATTTCGCGAATAAAATGCGATGAATAGTGAGGTTGAATATAATGTCACCAAGTTCAGTCATTACTTTTCATACTCCTACTTCATTTATCGATTTTGGTTAGAAATCCAGGGAAATAAATGGCTCGAAACACAAAAAACGTATTTTGGAAATATTGACATTTTTGCGCTTTATTGGTCGAATTACGAAATATTCCTTTCTTAGAATATAATGTTACCACGGCGGAAACCTTAGTCTTTAATACGATATGTCATTTATCCATATCGATCAGATATCAAGGGAAATATAAGGCTCGTGACACAAAAATACGTTGTAGAACAATTTATACTTTTTCCCTTTAATAGTTGAATTCCAAACACTTCTTTCTTAAAATATGATGTCAGCAAAGCTGAGACATTATTCCTCACAATCGTACTTGATTTATCGATTTTGGATAGATAACAAGGGTGATAAGTGGCTCGAGACACAAAAAACGCATTTTAGAAAAATTGACTTTTTTGCCTTTTGTGGGTTGAATTACGAAAAATTCCTTTCTTAAAATATAATGTTACCACGGCGGAGACCTTATTGTTTAATATGATACCTCATTTATCTATATCGGTTAGATATTAAGGGAGATAAATCGCTCGTGACACAAAAATGCGTTATAGAAAAATTTATACTTTTTTCCCTTTAAGGGTTGAATTCCAAAAGCATTCTTTCTTAAAATATGATGTCACAAAGCTGAGACATTACTCCTCATAATCGTACTTGATTTATCGATTTTGGTTAGATATCCAGGGAGATAAATGGTTCGAGATACAAAAAACGCATTTTAGAAAAAGTGACATTTTTTGCCCTATAAGGGTCGAATTACGAAAAATTCCTTTCTTAAAATATAATGTTACCATGGCGGAGACCTTATTCTTTAATATGATACCTCATTTATCTATATCGGTTAGATATTAAGGGAGATAAATCGCTCGTGACACAAAAGTGCGTTATAGAAAAATATATACTTTTGCCCTTTAAGGGTTGAATTCCAAACACATTCTTTCTTAAAATATGATGTCACAAAGCTGAGAAATTACTCCTCATACTCCTACCTCATTTATCGATTTTGGTTAGATATCCAGGGAGATAAATGGCTCGAGATACAAAAAACGCATTTTAGAAAAAGTGACATTTTTGCCCTATAAGGGTCGAATTACGAAAAATTCCTTTCTTAAAATATAATGTTACCATGGCGGAGACCTTATTCTTTAATATTATACCTCATTTATCTATATCGGTTAGATATTAAGGGAGATAAATCGCTCGTGACACAAAAATGCGTTATAGAAAATTTTTCCCTTTTTTCCCTTTAAGGGTTGAATTCCAAAAACATTCTTTCTTAAAATATGATGTCACAAAGCTGAGAAATAACTCCTCATACTCCTACCTCATTTATCGATTTTGGTTAGATATCCAGGGAGATAAATGGCTCGAGATACAAAAAACGCATTTTAGAAAAAGTGACATTTTTGCCCTATAAGGGTCGAATTACGAAAAATTCCTTTCTTAAAATATAATGTTACCATGGCGGAGACCTTATTCTTTAATATGATACCTCATTTATCTATATCGGTTAGATATTAAGGGAGATAAATTGCTCGTGACACAAAAATGCGTTATAGAAAAATATATACTTTTGCCCTTTAAGGGTTGAATTCCAAAAGCATTCTTTCTTAAAATATGATGTCACAAAGCTGAGAAATTACTCCTCATACTCCTACCTCATTTATCGATTTTGGTTAGATATCCAGGGAGATAAATGGCTCGAGATACAAAAAACACATTTTAGAAAAAGTGACATTTTTGCCCTATAAGGGTCGAATTACGAAAAATTCCTTTCTTAAAATATAATGTTACCATGGCGGAGACCTTATTCTTTAATATTATACCTCATTTATCTATATCGGTTAGATATTAAGGGAGATAAATCGCTCGTGACACAAAAATGCGTTATAGAAAAATTTATACTTTTTTCCCTTTAAGGGTTGAATTCCAAAAACATTCTTTCTTAAAATATGATGTCACAAAGCTGAGAAATAACTCCTCATACTCCTACCTCATTTATCGATTTTGGTTAGATATCCAGGTAGATAAATGGCTCGAGATACAAAAAACGCATTTTAGAAAAAGTGACATTTTTGCCCTATAAGGGTCGAATTACGAAAAATTCCTTTCTTAAAATATAATGTTACCATGGCGGAGACCTTATTCTTTAATATGATACCTCATTTATCTATATCGGTTAGATATTAAGGGAGATAAATCGCTCGTGACACAAAAACGCATTGCAAAAATATTGATACTTTTGCCCTTTAAGGGTCGAATTCCGAAAAATTTCTGGCTTAATATATGACGGCACTAAAGCGGAGATCTTAATCTTTAAAACGATACTTCATAAAACGGTTTCAGATAGGTATCCAGGGAGATAACTGACTCGTAACACAGAAAACAGCATTTTAGAAAAAATTACATTTTTGCCCTTTAAGGGTCGAATTCCGAAAACTTTCATGCTTAAAATACGATTTAACCAAAGTGGAGACCATCAGCTTTAAAATGACACCTCATTCATTGATTTCGGTTAAGTATGAAGGAAGATATAGGCTTGTGACAAAAAAAATACCTTATAGAAATAATATATATGATATGGATTGAGATTTTAACTACTTTTACTGTATTCATTTCCTGCTGAAGAATTTGGACACTTTTATAATATACGCAGGCCCAATAATAAGTGGTATCTTGAACTGACTGCTGTTATGTGGTTTTCAAAAATTCCAGGATGAACACGCAAAAACTTTTTAGTGATTTTGACTTATTTTAGAAAGTGATCCTCTACTCACTGAATTTTATTTAAATTTTCTTTTCACCGACAAAATGAAATTATGTAATTATGTCTTCTATTTAACCTTATGTTTTCGAAGAGCTGTTTGTAACCAGTTCAAAAAGCTGTAGGACCTTGTTTTTGTCTTTTATTGTGTTATAAAGTGAAACAAGACAGTAGTCAGTGTTGCGTTTAAGATTTAGTTTTAACAGTTATTTAGATGAATTCCAATCGCCTACATGGGTATTAGAGTAACTACGTATCTTGATTAATCATATTAATAACGGTGAGAATAGTAGCCAAAATAAGCAAGGAAGTTGAGCACTTGTAATTTTGACTTTCTGTTACTTCTATTACAAGTCATTCTATGCGGAAAACTCTTGAATATCCAGCCAATGATTGCAGAACTACTCATTGTACCTCTATTGTGGTACTGATTGTGGTGGTCTAACGGCTAGCGTTCTGACCTCGTATTCGGGAAGACGGCGGTTCGAATCCCCGTCGGGGCATCAAGATTTGGATTTTCCATGGTTTCCCAAATCACTCCAGGCAAATGCCGGGGTGCTTCCTTCAAAAGGCCATGGCCGAATTCCTTCCCATTCCTTGCCCCCATCCTTTCCCGTCTCTAAAGACCTAGTTTTAGAGATACGTTAAGCAGATAATATATATAAAAAATCTACAGTGGTCATTCAACGTCCTGAAGAAAACGTAAATGTCACCATTAACTGTCTGTGAATCATATAAGCTGTACCCGATGACTTCAGGTTCAATTTATTTGTGTGAAATCAATAGTTTTTAAGACAAAAACTTAGAGATCATACGAGCATTTGCCCAAATACGTGAAACCGTGAACCACGACGGCCAATACGTAAAGCACAGGTTTTATACAAATGACCTTTGAATCTCCCTGTGTCGATTTTCGCTTAAGTGTCACTCTCTCGGCCAAGCAGGGAACCTGTGACTGAAGTGTGAGAGCTTGTCTTCTAAACACAACATATTTCACAAACAGATCCTTCGAGTTAGTTCCAGAAGAATCACTGAAAAAATATCCTTAGTAGGGACATTAGGAAAAAGTGACGAAGCCAGCTACAGAATGCAATAGGATGGTAATTGAAGAAGACAAAATCGCGGCTCATATTTTGGTGATAACTGCGAATGAATCTCTCAGTTTTCAGTTATCAGTTGTATACATGATTCAAACGTAAGACCGCAATCTTCCGCGGCATGTTGAATACACAAAATCCTCAGCTAGTGGTGGTCGTTCAACCTAAGAAGGAATCTGCCAGACTGATGAAGACTACAGAACCAGCATTTAGAGCGCTGTTTTATTGCAACTACATTCGGCGGCATAAAAGCGAAGACTGAGGTATTTCTTATGCTCATCGGAGTTCTTCGATCTAACACTTTTGATTTGATTTCTTGTGTTTCCTTCATTTTCTTTTTTTTCCCAGCTCAAAGTCTTCGTTTGCACTCCGGGAACATAACGATCTGGTAAACATATATCTCTGGCGTGTGCATAAACTACGTTAAGGAAAAAATAATTCTACTCGTATTTTTTTTTTTTTTTTTACCTATTGCATTACGCCACGTCGACGACTAAGATCATTAGAGGCGGGATGGCACTGGGGACAAGGAACGGGAAGGAATTTGACCATGGCCTTTTTGAAGGGAGCATCTCGGCATTCTCCTGGAGTGATTTGGGGAAACCATGGAAAACCCAAATCTGGATGCCCGGACGGAGATTCGAACCCGCGTTCTCCCGAATGCGAGGCCAGAACGTTAACCGTTCACCCACCACGCTCGGTAATTCTACACGTGACAGTTATTCAAGAAAGAACTATAGTGAAATATCTATGTAATGGTTCCATTTAGCAGAACAACAGATTTATAAAAACGTATGTACTTAATTTCATGTAGGAACCGTACACTGGAACGGGAGGTACAACGGCACCGGGCACGAGTCCAGCAGTTCTGATCGCGGTTTTTAGGCGGTTTTCCGCAGACATCGATGCGAATGCTGGGATGGTCCCCAATCTCCGCCTCAAAAACTGCACATTTCACAAACAAAAAATACACTTACTACACACAAAACATAATTAAACGGCTCACAGACAGATTGCTACATTTCACTTCTCCGATTAGAATGTAGTAGGATATTGTCAGTAGGTATAAAATGCTTTGCGTCCTCAAGAGCGTGCTGCTATAAAATTAAAGCTCAAAAGTTGACCATTCAAGCGACGAGTCAAACTGGTCAAATGCAGCTGACCCCAAGATGACCGGGAACGTTTATTTTAATTTAATTGCAATGGAGCACAGGCTCCGGTGGCAATTTACTTACACCCCCATCTTCCCCTATCCTGCACCCACCTACATTTGCCCTCTCTAAATTTTAAATTCTTTCAACGTTTTCGGTAAATTATTCATCATTTCTCTTGTTAACTCATTCCAATCCATGACACCCTTACCTAAATAAGAGAATCTTCCCACACCCTTGTGCCTTTAATCGAGGGCCAGCTTGTGGTCATGGTCATCTTTTCCCTTCCATGCACTACTTTCATAATTACTCCAATATCTTTCCATGACTCATCACCAGTATACGCCCTGTAAACTCCCATGACCCTCCTCATCCTTCTCCTGTCTTGCAATGAATCCCATTCCAGCTCCTTTATCATATCCATCACTGATTGCATTCTGCGATAATTTTCGGAAACAAATCTAGCAGCCCTTTTTTGCACTCTCCCCAACTCCTGTATTTGATACTTAACTACCATATTCGAGCAATGGTCTGACCAAAGTTTTGTAACCCAATTCCTTTACATCTCTCGTACATCCCCTCATCACTTTCCCCAACAAGTGCAGAATTTCGAAACCTTTTCCTACCACCTGACCAATGTGTCCTGCCCAGTTAAGCTTGCTATCAAATGAAATGCCAAGATTTTTACATTTCAAGTCTTTAGCAAGCAATTCTTTCCCCACCTTATATTCATAATTAACCTTTTGTTTTTTATTTGTGTATCTAATAAGCTGACTGTTATTTGCATTTATCTTCATCTCATGTTTACCAACCCAACTAGATATCCTGTCCAGATCACCCTGCAACTGTTTACAATCCTCTATCGTTTTGATTCTTTTATGTAGCATTATGTCATCTGCAAACAATCTAATTTCAGATATTAAACAATCAACACAATTATTCATTAGAATAATGAATAGCAATGGTACCAATAGACTACACTGCGGCACTCCCATTTTTACTTCCACTTCTTTTGATACAACATTTCCTACCCTAACTTTCTGTTTTGGTAAAGATGAAGACTTAATCCCACATAGAGGGAAAAACGGTGTAATTTAAGTGCCTAAACAAGAGAATGGTCCAATTTTTTTGTGAAGCGTGGTAGTTTTCATCTGAAAATTTTTAGATATAAATATTTAATGCTAACACAACTTGTCCACTATATTCTAAAACGTGATCACTGTTTCGTCACTTACGGAACGAAAACGAGCAAACGTGGTTGCTGAATGTTTGTAGATGAGCGTTAGGTGTTGAAAAGTCTGCGAGGCAGTTAAGCGCCCATTGGAGTCGAGACGTCACTTGCGAGGAATTAATTCTTAACGAAGAAGCGGCGCGTTGGCCGCTAATGGAAGAAATCCCTGGCGACCTAGTTGGGGCACGAGCGAGGCCACGGCGCATGCGCGAAGTGGTCGGGCAGCCGCACACCGTCGCAGTCAAATGGAACACAAACAATTGGCCACCAACTTATATAAACTCTGCTCAGAAATATCCTTTTCAATCGGGATCCCGGATAAATCGAATACCTTCAGGTCGAGAGAAATCATCGAGAAGCAGAGATTCGAAGCTGTTTCATCACATCTAACGGAAACGAATTGATGAAAAAACTGCAGGTAAATAATAAAACCCACAATTATTGATTGACCAGCTGATACTCGCGTAGACTTAGAATTTCATTGCTATAATATTGTATAGAAAGATGCTAGTTACGTGTATAATAAGATTTGCCTGTACAGGAAATTTATAAACAAATTATACACAAACTGACTACGAGAGAAACAAAAACTTAGTGACTGATATATCATTAAAGAGACTAAAGCACTTTATCTGTCTGTCAACGTTCGATTAGTTTTCAAAATTCCGCGACAAAACCCGAAAAAAGTACCTTGAACCCTTCCTAACGATATACAGTATTTCCTTCTCAAATTTAATTAAGATCGGTTTAGCCGTTTAGTTTTGAAAATGTAACAAATAGACCGAGAGACAGAATATCAATGAGATGAGACTCTGGATCACTTCATTCGTTTTCGACTCGTCTACAATATACCAATCCCGGTGGGTGAACGATAAAGTGGAATTGAAGAGGACCAGACTTCGAATGTGAGAAATCCAGAAGGTTAAGCCGCGTTTGCAACATGTGTTCCCTCTAAAGCAAGTTCCGAGCCTTAATTTCTATCCAAATTTATATTTGTGCCTTTGCAACAGTCATCTATCGTGTAAAAGATCTTCGATCTTCAACAAAGTTTGGCGGGAAATTCCAGGTGCATACTACGTACTAAGATGATTATAACTCTTGTTGAAACTAGTTTCAACCAGTTCTCTAAGCCTCGTCCATGTCATTAGATTCATCAGAGGACTGGAATCAAGGAATGGTAAGGAATTCACCCATGGGATTTATCAGAGAAATTATTTCGGCATTAACCTGTGTGGATTTGTGGAACCTGTAGAAAAATTTCTGGATTTTCTGACCAGTTATCAAATCGGCGTTCTGTTAATGGTTAGGTTTGAACGTTAACAGATCACTCATTAGGTTTGGTTGAAATTCACCGAGCACGGTGAGTGACCGGTAACACTCTGGCCTCACATTGGGGAGGATGCGGGTTCTAATCCTGATCTGGCCTTCGAGATATGAATTTTATATTGTTTCTCCACTTCCCCAGATCACTTCAGGTAGGTGGATGATGGGATGGTTCCTTCAAAAGGCCATGGCCGAATTCTTTCCCGTTCCTTGTCCCCAGTCTCCTCCCGCCTCAATGATCTAAACGTCGGCATGGCGTAAAGCTATATAAAAAAGTAAAAAAAAATCGTTTTAAATTCCTTCAAGCACGCAGTTACTGCATCCACTAGGAAGTTGCATGCCAATCTTTGGCTTCGTTACCTGACGCCAATAACAAGTACAGCCCATAAGAGTAGCCACTTGAAGGAAAGGAATTAGCAGTCTTGGCTCCACTTGTAAGAACTCATGTATTTTTATTTTTTTATTATTTTTTTACGTAATATGGAGTGTTTTACATAAATTTGGATTAGAACATTCTGAGGGTAACATACATGACGTCGACTTAGAGTAGACTTATAACTGTCATAGAGGAGTTCTCACTGTTATTATTAATATTATTATTATTATTACTCCGCGATTCACTAAAAGTGTGTGGCGGAGGGTGCATTGCATCTATCGAAAAGGGTTATGGTTTGGAAGGGTTATAAGGGATATGGCAGGAGGCGTCACTTTTAATGAGGACGCAATGTCTTGAATGTCAAACGCACTATCAAAGGTCCTACGACAAGGAAACTGTCCTTCATCAATTAATGTTAAAATTATATAGTATAATTAACTGGAAACATACCATTACTTAGTTTCATTCAACCCAAGTTAAGGAGTCGGAGGCTACAGTAGTCTCACATAGACCCTTTTCGGCCAAAAGAGGAGGGATAAGGATCAAGGAATTGGAAGGAAATTGAACATGGACTTTTAGAGGAACTATCCCGGCAATCGCTTGGAGTGATTTATGGAAACCATAGAAAACCGAAGTCGGGTATGTCTAATCACCCGGTGCCAGGGTCACCGAGACCACAAAGCGGTCCAAAACCCGACCGAAATGGAAGAACTTCACTCCCAAAAAAAAGAAGGGGTCAACACAACCAAAATGTAGGAGCCTCAACAATACCCCAAGACCTAAGGAATACAATTCAACGAAACTACACACAGTAACAGCTTCAGTGGTGGCTAACATTGGTGTGTGGACAGGAACGGGCGCTTTGTGAAGAGAATTGCAAGAAGCATAGTTTCTCTCGCATGCGGTTTGTAAATGTTCTATAATAAATAAAGGTCATATGATAGGTAACTTTCATTCACACATTGATCTAAAACATATGCGCATCGTTGTTGATATTGTTGTGAGAATTTATTGTTTATTCGTTATTGTTGTGACACATTCGTAGTTGTCATTCTGTTATCTAGAACAATTAGTGAATTACGTATTGTGAGACGTCACGGAAAAAGACTAGGTTTTCCGTAGTGTGTTTTACACATCTGAGGCAAAAGTTGCCTCCTGCCGGCCAACGGATTTCGCTTACCGGCGGACACCCCCTGCCCACGGACTCTGCCTGACCTCGGACTTCGCCTGACATCGGACTTCGCCTGCCCTCGGGCTTTACGTGCCCTCGGGCTTCGCCTGCCTACTGACTTCGCGTGCCCACGGACTTCGCGTGCCCACGGACTTCGCGTGCCCACGGACTTCGCCTGCTCACCGACTTCGCCTGCTCACCGACTTCGCCTGCTCACCGACTTCGCCTGCCAACTGGTAACGCCTGCTCCCCAACTGCTGCACATCCACCGGACACACCAATGTACGGTAACGCTATGGACCTTTCAGACACCAACCCAACCATCCTTCCACCCACTGTCACTACTAGCCCCCACTTCTACACCATGGCTACATCTTCAGTTATTACTACAACCACCATCAGCACCACCACCACCACCTCCTCATCAATCATCTGCCCCGCTGCATCTGAAGGCATTCACCAAATCTTCCACAGATAGTTCAGAAACCACCACGTGGCACCAGCTATCTTCAAACTGCCAGAAATAATGCAAAACCCTACGAACAGATCAAAAGTGGCTCATTACCAACGCCACAAACCTCCTTATCCAATAGTGCAACAACCGCATACGAAGTTATGGACACTTCATCATCACCTCCATCCACGTCACAGACTATTCATACATACCTACTAAAAGGGACCTTCCCTGAATATATGAACAGTAAAACCCTAAGCAAATTTATCAAACGACATATACCCAACATTTCTATCCATCAACTTATCCCCACTAAAAACGGTATGATCATCAAGAGTAATGAACCAGACTTCCCCAAATTAATTAAAAACAAAATTGGACTATCTTCATTTGGCGACAACGCCAACTTAACAACTGTCACCTCATCCCCACCAAAACAACCAACCCCACCTAGAAGACCACCTACACTCACAGCCGTCATCCGAGGAGTAGAGCCAACAATAACTGAAGAAGAGGTAGTCGCCGAACTCAAACTCGAACGACGAATTACATGTTCGAAAAGCTCTCCGAATCAAGAACAGCTTAGGACCCACTTACATGATCAGAGTACTAACTGAAGACGCATCAACAATTGATCAACTGCTTAGAAATGGAGCCATAATCTACCATCAAAAACATAGAGTGGAAACCATCAAAAACCCCTTCTCCCCAACCCACACTGTGTGCACGTTGTCTACAATACAATGACCACCTAACGGCAAACTGCAAGAACACCCCTATCTGTCCACACTGCAAAGAGAACCACTTTTTAAAAGCTTGCCCAACCTTCAGAAAACTCCCACCTGCAATACTTGTGACCAAAACCATCCTACCTATTCCATTAAATGCCAATCAAAGCCAGCGCCTACCAAAGCAGAACTCACAGTACCCCTCCGACCCATTGATCCTCCCACACCACCCACCAACTCCATCCGTCCTCCACCGACCATAGAAGATATCCTAAGATTCATGACAATCACATTACAAAACCTAAATCCCTTCTCCCGTGAACACACCCTGGCGCAAATTTCAATTGCAGCAAAAGCAGTATTTGGAATACAAATAAACGCCACCTACTCTCACAATAACGCCCACTTCCAGTTTCTGCCCCTAGAAACCCTCGTCTAAACCCACCAACTCCACAACTAGAACTATTCCTAATATGCCACTTTCCCACAATATACTTTTCAATAATATCGATCACTCCCAACGAACAAAAATCTCCTCCTGCATACCCTCGCTACACACGACATCCATTGCTTTATGCTCAATGAAACCTTCCTCCAACCCCACCATCACATCCGTATGTCACCCTACCAGCTCACCCGAACCGACAACCCAGCGCCTGTAGCACGCGGGGGAGTGGCCATTGGCTATAAGCATCATATCCCCATCAAAATACACCCACCACTCAACCATCCATCTGAACATATCATTGCCACAGTCTTTCTCAAATCCCTCACAGTCACCCTTGTCACCATATACATTCGACCCGGTGTTCCCCTCCCTTTAAATTTTATATCATATATAGATAAACATTACAGCTCATACATCATCATGGCAGATATCAATATCCATAGCCGCACCCAGCAAGAACTTCATCAATTTCATAACATCCTAACCGCCATGAGAGGTGACATCATTAAATCCCATTACCCACACGTCCCGAATCAAACACAACCCCTGACGTAGTTATAGCTTCTCCCAATATACTAACCCGCTCCACCCTTCATGTCCTCGATCCAATCGGCAGTGATCACCTCCCCATTGTGCTTTCCATCCAATACAATGCCCCCCACACCCCACACCCACCCAACCCCACACCCATAAATATATTCAAAACTACAATAAAACCAACTGGAAAGACTACAGGAAATACATAGACGACCAGATAGCGACAGATAACCCCAAATATCATAGACGCAGACAGCCTACTTACAACCGCCGAATACCTCCAACGTACAATCACAGACCGCTACTGCCGCTCATATCCCCTTGACTCCTATCACCCCTCACAAACCATCACTATCCAGACGAGCCCTTCAACTTCTTCATATCTCACGTCGCCTCTTCCGCACCTACCTAAGAACCCATGACCGTCAGCTACTCACCCTCCACCGACAACTCCAGCGAACAGTCCGCAACTGTATCGCCGCTCAGAAAAGACGCACATGGAGGGACACCTGCAACCAACTAAGCCAAAAATATTCGCAAAACTCCTCCCAATACTGGTCCACCTTCCGCCGCTTAACTGGTCTCAAACCCGCCCCCACACTACCCCCTTCTCCACAACAACCTTCCTGTCCCCGACAACACTCAAAAAGCCAACCTCTTCGCCAACCTACTTGAAAACCATCCACACTGTCCCAAACGACCCCAAATTCGACTACTCAGACTCCCATATCATCGAACAGCGTGCCAACCCTACATCACCTCCCCTCCTACCCGACTTCAACTACATTCAAACCGTCAGCCGTACTGGACTTAACACGCCTATCACAGCTAATGACATCCTATCCGTCCTCAGCACGAAGAAAAATACTGCCCCGGGCCCCAGATTCAATCACTTATCGCCACATTAAAGAAGCACCCCGCTCTTTCCATCAACTTCTAGCTCATCTATATACAAACGTACTATACTCTGGCATCTATCCCCCAAAATGGAAATCTTCAAAAATCCTTATGTTCCCCAAACCTAACAAACCCACATCAGATCCGAACTCATACCGCCCCATCAGCCTCACCTCCGTCTTCAGCAAAACATTTGAAACCATACTATCACGACGTATCCACATACATCTATCACAACACTCTCTCCTATCCCCCGCCCAGTGTGGCTTCCGTCCAAACCTATCGACCCAAGATCAACTCCTCAGACTTATGCACCTTCTGACCACCCACATCAACACCCACAGATCAGCAATACTTATACTATTAGATATTGAAAAGGCTTTGATCGAGTATGGCACGCTGGCCTCATTTTCAAATTGCAAACCTTCGCCCTTCCTATCACCTACATTCGCACAATAGCTTCCTTCCTCACCAACCGTACCTCTTTCGTTTCCATAAACAACATTCTCTCCCGCATCTTCACCATGACCGCAGGTGTCCCCCAAGGGTCTGTCCTGTCGCCCCTCTTATACATCATGTACATAACCGATATACCCATTCCCGCACCACCTACATATATCCTTAAGTACGCCGATGACACCGCCTACCTCGCCGTTCATAAAACCCTTCAACAGTCGGAGAAAGCCCTACAGATCATACTAGACTGCTTTGTTAAATGGTGCAACCGCTGGCGACTAATAATTAATCCCAATAAAACACAAGCCATTATTTTTGGAAAAACTAGTAAAAGATACAGGCTCGCTGATTTTAACATAACCATATACAATCATCCCATCCAGCTACAACCCACAGTTACATACCTAGGAATCACCCTCGACCGACATCTTACATGGACACCTCATCTTAGAACCATCAACTCCAAAGCCCAAACCCGCCTAAACCTTTTAAAATTACTTACTGGAACATCCTGGGGACTACATAGCCAGGTCATCATAAATACATACAAAGCATTTCTTCGCCCCATCCTAACTTATGGTCACCTCTCATGGCTCTCCGCCCCTGATCACTTCTACAATAGACTCCAAATAATAGAACGCCACGCCCTCCGAATCGCCTACCGAATAAGACTACCTTCTCCTACCCAACAGCTTTATACCAGAATGCGTTTTCCTCACATACTGATCCACATAGAATCCCTCCGGCTAAAATATGCTATCAATAGCCTTCTAAACAAAAATCCAATAACTCACCGCCTACTTAAAGAACCACTTCATCTCCCTCCTGTTACAAACAGATCCCACCAACACTGCACCTCCAAAATATCCTTTTTATAACCCAGCACAGAGACCGACCGCCTACCATACCTCAACAAGAGAAGAGAACAAAAATTTACCCCACTCTGTGAATGACATCAAAATCGCCTACTACTAGCCACAAATCTGCAAGAAAAGCAAACAAAATATTGTACAAAACTACAACTCTGATCATGTAACATCTAAATTCAAATCTACTGTATTATTTTTGTAAAAGTGTAAACATTCCTTTACGAAAATCTATTGTAAACCATATTATCATTTGGCTGAAGAGCACGACATGTGTGCTGCCAGCCCGCTTCCCCCATTAAGGGGGTTGAATGAAATGACAATAAATATATATATATATATATATGGTTCCACATTGAAAGGTCATCTTAACTGCACTTCTCTCTGCCCCATCCTAACCTATGGGCACTTCTCATAGCTCTGCGCCCCCGACCGTTTCCACAGTAGACTCAAATAATAGAACGCCACGCTCTCCGAATCGCCTACCGAATAAGACTACCTTCTCCTACCCATCACCTGTATACCAGAATGCGTTTTCCTGATGCACAATTGCACATACTGATGCACATAGAATCCCTCCGGCTAAAATATGCTATCAAAAGCCTTCTAAACAAAAATACTATAACTCATCGCCTACTTAAAGAGCTACTTCACCTCCCCTCCTGTTACAAACAAATCCCACCAACACTCCACCTCCAAAATATCCTTTTTATAAACCAGCACAGAGACCGACCGCCTACCATACCTCAACAAGAGAAGAGAACAAAAATTTACCCCACTCTGTGAATGACATCAAAATCGCCTACTACTAGCCACAAATCTGCAAGAAAAGCAAACAAAATACTATACAAAACTATAACTCTGATCACGTAACATCTAAATGCAAATCTACTGTATTATTTTTGTAAAAATGTAAACATTCCTTTACGAAAATCTATTGTAAACCATATTATCATTTGGCTGAAGAGTACGGCATGTGTGCTGCCAGCCCGCCTCCCCTCCATTAAGGGGGATGAATGAAATGACAATATATATATATATATATATAGGTAACTTTCGTTTTATTTGCCGTTTTGAAAGTTATATTCGTTTCGTGGAGCTGATGGTGAAATTGGTAATACATTTACAATCATAAAATTTGTGATGAACTTAAGTAAAGGAAGTGATATCCACCTGTCAGCCAACTGGCACAATGCAATTGTTGCTGACAATAATATGCTTTCTACTACCGATATTAACATAAGGAAACTGACGTTTTACATTTATTATTTATAAAAGACATTTCGATGCTTAATGAGATGTTATTTTGAGAGTTGTAAAGCATTTTGCAAGAAAAATACAGTCATGACCTGACATACTCGATTTCAGTTTAAATGTTTCTATTATTTTGTAACTTGTATAGCAGGAAGGGTGAAAGCTTTCATGCTGTAACGCAAATTACGATGGTATTAGACAACTAGGATACACGATAATTCGCCGAGACTTTACGATATTACCAATGTTCTCTAAAAACAAATAATTTTCATTTTTCTTAGAAACAAAGTGTATAAAATTCCTTGGTAGGTATTAAAATAGATGAGAAACTCTGTTGGCACGAACAAATCACTTCACTACTGAAGTGCCACTTTTGCAATAGGAACACTAATTCTAACAGCAGATCTAGAATTAAGGAAACAGGTGTACTCCTCATATTTTCATTCAGTGATGTCATATGGTATAATTTTTGGGAAAAATATTCACAAAGTGAAAAAAGTTTTCAAAGAACAGAAAATAGCTATTAGGATGTTGTGTTGGATAAAAGCAAGAACTTCTTGCAGACAACTTTTTCAAAAACTCAATATTCTTACAATGAATTCTCAGTATATATATTCTCTCATGTGCTTTGTCATAGATCATTTTAACATGTTTAATTCTAATCCACAGGTACACAATTTCAATGCAAGAAACAGAAATAATTTGAATAAAACACAAACATCTCTGTCAATAGTTCAAAGAGGAGTTAATGATTCTGGTATACATCTGTTTAATAAACTTCCCAAGAGTATAAAACAGTTTGCAGATAATAAAGATATATTTAAAGAAAAATTTAGAGATTGTCTTATTGGCAACTCCATCTACTACATTCAAGAATTTGAACAAAATAATTAATTGAATTCAATATGACTTTTGCAAAATTCAGTTGTAAAAATTAATGTTTATTTTTATTCTCTTTATTTGTCTTTGTCTATGATTATGATTCATATTGTATGTATGTGTATTAACAATGACAAGTTTCACATCCAAAGGTCCTTCCACAGCAGGGATCCATGAAGCAAGATTGATAAATAAAAAAATAATAAAACAAATTTTTCTGACAACTAATATTTATTTTTAAATTTATTACATCCCTAATATTGGTTTTCACTATAATTTACGCTTTTCAGGACTAGTGTTTTGCTATGCATCTTCTTACTCAAAATTTAGACAATGCGTTCTACCCGGCATAAAATTGTATAAAATTAAACAAGTAGCATCGGGATTCTTGATGACCGGTTACTCATTTAGTGCGTCAAAGATTTTTTCTTCCGGCTGGCAAAAGAAAACTCATATTTTACTTTAAAATTTAGAAGTAAATAGTAGGTGTTTGTAGGATGGCATGCTCACATGATTTTGTGTGGCGTGTAAAGAAATAACTAACTTACTTAGGTTGAAGTTAATGCTACAAATTCAGTTTCAACATCTTTCCAGTAAGTATTTAATTCTCCATCCCTTAAACATATTTTTAAGCGAAACGGAATACTGTGGAATTATATCTGAAACAGTAACACAAAATTTAGGGTACTACATGCATTGTTAAGGTGTTATATAAAGTAAATACAACAGCAACATTTGAAGTTAAAACGTTACAGTTTTGAAGATTTAACACACTCATAGGAAAGGCGTGTTTCGTAACTGGTATGCATCTTTTTGTTTGACCACGATAAACATGAGAATCTCTGTACGAAAGTTCATACAGTTTTCGCTGTTGTGTAGTGCAGTTCAGATGGAAGGCTTATGTGCAGTAAACATTGATATACTCGTATTACTATTGGGAGTAGAGTAATAATGATTTTAGCGATCAACTTGGAGAAAACTTGGGTGTCTGACCAACTTATTAGCTTACCTACTCTGCCTAAATCGTTAAAATTTCAATGAGCGTAAGAATCGAAGAAACCTTAATTATTTTGTTAAAATGTATGTATTGTGCACACATACATGTCACCTGTATCATTTTTCGACAATATCTCCTCCACACTCAATGCATGTGAGCCAGTGCTTCCAGAAAGCCTGAATTCATGTATTATAAAATTCTTTTGGAAGACGACACAACCATTCGTGCACCGCGGATTGAAATTGATTCCCAGAAAGTGCTTCGTTTAAGGGTCCAGACATACGGAAATCATTTGGGGCAAGATCGGGCGATGGCTTCACCTGCTGTTGTGGTCTCGGAAGTCACGACACGATTTGCCTGGCCCGGACGCGGAGCCTCAGCTACAGACGTCACACCATTTGCGAACTTCCTACATCATTCACACACAGTCATTCCCGTACTGTACCTTCATTCTGCGATAAATATCTATAGGTTTTACACATTAATTAGCAAAAATAATCACCGAACGCTGTTCTCCTCTGGTGCACGTTGTTATTGTTATACTGTTTCTGCGCTGGTGGTTGCGCATCTTTACTGTGCTGCCACATGTGGGGATATCCGGGACATCATTTCAAACTGGCGTACCAACTTACAGACTGCAGAAAATACAAGGCCAAAAGACACGAATTCTTAGAAGAAGGACTACAAATCATAGACATTCAAGCCATTTTCCAGGTCCTCGCATTTCCCAACAAAAAATCCGCTAAATTATTGTACAAGTATGTTTCCAAAACTAAAACTCATGCATAAAAGCATATAAATAAATAAATAACAAATATTGTTACAATACCCTCATGCAACTGTCTAAATTAGCCTATGGCTAAAGCCAAAAAAAAAAAAAAAAAAAAAAAAAACTTACAGATGACTGGCGGGTACTTTAGATTTTATATTACACTTTTAAGGTTTTTATTTCACTCTTCCTCGTACAAAAAACCACTAAGGTGGCATATGTCTATTTATAACAAAAGTATTTCTATAAGTTTTTATACAATTTAAAGTAGCGGTGTATAATAAGCGTTAATAAAGAGTAGTTTTTCCATACATTACTTCAACTCAACAATATAAACTATTTCTTCATCTCTGTAGTTTAACGTAAATAAGAATTATACTTTACGGCAATCTACATTTCTCTGGGTAATGCAGGGGATATCAAACGTTTAGTTGACCGGTCCGTTACGGACATGATGATGTTATGACAGAAGTAACTTTCTATTATTATTGATGACGATTAAAGCTGCAAATTTCGCTTAACTGTCCACACGGATATGTCTGCTGTCCTTTGATGGAGTGTTGCTGTCTATCAACACTGACCTCTCGACGCATATGTCGCTGGTTTCGGTCATTTAATATACGTGTTCGTCACTCTGTTGTCCATGGTAGGAGATAAATCCAGTGATTATTTACTGATGACACACTCTCGACACTGCGGATCCAGGAAAGTTGAATTCTCGAACTATTCCCAAAATGGAATGCCCGTTGCTTCTATCGCCAACTACCATTCCGAGTTCACATTCTGTGAATTCATGTCGGGCGGCCATAATGACGTCACACTACTTTCACGGCACAATTATACGTTCATTACGTGGTGATACCGCCATCTGGATATTTTAATTTTCCTATCCCATGACTTTTGATATTTCAGTGTTTATGAGTCTTGCCATCATCAGCTAAGCCGTATGAAGAGGAACGAATATCAGAGTCCTCTTATTTTCTTTCTCCTAGCGAATGGTAGCTGAGAAGAAAGGTCAATCCTATTTTATAGCCTAGGTTAAATACGAAATTACCCATTCCTACAACTAAATATTAGACTCTAATCTGTGCATATAAAACCGGTAGGGCAACTGAGTATTTCTACACACGCTTCCCCAGGCAGCTTTCGTTTTGTTTATTCCGTAGATCTCTTGAAATCTATTATTAACAACCTAATATAATTCACAGAGGGAAGCTCACATAGTTGAAAACGAAATTACCATTCTTTAAACATTTAATTTCTCTGTCACTGCTACAGAAGAAAGTACATAATAAATATGATTTAAAAACATATCTGTAATAAATAGCTTTTTCAAGTTATCAGTACACATTTCAGTTGTTTGGAACACTGGTTGAAATGATGACGGAAAATTTTTAACATTACTTTCTTTCTGAAAGTGGTCGCGCAGGACCTCCCATAAGAAATCAATGTTAAATCAAGCAAACTTCAGGTACAATTTCTGAAACGTTCGCAGTATACAGATAAAACATATCTGCAAATCACATAAAGATTTGTTACTAAATTTTATATAGTTTATGAGAAATGATTTTTTGTTCTAAAAGAAAAAAAAAAAATATGTTTATAAATACCTTGGAGCTTGTAAGTTTGTTCTTGTTGTTATGACAGGTCCCATTTTTTATTAGATTAACCATCGTCTTATTAACAAGAGATGCTGAAAGTCTGATGTCTTTATCACTCTTAGTTTTTGAGAAAAGTGTACCAGAAGATAAAAAATGTAGTTTTGAGAAAAAAACTGTACCAAAAGTTTTACATACGAGAAACTAATTATGTACAATATAGACACACTATTACCAAGCATCACGAAAAAATTAATAACTCCGAATCTAATCATCAAATTTGCAGGAAACAAACGACATTTTGTAGCTAAATAATTGGAGCATTGACCAAGTCTAAAAAAAAAATAATCATGACTGTGGCTCCTTACAAACACCATTGTATGATTCTAAAAATGGACTTAGTTTATTCCATTTTGCAGATACTGCTGTGTCTCATGAAGCCACTTCTTCCCTACATTCGATGCCAGTTGAGAGAAGTGGAAACAATGCCTTGACAAATATACATTGTATGAAGCAGGATCGGCAAGTGAAATTTTTCGCTCCGTTTTTTGTATTTTGATAACAAGCAGAAGGCAATTATTTAATTTAATTTATGAATCCCCTCCAGCTATAACATCAACGAATCCAATGAATCATCTAATCAGCTTATACTGTACTCATCAGAAACAAATGAAAAATGGAAGTAATTGCATCACATAAAGATATTTTTCTGCGGCACGTTTGGAATGTATACTACCACTCCTCATTAATTTATATCTGCTACTACTTTCCCTAATTTGTATTGGAGGTATTGAGGTGTAATCGTCTTTAAGAAACCGTATTGAGGAATCGATTCGACCGCTACTTACAGCAACACTTGCTACAGCAACTTTTTTGAAACCTTAATTCAAGATTTTCTTTGAACATCAATTATTGGAAGTGGGTTCTGCGAAGAGGAAGTCTTTCGTTGCACATAAAAACCGAGAGTTTATAGAATACTGTGTCGTTGAGACTGGAGGTTTCTGTAGCACAAACTTCACATCGATAATTATCGGTATGAAAGTGTAAATGGCAATTTAAACCCTCATCATGGGCATTAGAAGATAACATCAGGATACAACGGTAATGAAGGACTGTTTCAGGTGTTTTATTACGTCCATAGTGCCTGGCATAAGCTATAACGTTGGCACCTGTCATTTCACCAGAGCTCTGGTACGACATTGGTTTTCCATAGCTTCGCAAAATATAACGGGGCGAATTTCTGAATGAATCGTTGATAAGACCATAGTCAATATTCGCAAAATAATCAAAAGCCCCAAGAAATGACAGAAAGCTCAAAACCTTAACTGTACAAGTGAGCTACAGGATGATTCAGTAGGAATGATAAATACTGAAGGAGGTGACAGTATGAACAATATTGACTAAAAAAGTTCAGATAAACATGTATCCGATTTCCATTCGTTCTGAAGGTACAGGTAGTGGAAAGTTATGTATAAAAAAACGCAGAAAATGATCAAGAGGAGACAAATAACTTATTGAAGTACTTTATTCATGGAAAAATACACATATATTTTACAAGTTTAAATTAAGTGTTAAAAAAACGTAGCAACTACAGTCTCTTTTTTTTTCTGAAATACGCACGCATTGGGACTGTACTTGTAGACTCAATAAAGTGTTTCAATTTGTGGATTAAAGTCGATGGCGGGATTTTCGAATATTTAATTTAATCTGTTGTAAGATATGCGTGTATTATTGCATGAATATAGTACTTCAATAAGACGAGCATTATAAAGTTTGAATCTACTTTAATATTGTTTCTTTGTAATACAGCAGACACATTTTAAAGAACAAAATAATACGTTGCAGGTATTTTTTGCATAACATTACATGAATATTACGCAAAATTATTATTATTATTTTTTTTTTTACGGCTTTACGCCTCGTCGACGGCAAAGGACATTAGAGGCGAGATGGGACTAGGGAAAAGGAACAGGAAGGAATTCAGCCATGTACTTTTTGAAGCAAGTTGTGTAAACCATGGAAAACCCAAATCTGGCTGCCCGTACGGGGATTCGAACCAGCGTCCTCCCGAATGCGAGGTCAGAAAGTTAACCATTCACCCACCACGCTCGGTCAGATTGAATTATGATGACTGTTGGTGGAAGAGTATTTCATTTACTTGTATGGAATTTAAATATGGAATTTAACAATTGTGTTTAATTAAGTCCTGGCAACATTGTGGCCTGACATGCAATTCTGATTCCCTGGCCAACTATTTGGATTAGGGTTTAATCAAGACTTCAAAAAAATCTCTTCAGACGAACGCAGTGATGGTTTTTTCATAAAGTCTATGACCGAGTTGCTACAAGTTATTTGCTGTTCTACCTGTGATGGTCTCGCTATTGACGAGTCGAAAGGGTTTTTAGTAAACTATGTTCTACAATTCCTAGTCACCAGATCGTGCACCAGTTCTGGATTAATTCCCAACTCTATCCGTAGTGCGCATTGAGTGAGAACCCTGGCGAATGAGATTCGTTCTTCGGGTGGGGACGTTAAGCCTGCCGGTCACGAGGGGGTCTTTCGGATGAGTGGACCTAAATGCGCTGGCACTGAGATTCAGGGTTTCACCCTGTCCCTTCTTCATCTCTCATTTCATACAACACAAACAACGCTCTATACTAAACACACACACTGTAACTGTTCTCCACGCCTGCAACACTTACGAGCACACACTGTGAAAGGCAACGGGACACCAGCTCCGTTCATCTTCCCAAGAGCTCATGGAGGAGTTAAGAATGGCATCAGAAATAGGTTTGTAACGGATGTCATTTTTGCGGATGCGGAAGCAGATGCGGATGTTCAGTGCTTTGCGGATGCGGAGGCGGAAAAATAAATTTTTAATTATTCTGATTTTAATATTTTATCAAAAATAAATTTAAAATAAAAATAAGTATATATTTTATGCCAACTTTTATATTTTTTGACAAGTCTATTTCCATATAATACTGCCTCATCTTTTAACAACAAAAAACGTGGAATGTTTTCACAAGTGAAATAAATTATTTACGTAACGAAGCACGCGTCTAAAAATCAATCTTTGTCATATGAACTTTGCGGAGTTCGTGGCGCGACTAATTCAAGCGTCATATACAACGCCACGCTACCGCACAATACCGTGTTCGCTATTATTATTTTATTATTATTTTTTTTTTTGATTACGGTTATACGCCTTGTATACGTCGACTTCATTAGAGGCGGGAAAGGATGGGGACTAGAAACGTGAAGGAATTCGGCCATGGCCTTGTAAAAGAAACGTTCGCCAGGAGTGATTTGGGGAAACCATGGAAAACCCAAATCTGATAGCCGGGCGGGAATTCTAACCCGCGTCCTGCCGAATGCGAGGCCAGAGCGTTCCTGCTTGCCCTATCACGCTCGGTTCCATGCTCGCCACCCACCTACCCGCCGCACTATTGGCGCATTCACAGTACAACTTGTAGGGCCTACGATGATCCGATTTTCGATAAAGAACTCTTGATGGGCCGTGAAAGGGATTACAGGACTACATGAATGACGTGTTGGATGTTGTCGGAATCCTAGGCAACCTGAACGGGTCCCTGCTGCCAAACAAGCTGTGGTTATTGGAGGAAAAATCCAACCAGTGCACGATAAAGACACATGGTGTGCCGCAAAAAAGTATGAGTGCAAAGGATTGCTTGGAACATTTTGTTGGACCTGTTCTATTAGCGTGAATGGGTGAGCTTATCCTATGGTAGTTCTACACTGATGTCCTATAAGTTGGGCCGTGAAGCACAAAGTTTTAAATTCGTCGCTTAGCTAATAACACCGTCCAGTTCATTTTTACTTTTACTGTAAGATAATCGGAAAAAAAACAACCACTTTGTTGCTAGCTAAGCGACGATGAGCGGAATCTCATATAAAGAGAAAAGAATAACATATAGTGCAATATAAACAAAACTCCGCCATACATCCACCTTAAAAACTGCGGATGCGGATGTAGGATTTCACGCGAAAGTTCCGCACTTGCGGATGCGGATATCCGTTACATCCCTAATCATAAGTAGAAGAATTAACTCCGAAGACGACGCGTCGCGACGCCTCTGAGGTCTCAACAATAACAGTAACAAGCTGTGTTTGTATGGCAAAAATAAATTATCTTAATGCCAAAATAGCGTCGACCGTTAGCTTAATAGCAACAGACGAAAAAGGATTTTTTTTCCTTCTAGTATTAACTGCTGGTTAACAGTACGGATCTAACAGGAAAACGATATAAATGTGTTTAGTTAAGTAACACTGCTCTAGCTATACGGTAGTTAGCCACACGAACTTTTCTATCTACTGATGATAGCCAATAGTATTAGCTTCAAAGTATGGTAACCCTTGGAATAAACATCCATGTAAAGAGTAACACTATGTGGCTATGAATCATGAACTAAAAGAACCTATAAAGTAAAGTTCAGGAAGATTCCAAGATTTGGTGTGAAGAATGTTAAAAATCAGCTAGGTACATTACGTTGCAAAAGGGAAAGTGCCACTAAGAATTAAAGAAAAAAGACGTCTGTGAAATTACAGTGAAAGAAAAGGGATCAAGATAATTGGACATGCACGGTGGCACGAAAGCCTATTTAAAACATCGATTTGAAAACAAGAGCACAAAAACAACTGCAGAGGTAAACCGCAGCAATGGTAGATACTTAATTAATTCTAGTTGATGAGTGACAATCGTATAACAAGCAGCGTTTCTCATACTTTTTCAACCTGAGATAATATAAATTGTGAAAAATAATTTTACGGACCTCTAACTCATATGGGCCTAATATTTTACTTCTGTGAATTTCATTAACATTTGGGACAAATTACACTGTACGATTATAACATAGTAAATTTAAAAACATTTTTCGAATTCCTTCGGAAACACAATTATAAAAATGGAAGTGAATTATTAAACGTGAATTAAATATTGAACGTTCTTAATATTTATTACTAGTATTATAATCATGAGCGACCTGGTGGCTCAATGGTTAAGGCATCTGACTAGATAGCGGAAGGTCCCTGGTTCAAATCTCGACGGGGATTTTTACAAGCCTTTGACCAGACCTTCACCTCTGGCACAGTTTGCTGCGTAATGTGAAATACACCAGAACGTTTCCGTGGTTCGGATTCCACATTAAAGTGCAGGTCGCATCCAGGTATAACAAACTTATTTGTAACACTGCTGTGTGTACATCCACAACAGATTCAAGCCAAACAAAGACTTAACATGGTTCTACTTGGCCCAAAGGAATATACATACCAAACATATAAAGAGATAAAGTAAACTACTGAAAGTAAATAAGAAAGAAAGACTGATACTATTATGTTATTACTTACTGTTAATTTATTTTTGTTAAGACAGCTTTATTCAACCACATGGGGTTTGTGGACTGCAGGTTGAGAATGATTTGTATTTTTTTTGTTTTTTGTTTTTTTGTTTTTTGGCTTCATGTTTTATGCGTTGTGAGCGACGAGGTCATTAGAGGAGGGAAAGGGTTGAGGGCAAGGAACGGGAAGGAATTGGGCAACGGTCTTTTGAAGTAACCATCCGGAATTCACCTGTAATGATTTGGGGAAACCATGGAAAAGGTGTCTGAATAGCTGGACGAAGATTCAAACCCGTGTCCTCCTGAATGTGAGGACAGAGCTTTTCCGCTCACCTACCACACTTGCTGGGCTTAATGACATGAAATGGAAGAGGAAAATAGAGCACTCTGGAGAATTGATGCAAAACCAGTCATCTGGATGAAGATTGGTTATGATGGCTCCATGTGACTCAGAAATTATAACCACTGTTTGTTCCATCTAACTTAGTAAAAATTTGCAGGTACGCTGGAGTACTCTCAAAGTGCCCGTTTGATGTTGAGCTGGTCACTAGATTGCAGACGGCCACTGGAGGCCAAGGTCGGCGAAAGCCCTGATCGGAATGAGGCACGCATCGATAGCGCGCGTGCGGAGCGGCTTGGCCCGGCGAATTTAATTAGAGCACTGCGGAACAACTGGGCTAATTACCGAGCACAATGCGGCCCCAGGCCGTCAGTCTCCGCCAACGCCGTCCCTCAGACAACTCCATCACCACAACCAGTGCCATCCGCCAGGCTGCTGTTCTCTATCAGCCGACCGAAATCTTCTGGCACACTAAGAATTAACAATGTCAGCTTGATGCAAGCAATTAGACACACCACCGCCAGAGAAGCTATTATCCTGCTAGATATGGTTGAATCGCATTGCTGTTTGACAAAGAGGGACGTCCTGTGTGTTTGTAGATTGATACAGATGCACTGGGTGGGAATACGGTAGTCCAGCTGCTTGGAGGTCGGGTGCTGTAGATAGTCTGAGGCTGAAAGTCCTCACCCTACCAATCCAGAATCACTACGTTCACATCCATCCATACTACCTGAACGGTTTGGTAACTCAGTGGTTAAGACGCTAACTTTTAGACGTTCGTGGCCCGGTCTCGGGTTCAAATTCCGGTGGAGCTAGGAATTTTTAAGAATTGTGTTTCATGAAATGAAAAACACCAGGACATTCTGTTAAACGTAAAGCTGTAGATCCCAGAGGAAAGGAACGTCCTATCTCCGACACAATGGCTTTTTCTGAAGGATTCAAACAACCTATTGGTATACACTCGTAAGGTACTATTTGTCTTACTGTAATTTTCCATTTGCTTCTTGCAAGGAAGAAGCCACATGGCAGCCTCTTTCTACACGAATAGTGTTGGAGTCCTAAGAAAGCGCTTTTTCTCATAGGGTGTAATAGAAATATTTGGTCACCATTATTCAAATCATCCCATTCCGTTGACTCAGTTGGTTGCGGCACCACTATGATGTCCGACGCTGACATAGGGATAGCTGGTTTGAGTCCTGGTGGTGGAAAAAAAATTCTTTCTTAGAATTTAGCCGGCTGGGTAGATCAGATGGTGGTACAAAATTCTTAATCACTAGATTCTGCTTCAAAGGGTTCGGGTAAATCTGAGATCTCTCCGCAGTTTATATGGAGTGATGGCATATGATACCGTTGAAGATGATTCATCCATTGGATGGGGATGTTAAGCTTGGTGACATTCGGAAGTGCAGTCTTTAATTGGCCGTCATCGATTTCACTTCTCCGTTCTTTCATCCATAATAGTGCATACTTAACACACACACTATCACAGTCACTTACAACACTTAAGAACACCGTCACACTGGAGAATTCAGTGGGAATCCACTCCAGTTGATCTTCCCAGACCTTCCTATCGAGAGATAAACATCCTCCCTGGTAACCGCCTACTCTCGACATGGGCAAGAATAACCACCCCCTGCCCCCAATTATGGCAATGTCACCGAAATTCGTATTAGTTGGGACATGCTAGCAGGCTGAGTAGCAATTTAGTGTATTCATCTTCAGTAGTAACTTTGCTTTAGGGAATATTAACTGCAGCTCTTTTTTATTTGTGTAAAGAGTTACTTTATGTAACTGCTAATATTAATACAAGATCACCTCCCGTCACGTCTCTAGATCAAAAAATTCAGAACATAGTATACATCCCTTAGCTCACATCAAGAGCAGATGCCTGACGCAAAACTTTAGATGTTAGAATTAATCCAAGAAAATAGGCGTAAATCTTAGGCTTAGCCGGATTGCTAGTCAACACGCACTACCCCTTACACATCTGGCAGTCAGAAGTGAGATCTATAATGGTCTCCGTACAGACTTAAGTTAGAAGAACTGTCGTCATCTGTTTTTAAACATAGTCATTTATAAGAGCCTTACGTATTCTCCGACGACGTCCTAATGCTTTTAAGTCATGCGCATAATACGATTTCTCAAGGACCTCAGAAAACTTCAAAGTAATTTTTTGACATGAAATAGGCTATGGACATAAACTTTTCAAAGTCTAGAAATAGGTGAAAATCTGAGGATGCAGATAGGTAAGGGGGCATCCACAAATTACGTGAGGTGTTTTTCCGGATTTCTGGGCCCCCCCCCCTCCCCCCTGGTGAGATTTCGTGAGATCTGGCCGGACCCCCCCCCCCCCTGTGGTGAGATCTGGTCCGTGAGGACCCCCCCTCCCCCCAGAAATCAAAATCGCCCTGGAAACTTTTGTTTAGGTCACAGCCTCACTTTTTGACGCCTAAAATCGACTTTGGCACAAATTGTAGACCTTTTTTTTAGCTCTACTGTCAAAATTTTTTTCGCAAAAATCTCACGTGAGATTTCCGTAGACCCCCCCCCCTCCCCCTTGGTGAGATCTGGTGAGATTACGCCGGACCCCTCCCCCCCCCCCCCCCTATTTCACCTCACGTAATTTGTGGATGTCCCCTAAAGATTAATCGTTACCTACATTGCAGTGGTGGGAATGGGAGACTTGTGATTGGGAGCGTATTACTGAGGAAACAAAACCTTTTTTTTTTTTTTTTTTTAACAAATTTCCTTTTCTCTTTTCGTATACAGCTGTTTTCTAGTTGCTTCAAAAGCTAAAAATAATTTTACTGTTAATATTTTCATCCCATTTCAGGAAATCTAGAACCAGTATTATGCTGTTATGTAGTCTAATATTTTATTTAAATATAAAGATATATGCAAAATACCCAGAATCCCGGAGCGAGGCTAAAGATTGTTGATCGCATTTGTAAACGCTAAAAACGGTACATTTGTGGTAATGACCTTGAGCACTACCCGTCGCGAGGGTTAATGAGCAGACTGGCTGTTTGTATCCTCACACACAACAGCCTTCCAGAGAACAGTGTCCATCCCAGCTACTTCCACTGAGACACCTGTGCAACAATGTTTGGTCGGAGATGTCAATTTACAGAGATAATTTGCATATCTTAATTCGCACCACGACAAGTTAATGAAAGACTGAACTTTTCTCACACTGTAGGAGAACCCCCATAACCTCTCTGTGTTGTTGGAATGTAAAGTATTATGTTAGAAATGTCGAGCTAAGGAGATGTGCCATCCACAAAGAAACACTTAGTTTAACAAGGACCTGATTTGTATCTATCAATGTCTGACAGAGTGGTCCGAGTGTGTGACAAAAATAGAAGACTAGCGGAGTTCCCGGCGTTTCCCGGTATAGTTGGCATAGATTTACCCGTACCCTATTTTTATTCCCGCAATGAGAAACATTTTTACAAAGTTTCATAAAATTTAAGCCAACTTTTTTCGGAATTAAAGAAAACCTAGATTCACGTACACTATTTTCATTCGTCTGAAAAGATTCAAGCTTCGTTAATTTGGTTAAGAAATTTCGTTACTACATTACTCAACAACGCTAGATTATGTTAGAAACTCACATTTGATTCAATTCCGAAGTGAATGGATATTGCTTGAAAGCCAGAGACTTTAACTCCACAGATTCAGCCTTTTATGTAAATATCAAAAGTCAATCCAGAATAATATTATCGTAAACACTAGACTAATGCTGATCGCCAGAGATCATGCTCAAAGAAAATATCTGTTGTTTTTTCGGCTATCTATGGCGTTTAAAAATTGAATATCCCGAATTACAGGAAATAATACTTTAATTTTTGTTTAGTGCACAAAATAGTTATTATTGTAAGTGATCTTATTGCTTTCATTAAAGGCTATTGTCAGAGACATTTAGTTGTGTGTTTAGTGCAAAGTATGGGACATCTAATCCTTCCATCTTAGGGATTTGTCATAACATGTTCAGAATTTCATTTAATGCTCCTGCGTTGTTTAACGTTGAAATATAAGACATGACAAACAACTGAATTAAGATTCTAAACTTTAAAACGGTCAAACCCCTATCGAAATCTGCTCCGTAGTTTCCGAGTGTTTATAAGACCAATATATCCGGTTTTCGTTTTATAGATAAAGATTACACGAAAATCAGCATCCATATTGACGTCATACGTAAGAACAAGCATAAGGCAGCTAGCGTGTCCTGGTAACTCTGACGTATGCGAGAGTCGGAGTGTGTCTTTCTCCAATAGCAGAATTAGTTAACAATGTTACTATTGAAATATAGTCTTCGCGGGTTTTCCGCCGTATATTGTTGAAGAGAGACAACAACGAGCTTTCGGCGGCTGGCTCTGCCGCCATCTTCAGGTTAGATGTGTGCTGCAGGGAGTACCAGCGCTGCACTGGGTACTCCCTGCAGCACACATCTAACCTGAAGATGGCGGCAGAACCAGCCGCCGAAAGCTCGTTGTTGTCTCTCTTCAACAATATACGGCGGAAAATCCGCGAAGACTATATTTCATCGATACGCCGTGAAAGCCTTCGTTCTCACAATGTTACTATTTATTATTGAGATTATGTTTAAATGTTGGAGGGGATCGAGGAAGGAGAAACAAGAAGTCACCACTGGGTTGGCGGACAGAGAGACAACGAGGATTTGTGGAAGCGGAAAGAAGGTGAAACCAAGAGAGAGAGGATTCTGATTCTGGCTGGGAGCAGGGAAGACCGTAAACTTGAAGACGGAGGCTATGGCTTGCCTTAAGTCTTAGTAATATGTTCAAGTCATTTTGTCGACTCGGTCTTTTGTTGTACACATCTGATGCTACACAATTGTAGTATCAAGAGTTTTCACTTCTTCAAGTGACTGTTCCTGCCAGTTTCAACTGCAAATAATGGACGGTAAAGACAATTCGATCTGTTCCATTGTCAACGTGTTTGCACTTTTACTTCACGCAAGTTGGCCCTATAACTCCCTGCAAATTGAATGATAAGCACCAGTTTCTATCGAACCAATGTCGTGGACTTTTATTTTGTTTTGTTTTGATGAGTAAATTGAAGTAACTGGCGCTCGTGGACTTAAAAACAGTTTAGTGGAAATGAAACATCTGTATCACGATTCATTTGTTTACTCGTATTTCGTTGCTTTTGTTTGTTATGTAATGTAAATTGTTAACTTCAGTATTGCTGATCATTTACGTCATTTAATTGCATTATAATTTTGTCTTGTGTCTGATTGACTCTTAATGTAGTATGATGAAAA
This sequence comes from Vandiemenella viatica, assembly GCA_031002005.1. Lineage (NCBI taxonomy): Eukaryota > Metazoa > Arthropoda > Insecta > Orthoptera > Morabidae > Vandiemenella > Vandiemenella viatica. The sequence continues at coordinate 112,894,845 of JARYHS010009186.1, read as the reverse complement.
TTTCTTCCCACTTACTATATTGTTTATCGTGAGTAACGTTGAATACACCAGGTCCATATACCACATAAATGTTAAACGATTGATAAATGGTCAGGTTATAATATTTATAGATTGCATAAATGATTGTAAGTCATTTAGTTACCCCGATCATCCAAACAAGAATAGTTAATTAACTCATTACTCGATAATTAACTGACGTAAAAAGTTTCTCCCACATCATAACACCCTGAGAATAGGTAGATTGTTGACTGTAGCTTTGATTTTGGGGTAAAGTGATTGACACATGTCTCTTTGACAGTCTCAAATCGTTCCACAGTATCTAATGCGTCTGCGTCAAAGAAGGCTTGTCTTTATGAAACAAGTGTTTCATCAGTTCCTTTTTATATGTTATCAAAAGTTTCGGCACGCAACGAGTTCGACGTCAAAACGCGATCGTCTGTTATTAATGTGATTGTTGTTGTCTCCTTAATCTGCAGAACTGTTATTAGCAAATGATGATTTGTGTCCACATTTTGGTGATTGATTGTCTTCAGTGATTCTTCCCCTACTTTAAATTCAGCACACTGCCAGTTCTGGTCAAGAAGGCGAGATCATTTCCATATCCGGTTTAGATAAGAAGTTGTAAGTCGTTATTATAATCAATTATGTTTTCATCAGGCGGTGCGTATTTATTGTCAAATAGCAACGGAAGGGAATTACTTCTAATACATCTCCAACCGAAAACAAACGACAGCAGATGGATGATGTTATTGAAACAAGAAGATCACTAACAGCGCTTGATTTGTGCGAGCTTGTACTAATGTTCATTTCGTTGTTATGAACAATTTTCATACATGATACAAAACATAACTCTAACAGGTTCCTATGTTAGTAAAACATCTTGTGCTGTGAGACACCTTTTCAAAAAAGTTTCAACCGCAACAGGGGAGTTTTTCACAGTCGCGTCGGCTTTGTGCGTGTGCATAATTCATTTCCCGCAAGCAGAAAGCAGTGGTATCTGCCATTCAGGATGTCAGTTAGTGAACGCAGTGAAGTTAAGTAAGATTTTCAGTTGCCGCAGAATGATGTAACTTTTCCTTTTGAGTTGTTCAGTCACAACTTGTACAACAAATGTTACAGACACCCCAGGCCAAGTAAACATTACACTTGTTTCTTAGAGCCTCCAGTTGTCTCGATTTGGTTGCTTTAAATTTTTGGCAGTTCCAAAAAATGAAAACGTAGCTTAAAGGCACTAGATTTGAGTACCGGCTGAACCCCCAAGATCCCACTGAACTCTATTCAAAAGTTCAACTGGAGGAGTGTATGGAGTTAGAATTTGGAAACAGATTAGTGTTTAAAACCTGCGAATGAGTAATTGTATTCTTATCGGCAAAAGTCTCAGTATTTTTAAGGTAACTGTTCGCTCCCCCCCTATTTCTGATTGTAACAAGAACCACAGCAACTATCGTGCTGAACGAATGACATGTGTGGATTTTTTCAGCCATTAGACGGGCTTAATCAGTAATTGGCATTTACAATATTAAATGAAACTACTCATAAAGTGATTAAAATCTTAGTTTAGAATAGTAATATTTGAACACAAAGTCTTCTAATCTTAGGATTAATATTTTTTGCCATTTAGATTACAACGAAACGTCTCTCGCAGTGTGGTTTTACATTTTGTATGGGCATAACAGCTTTTTTTTGATAGAGTGGGGGGTGAACCCGCAGCATTAATTTTGGTATGCGTTGAATCAAAGATCTCTTTGTGCACATATTCTGCATTACTAACCTTCTTCTTTTTGTGTGTAGTTACATAAATATACTGAGATACGAGAACGATTAAAATATTATTCGCAATCTTACTATAGATAATGTTTCCATCAGCTTTTTGAAGAAACAAATATGCCATCATCTGATTTTCAAAACCCTTGTTTCACGTATCAACACACTTTAGTAATGGTTTTTCAAATAATGGAAAATTTGCAGTCTTAACTGCGAACCTCCCATGTAACGCTGTATTTACTTTTAATGAAAGACGAATTTTTTAATTGGAAGATTGGCTTTGAGGGTAGAACTTTATATACTATCACTACTTCCATATGACGTGTTCCTTCAGCGTTGCAATGTTTTAAACCAAGCGTTAACTTGGGTCTGGCTAGTGTCCACAGTAATTTTAATACAACCAGACCTAGAATAAAATTTGAATTTGTGCAGTAGTAGTTCAAATGAAGATCATAATTTTAATTGAAAAATTATCCAGGAAAGTAAATCGGTTGTAATTTACGACGAAGTGAAGCTGGCATTTTTTTTTTTTTTTTTACGTCAGAATGTTCGGGAAACATTTATGGGTGCCAGAACTAATTCCATCGTAATAGTACTTCAGTGAATGTGACCACCTAGTCCGTTTCCTGTTCGTGGTGGAGCCATACGTTGATGGTGATTGGTCTACGTGAAGGAAAGGATTGAGACAGTTATAGAGATTGACTTATCGGATGGAAACACTCGTGTATTCCTGGCGTTGATTGAGATCTTCAAAGGTGAGTGCATACAATGCATGATACCTACATCAGAATGTGATTTTTTAAAATGAAATTGAGACATTGAGAGACATCAACAACTGAGTACATTCAATTCACGTCCAAGCAAGGATCAACTGGTAGGTCGCTTTTGTTTATAGCAATATAATACTCTAATATTTTGTGTCAGTACTAATGAGTAACGCACCATATAATAGATCAGTATAACTGGAACTTAACATACATTATGCAGCTTTAATATAAAAACAGCAGGGGAATGCATAAGTGAGATAGATGTCATTTATTGCTAGTTAAGCGATAATATTTCTTCCCTCATTGTATCATCTTGAAGATAACTCCGAAGACTTTAGGACTAAACTTTTGTCTGGACACAGATCGAGACTAATTGTAAATGGTACAGACTAACTGCGAGCCATTGTAGAGATTTTAACTGGTTGCTTTCAGGGAGTTTGTGGAAAGGCCAGTATAGTGAGAATCTTTCATTTTATATATTAGCTGGATACAGGAACTGGTTTTTGAAACTCTAAGTCACTAAAAATTATAATCTTAAAAATTTCCACAAATAAAATGAAGAATTTAGAAACAGTTCCTCAATTTGTTATCATGTTTTGTGGGTTTATGTCCTATGTTTAAGTTGAGAATTGTGGTAAATGTTAGTGTAACATAGTTTCTTAAATCAACATTGACATGATATTTTTGCCAATTTCACTCACTGACTGTTAAATTTGTCTCCTGCATCAAACTCAGTATTAAAATTTCGAAACAGTGTAACTCAGAAAATGCTGCATTTAACTTACAGAATTAAGAATCATATGGCTTCTTTAGTGCAGGTATTTCTTTTTATTATGCGCTTTTCCATAGGCCTGAACTCCTGAACTCCGAAAGCGAAATATTTTTGTTTGGAAGACGAATTTGTAAAATCTATGAAGGAATAGAGATACAGTTGATCCTTTTCAAGTAAACTATTTACTTATGTAATAATAAACATTAAAAGCGCCAACCAACCACGAATACGCTCAAGATGTTACTCTCTGTAATAAAGAATAAACATGTGATATTTTCTTAATACAATTTTACATCATTTAAGTTACACGCATTGAATCACATAACATTAATAACTACCATTCATAGGCTGTAAGATTCCTAGTATTTCACATATCTAATGTGTGTATCAGTGGAAAATCATTGAGTTATGCAGTTTTAAATTATAATTAGGTATTATTAATATTGTTGAGTGAAAAATGTTCCATTCTACTATTCTCCATCCTCGGACTTCAAGGAATGTTGATGTCTAGATCATCAGAGCTTGGAAAGGATTTGGGGAAGGGTGGGGGTGAAAGGAACGTGAAGGAATTTGATCGTATCCTTTTGATGGAACCATCCCAGCTTAAGCTAGAGTGATTTAGAAAAACCATGGAATGGATAATCGGTAAAAGATTTGAACATTCGTCCTTCGTTTCAGATCTCAGCCATCGAGCTGGTTTTCTAAACACTTCTTAATTAGCTGGGTGAGTAAATGTTAAAGCTCTGACCTGGCTTTCGTTTACCCCGCCATTGAAGAGGCGAAAACCCATAAGCAAAACAAAAAGTACCTCATTCTTCGAAATAATATTAATAAATGCCATAAAATGAGATAAAATACGTACTAAATGAGATACTTTTCATGAACTTTTCATGAAAATGCTTGAGAATCAAAGGCGTATTTCAGATTTTTTAAAGATTCACTTGCACTTAAATTTATTCTAGGAAATTGAAATGTCTGCTGCGGTACCGAAGCAATCAGATGGATACACCTAATACTAAAGTATTCCCAGGTGGAACGCACATGTATAGTGCAGTCATTAACCCACCACGTCTCCCTAATTCACCCATGCGGGCTTTGGGGAGTAAACACAAACAACATGCACACAAACAGCAATTAGCGCTGCGCAAACCTGTCAGATACAAACAACAAATTATGTTAAGTTCGGGGGAGAAGGTCACCTGACACACGTTTTAGATATAGATAATTAAAGTTAAGGAAAAATATCATTTTTTATTCATACGTCACTATAGTTACCTACTTAAGGTTTCATTGCTGTAATGACAAAATTTCTAATAAAAATCTTCACATTAGATCAAACACTATAGAAATTTTTGATGACGCAGAAAACCTTTTGCATGTGGCATTTAATTTATCTACTGTTTGTCTTATCATTAAATATCATGTGGAATCGAAAATATTCTTCAATTTTTATTTTTATTTTTTTTATTTATTTTTTATTTTTTTTTACCTAGATTCGTTAACAGTACAAAAATATGTTTCTCCACAATTCAGATTTCAAGTAAAAAAATTCATTGTTAAACAATGGTAGCAATCAGTGCTCCCATAACCTGTAGAAACGGTAAGAAACTGAAACCTAAATTATAACCATTAAAATCTAATATCTCTTGTACTTCCAATGTGATATTATTCGTACTTGCTCAGTAAATTACAATACTTAGTTATAATCATTGAATAAGCGAGAACCTTTTTTTTTTACCTGCATCATGCTTCGTGTACTATATGTATTTACTATATAGAGGCACACGATTATTAAAAGGTTATTTTACTGTTACATTTCAGTTTTCAAAATGAAGTCATTATATTTTTCGACAAATATTTACTAATCGGAGAAACAGTATCAAATGCGTATCGTCAGTTCATTTATGATATGTTTGAAGTAAGAAGGATCTTGGTTGAAATATTAAACTGTAGAAGAAATAGCTTCGCTTGTCACCTGCTTTGTCCTTCTGACTAGTGAACCGCCTTGACAGAAAGGAAATTGGGAGGTAAAAGGAGCAAAGTAGGACCAAAAATAAAATTTATAGACACCAGTATAGGCAAGCACTCCTGTTACCACTTGAAGCCAGAGAAACTAAATGCTTGGAACACGTGCATGGTACCTGAAAACATAGTGATTGAGAAGAATAAGAATTACGTAGACAGTTTTTTAATAATGGTAAAAATGTATTCAATGCCTTGACTTAAGGGGGTAGGTACACCTAACACATACAAATATTTGACAAAGTTGAGATGTCATTTTCTCCAAATCTATTTAAATTTGAGGGTTCAAATTTCATAGCGCCATAGAACTGTTATAGCTAGATATAAAAATTGATTTTTAAAATAAAAATATTGTTTAACAATAGGATAATGTACCATCCAAATTGACAGTGAAAAATATATTGTTGTAAAGGGTTTTAAAGATAAAAGGCATAGTATTCGAAATTTTTCAGAATGTTCTTTTAATATTGTAAACTAATATCAAGGCAACAAGTTGAACCTATAACATATTGGAATCTATATTTTTTATTAATAAATTTTTTTGTCAAGAAATTAAATTTTTTGCTTAAATATAAAGGCATAATTTTCATTGGGGAAAAGCTGCATAAACAATAATGGTTCAGACTGTAGTACTTAGTATGTAGAACATGTCCTGCAAATTTGAAAAAGATCTATGCATATGGAAAAAAAGTTTAAAACCATTTGATGAATTGCTGTTTTGAGATATTTAAGGTTAAAGATTTGGATCACCTTCAAGTGCTGTAAGATTTAAATGGTTGTCAATCGTGCAGGGCATTGCTTAATCACACATAATTCCCACACTGTTGAAGATATTGAAATAATTTTTTCACTAAAATTAAGCCAAAACTATAAACTGTTTTTGTGAATAATAAAAGAAAATAAATTTTTTTTGAAACCTGATAGTGTACCTACCCCCTTAACACTGGTTCCAGGAAATTCGTGTTGTTTGTTTCAAATATCGCACAAGGAAACATTTATATAACTACTGAAGTGATTCTTCAAAGAAAAGAGTTTTACAGTCTTTGTGGTATTTAACATTAGAGTTTATTGATCTTCAATAATTTCATTTGCGTTATTAAAAGTTACTCAAAAAGATTTGGGTGATAGTGTTGAAATGGTAGAATACCACTGATGTCGCTTTACGGCGTTTTTAATGAAGCGAATGTTTGGAAGACTGTTTTTTTCTCACTTAGTAATCAACTATAAACAGTTAATAAATTTGAATTTGACTTGAGTTAAAGGAAGTAGCATCACTGTGGTTCCTGTTTCGAAATCTACAAGTACTAAAACTAACAGGGAGAGGACTTCGGTGTGGAAATCGAAATCGGAGAACAATCAACATTGATTAATAGTATAACTCTTTAGGAATCTCACCCTAATACGGTTCGTCCTGGTGGGCCTTCGTTTACGAGAAACTGAGAATTAAAAACTGTGAAATTTCATATAGCTTATCTATAGTTATAGAGAAGTTATACTAATTAACGTAGCCGCGTGGTTTAATGGGTGTTTGAGAGTCGATAACCGTTTGACGGAAACAATTTTATTTTCTGTGTGCTTTTCTTTTCGATACTATTTGCTGTTTATAGGATTTGAGATTCATTTTTACAAAAATTCGCTGAAATAGTAGTTTTCGCTGAAGGATGAACATTTTTTTTATACACAGCAAAAACATAATTTATTCCCTCACGGAGAACATTTCATAGAAGATATCCTTCCACAGCCACAAATTTTTCTGATTATTGAAGTGGGGGAAAGCATATTTCATTTACATTTGTGGATTTTCAGTGGTGATTGTCTTTTGCTTGTGAAAAAATAAATTCTTTTTTTCCTGCTTCCAAAAGAGAATATATCGGGAAAGAAACCGAGCGAAAAATAAACACAACAAGTGTTATGCTTTGTGTGTGCTTGGTTCGCTAATGCCTTTGAAAACTTGAAAGTGATAGCCTAAATATGAAATAAGAAAATTTGTGGAAGTAAGCGGAAAGAAACTTCCGTGTTGCTCTGGCTGAGTGGAATAAATTTAAAACTTTTGAGTGATTAATTGAGTTTGTGATATTAATACTTACGAATATCGCCCTTAATTTAAGACGCTAGAATGTGGAAATGTAAATGGGGCATGAGGATAGAGGGTGATAAAGTTAAGAAAACACGCTGAATATTCATGTATTAATTAATATAATTCAGACCGATCTTAAATATTTTTTTTTTTTTTTTTTTTTTGAAAATGTTGCCTTCTACTCCTAATATTGCGGTTCAATACCTTGTAATGATGAAACACGATTTTCTTTAAAAAATCCTTCCTTGTAAACTGCTATTTGGCATATCATTTCAGTATTTATTTGTTTTCTGTCAACTTAGAGCTTAAACCTGAAATAAATATTACCGGTTACATTTTAATAAATATGCATGTGAGTATTATTATTGATAAAAATACCAATACAAAAATTTTGCAGTAGATTTATGTATGAACTAGGAGCAAATTACAAACCACAGAAATTACTTTAGGTTATTTACTCTCTTCCTTTTTGTGTAAATATTCTCTACATCAGCAGTAAAGAAACAGTTCTTGTGTAATAGGCTTTACCGTAACTTTGATGCCTTTTAAGGACATTAAAAAATAATTGGGAATGGCGTAGTTACTTATGAAGTTACATCTAAGTTCTGGGAAAATAAGAGGGTCACGTGAAAAAGTCAGCCAATGGTAATTTCCATAAAGCGGAGACCAACACAACTCTTAATTAAAACCACTGATGTCCTAAGCTGGACTCAAACCGGTGGTCCTCTGTACAGGATCAAATTAATTAACTTTAGACGATCAGAAGTAATTCTTCCTCTTTTAAAGGCTAATCCGTATGTTAATGCGTCAGCTAGTTTCAAATGGCTGCATCCGTCATTTTCTTGAGGATAGATTTTATTTAATTTGTGGGGAATCCTTATATACATCATTTATCTAATTAAAAGCCTAGATGATTAAATTACATAACTTTTTGCCGTTCACTAATCTCCGCCAGAGGTTATTACCGTAATTCCAGCGAATACTCCAGTCGCTATGACTTTTCCGTGCTGGAGTTTGTTAGTTATAGCACTTGCGATAATTAAGAAAAGTCGTAAAGGTGTGACTGCGCGCTCTGAGAGAGAGCATAATTAACTTTTGCAGTCGAGAAGACGCGAGCTGTAAAGTTTGTCCGGTGACACAAATTAGAGATGCGCGTATGCGGACACCTCTCGCCCGCCGCTGAATTATTCGGCGAGGCTTTACAAGATTTACCAGGCGTCGCTGAAATATTGAGCGCTCCGCACGGAGCCGAATCTCCGCAGCAGACCTCGCCTTGGCCAGTCAACAAGTCAGCTGGAATGGCTGTCGAGATGGTCTCAAGAGACTGCGGACATGAGTGGCCACTGCAGGACGTTGCTAGTGCTCTGCATTGTGAGACTCCGTAACGTACTGTACAATCAGATCAGGCAGGAGGTGGAAAACAAAACCAGCTACTCGTTTTTTGATAGTGGAAACATTCATCTTTAATTTCAGTCTCACAATGTATCTTCTAGTTAAAAATTTTGAATATGGAATGTGGTGCTAGTTACAAACCAGAAGCAGCAGCTAGCTTTAATAGCCAAAATACCAATCCTGCAAAACAATTTCCCTCAGAAACTGCAAGTCGTCTGATTTCTTATTAATGAGTACATAACAGGGGTGATCAGAAGCTAAGGTTACAAATCAGGTAGCGAAACGTGTACATTTTGTTTCATACAACCAATACAGCCAACATATAGTACATACGTTAGATAATTTTTCAACATAGTCTCCACATCGGCATTTGTTACTTCGTGGGACGAGTTTCAATATTCCTTCCTGGTAAAAATTCTGTCCTTGCATTGTTCAGCATTGTTGTCGCGAAGTGTTTCATCTTCTGGCCTGAAGAGAATCTTCGGCTTCCCAGTTTCTCCTTCAAGGTTAATATCGCCTGCAACGAGGTACGGGCTGTATGCAGCGTGATCGATGATGACCCAGCGAAAACGTTCAACTGAGATCGTCGTCGGTGACGTTTTCTCTACCGTCCGCAAACTTTCGACACCATTCATTGACATGCTGGCGAGACATTACAGTCTCTCCGTAAGCCTCTACCGGTGAATTTAAGCCGCAGTTACATATTTCATCCACAGTAATCGAATAAATAATCGGATATCTTCGCCAGACCAGATTTCCTAACGAGTCACCATTTGTATTTACCTACAACTAGCGCTGTAGGTGACGGGCAGATGAAACTCTGCACAGTTACCAACCGCATGTCTTAGAATTATCGCACACTACTAATTTCTCTATGACGAACGACACTCCTGGAATATCAGCCTTGTAACTTGAGTTTCTGATCAACCCTAACCGCTTCTAAAAACCTAATTACAGAATAGATGCAATGCAACCTCCCTGGGTGGTCATCCGGACAACGTAGCTGAACATGCAAGGACAGTATTTTTACCAGGAGGGAATATTCAAACTCGTCCCGTGAAGCGACAAGTGCCTAAACCCTTATGGAGAGTATGTCGAAAAATAACAAAACGTATATACTGCCTCCTGGCTGTATAGCTTGTTCGAAATAAAATGCACAAGTTTCACAACAGGCTTTGTAGCTTTAAATTGTACTCGACACTCGCGTAATTTTTCTGTTTGGATACGCTTTTAATAACAGAGGAAAATACGAAATGATGCAGCGTTACCAGAAGACACAGATAAAAACTACGTAAATGTGAGATAAACACATTAAAACGTGAAGAAGAATAAAAACAAAACAGCAAAGAGCAATGTTTTGATAAATGACAGTTGGGGCTCCGTACACAACGCAACTTCGAAATGTCGTAAGCTTTTATACTTTAAGTATCGTGCAGGAAAATCAAAGAACAGGTCATCATAATTTTTCAAATGCCCGTTTCTCATTGGAAGGTGTTGAGGAGACTTTTATGAGGGCCACCAACGAGGCGTCGTGACACAGCAAGTGCAGGCGTGACGCGTCGCGTCACCCGGGGTGCACTGTTGGTGTCTCTGTAATTCACGACTCGACAGTCGATATTGCGCTGCAGCCACTGTTTCGAGGGATCGGAAATCGACTCTCGCCAGAGAATGGCACACCGCCCACCATCCGCATTGACCCGCCTGCCGCTCAGAGTCCTGGGTTCGATGCCTAAATCACTGATTGTTTCCACGGGGCACAGTAATTTACTGCTTTTGAAGTTCACTTGACGATACTCTGTCTCATTGCGACATGAGAGCTGCGTTGAGTCACGTGCTGTGTGTTTGGTCGCTGTATTTCTAATAGTCTTGCGGCGGACTACCCACGAGTGTATAACCTATCTGCCACATACGCTAACGTTTGGCCTTTGTGCCAGCTTTGTTACCCCCTAGGCTAATGAGCTTTTAATTACATAGCCTGCTAGCATGGGAGCTAACGCTTTTGATTCGCATTATCGACTTCATCGGTTCGAATGCATCAGCTAACGAGGGCATTCTTAAGTGGTAAGTGTTTTCTCTAATGGGGTTTATGAAGAACTGTTGGCGCTAGTTGTTGAGAACGTGCAAGAAATCCAAGTTGAATGTAGGACTTAAATAAGCCGAATGCCTTGTGTTATACATATAACTCGCTAAGCAGCCACCACAATGGGTCCGGGAGGTACAACAGGACCATGTTCGAGTTTCATAATCTCTGCCTCATATACTACAAATTTCACAAAAAATACATATACCGTTGAAAACATTACTTCTACGAATCGCAGACAGATGACAACTCTTAAGTTCCCCACCCTTTACCCAGAAGCTGCAGGAACTGAAAATCCTGCCATTATGAGAATCCGATAGGGTCATTTCACAAATAAATTCCGTCTGGTCGTAATGACCTAGCGAGAGGGTTTCAATGGGCTGCGCATTCCGCCTCTGTGATAGGCACCTTAACCTAACCCGGTAATCCTACCGGGTACAGGGGACCTGCAGTTTAACGTTGAAACAGTACCACGGAATTTCACCTGGGTGACCGATCTTCGCTCGGAATCTTTCGTTTTCTGTTCAGTATGCAAGATTTCATCAAAATCTTTCGAGGCGTTTGTGAGAAATTAATTTTACCTATATACAAGAGTTGCTCATATTACAGTATTAGATCACTACTGGTAAATACCGGGATGCTTCCTTCAAAAAGTACATGGCCAAATTCCTTCCCGTCCCGTCCCGTCCCGTCCCTTGCTCTCAGTCCTTTCCCGCCCCTAATGACCTCGACTTTGATGAGCCATAAGCAGAAAAACTTTTGCGAGCATCATCACAAAAAAATAATTGGACAGACAGCGACTTTACTGTACGGTTAAACTAATGTCTACTCCACTGTTCACATGCGCTAGTGCTACGTGCCTTCGATATTTAGATTCTATTCATTATTGCAAGTAATCGTAATGAATTTACAATCTTTCGCGATCGGCCACTGTAGCCATCATTCAGATCTGACTATCGCATATAAGACTGATACGCCACACCCGTAAATTCAAGTCAGTTTTTGGCTCGCAACTGATCGTTTCGCTGAATGACTCAGAGATGGTGTTAGAAATATAAGATAGAGGGTCGCATGTTGCCTCCTGGTACTTATTTTGTTCCTGCGTCCCTACGTCAGCCATCGCAGATCAAGGGGCTGACGATCACCCGCACATGTCACTCCTTCCACTTTCTGCACCACGCACACGGTAAAATTAGAACATTCATCACAGTTCACCGCAACAGTAATTAACCCAACAACGAGCCTTTTCATTAAGATCACACAGAAAAGTCCTTGCTACGTACTGATTGCTATTGTGAACGACTGAGTTTTTTCATTATTTGTTAGTAAACGATGTGCATAATTCACTTTGCTGATTGAGTTTTATATTTGAATATTTAATTTGATTTATTTTGTGTGAATTAATAAATCGTTTTATTTTATATTTAATTAATTTGAGGTTTCCAATTAGGGGTGATGATAGTATCCCAGCCTACCCCACGTATTTGATTATTATTAATATTAAAAATGCTTTTACCAATTTTGCTGTGGTTATATGTTTGACCAATCCCACTAGCGCCCAAATAAATTATCAAGAGTTGGCAGTCAGAATAGTTAACCGTTTTAAAAATTATAAACCCCAAGAGGAAAAGTAGTAACATCTCAAAACACAAAGCACATTAACCCAAAGTTTAACTACTTTTGAAGTTCCAACTCTCTTAATAGTAGATATTTTTGTTTATATCACAATTAAATTGATCAGGAGCAATGTTTTTATTTTTTTAAATACTTATTTAGTTCCTAGTCTTAGAGAAGCTCGTTAGATTTTCTTGCTATTGCCTGAATGATGATTATGGCAGATAAAGTTAACATCGGCATTTGAACAATAACAATTTCAGTATCTTAGGTTTATTTACTGCTAGGCGAGGGCAGTTCAACCAGGCAAAATTTAATAGTGTGCTTTTTTCATTAACTGTAAAAATCTAATCCACAAAGTCGAAATTCCAGAATAATTGAGTACTTCCTGAAAAAAAACCTTGGAAGGCAAAAAATTACAAAACTAAAATAATCACAACATCTGGATTAAAAATTGAAAAATTTGAACGCCAGCATATAGATTAGCTTCTTTTTTTGTGGGTGCGGGAATTGTATTTAGGTAGAATGTAGAATTAGCTATGTAAGTCATTTTTATGTATAGACGATACTGTCTATAACTTACTAATGTTGTGAACATGTTCTAATCTCCTTTAAATGCTCTTTCAATTCCATAGTTTGTTACTTAGATCGCAGTTTAAAAACCTACTTTAACCTTCGTAATGTCTTTTTTATTATCATGAATAGTAATCCTAGCTTGATGATTTGCGATACCCGAGCACGCTTCTGCAAATAAATTTTTTACAGCGACTCCTTTTCTGTTTGACTTTTTCCACCTTCTCAAATCTTCTATACTGTATTGCTTTTCTCTCGTTATTACGTCTTGATTTCTACCAGAGTGGCAGTGTTTTCAGTAAATGCTGTTTCTCATCACATCCAAGCGATGAGATGACAGCGAATTTTCTATCTATGGAGCAATGTTTCCAAACCTTATACCGATTGTAATTTACGCCTAAAAATCCTGACAATTTATAACAAAAAATCTGTTGAGGTGTTACATGTTGCTAGGGAACAATAATGATCTGTTCCATCTTAATTAGGAACCATCACATCATTATTCTCTAGTAATTCTATGAAACTATGGAAACTAGTTTGTATGTATTGCTGAATAGTGAGTGAATCCTCCGGGTCATAATGCAACACTCAATGTGGCGCTGCTATACGAATATAGGTATGTCATTCACTCTCTTTCAGATAAATCCTACCATAGCCGATAGTGATATTTAGAATACTTTATATTATTTATTTATTCACTCCGAACAAGAAACAACGTCTGTCATAGAATCACGACAGCTTGTCAACAGATAATCTGTCGTTTGATGCGATATTTCACTTCTTCATAACCCGAACTAGTATTTTCATTTCTACGTAAATATCCATTGTTACATAAATTTTAGCTTATCAGATTAAGTTTACCTGTAACGATTAAAATATGTCGATGATTCAGCTATATCAATACTGGCTGTGAGTATTTTGTCCTTTTCACGAAGCTGTTCAAACTACAACGAATCACCCAGAAGTTCTATTTATTCTCTCTCTGATGTAGTATCATTGGTCTAATCCTGATATGTTGAGTTTGGTTCAGTAGAAATTTAGTAATAGGTGTCAGAAGCCAATTTAATTCGGTAGAGACCACACTGCGATCATCACTGAGGTTTTTTGGTTGCTTCTAAGTATGGTCTAATCATGATTTTACCATAAATGCGCGTATGTATTACTTTGAACCCCAAGTTAGATCCAGCCGAAGGAGGAAATCGGTGCAGCAAATTGCAAATGAAGTAACGATTATTGGAGTCCTGTGAGCAGTGTAATGTGAAGTGAATCTTACCACACCATTTCCAGAAGGCTGTGCCATGAAAGTCTACTTAGTTTCAATCTCTGAAACGACTTTCCTTTAACAGCGAGTCGCCGACAGCTATGATTGGATTGGAGTCGTTCCAAGGAGTCGTAAACTCACTCAAGAAGGCAGCAAGTGATTACAAATGAAGAGTCCTTTTTATCTTAGAGGATGTGCATTATTTGATTTAGAGGCTTGTCTTTTGTTGATTAAATATCACATGTGTTTTCGCAATTTACTGAGCCTCAGACCATCACACCCTTCATGTACATCAAATTTAACAGCCTCCCATAAAGCGAGAATGTTCTGTAACTTGCTGCTATACCTATTTCGCTTTATTCCTGGCACTGTTTTGTAGTAGGATAATTTTTGATGGAGTCTACTGAGGGGAGAGACGAGACAAGTTAAAAAATATCTGTTGTTAGAACAGATAATCACAATTCTTACTGTATGATTCTTGCTGTTAGATGGATGATATCTCTTGAGCAATAGAATATGAATATTTCCCTGATGCCTCCTGTTATAATAGAATCTTAACTAATGTAATGATGACTCCCCGTTTTAATCAATTGATTTCATTCTATGATAATAGTTCTCTTTATCCGTTCTGCATAAAACTTGGTCTGGATTTTATGGAAGAACAAATGTACTTGTTAGAATAACAATGCTTCAGTGATCCAGTGAATAAAATTACTGCTATCCTTGAGTTTTTATACTGTAGTTCATCCCTTAGAGCACGACTTCAAGAGAATAAATATATAGCCGTGATAGATAACTCCTAGATCTGCGTGTTGGTCATGTTTATCTAGGAAATTATCAAAATCTAGCCAAAAATTCTGTATATCCTATCTTCCAAGACACACAATATTTTGTAAAATAATGTGATAAACCAGAGATTTGAATAATTTTAGCTACTTTCCTTTATAATTCTCTTTCTTCAATTACCTTTTAACAATATTGTCAGGAGTGGCATTAAAAGTCAAATCTACATTGTTAAATTCTGCTAACACCCATGTTATGTTTAAATTTTTATTTTCGCTATGAAATTTCTGCCATACACACTAACATGTCGAAAATGATGTAACTGCGTATGGCGTTCTTAACTCTTGTCATGTGGAACAAATTTTATTTATATTTTCGACACAGCAGTATAATAGTTATAGTATTAAAATTATCAATGGAATTACGAGCAAAGGCTAGAAGTAAACCTAAAATTTATGTAGATCAGATCTCAACAAGATCCGTTACATATAAAAACACAGTTTATGTGATTAAATATTGCATTTGAAGAGTGCCGTTAGAATTATCGGTATTTTCAAAGATATGTTTGAAGAAAAACCTCATGTAAATCGAAAATTTTAACTTCCTTATTGAGTAAAGTATTAAGACAAACAGGACGACTACTGAAGGATTTCAGGTTACGATTATTTATAACATTATCTAATGTGGCTATGAATCCAAAACAAAGTATTTTCCGGCGTTATTACGCGTATATTAGACATTTAGTTTTACAATATCTCATAGTAGACAAAGAAGCATCAAGGTATTTGCAAGTGGAAGGATAGAGCGCTTGAACACAATGGCAGTTCTAAGTATCTGGATGCAACTTGTACCAGTCAGAGAAATAGTGAATACATTGCTGTAATATCAGGTGAATGGTCCCATTTCGTAAATCCTTACATCGTAAAGTAACAGTATCGCAGTGGGATACACTTACTCAGAATGTGCGCACAACAGCTACAGTGCTCTGTTATTCAAGTGGTGAATTTTCGAGCCATGTATGCTATAGATCTGTACATGGAAACAAATTAATTAATCGTGACAACTGGTCAAAGGATGTTTGAAGCAACGGAGATACTATATTCTAATACGGCCATAGTCACAGATGATATTCAGCGTAAAATAATTATAAATGTATACAGACTAGAAGTTTCAACCAATTCAGCTCATCCTCTACTTGAGCGTTACCTGCTATCTAGTCGACTGAAATCCAGCTGCAATTTTCTGCTTTCCTCATAACCTCTTAAAAGTGACGCAAGAAATTCCAGATAAGAGCAACTTACTCTTAATTATCTCAATCATCCAAAACGAATGACTTGAAGAAAAACTGACTCTGGGCAGTGGGCATGAAGAACCTGGATCACTTGAAAGTTGTTAAATAGGTTACAATAAGATAGTGGAAGATTCAAGGACAATTTGAAAAGGCTGGTCTGCGTGGAAGAGGAACAGATCTTACGCGGATGTGGCGAATAGCAGCCAACAAAGTATTTGTTAACCTGCTCTTTGTGCCATGTTTAATTATTATGTAAACAGTAAGCCTAAATACTCGTACACTATCTGGCAAAAAATAAAAAAAATGAAAATAAAAACTCTAAGCACTCAAAAGAGAGCAAGAAACGAAATGAATATCACGTGTTAAGCGGGTCTATGACGTTATTTCAATGATCACAAAACCCAGTCAAATTGACGAAGAACTTGGCAGCATGAGCTCAGTTATTTGTATGACCTGAATGCATGCAATGATTCAGTTTGGGATGGTGCCATAAAGCCGTTGTATCCTCTCCTTTATTTTTATTATTATTACTCCGCGATTCACTAAAAGTGTGTGGCGGAGGGTGCATTTCACCTATCCGAAAGGGTAATAGTTTGGAAGGGATATACTGGATATGGCAGGAGCACCCATGGGCTAATGTGTGGAACCATCGCAGTATTCGCGTGGAGTGATCTGGGAAAACCATGGAAAACCCAGAGCAGGATGGCCGAAGAGCTTTATCGAAAGCTACTCCTGTCGCATTTTAAGTTTACTCGCCCGGTAAATCCTTTCTATTCCATTCTATAATCGCTCGTGGAAAAAATGAGTACAGAAATGAATCGTTTCTGGCCCTGATTTCTCTTATCTTATTTTCACGGTCATTCCGAGATACGAATGTTGCTGGTAGCAATATTTTTTTTGCAGTCATTCAGAAAATATGTCGGTCAAGAATTTTTCAATTAGCTTCTGTCGAGAGCAACGCCTTCAGTGTTCCAGGTCATTCCAACCTAACTCCTTCAACATCGAACTTACGCTTTCCCTTCAACTATATATACCTGTCACGAATCGGGCGGTTCTTCTTTGGACCTTTTCTAATGCCTCCATTAACCCCTTTTGATGGGGACCCCATACAGAGCAACAATAATCTAAGTTAGGACGCACTAGTGACTTATAAGCAATCGATTTAATATCCGGAGTGTATTACTTTAAATTACGACCTAGAAATCGAAGCAAACGATTTGATTTCCCAATTGTATTCTCGACATGCTCATTCCACTACAAATTGTTACAGATTGTTACCCCTAGGTATATAGCGGAATCTACCCTTCTAAGAACAATACCATTAAATTGTATATTCAGAGCTAAATGGTGTCACCTTTTCACTTACACGTATGACTTGGCACTTTTTAACGTTCAATTCCAACTGCCAGTCTTTACAACACCCAATTATTTTCATAATATCGTCTTGTAACAAAGCACAGTCTTCCTGGGTTTTGATTTCACGATAAATAATAGCATCATCGGCAAATAATCTTTTCATCCCACTTATTATGTCACACAAATCATTAATGTATATGAGGAAAACAACAGAGGCCCTATCACGCGTCCCTGGGGAACCCCAGAAGAACTCATCTCGGTAAGTGATGAACGCTCACCGTCGAGAACTACACACTGTGTTCTGCCCTTCGGGAAAGTCTGAAACCCAGTCGCATATTTGTCTAGATATGCCGTAACCATGAAGTTTCTTAAGTAAACTGGTGTGAGGCACAGTGTCGATAGATTTTTTAAAATATCATAGAACTATATCAACCTGGGATTGCCCATCTCTTGAGGCAAGCTGGCTCACAATTGTTGTAACTGGCCCTGGAAATATTTGAACGTCATGCAAACTGTTCATAGAGATAATATCTGGTTTGACGACGAGCATTGTACTGTTGGAAATGGGATCACGATATTGTCGCAAGAGAGGTAATACATGAGGCCACATAATGTCCGTGACGTACCATTGTGTCGTTGTTCCCTCAATCACTACCAGCCATGATCTTCTCACACCATGACGCCAGGAGTAACACCGTTTTGCATCTCCAAAACATTGGAAGAATACAACTACATACGTCGTGTCTATAATTTGCGACGATGGTAGTGTAAAATCGCTATACACAATGAATGGGTCGCATTGTGTCCAACGATGAATCGTGGGCCTACACTACCTCGGAAGACCATCGCTTCATTTCGTTTCCTTGTCTCCTTTTGGATGCTTCACTTTTTTGTCAGGCAGTGTTTGTGTAATTGTCACTGTTAATTTATTATTATTATTGAGTGCTGCTGACAGCAGTAATGAAGGAAATAGGAAATATATTAGTAATGTTGAGAACACAGTAAAATCCTGCCGAAATTTTTAAGTATTATTTTCGGATACCTCAAAACATGCGTCATAAAAGCACAGCTGTGATCTATTTTTTCCTGTTATAACAACTCTACGGAGTGATTTAGAAGCAGAACAAACTTTTATTCAGACTCGTTTATATACAGACACATTAATCACAACATACGACCGGTGAACAACAAACTTTCCGATGCTGTGTGTCTTGTAATTCCTTACAACAAACCCAGAGAGAGAAGGTGTATAGCGTCATCATTTCAAAGCAAACGCTACGCCGAGGAAAACGCTTCCATATTTATGAGTCTGTGAATAACGACATTAAATGCGAAGCAAGAGATGTGGTTGCGCCGCAGAAAATATTCTGCGAGACTTTCCGGCAGACGTTCCGCTGCAAGATTTACGGGCTGACTCGAGCACTGAGATAGCGCTGGTGAGGTGTGTACCCAGGACTCATAAAGGAGGCGCCTAATCCTGGGGAGCGCTACTTCAGACCCCTCCACAGTGACTCAAAGGCCGTCTCAAGGTCCTTCGTTTATAAGCAGGTTATTTACTTTTCCAGTAGTCTTACATGGGTAATTTATTCCGCTTTAATTTTTCTGAGAAGTTCCATGTTGTCCACCAACAAGTATTGCCTAATCTATGAGTAACGGTAAGGCTAGTTCACAACAAAAAGGTTGTTTTAATCAATTTTTTTAACAAGCTATTGTTTGTAATTTCGTGCACTAGCTGATTTATTTACTAGTTGTCAGGGAATCTATGGTATTTACTCGAATGGCTGATTTGATATAATTATTTGCAGTCAGTGATAGTCAAAAATGTATTGAAAAATATAAAAGGATAACTAATGTCTTACATTGGTAAATTAGATGATGGTAATTTGCAGTCACATTAAAAAAGCAAGCGCCAGTTGCGCTGCAAAATCAGGCTCCTCTTAACAACAACCTTACCTCAACAACAGCCTTTATCTATGGCTCCATTGGAAGGCCTTTTTGGCTTTTTAGTATTACTGTAACTAAATAAAAATAATAATTTTATGTGATATCAGTGACCCACTTACAGAGTTTTTTATAGACTACTCGTACCATCTGTATAGGGAACGCATAGATTGTATATTGCCTTTAGCTAGGGAAGGGTTTTATTTTTTTTTTTTGGTGACTGCCATGGCAACTCTGTATGGGGACGCACCGCATAACACACAGAAGCAAGCGTCATTTGGATTCACTCTGAGCCGTATTTTTTTTTTTAAGAAAGATACCAGGTTACCCCCAACTTTACCCGCATGGAAGTGTTTAAGAGTTTTCTTTAAAAATAAAAATAATAATAACAGTAACAAATATTTCAATAGTAAAAAAATTTTTTATACATTCTAAAAAAACAATTTCAATAGCATTTATCCTTCAAAATAATAAAATTATTCGTTTTATGGATATTGGTTTTATTTTGACGATATGTTGATTGGTTCATCTAATATTACTGGAGCTTGTGGTTAAGTAAGAAGCAAAGGCATGGAAGTACCGTCTACAAATTAGGATACTCTTTGGTGTCAGTGAAATGCGAATTTATGACGACAAATCTCAATGCAACTATTCATTTTTGTGGCTAATTACAACAAAGTGGTAAATATGATCTTGGGATAGTTCCTTTTCTTTAAGGCCAATTCTCGGCTATTCAGAGTATAGAGACAATTTAATAAATGACTTAAATATAAAGTTTTTGAAGTTATCTAAGGTATAAATAGCTTCTCAAAAAAGGAGTGATTTAAAAATAAACACACACAACAAAGTAATCTCTCACGTCGACGTATGACAAGAATACTACCAAAGGGATCATAACATGGCCCAAGAGTTACCTGACATGGCTACCTGTGACAGGACAAGTGGTCTGAAGTATCTTTACTAATCCGGTAATACTGCTAGGTAGCGGAGATATCCATATTAAACACGAAAAGTACGACGCTCCAAAAAGTTAGTCACATATAAATAGATACTAACTGGAAAAATTGTTATATTAATTTTTCAGCTTGCTGATTACACACCACTATAAGACATGCACTAGTTTCCACTCGTGGCCACGAGCTCCATATTGCTTGGTGCCCCATCAAGATCTACTCAGTGGTTTTTGAGTGAATTACGTTATACGAATAAATGCTTATTCTACAAAATATCACTCTCATGACCTCCTGAAACTGAAATGTTTCTGAAGGATATACGGTTCTTTTTTACAATAATAATTATAGTAATCAGATATTTTATTTGTGGCATGTCATTCCCTAAATTTTTGTTTTAACAGCCTTTATAATAACACCGACAAATTCTTTACGGCCTGTTTCTACTAAACCAAACATCTCATGGTTTCAGTTCACGTCTTATTGATTCACAAAAATTTTCGGCTATACGTTGCTTCTGTCATCTGCTACATCGTCTGAGAAGTTTAAGCCCAGGTTTAGTTTCAAACATTAGGAGCGTTTAACTCCAAAATGTTACCTTAGAAAGGTCTAAAATATTGCAAAGGATGTAGTAGAGGGTAGGCACAGACGAAAACACCAAGAAGAATATATCCCCTCTGTTGTTTTTTGGAACAAAACATTCTCAATTTTGGTGTTACACTTTTGGTTCACTCTTTCTTGTTTGCTAATGGAATTTTTGACAGCATACGTTTTGTTTAATTTTAACAGTGATCTACACTACTATTATAAATGCGAAAGTGACTGTTTGCTAAGTTTTACGAGTAAACAGTTAACCGATCTTAATGAAATTTGACTAGGATTTTTTATGTATCATTAGGAAAGATCTAGGATAGTTTATCGGGATAAATGAAATATTTCGTCATGAAATATCGGTGTTAGCCCGACGGATATCACGTCTCCCTAACGTTATATCTGTTTCTCAGGCTTTGTTTCTGTCGCTGTCAGTTTGTGTATGATCTGTTGATGTACAGACACAAATCATTATATAGTACAGATGTGGATTTGCGCTGCATCAGATTATTATTTTGTGTTTACATGTAGCTAGCTCACCGGTTTCCACAGGCTTTATATCTTTGCAAAGATCAGCAAAAACAAAACCGTCGTGTACAAAACGGTATTGACATAAGATGTCCCCAGAAAGTGACGTAATTTTAAAACACAAACAAAGGTCTGCCGGAGGAAGTATGGCAGGTAGTTACCCAGAAT
This sequence comes from Vandiemenella viatica, assembly GCA_031002005.1. Classification (NCBI taxonomy): domain Eukaryota; kingdom Metazoa; phylum Arthropoda; class Insecta; order Orthoptera; family Morabidae; genus Vandiemenella; species Vandiemenella viatica. The sequence goes on along the minus strand of JARYHS010009186.1, from coordinate 112,872,915 downwards.
TAACCCTCTCCTCCATTTAGTTTTTTGCTATCTTAAGTCAATACGTTCTCTTTATGAGACAGGTGTAATTGTAGAACGATATGGCGGCGGCTTCTCTGTCATATTATATCGACCTTGTGCTTTTTGGGGCACATTTTAAATAAATTCTATATCTAATCCTAGCAAGTTCACGCGTACGAAGTCGCAGATAACAGCTACTGTAGTAGTTAGATAAACAGGTATTGTGGATCCGATATTTATCTACCAAGGAATTTTAATAATTTTTCGTCGCCCATTCCTCGGCACAGTGGAATTTGTGTAGCCGATTTGCGGACACGTCGTTGGTCTTACAGATAAGGTTTCGGTGCGGCCGGTCTTATCTGGCGGCGCCTGCGGACAGGAGGCTGCACAAAGCGACGTCTCCGACAGAACTTGGAGCCGAGCAGCTGCGGTCTCAGCCAAGACACTGACTGAGTGAGCACACAGACGAGAGTTCTCCGAACTTGCCTCACGCGACCGGCAAACTTTTTCAACCCTCTGCTCCGACGCTCACGGCTGTCTGCGGGAATGTTCCCAGGAACGCTTTACTGTACTTCGCGGAACTATAATACCGAGCTGGCGGAAAGCGACCCGCTTTACAAACGCTCTGCTTTGTGCAAATTGTTATCGCGCTTTAGTTTTACCGCTTACGGTTTGTTTTGCAGAACAGACAAGGTTTTTTAATATGTTTCAATTGTTTAAGTATTGTTAATGTTCGAGAAATATCTGGCGGAAGCTTTTGAAGCGTTCTAGAAATTTGGGTAGAATTTATATGAAGCTATCATCCAAGTCAGAGAAACAGTGTACAGTTTATAGTTAGTTTTTTCGGCAGAGTATTTCACCGATTGTAATAGTATCTGTGGAAGGAGTGTTATATGCAATCTATGGATTGTATCTATGCATGTAAACACCATCGTTCACGTCAAGTTTCTTTGAGAATAAAAACAAGTCTAAACTGAAATTCATTGTGGACTACTTAATTATCGTATTAATTAAACCACAAACAATCTTATAAGTTCCTCCTACAGATTTTCGTTTATGGTTTAAAATTATGTCAATTACTGCGGACATCTTATAGCGATAACATTTTGTACACAAGGTTATTTGTTTTTCTGTTATTTGCGAAGATATATAGTCTTTGGAAGTTCGAAACGGGTGAGCTAGCTACATGTAATTACAAAATCTTAGTCTGGAGCAGCGCAAATCCATATTTCTACTATATTATAAGTTTTATCTGTACATGAAATTTTTGAACTGATCATACACAAACAGGCTGCGAGAGAAACAATGCCTAAGTGGCCGATATTATAGAGTCTTACACACGTTATCCGTCTGTCTGTCACCATTCGGTTTGTTTTCAAAATTTCGCTACAAAATATGTTATTTATCCAGAAAATGTGTCCTGAGTCCTTCGTAATGATACATAGTATTTCGTAGTCAAATTTTATCAAGATCGATTTAGATGCTTGGTTGTAAAAACACAACAAACTTACATAAAAAGTTACTTTCTCATTTATGATATTAGTGTAGATAAAAGTCATCATACGATTCAGCTCTCCAAATATAGAATAAAAGAGTTGTGATCAGCGGAACTTAAATATTTCCAACGTGTGGGGAAATATGTATTACAGCAATCATTTTTATGGAAGTTAATTCACTTAAATGTTCTGAACATACCTCATCGATGTATGTTTACAGTAACGACTATTAAATCTCTGTTGCTATCCAACCCCCGTTATTGATGATTTTTCTTTTACTAGTGTAAGCTGTTCACTCGGGATTGATATTGTCGTATTGTTGTTCATCACAATTTCTGGGAATTTACAACCTAATATACCATCCAAATGTTGACGACTGTAGTATTAACACAATCACAGTTCAGAAAAAAGATGCCATCTTATGTGCAGTAGTTCAACCTTGAAACGGATAGTTTGTGTCTTAGTCATACTGAAATGCAACAAGACATAAGCCAACGTTTCTGTTATCAACGCAATATCATGCATATGAAGAACAGTACAGTGTAAGCAATGATAAATCCATAATATTGGATAATATTTTCTTATTAGGCTTTAATGCAATATTTTAAAAGCAATAATTCCTATGTTTGCAATAAGTATGCTTGTGTTTTACGCTGAAATTTGTTTCATCCTTGAAAACTAAAACTGAAGTCGTTTACCCAACAAAATTCGAATTCACTTTCTACATTCCGATTATTTCACATAGAATTGGGTAGTTCTTTTGTATACTAAATGGTGATTACCTGTTCTCTTTATTTTGATGTTCATGTGTTTAAACAAACTGGAAGCAAACAGTTAAAAAATACGCGATTAGCTAAAACGTGAGAGAGTTAAATGAGCCGTAGTTTCGTATATCTCTGATACGACTGAAGACTAATTTGTTAACAATAAGATTAGCTTTGTTGAAGTACGTATTCTTCTGGTAGTACGCATTATACTCCGTAATACTGTATATGATAGTATAAACACTAAACAGAGGTTGAAATTTCTCGTTACTACATTGCTGTTATGCTTTTTCTTCACTACCCGAAACTGAAAGCTTTCTTCTCAAATTTTGGTATATTTAAAACCATGGTCTCATGGTTTTCCAGGTGACGCAGCGTTATTGTGTAAAGGGCTAACGTTTCGACCAACATGGTACGTCCCTTTTTCCTGATCAGTTCTGTAATTCTCACACTGACTTGGTTTTACCCCGACAGCCAAGAAACCACACGCTCCGGTCATGGAATCCTACGGTTACAATATTACTAGAACTAGTTTGCATTCACACCAACAACAATTAATATTTCCTAGTTGATAACTGTGAATTTTGCTCTGCCCCTGAGCTAAGGAGGCATGCTATGTACCGACTATCATAAACCTAGGAGTGGCGATGGATGCTGTGCAATAACACATTAACACAGTTGCACGCACATAAATAGCTTAGTTAAGTCTTACCGTGAGAAACACGTGCATCACTACTTACTGTGTAGCTGATCAAAGTTACGATCTTCCTTTCTACGTACCTGTAACAAAAAAGAAATCAAAATTAATCTTAAATCATACTCCAATTATTTTTCGCACTAAAACTCCATCCTATAAACTAATGAGTATTCTTTTGAGTACAGTCTTGCCAATGTAAGAAAAGAATCGTGATATATAGTTAAATTCCCATCTCATTCTGCCTAAATTATTTGTACACTAGTTTTTACTACTAAAGTGGCACATTGTTTTGGTTCACGAATGTAACAAAGTATCAGTACAAAAGTGAACAGAACCTATTTATTTTTGCTAGGAGCGAAAATACAATCCAGGGGTTAGATTTTTGCATTGCCCGAGGATAATCTTTATATATAAAGATGAATGTTTGTTTGTTTGTTTGTTCTTCATACAAATCCACAGTTTTCATCCGATTTCGATGAAACTTTGCACACATATCCCGTGAAACAAGGAGAAAACTACTGTCTACATTTGGTTGAAAAATTATCTGTGTAAATAACACATGTTCTCTCATAACTTCGAAATACGGCGATAGACAGACACGTTGGATATGGACTCTTCGTACCATGTTCCCATGTAGTCGACTGGCAGCTCAGTGGTTAAAGCGCTTGCTTACGAACGTCGTGGTCTCCGGTTATTATCTCCGTGGAGGCTAAAATTTTTAAAATTTGCTTTTCATCGTAAGTCAGGCCTGGGCCGTAGGTTATTCGGATTGAATGTTAAACTGTAGATATTAGAAAGTTAGGTGTGAAATGCGAGGCAAATCGTAGGTAGTCTTGCAATGTTGTAGGTGTACACTTTTTTACGTTATAATGATCCCTCAGGTGTTGTTCGCAGTCAGTGCGTGAGTGTGAACCACAGTAATATTATTATAAATACGGAAGTAAGTCTCCGTCTTTTTGTTACGTTTTGACGACTAAATGGCTATATCGTTGTGATGGAATTTTATAAGGAAATCTGTATGAAGGGCACAGGATATTTTTTCCAGTATGATTAACAGTTGTAGTCACGAAATTTTGAGACCTTATCGAATGGTGACAGAAATATGTTGGAAATTGATTCTCTTCAAGAGACAGGTTCGACGGTAAAATGATATAGTGATAGCTTTCCTGTCATATTATGCCGACTCGGTGTTGTTTGCGACCAATCCTTCGTTATCAACAACTTTCTATATTTAATTCTGGCAAAAAAATTCTTAATCCACGCGTACGAAGTCGCGGGTACGAGCTAGTATAATATATTTGTGTATAAAATGACTTACAAAGCAGTAATATTAAATATTTGTGCTTTAAATTATAAATGCTAAAGCCAGTAAAGTAAAATCAGATAACCGTTAAGCATACGAAATCAATATATAGACGTAGAACCATCGGCCGGTAGGGAAAATGCAAGCGACAGGTGAACCGTTAAGAGCCAGCCGGGTAAGCACACAGGTAAGGGAGGGGGGGCGCGTTCTGTTTCCAGTTGACGTCGACGCGTGGGAATGGAAGGGGTAGTAGAGGAGGGGAACGTGACATGGTAAAGCACTTGACTCCCCTGCAGCGAGAAGACTAGCTGGGAGCGGGTTTATACGGCTTAGCGCGCAATAAAGCCGTGAAACTGCGCTTGTCAAATACAGAGTCAAAACTGTTTGTCATATGTCTGGGCGGGCCTCTCGTTTCTCTGATATTACTGCACAGCTATACGATAAAATGTTGCCCACCGAAGTTTTAAGTGACGATAAGATCTTTAAAGCCATCAACATCGAATGGTGCCGGAACGCTTAATCTTGTGTATTGGGTTGTTCGAAAGCGTATAAAATAACGAATCAAAAAAATCCCCGGACCTGGAGGCTACCAGGCAGACGTTGGTTTTCACCAAGCTCCGAAATCGGTAATAATCGAATGTTGCGTTCTAAAATTTGTTGTTATACATAAATTACGTCACTGAGGTTTGCATTACTTTTCCGCCCAGAAGAAGGTAATGTAAGATTTATTAATATTTTTTGTTGTGATCTCTTTGACTAGTTTGGTGCAATCCCTATCTCGCACTAACCTCTTCATCACAAAATACCACAAATACAACCAATTCCTCAATTATCTGCTTCTTATATTCTAATCTCTGTCTTCCTCTACAGTTATTCCCTTCGACAGTTCCCTCCACTGACAAATTAACCATTCCCGCATGTCTCAAAATAAGAACCACCGTCCTGTCTCTTCTTTCTGTAAGACTCTTCCACAAGCTTCTTTTCTCTTCCATCATTTACAAAACACGTTCATTTCGTTCTTCATCCTCCACTTAATATTCAGCATCCTTCTATGCTACAACATTTCAGATGCTTTAATTTTTTTTTTAATTTTTTATTTTTTTTATTTTTATTTTTTTACTAAGATGAAGTGCTCTGGCTCACACATAGAGTTTTTGAAAACTTAATACAACAAAAGAAGCATGTTCGCTTCTATCCCTTGGAAAAGGACTTGGAGATGTGGAACAGCATATTATCGAAACTATAACCAAATCCAGGTTACGGGTTAATTACTTAAAGTGCCTTAAATATAATCAATTCACTTGCACAATTCTACGAAAAAGTATTGTTCACGAAATCAGTTGTTTTCAGTTACCAAATTCCTATTTGAAAATTATTTCACAGAGTAAAATGGGTTCTTTTGCAAAAAGTGTTACAATTTTATTCAAAGTGTCAGTTTTCTTTAGATGACATTTCATTTCTAGTGATAAAATACTCAGTAAAGGAACTCCATAGGATTATTTATTTATTTATTTGTCGCATGGCTAAGTAATTAATGTAATACATATAAATACAGGGTGTTCGCCGGAAAACGCTACCCTCCCAGTCTGTTGCCGTCGGCAACTTGCTCGGGCAGTGGCGCAGCAGTTCCCGCCACACGGCACCGTGAATCACCGCACTGTTTAACACCTCCGCTGCCCCAACAGTGCAGTGACGCAGTATAATGGGACCCTTACATTGTTAAGAACGGTTTCTTTGCATTGTAGCTAGTTTGTGACTTCAGTCTCTTATTAATCAGTATTGTGAATAAACGTTTCTTTGCGGTTTGGCTGGTTTGGGGGCTTCATACTCTTACTAATCTGTACCGTGTTTGAGTGTGAATAAAATTATGGTACATTACAGTTTGAAACAAAGAATATTTCTCTACGATACATATGTGAAGAAGAAGTCGTTTAAAAAGTGTCGCAGTAAATTTCGTCGCGAATTTCCTGGCGCTATACTGCCAGCTAAATCAACAATTCTGCGTCTGGTTAAAAAAGTAAGAGAAACGGGTTCATTTTTTAACAAAAAGAGACTGTCGGTCAACCGTATTCTCACAGAGGAGAAAATTGACGATATCGCTTTTCGACTAGAACAGTCACCCAAAAAATCATTAAGTCAGTTAGGGCAGCGTGTGTCTCGAAATATGTTCAGAAGATGTGAAATGTGCATTACACAAGAGTGTCAACACTTCCAGCATCTTTTATAAGGTAAGCTAATGAATTACGTCACATTTAAATGCTTAGCACATACAAGTTTATGAAGCGTAATTATTATGAAATAGTCCGCGCCGACGGTCGAACAATGCCGGAAGCTGACCGCTCGCTCGCCGGGAGCAGTTTCTTCCTTGTAGCGCTAACAGTGGGTTGCGTTTCCCGGCGAACGCCCTGTACATATAGAATTAGAAGAACGTTGGTAGCATTCACAAATCGATGTCCAGTTGTTGCAGCACTGAAAACATCTTGAAATGGTCCGTCGTACTTCGTTAGAGGATATTACTTGATGGTTTGTTGCACACACTGGGAAGGAGCTTCGCAGTCACAGACAGTAGAATCCTGAAGTCTCCACTTATAGAGCACGGCGTTTCATTTCATATGGTCTGTTGTTAGGCGATTTATTGTGACTCACTGGTCTCTCTTCAGACGGAATTCAGAAATTCAATACCTTCATGTTTCATAGATGCAGAGTCGGCATTTTTCCTTGACATCGAAGTCAAATACAGGTCTATACCAAAAGTAAAAGGACTGATTTTTTTAAAAAAATTTTATTGAAGATATCTTTACAATTCCTTAATCCTCTTCGAAATAGCACCCTAAGGCAGCTACACGCCAAAAATTACGCTGCTGCCATTGGCCATACGCCATCTGGAAGTGAGTTTCGGGGACGCTGTTGAGAGCCCTCGTCGATGCTGCTTCAACGTCCTGGATTGAGTCAAACCGCTTTTCCTTCAGCTGCCTTTTCATCCGTGGGAATAAAAAAAAAAGGTCAGTTGGAACCAGATTGGGGCTGTAGGCGGGGTGCAGCAACGTGGCAACGCTGAATCGGGCCAACAGTTGCCTTCTTCATCCTCCCGTCCAATGAAGGCTCGCATGAGCAAATCAAAGATCAAGACAATGCTGATCGTGTTTTTTTTTACCGTCGCGGGGTGATTCATAAGGAGTTCGTTTCCCCTGGGGAAACTGTCAATTCGTACTTTTACGTGCAAGTGCTAAACCGCCTGCGAGACCGAGTGAATCGCGTCCGACCAGTCATCTCCGCCAACTGGACTCTGCATCAGGACAATGCGCCGTGCCAAGGCGCGCCGTCATGAGGCAACTGTTGGCCCGAATTGACATTGCCGCGTTGCTGCAAACCGCCTACAGTCCTGATTTGGCTCCATCTGACTTTTCTTACTCACATGGATGAAAAATCAGCTGAGGGAACAGCGGTTTGACTCAATCCAGAACGTTGAAGCAGCATCGACGAGGGCTCTCAACAGCGTCCCCGAAACTGACTTCCAGATGGCGTATGGCCAATGGCAGCAGCGTAATTTTTGGCGTGTAGCTGCCTAAGGGTGCTATTTCGAAGAGGATTAAGGAATTGTAAAGATATCTTCAATAATTTTTTTTTAAAAAAATCAGTCCTACTACTTTTGGTATATACCATGTATATCATGCCATACTGGATTTCTGAATTTAAGACGAGTAGGTGATAGGTCACTCAAGAGAATGTTATCCATATACAGTGACTTTTAATCTTTGTTGATGTTGTATTCATTCCTACTACGTTAGCACAGAGATTAAGTGATTTAGGATTTGGTTTGATTGATACAACGAGGGATAATATTTCTTCAAATAGATATGTTTAAACCTTACCGCGTTTGTAGTATAAATCAACTGAATATTTCGTATTATTTTATTTCAGATTTGGAAAATACAGGTACGTACTAGTATAGAACGGTTATAATGATAAAATCTATAAAAATAATCATGTCTGGTCGCGTAATGGACTCTTGCATTCAAAATTGCTTTTATGTATTTGGTAAGTTGATGTTGCTCTTATTTTCCTAAAAACACTGAACCTATCATAAATTGAATAGACAATGATTCGTTTATAAATAATGAAAAGTAAAAAAATCAACATGAAACTTAATATTTGAAAGTTATGGAAAAATGTACAAGCCCAATTCTCTTGTGTTGTACAACAAAGTTTTAGTCTGATCGGTTAGAATATTATTTTATAATAGTACTGATTTTCTTTGGGTAGTGACAACAGTAGTAACTGCTTCCGATTGTATACAGAGCGCAATGTTCATTATCATGCTCGTTAGTATTCTGCGTCGATCTGACGTCACAAAACTAGCAGACATAACTCGCGGGAGACCATTTGTATGCGGCAGTTTAGCTGAAGAGGACCATCAACAAGGACTGTACATCCAGTTACTCCTGGACAAGCGCAGTTGGTTTGATAGTATTTATGTCCCCGCACAGAATATTAGGGCTAATGTTTGCCTAGTAACAATACGATGCTTCGGTGTGTATTGCGAACAAACACGAGCAGCCCTCCACTTCGAATCACCCCAATCACCAGCTATCGGGCCGGAAATGACTTCCTGCCACAGACTGATTGGATGTGTCTGGTGTTTATGGGCGACATTTCGACGCCGTTCAGATGTGCGCTAATGGTATTTTAAGTGCTGTTTACTCCTCCGCACTACTTAGGTCATTCAAGTAAAGCGTAGCCATTTTCTGGTTTAGGTTGGGAAGGGAAATTACTGCTGAGAAGAATTTTCTCCTCCGTGATAGTACTGATAATGTTCCCACATTAAGGAACATTCATCTCAAAATCATGTACTGTCCCTATTACTTTACCCTCTATTTCCTATGTGGGGCTGCAGAGAGTAAAATAATGTCTAGAGCAAGGCTGCCCAACAAATTTTAGGGACGGGCAACAATTTCGATTCTAAGTTACCTTGCTGGCCACATAATACATGCCTATAGTTACAATAGCTATTTAAATATAACAAATGATATAAATAACACAGTCTAATTACAATTTTTTTTTAAATGGTAGTCCAGAAGTAAACAACATCAGCGAGACCTTTGTATAGTTTTTTGAGCTAACATATTCTAGACCGCTGTTAGTGGCGGGCAAATCAAAATGCCCTGGCGGGTCACCTCCTTGCCCGCGGCCCTGAGGTTGGCCAACCTTGGTCTAGACTCTAGAGGGAGGAGTAGATTGGACCGGGGTCAGAAACAATTTTTAAGGGGCTTACCTTGCAAAATTACTCTGACCTGATCAACATTGAACTACGAAGATGACCGAAGATGGCTCTAGCATCTACTAAACAAAGGTTATGTTTCCATTAAATATATTCCATGAGCATAGAGAGGTTATTCTGTGCAGATGCAATATTGGAAGAAAAAATGGTTAAACTCTGAGACGACTCTCTTAAAGTTTCGTTACACTAATATCACGTGGTAAGAAATTTCTTGTTGTCAGATGCTTCATAGATGATGAGATTACGTAGGAAACTGCCACTCACTACAGGGAGAGAATATTTGAGCGGGTAACGACATAATACATGTGCTTCAAAATGTGTGGAATTGTATGACCGTGTTGTATGGTCTTGATCTGTGCTAATGTCAGGCAAAATGTTTCTGCAAAAATACAGTCTTCATTTTCCGATAGACTTTCTCGTTAATATTGTCGGCACAAAATTTTTTTGTGGTCGTCAGTAATTGTGTCGTTACATTCTGGAAAATCATACCCGGAGACCATTTTACGTATCTGAGAATTTCCCAGCCCAATTTCTTTAACATTTCCCTTACGGTATCTCTTCTAGTGAATTTACCGGAAACGAAAGTCCCGGTTGTTCGTAGCATCTTCTCCAACACTTTCACGTCTTGGTACGGGGTCTACACAGGTGAGGCGATAATAATACCTTGTACCCTATTTATTTAACCCTGCAGTGGTCGCGCTCTGAAAAGTCCCATTAGAAATAGCTTGAATGGACTTCATATGTAATCCACGCGACCACTCCAGGGTTAACTTCTGGCCTTTATTATGTTTCGGCATAAAAGAAGAAATTTGAAACGCCTTGGAACGCTGTACTCTGGAAGACAATACAGGCTGCAGTTACCAAATTAACCGTATTGGTGACTGTTGAGTATTACTTTCAAGAAATCGAATACACCAATGTAAATCTCCGGGTCACATGTATCGAAAACAAGCATATATTTAAAATAATCAAGTGTAGATATAAGCTCCACTAAAAGATAATTTCTGAGGCAATAAGGTACAGTAGCGATCAGTTTAGGATCGGAATGGTTTTAAATGATTGCGAGTTGTTAATATTGAAGCAGATTCCAGAGAATTAATTCATTTTTTTAATATTTAGAGATTACGTAAAATGCCAATAATGACGGCAAAATCTGTCTGTTAATGGATAATAAAATACTTGAATATAGATACATTCATTAATCATTACAGTCACGGAAATTTTTGTACATATTTTATAGCAAAACATTCGAAAATCTAATGCGACAGGTCTGTTCTCTGTTGTAATTCACATTTATGTTTGGTTAGAATCACTGCAAACAGAAAATCTCTGGATATATATATTTTTGTGTGTTCTTTATACAAATCCACAGTTTTTAATCCGATCTCAATTAAACATTTTCAAACGAATAATTTAAAATAAGGAGAAAGTAATGTCTGCATTTGGTTTACAAAACCCATTCCCTATATCCATCATCCTCCTTAAGGAAAATTCACAAATGCAACAGTTCAGATTTTTGTAAAAATCTCAATAACTGTAGGGTAATTAGCCCAAGTGTATGGTGATATTCTAAAAGCTAATAAAATTTCTTATTTATTCCCAGTTACAGTCGGACAATTAGTAAACGAGAAATCGGAACTTTAAACATTTGTTTTGTAAGCTGGCTACACATAAACCCACAGCTTTTTTTAAAACTATCTTGATGAAACTTAGCACACGTATACTTTAAATCAAAGAGTAAAATACTGTATAAATTTGGTTTTCAAATACCCTGACCCTCTCCCCCGTTACCCCTGTTTATTTTTGGAAATGTTTTTTGCACAAATCCGCAGTTTTTTTATCTGATTTTGGTGGAAGTTTGCACACAAATAATTTGAAAAAATAAAAGTGCTGTCTACATTTGGTTAAAAAAAAAACTCCTTTCCTCCTTTATATCCATAAGCAACATTTACACGCGAAACTTCTTTTTGCATACATCTTGAAAACGGTAAGGAAATCGATCAAAGTGGATTATGATGGTAAATTCTTACGACAATCCGATAAAATGATAAAAAACATCGGAGTTTTCGTGTCCAGTCCCAAGCAAGGCCAGATACTCTGCTAGTTTACAATAACTGTTATTTCGACCTATGCTGCAAATCAAAAACACGAAACTAAAAACAAAGACCTTAGTAACTACTAAATTCTAAAGGGGAATCATATTGCGAAAACGAAGTCTGTAAACATCCAGCGTATGAACTCATAACTGCGGCCTTTAGCTCCCCTCTTTGATTTTTCTTCCTTTTCATCCTTAACGACGTGGTTTCTTCGTACTGGCGCACACAAAGAAGTATGTTTTTAAAAAGCGTTTCACGTATCGTTGACGAGGATGTCATTAGAGCTGGACAGGATTGTTATAAAAGACGGAAAAGAAAATTGGCCATGCCTGTATGAACCAAACCACTTCAGCATTCACCTTTAGTGACTGCGGGAGGCCTTGAAAATTCTAAATATGTGTGGTCGGGAAGGCAATGGAATACGTGTCCATTCACTTTTGTTTTGTTTACTTGAAAATACAAATATATACCTGTAGTGACTCATATCATATGTTGTACCAAACCATCACTGTAAAATAAACTTTTTTGGTTGTTATTTTTTTTTTAATTTAAAGTGGTTATTCGTAGAACTATAAAGATAGGTGAATTGTTTTCTCTTGTTGGACGCTGTTGGGTTCTGTGAGATAATTCTTAAGTAGGCTAGGCCTGATAGGCCAGACATGCTACTAACAGTCAAATTTTGCTTCTCGTTTGATGTTTAGTAAATGCTTCCCTTTTTTCTGGTTTCAATTGGGGTCTTATACGCCATGGAGTATTACGTATTTGCTTAAACGGCTAAAGGTACCGAATCACATACAAGGTTAAGTTGAAACAGACTAACAGTTCTGTCATTCGGTCGAACCAAACTTCCACAAATTTTAGCATTACATTGAATCAGAAAAAGGGTATTTGAATTAATTATTTCGCTCATAATCAGCGATATATGCAGAGGTATTAGCTTTTTTTTTCGTATAGGTATATGTATTATGCTCCTTAGAATGAAATAATGCAAAAGAAAAGAGTTCGGCTGACGTCCTAAAGATGGCGCAGTGTTTTTACAAACAAGGTGTACGTGCGTATTATATATTTTCAGGTCGGTTAGATATGTCTAGATATCTCTGCGACCGTGTTAATAGCCAGTAGGTTGAAAAATTATCTTTTATACCTCACTGATTTCAACGCGCGTCAAAAATGATGGAACTTTTTCTGTCATGAAAAGTTTCTAAGTACAATTTAAATAAATGAATAGCTATTATTTATTTAATTGATGTGGTTCGTGAGTATTTAAATTTCGTGTAAACTTTCTCTGACGTTTTAATGAAGTTCCCTGTATCTTACATTCTATCAAAAATTCTTAGCTTATATTGTGACATGGTTTTTAGTAACTGCTACAGGGAACTGAGCATAAATATCGAATGCTCTTCTCCTTGCATGATTTTATTAATTTAACAGTCATAAATAAACATAAATCAGATGTAAATTTAACGAACTTCACATTACAGTTTTTTATATCTCTGTCTCACATCATAAACTTTTTTTTGTCTCTGCACTTCGAATTTGTTTTTTTAGTTACTACAACAACAAACAATTACCTTTCATCTGGCATCATACATACATTTCTCTTTGAAGGTATTAGTGGAAATAACAACAAACGCAGTTATTTATTTGAGATTTCCTGGTTAGCCATGCAGCGCTGTGGTGGCAGCCACTGTCGCTAACACTTCAGGGATCATCAACTCCTCGAAGTTTTCCGAACTGTTGAGGTGAAGTCCAGCTGCCAGCCACGTCAGTTACCAGGCTGACTTCATTTTATTATACATGGTGTGAGGAGATTACATTGTTATTGATTGAAGTTCCAAAACCCTCACTGAAACTAAAATTTTATAGTAGGTAGGTGAACATTTCTTTACGACCGATGGCTATCATCCCAGTTATAGTTTTTAGAAAAATTATCATAATTACGCAACACTACCATTATTTGCAACTTCTCAAGGTGACTTACTACGAAATCAATGAGTGTATCGTATTTTTATGGAGTTATTGGAAGAGATGTTTATCGGAAGGATCCTTTTAAATGATTTGAAACAGAACTACAAATAACATAATCTGGTTATGTAAAGACATAACTCATTTGTTGTTATGTCCAGTTAATTTCGTTGCTGGCGTACAGAAAAGCAGATACTGTGTACCATTTTGTTAAAGGGGAATAAAGCAATATTATGCAGCATCTGTGTCCTTAGATGGGCAGTAACTGAAGGTAGAATTATTCATTTGTAAAATCCGAGAAATGCTTACTTGGTTGGTTTCCTATTGCTGAAGTGATAGTAGGTGTTTAATCATTATGTGGATGTATTTGATGTGTGTACTTCGTGTAGCGTGTTCATTGTACTATACTTATCAAAGAAACCAGGGGCTAAATGAGATGTTGGTTCATTCTGGCATACTTTTCCGAAGGAAACAAAGGACCAGCAAAATTAAATATTCCCAGATAACTATCGAAGCGTACCATATGCCATCACTCTGTGCTCAATGTAGAAAGGTTTGGTATAGGATTTTAATACACAATTTGCTGATTTTTTTTCTGCCATCAGTCTGTCGACTGGTTTGATGCAATCCTCCAGCCCTTCCTATCTTGCGCTAGCTTTTTCATCTCAACCCTTAGTGCTTCATGTAATCTAATCCTACATTCCTCTGCATTTCTTACCTTCGTCTGTTCCCTCCATTAACAAATTAACCTATCCTGCATGTCTCAAAATATGACCTACCATCCTGTCTCTTCTTTCTGTAAGACTCTTCCAAAAACTTCTTTCCACGCCCATCATTTCCAAGACTCGTTCATTTCGTACTTTATACATCCACTTAATTTTTGGCATCTTTCTATAGCACCACATTTCAAATGTTTCAATTTTCCTTCTGTCTGGTTTCACTGCCATAAAGTGCGGTGCTCTACACACAGAGTATTAAAAAGTTCTTTCTGAGTCTTAGATCAATATTTAAAACTAAAAGACGGCTCTTTTTCATGAAGGCTCTTTTTACTACTGCTATTCTACTTTTAACATAATTCTTGCTTCGACCATCAGTTGTAATTTTACTTCCTAAGTAGCAAAATTCACTAACTTCTTCTATCGCATCTGTTCCTATTTTAATAATTAATCTACTAGTATTGTTATCATTTCTGCTAAATTTCATCACTTTGATTTGGTTTATATTTAGTCCAAAATCAAAGTTCCGACCCAGCGTGGTGGAAGAGCGGTAATTCTCTGGCTTGGTATTCTGGAAGACAGAGGTTCAAATCGGTGTTCAATAATCCAGATTTCGATTTTCGAATGTTTTCCGAAATCTCACCAGGTGAAGCAGGGAGGATTTCTTAAAGGTCCATTGCCGAATTCCTTCCTGTTCCTTGCCCCCATTCTCTCCCGACTCAAAAGACGCCGATATCGACGAGCAGCAAATTCAAAAACAATCTTTTGCTCGAACCAACTAAACACATCCGATCATAGTGCCGCAATATCATCAACAAACCGGAAAGATACACGGGAATTATTTCGATGTATTCCGCAATGTGAACGTATAATATAATCTCTATATTGGAAGAAGTTTTTTCTCTGTAACCTAAAACTAAGCGTGGTCCTCATTCTGAAGGTTGGTTGGACTCTCCCGGAGGAGGTATACAAAGCCAAGTATTGGTGGCAGGATGACCGATTCCTTTCCTCTTTAACTAACCCAACCCAACAATCATATTAGATAAAGGGGGCCACAGTTTAACGTGTAACCTGAACCATGGAACCATTATGCCGTACTTCACAACACAAAGCAAGCTGTACAAGAGGCGATGGTTGGGTTAAGGACCATTGAAATGCCGAAACCGGGACCTTTCGATCCCCATCCATATGCCTTAACTACTGAGCCGCGCCCGCTCTGTAAGACCATATCTGCAATCATAGCGAAAATTTAAACTACAGTTATTCATTACAAGCAAGATTTCTGGACTCTGGATAAATTTTCTTTACCGAGAAAATTTTGGAATTTTTTATATCACTTACATCACTGTATATAATTAGGAAAAAGTAAAAATTAAATAATAATAGTACCTGGGTGACCGATCTTCGCTCGGAATATTTCGATTTCTGTTCAGTATGCAAGATTTTGAGTAAAGTTAGACGTTTTTCTTGAAGGCTTCCTAGGCATTTTTTAAATGCACAGTTCCTTTAAATCGTGTTACAAACTTGAAAAGCAAAACGTTATCTACAAATGAAATTTCACCCAAATCACTAGAGCCATTTCCAAGATCCTCTGAATACAACCTCATAAATTTCTTTTAAAGAAAAATGCTATTATTATGTTGAATAGAAATATTAATGCTAATCAGGGATTAATTAATGGTGAAAGATTAGTGGTAATTCTCTCAGTCGAGAAAATCATCAGTGCTAAATTAATTCCGTCCGATGGTCATACCTCGCGTTAACCTTAACTCTTCTGATCAACCTTGCCTTTCCAAATGATAAGAAAATAATTCTCAATAAAAGTAACATTCGTTATTAACATTAATAAAGGACAAGGTCAGTCGCTTTGAAAGGCGGGATTTTATTTATAAGAACCTGTTTTTTCGTATGGATACACTTACGTAACTTGTTCAAGAGTTTATATATTCATTAATATTTATTTTTGTGTTACAGAGACATACGGTTAAAACGTCGACAATTATCACATTATAACTGCTAATATGGTTTTCAAAGAAGTTTTGTAAAACAAACAAGACTGCAAAAATGACTTCTGAAAAAGCCAATATTTTTAAATATTTACTTTTCAAATGTTTTACAGTTAAACATGTAGTATTTAATGAAAATGTATTTTTACAGTAAAAGTGATATTTATACTACTCTTAAAGATAAAATACCTTTCATTAATAAATACTTGCAATTACTTATTTCCTCATTATTATATTACCATTCGGTGACTGATCACGATACTGTGCGAAATATTCGCTTGGGTCACTTAGTATGCATGAATTTTTCGTTTAAAGTATAGGAGTTCCCAAGAAAACTAACTATCAGTAGGCTTTCTGGTACCTGATACGTCTACGAGATGTCGTTAGAGTCGTTTCCGAGATACCAAACACAAAAATTATTCTTCCTTTGTAAATTCGCGTTTTTGCAGGGAAGACACCTATTTAGATAACTTTAAAATGCAAAACGTTATCTAAATATGAAGTTTCATCCAAGTTTTCCAGATACCAAATATATATATATATATATATATATATATATATATTTTTTGGACTCTAAATAAATTTACAAAAGGTAAACTAAGGAATGCCCAAAGAGCTATTGCGAGGTCAATGTTAGGTTTAACGAGAAAAGACAAGAAAAGAGCAACTGACATTAGGTCAGTTACAAAGATCACAGACATCTTAGAGAAGACAGCATTTTTGAAGTGGCAATGGGCCGGCCATATTGCGCGTAGAAAAGACCAGAGGTGAATAAAAACAGTGTTAGAATGGAGTCCAAAATATCCCCCCCCCCCCCCACCGAAAGGAAGACCACGGGGCTGATGGGAAAATGACATACGCAGGGTTGTCGGAGTTAACAGGCAGAGGATCGCCCAAGATCGTGCGACCTGGAGGAAACTGCTCAAGTTATATTTGAAATCATGAATTTAAGAGGCCACGTCAGAAAATGATTGAACCGCCTGATAATGATATATATATATATATATATATATATATATATTCAAGAACTGCTCATTTAAAGATATAAGATTCTATAGCACAGCGCTCTACCACTCGAGCCGCGAGGACCGTCAATGGCTGTGAACTTATGAGACCTAGTTCAAGGAATTAATGTCAGGTTCGATACCGTTAAACTATTCTACGGTACAGCGCTATGCATCTTGACTAATTTCTGAGATGATTGTATTGTCAGTGATTTTGAATGAAGCGTGTAAACGAATCAGAATTCTCAACGGCTGATGCCCGAGGCGGGATGGGATTGGAGACAAGGAACGGCAAGGAATTCGGCCATGACCTTTTGAAGGAAGCATTCAGGCATACGCCTGTAATGATTTGGGAAAACTCAAATAAGAATGCCCGGACGAGGATTCAAAACCACGACCTCACAAATGCAAGGCCAGAGCGTTACCGCTAACCCAACACACTCGGTACGCATGAAAAGTGTCGACAGTCGAGTCTACTCACTCCGTAGCGCGTGGGCAGGTGTGATCCAGGTCCACTCGTCAGCAGCAGGAGATTGTTTCAATTAAAGCGCCAATAAAACAGCTCCAGACGACTTAATGCGTTTCGATTAGGACAGACGAGCTCTGTGCATATTGCTCATTCGCCGTGGTACGCGTTTCACATTTACTGGCCGCTCTTCTCTTAACAGCCCAGAGTGAGTAGATACTAACGGACCCCATAGTTGAGACACCTAGTATGCGATAGAAAGATAACTCTTTACTCCAACGAATCGAATGATTAATTGCGATGGAATGCATGCTCGAGTGTCAGTTTCCCTACTCAGCTTATTACCACTTTCTAAGTTTTATTTCTTTATTATAATTACTATCTTATATATGTTGAGTTTTTTAATTCCTTTTTTAATTCCTTTCCTCATCCACTTTTGTGATTTTCGAATTTTAATTTCAAATTCCTTCAGCGCTTTTGGTAAATTATTCTTTACTTCCGTTGGTAATTTAGTCAAATCTTCGACTCTCCTACCCACATAAGAAAACTTTCCTATGCCCTTATTCATGTTATAGGTGCCAGCTTCGGTCCATGGTCATATTTTTACTGCACTACACAACTCAAAATTATTCGATCAATATCCCTCCAAGCCCCTTCACCACCATTTGTCTTGTACATTCCCAGAACTTTCTTCACCCCTTTCCTGTCTTCTGATGACTCCTAATCCAGCTCCTTTATGATATCGGCTACAGATTGGGTCCTGCGGTAATTTCAGCAAACAGCTCTCCGTTACACGCCATCGAATTCATGGATTTGACACCAAAAATGTCGATAGCAAACTATGTCACCATATCTGACCAAAATTTTATAACCCAATTGATTCCCTTGCTTCTCTGGTACATTTTCTCATCCCCCTTTCCAGTAAATGATGGCTTTTGTAACCGGCTCAATTTATTCTGCCCAGATGAGATTATTGCCAAACTTTATAGCCCCTCACTCCTTCATGCGACGTTCAGGATTCCTTAAATACTATGCAATGGAAATTCAATGATCCTGTTTGCAACTGAAGGTATTAACGAATGAAGTTATGTTGTTTTCCAGCATTTAATAGACTGAAAAATGTGGACAATGAGTGGTTGGGGCCGGAAGAAGAGCGTTAATAAATAACGGGAGGGATATTGGTATTGGCCGTTTGAAGGAATCATCTCGGATTAATTTTGGGAAACAATCGAAAACTGAAATCTATAAAGTTGGAGCAGCAATCAAACACTGGCCCTGATGACTGAACTGTTCGCGTACAAATTGAAACGGGTTCAAACTACGGTCAGGTCAATCACATCCAAATCATCGTTGACGAATGCTGGTATAGTTCTTTCAAAAGACCATGATTGAATTCCCTCTTGTTATTTACCTCCCATCGTCTAGTGCCTCTAATTACTCGAACCGTAAAAGCCTGGCAAAATAAATTAAAGAGAAATATCATGCCCGAACTCTATCGTTCACCCATGAGTCACGAATGCGTTTTAGATGTTTAGTAGTTGTAGTGGTAATAATAATAATAATAACCTTTTTCGTGTTTAAGTATGGTACCTCCGGTGAAGAACGGTTTGTAAGTAATTGCTATCGGAAGAGTGTTAACAAATAAATGTATTTTCATTTGCAAATTTACCACCAACTTACATAAAAGGAAGTGAATTTTCTGATAAAATGTATTACTTGATAATTTCGTTTGTAAATTAGTAAAAAATCTATTTATCAGTATGATGTTCCAAGTATAGGAATTAACGAAAAAACTGTCGGTGCAAAAAAGCGTTTACGTAACTAATACAGTGGTTTTGGTTATATATTGTTGTACCACATTATTCAAGGAACTCAATGTTTCAAATGTAAAACAGTTTTTTCCTAGTGGCTTTATGCCTCATCGACGTCGTGGTCATTAGAGGTGGGGAAGGAGGGGGGGGGCAAGAAACGGTAAGGAATTCAGCCATTGCCTTTTTAAGGAAGCACCCCGCAATTCGTTCGGAGCAAGTTGGGCAACCCTCAGAAATACACAAATCCGGATGCGTAGACCTGGATTCAAAACTGCGTCCTCCGGAATGCTACAGAACTGTTGTTTTTTCTACTCTTGTAAAAATGACTTTATTTTGATCGTTCCGCCTATTGCATAGCATGCTTGTTCAGTGCAACGTAGAGGTATGGGCTTCAACCTAAATTTTCAGCAAAATTAATTTAACCATGGATAGTGTGATGAGAAATACCGCAGTTTTGGCATAATAGAAAGGTTGAACGAACAACTAGCGAGGATTTCTGTGCGGAATTATGGCAAGCAGGTTTTTTTCAGTTGCACTGAGGGTACGCGCCCTACCTGACCGCAATAAAACTATTCCGCGAGGATGTTTCTGTCGCCCTCCAGCAAAATAGACGCAAAATGTGGCAAGACACAAAGCTTTGACTGTTCTTCGAAACCGTGTTAGGAAGATATATAGTTCAATTAGACGTGTGCCAACGGCCGGGTACATACCACAGTGTGATATAACAAGTATTTTTGGAGGCGGTTCTCAGTACTGTGTAAGAGACACGTGTAATAACTGGGATGGGAAGGACATTTGGGGTAAGAACGTTGTAATATTGTTTGATGTTTCCATGATACGAGCAACTTTGCTGGCCAGATATATTGGAGAAAAGTCACGGAGTCTTGCATTGCCGTATTTTGCTGCGATCAAGTAAGGCGAAAGGAAAGTCTCTGCTTTCTGAAACAGGAGAATGACAAGTACTCTGCGCCGAGGCTGGACGAATGGCTTAGTTAGAACTGGTCATTTACAATATGGCTCAGTCTAGTATTTGTGTATTGGCTTGTCTGGTGGGACAACGCTATGCCATTTAGTCACGGCTACTTACAGCCCTACTCCAACCCTCAATTCTAAATGTGAAACTTGCAACAATTCATCCCCATAATAGCGACCCTCGTATATTTTGACCAAGCTAGTGAAATAAAATTATGTGTTAAGTGTTATAAAAATATAAACCTTTAATTTTGTTTACAGATTCATCAATTGTGATATAAATTCCATAATTTTTAACCAAATGTCACAAAAGGGGATGTAATGTTCTGTAAATAATAACCTTGAATAATTTTAAAATCAGTGGTGAGGTCTTTCGCATTTAGGTGCCCTGCACAGTATGATCAGCAAGTTTCTTGAGAAATCAGACAGTAGCGCTTCTGAAAGAACCCGCACGTTATATATTGCCAAAATAAAATATTACAGTCACTCACTTTCAGAAGCTTCCAGTCTGTGCAGTTACCAAGAAATAAAGCTTCACACCTTGGCTCTTGTTCTCGTGAGTTTACTTGTGTCTACTTACTCCCTGAACAAAACAAAAAACCAACACAGAAGGTTACCGCAAATAACTAGAAGCACACGGTAATCTCACTCTCTGACACACAAATTTAACCTCTGCTCTGGACCGAAGGTCCGACTGCGATGAAGACAGGTGACGAAAAAAGCGCCCCGCTCGATGGCGTCTCGTCCTTTTATACTGACGCTTGTTTTTGATGCAACACTTACCAAGACGCCAGGATTGTGTCGCAATACCTGTGGCTACGCGTGGCTCCTAATATTACACCACGCTCGCAATTCATAATTTTTATAATAAAACTCAGACAAATGTCTTAGAATACACTCTGTAAAGCTCTAGAACCGTCACACGCTACAATTTCTGACGCTTCCAACGTGGAGTAATAGTAATTGGAATCAATTACAGCATCGTCATCGAATAAACTAAAATAATATTCTTTTATAAAAATTGATAAAGTAGGTCTTTTCTTGTGAGTGTCTCGATGCAACATTTGTATCGGAAGAATTTTTTTCTCTACAGCAATATGCTGCAACCGTGCTCTTAAATAGTCACAAATCCATTTGTAGGTTGTTTATGATAATAGGCTGGGGTCAGAATTGCCTGTTAAAGGCTTGAAGTGTAAGTATCTTAGTATAACGTTTTATAATAAAACCAACTGGGGAGAGCACATTGGGCAGGTGGTAGGAAGAGGTTACAAAATCCTTCATATACTGGAGAGGGTGATGAGAAGATGCACCAGAGAAGTTAGGGAGTTGGATTACAATACTTTGGTCAGACCATTGGTTGAATATGGTGGTGTATTTTGGGACACAAGAAATTGGGTGTCAAATACAGGAGTTGGTGGGCGTGCAAAGATAAGCAGCCAGATATTTTTGTGGAAACTATCGCAAGACTCAGGAAGTAACTGATGTGGTAAAAGATATTGATTTGGAGTGATTGGAATACAGGAAGAGGGTGAAGAGAGGTGGGAATGTGCAACGCATTTGTTGGTGATGGGCCTTGGAGAGATATTGATCGAAGTATTAGGAATAGTGAATAGAAGGGAAAGAATGACCATGACCATTAGCTGGCACTCCATTTCATGCATAAGGCAGTGGGAACATTTTCTTTTGTGGGTAAGGATGTAAGGGATTGCAACATATTACCAAGAGAAGTCATGTATAATTTACAGAAAACGTAGACAGAAATTAAAATACTTAAATCATAATAGTAGATGACGGAAGAATTCAACACTCAACTTGTATGATAAAAAAAATTTAAAAAGGGGAAATTAGATGACTAAGAGAATTTCCACCGGAGGGTTTGCTCCATAGCAATTAAATTACAATTTGCTGCTAATTTCAGTACCCTCAGATATTAGTTTAGAGAAGTTACCAAGTTGAGGTTTTTTTTTAAATCGTTACTAAATGCCCAGTACCAATTATTTTTACTATGTTGTAAAAGAGAATCGAGTCTATTTTCTTCGCTCCTCGCAATATAGGGTAAGTGACAGCCAGGTTATGAATTCATTTGCGTATTGTAATACTGGGATCTCGGTGACTATTCCTGGTTCTGGTTTCTTGAGAGCGCTTATAAAGCCTATCACCACCAATGAAATAAATTGGACGAGGGAAACTAAATAGGCACTAGATGCCCATTTTTGGATTAATAGCAGAATAATTTCATCGCACTTTGGAAACTAGTCGTAAAAAACGATGTCATAAATTTTTCTGGTGGTAATGTTATTTTGCCGGTAAGAATTTTCTATAAAACATGTTTACGATTTACTCAAATGACGATAAAACGTTTTTTCCTTTCTTTGAGCTGTTCAGTTTATGGCTATACTTAAATACTTTTGTGATCACGTATTGGAGGAACTGTTAATTTGTCTCAGCGAGGTACACCATATTTTATTAATCTTGGTTACTCGATTTTGGCACAGTATCAGCCGACAATCTGGGAATAAAGAAATACAATTTAACATTTCTTCCACCAGTTGTGGTTATAATTAATACTGTAGGAATATGTAGTTACTTCTTACCCTGATTTAACATAATATGGTTTTAGCAAGAACCTTGTATTTTGCAACGTGAAATTTGTTTCATTACAAATGTTGTTTCTAAGATCAGCTATAAATGCGAATACAATAGCTTTATACGAAATGTTACTTGCCATTAATGAAAACTTCTGTACAACGCTGTCCAACACTCGTTCCATAGATCACGACACCATTTTATTTCTGTTGAATCTGTGGTAGTACGAAATAAAGTATACGTTTTATATCGTATATCCTGCTAATATGCACGGTGTATCATTCACCAACAGAGACAAACTAGAAACTTAAATAGAAACCATCGTTTCATCACAGAAGAGTCTACAAAATGAACATAGTAATTAAACCTCTCAATAAGAGACAGTTCAAAAGTACTTCAGATTAGTCGCCCATGTTACCTACAGCCCTTTGAAAACGAGGGAGACGCTCTCAATACCATTCAGTAATGTATACGCCGTTACCATTTGCTCTTTGCGTACAAAACCTTTTGAACGCCACTGCTGCTCAGTTTCCGAATGAGATGATAGGCACGTGGTCTAAGATCGTACAGAAGGAAAGGGTGCTCTGACACTCCCCATCTTTTTTACACATACCGACCTAACAGATACCTACCAGATGTCTCACTCTACACTGGCGCTGTTTGTGGTTAATATTTCAGAGAGACTATGTCTATTTCCTGAATTTACATTGTTTTCACGTGTTTGGAAGTAATAACACGGTTGTAATGCATTATAGAATCACCTGCAGGTGACTAGCATTTTCTGCCGCTAGTTCATTCTCCTCTTGTGCGTCCACATTTGGATTATTGTTGTGCCAATTGGGACCCGTTTCGTAAGGGGTTGATCGAAAGTATAGAGAAAGTACAGAGAAGAGCCGCTCGATGCGTTACCGCTTGCTACAGTCCTTAGGAAAGCGTCACAGAAATGATTAGTAGATTAGGTTGGGAGTCTCTGGTAGATAGATGACACACGTTTCGTTTAAACTTATTGGTAAACATGCGTACTCTCAGTGTAGTGAAATACTTCTTCCGCCAACCTATTTGAGTCGGAAGGACAGGAAAGATAAAATTAGAGAAATAAGGTGCCGGACTGATTCTTATATGACTTCTTTTTTCCCTCGTACCATTAGGGATTGGAATGCACAGCAAAGAGATAAGCTTTGGTGCTGAGCACCCTCTGCCACCCACAATTTTGTGAATTGCAGAGTATATATGTAGATGTAGATCTATTCTACTCACACACTGTTTATTAAATAGAATTCAATAAAAAAGTAATAACGTTCAGAATTAATTACAAATATTTGAAAATTTCATTTCATTACATGGTTTGAAAAATTGGCTTTTAAATTACGTACTTGAATGAAACACAAAAGTACAATGACTTTTGTCACGGAAAAAATACTGATTTTTTTAAAAAATCTTTTTCACGGCATCCGATTCATGAAATTATTTGTTTACATTTTATTTCGAAAAATTAACTGTTGAAGTATCAAATTTGTTAAAAAGCACTCATAGTTACTATAGGCATCAATTCCAGAAAGATACTATAGTTTTTTTCGTAAGCTTTACAAAGCTAAATATCCGTGTTAAGTTTGAAAGAACGTTTCACATCAGTAGTTTCGGAAATAATATATTGTGAAAATGGTATATTTTAATTTTTTTTTTTTTTGTTTTTGCCAAAAGTTCGCTCAAATTAGTGAAATAAACAGGAAAATCCAAAAATTTTGAAGGTCAGCTGTTAAGCAGCTATCACTTAATAGCCAAGAAAAGTATCTGAAGGAAATAATTTCCCCAGGCTCCCCCTCTTCCTAAAAACCACATATATTTATTTACACCCTCCATAATTTTTCGAAATTTTATGTTACAGTAGCGTTTAGTTTCTCAGGAACTATAATACAAAATGCAAAGGAAATGACTTCAGAACTTATAAGAGTGTAACAGATGGTCGGTCAAAAAAGCTAACTCATAAGTGTTCCGTTTTTCATTCAGAAGAAACGGAACCATAAAAGCAGACTGTTTTCTTCGAATTTAGTTTGTAACACAGTTACCTTTAATTAACAGTACGTTTACGTTTGGCTTGTGATATGGGGACTATCGTTGTTTTTTTAAACTGGTGTTGTCCCTAAAGTGTTTCTCACCTCACGTTTTCCTTCCTCAGCATAAAAAATACTGATTTTTCACTTGACACAGTTTCAATTTCCCCATATAACTCTCACATCCATTCCTCTTCCAACTTTTCTCGAATCAGTGGTGGAAACTGAGAAGTATACTACCTAGATTATCAGAAAGGTGCCGTGTTGTCTGACTGAGTTTCTCAACGTGGCTCTGAACTTGAGGTCAACTATCTACCCCGTGCTTCAGACAGTTTGCTCTGGCGATATATTTCAATTAGTGGTTGCAAACATGCCTTCTTATGTCAGCCATCGAGGGGAAGACTTAAACCACCAATACCTGACGACAGGAATGATTTATTTTCTGAGGTATATCACTTACTGAATTTAGGAGGTCTTTGTGTAATGAGGGACGACTTTCTCCAAATATAGAACGAAACCTTCATAATATCGATTGAACTCAGGTTGGCATGTTTTCCTTCTTAATTTGCATTTTTAATGATATTTGGCAAACTATAACTACTTAATTGCACGGTATATTTAATTCTTCATTTGGTTTATTGCACTGTATGATTCCTAAACTTTTAAATAGTTGTGAAGTCTGGTGTACAGGTCCTTTCTACTCATTTGGTTGATAAGACTAAATGCAGTAAATAATAAATAAACAACTCTGGGCCCACATTGAAGATGTTTATGTAGAGTATATATTGTAACCAGGATGATAATCTTCAAATTACGTTAATATTATTTTTATGGCTTCGAATTCCATAAGGAGAACATAAAAATCAGTAATCAAAACTGGTACGCACAGAGATGCAGCATCTGAACACATAATCCTCACCTCATCAGATCGATTATAGCGGCTCATTAAACCATTTAGAATGACTTCTGCGTTTAGTAATACTGGCGGTAGATGGTGGCTCAGGCGTGTCAGAGAAGCGTTGGGAGTAAAAAAAGACCAGATAATATGAACGCGGACGGCGGGCAACAATTTGAACAAATATGGTCATGCTTGATTTGGAAAGCGCGGGACGCAAGCCCCATCGGACAGGCCACGCTGGCGGCGGTAGCTTGAGTGACGTCACTCCAAACGGTTAGCGCGTTCTTCGGGAGCAATTCCAGCCGTGACAGTCCTGTGAAGAAGGTCACAAAATGACGGCTGAAACTTTAGGTTTCGAGAAATTGACGCGGTTAAACCCGAACAACCAAGACAACAATTCGTATACTACCCTATAACTATCGATTTTTTAGCAGTACATCAAGTATGATTTTCTGATGCCGAAAATATGTGTCTGTAAAACGTTATCTAAATCATTGGAAGAGTTGAGTAAAAAATGTTGTAACCAGAAAAGAAAACGTAGAAGATCTATTAAAAAATTATGACAAAGCAGGTACCCAGAAAATAATGGGAGACTTGTTACGAGAAATATCAGGGTAACATGAATTTATCACACAGTGGTATCAAAGAAAGCTTAAATAGTCGCAAATATGTACGCTTTCCTTGAGCCGTTACCAGATATAATTAAACATTTCACATAACCCATTCGGGCTGTAAAATAAAAGAAAAAAATGAAATGTTAGTCCTTTTTACCGTATTCCGTATAGAGGGAATAATCATGATACTACATTTTCTATTGTGTATGAGAAAAATTTAAAATGTTTGGAACTTTGGATGATTATTCTTTGTCTTTTATTTCTAGAAACTTTTGAAGGCAATGTCTCTCCTTCTCTGACAATAACCAGTGTACTTAGCTAGTTAGTTATTTCAATTTGTTCCGTATACATAAATTGCATCTAGAAGTGGAAGAAGAGATAATCCCACCAAGTTATGCTATTCATCATAATTGAAATTGTTGAATATACTGCAAAAATAACCATAGCCATTGCCGAAGTAACTGTTGTTGTTGGATGGCATTAAGCTGTTGTAGTTTTCCGAGTGCTTCTCTCCGGCGAACTGCCTCTACAGGTGGTTTTCCCGGGCTTGCCACAGCAGTAGCTGTTTATTAACCGCAGCTATTCTGCGGCACCGCCACGCCCACTGCTAGTTAACGTCTAGCCATTCATCGCTCGAGCCCCGAGGCGGAAAATGCTCCCCACTGAAAAGCGGCGGGTGCAGGTACCCTAACCCCGCAACTGGGTGATCTCCACAAGGGGGTAGAAGGTTATAACTGTTTCGCCACCAGTTCAGTGTACAGCTTGAGTATTCTGTTCTGTCATTAACACATGGTGACATCTATGATCAACTAGCGGGACATAACAACGGTGAAGATGAATTTTTCTTGTGGTTGGATATCATGTCCGTATGAGTGAATGAATAAAATAAATTTCTTATGTTCACTCCTACTGTTCTCCGGTGTTTTTTTTTTTTTTTTTTTTTTTTTTTTTTTTTTTTTTTTTTTTTTTTTTTTTTTTACTTATTGCTTTACGTATCGTCGACGGCTAAGATCATTAGAGGCGGGATGGGACTGGGGACAAGGAACGGGAACGAATTCGACCATGTCCTTTTTTAAGGAAGCATCCCAGCATTCGCCTGGAGTGATTTAGGGAAACCATGGAAAACCCAAATCTGGATGCCCGGACGGGGATTCGAACCCGAGTCCTCCCGAATGTGAGGCCAGAACGTTAACCGTTCACCCACCACGCTTGGTCCGGTGTTTGCTGTGAATCGAAATAAGATATTATTACTCTAAAACACGTGATACTACTCGATATTTATATTTAAAGCGGGTTGGGGCAATATCTGATTGACTATTGTCGGGACTTCTGTTGCATCCGAACGTTTATTGTAGAAGGTTGCTCAAATTGTCACTCAGCAAAGGAACAGAATGAAAGGAAACCGATTGAGCAAATTTTTATTCCTGCAAAGTTTCCCTAAACACCATTGGTGGTAAGTGGTTAAAGACTTAAAATTAATATTTTTAGACAGATTTAGATTTTAGTATTTAATGTCTGGTTATTTATTGTAATGATGTGGCATCGTAATAAAATAATTCTGTTAGTGTGTAGTTTCTGTTTCACTCACAAAGCTATAACTCACTCATACAACATTACTTACCCAACACAGCATCATAAAATTAATTTTTTAATGTTGGGTGAACGGTAACGCTGTGGCCTCGCATTTGGGAGGGCGCGGGTTCGAAACCCTGTCTGGGCATCTAGATTTGGATTTTCCATGGTTTCCCCAAACCACTACAGGCGAATTCCGGAATGCTTCCTTCAAAGGCCATGGCCGAATTCATTCCCGTTCCATACTCCCCACTCCTTTCCCGTTTCTAATGACCTCGACGTCGACGAGGCGTAAAGCCATATACAAAAAAATCAAGAAACGAAACACACATCATTACAGCACTACACACACTGCTGGTATAGTGTCATTCTGTGTTCACACGGAACAAACGAAAGACAACGAACTATCTGAGTTCAACTGGAAATGGTGAATATCAAACTACAGTCACATTTTCTCTTAGCGATTTCGAAGGAACAGGTAAGAGATAAATGAAACGACATTTGCCGACGAGTATTGTTGGTATTTGTTGAGCTAAGAAAAACATAAAAGTATTCGGTGTTAAAAAACATCGATGTTTCTAAGCGATGCATTGAAAAACATCGTTGCAAGGTTCCGATGTTTTACATGGAATAAAAATATCAATGTACTTTCTAAGTGTACACCACTAATCTACCTTGGTTTTTTCTGTAATATACATGAACTATCATAATTATGAATAATTCAATAATCTTGTGTAATGAATAAATGAGTAAAGATGGTCAGTCATATTATGCATAGAGTGTTCGTATAGTGTCTGCGAGAATTTTGCGGTGCAGCATGAGTTAGCAATGGAAGTTTGTGTACGGGTATTAACATTAGTTTTGAGTGGATGACGGTAATGATTGCATTTTCAACGTTGCTTGCGTTGTGAATAAGTGAATGATGAAGGAAGGGAGGAGCTGGCGCATTCAGGTCTTCTCTTCCGAAAGACACAGGGAAGTCACCAGGCTTAAAATCCTCATCCGATGGGTGAATTGCAATAAAAGGTAACACATGCGCCAATCCCAATCATACTGTGGGATGAGTTTAACCATGAATATAGAGCAATCCTTCTCTACTAGCTAAATCCTGACACTGACAATTTCTTCCTATACTGGCACATGAACCATCTAAACTCCTTGTGAGCCATCGAATATTATCACTGTGCCTTAACCATCTTAACCAACAAGTCGGATGGCATCTGTCATCACAATTAAGTTCTGGTTTTACACAACTCAGATGGTAAGCGCAAATTAATGAGAAATTTGTAATCATAATTTTAGTTATGTTATCTCGTCTTGCTTATTTTGTTCTTCTGGTTCTTACGCGACTGAGCAGCATATTTTCTAAAATGTCCAAAGTATACTACGAGTTTTTTTGGTTAGAGCTTAACTGATCGTAGACTTTCGATGTAAACCTATAACGAACTTCAATTTGTTAAACTAGACGTATTGTTTAATATATACTCCAAAACATGGAACAACGGATCTCATATGATCGAGCAGAACTTTAAAAAATTTTGAGTCCCACTGGGTCTTAAAATCGTTAGAAGTAATCCAAAAATGAAAATGGTAATTAGCAGTCTCTTCTGTGGATTTTAAGAAGATTGGCGACACATTGATAGAGGAGTACTCAATACAATCCTCCAGATCTTGCAATCTGACTGCTTCTCCTGGCACTGGTAGCCAAGTGCAAACGTCCCAAACATGCTTCTGACAGACGGCTCTTTTTCTGTTTTGAGCATATAATCATATTGTTCCTTCTTTCTCCTCTTCTCATTCTTCCCGATACAATCTTAACCAATTTTATATCTTTCTCATACTGTTCTATTTCTCACTTTCAATGACGGGTACTATTTTTACGAGTGATCAAACAAAAAAAAAAATAAAACTAAAATCTGCACAATATACTTTTCTTTAAATGAACCACTTCTTTAAAAGAACTGCCAAACTAATACAACTCTCATTCCATCCCTTCCTTCAAGCAGAGGCATGTATCCTTAGCTCCCATACCTATCAACCAACGCCATACTGTTCAATCCCGCGTACTCACGAGGCTGTTACTTTTCGATAACTGTACTCAGCGGTATCTAGCGAGCCTTTTCTCGCCGCACAGCAACAATCCATTCCCCGAGCAACCCAAACAATGTTTTATGATTAAATTGAAGGAAATAATACAGGAGACCCAATAAAAATGGAGTTAGCTATGACAAACATTAAAAAAAAGTTATCGGAGTTAATAGGCGACGGGGTGGTATATGTCACAGTACTTAAGATGGGCGGTAATATACGCAGAATCATTCTTCAAACCTTGATGAACGCCCGCTCTAACGCTAAATTCGGAGGCAAAATCTGGGAAAGGTTTGATATTAAAAGGGGCTAAGACAAGGAGATGGGCTTTTCAACTGCATTCATGAAAACGTTATGAGAAAATTGCGCAAAGAACTGGTCAACCCACATGTCCAGATCGTGGTCTGTATGGGTCATGAGGAGGAAGATCGCCTAGCCTTGGAAGACGACATGGTAATGATTTTCGAATTTTGGAAATAGCGACAATATAGGTCAACGGCCTCAGAAAACAGGCAGCCAAAGTTGGTCTCTGAGGTATCGTGGCAGAAAACCAAGTTGTTTGCCAACATCAAAGGGACTCACTAGAACAGAGAAAATTCATCAGAACTTAAAAATTTACCTCGGTGACCCAACTTGTCAGAGAAAGCAGCACCCTCCATGAAAGTTAACAAGCCAGTACTGGCCTATCGAACATCTATAAAAAGACATACCTATCACCGAAAAAGCTGAAACCTTACACAGGAATCATATGACCAGAGACCCTAAACGTCATCGTCTATCTCTGAACTGAAACTGGAAATCAGATAGAAAAATTCTCAGGAAAATCCACCGCCCAGTGCGGGACAGTCACTCAGAATGTTCTAGAAAATGGAGAGTCACTTTCAATGGTTGTATTGTTAGATTTGGGGCAATTTGACTAACCAAACACGTGTTTATCTCTGGGGGAAACAAGAAAATTGAAGCTGAGAAAGATATAAATGAACTGAGGAAAACGGATCTTGAAACCAAACAGGCTCTGAGGCATACCTTGAATGAAGTCGATGACTTTCAGGAAAAAAATTATGAAGTAAGGTATCACCTGGACAAAAGAAAGAACGACGTTTCACCGGAAGAAGATGCGGCAGCACATGGCAAATATCAGTGATCAATAGCATAACAAGCGTGGTCCTAAATGTTCCCATTCGAAACAAGAAGATAATCAAATTTTAAAATATCAAAATTCGTCAAGCTTTGTAACTAAGCCATATAGCTGTTGCAATGAGCAGCAGTTAACGAGCCTTGTGGGACCAGTTGGTGCATTCATCTTCAAGAACATTAATTGAGCCATTCGGGAGGATGGCAGTTCGAATCCCCGTCCGGGCATCCAGATTTGGGTTTTCCACGGTTTCCCAAATCGCTCCAGGCAAATGCCGGGATGCTTCCTTTAAAAGGCCATGGCCGAATCCCTTCCCATTCCTTGCCCACCATCCTTCCCCGTCTCTAAAGACCTCGCTGTTCAATATACGCCAGAAATTATTTTGTCTCTCATTCGGACTGACAGGAAACAAAATAACAAGCCGATTTATTATCATAATGTGTAATCGAATTGTCTTTTAACGCTCCGGATTTAATTACAACTTTTCTCACTTGCGTGGGAATAAATCAAAATGCCATTAGTGATATTTTCGTGGCGCCATCTGACCACGAGATAAGAACTAAAAGCAGTATTGTTCTCTTGCAGTATTGTTCTCTTAGACGAATAATTAATAATCAGAACATCATTTATTAAGTGAAAACAAAAAAACGTAATACTAGCTTGGTCTTAAACCATAGATACTGCACGCACATTCACACGTTCGCAGACAGAGAAGTTGGGGCAATCTCTTAATACAGAATTATAGGAATGTTGGTTGATTATAAAGACTTGTATCGCTCTTATAATTTTAGTCCATCATTGTAAACATATTTGTGTAAAAATAGATTCATAGAGTACACTACTAACTTTGCAATGTTTAGTTAACAGATTCGAAGAATTCGACAGTGGCGTAGTTGAATATCTCTGGTGGGTAGATTAAAAAAAAGCATGAATGAAAAAATGGGACTGATGGAAATATAAATATGAGATGATTTTTTGAAAGAAGAGGCTTAAAAACAAAGTTAATCTATCCCCGTGGTTGGTAAAGTTCCAGAATGTTTGTAAATAAATGTTTATTGCCTGGCGGCAAAGCAAAGGACTTTGTAAAGGATATGTGAATGTTTTATTCAAAAGAAAATTACATATTTTCAAATGAAAAGAAAATAAGCATTGTATCTTTAGTGATTCAAAGAAAACCCTGAATGAATTATTTTAGGAAGTATTTAGGTAATTATTAACAGTATTGAGATTAAAATTTTCAAATGTTAAAGCGTTGAGCGTGAATCAGATATTGGAAGCCATAAAGAAGAATTTCAAATATATGGTTGGTGTCTAGTAAGTGAATTCACTGGAGGTGTGTTTCGAGGAGTGGATAGAAATAACAATAGAACGCTTACATAATACACAAATGACAAGAATCTTGTTTATTGAATTTTAACGAACATAGGTAATAATGATACAAGAAAATGAACAGAAAATAACCGCGGAACCCACTGGCTGGTTGTGTGAAAAGAGGGTCAAGGCGACGAAAATAATCAGATCAACAAAGTTATCGGCAAAATATTCTGGGAGAAGGAAAAGCGAATTCGACAGCAGCCTCTCCGGGTGCACAAATTATGCAAGAGACTGACTTCCACGTGTACCTGACTGCCAGTTCTACTTGGTTGTTGCGTAAACGGTTCACGCCATTTAAGATAGCTAACACTCTCTGTTATAAGACAAGTGACAACTGAAACAGTATACAGGTTTTAAGGACGCAACATGAAATCGCTGCTAGTTGTAGGGCCATGAAATAATAACTATAGTGGTAGATTTTCCTCATGTTTTCTGAGTGAGTAGATTTTGTTCGCAGATCTGTTGAAATTTATAACGTACAGTGAATATTTCATTCTTTCTTAATAATTAAACTCGCGATAAAATACTACCTGTTCTGATTTTACTGGTGCCTTAATTATAGTATACACTGGCGTCGCATTCTGAAGGATGCGGGTTGGAATGCCGGCCATTCAGATTAACGTTTTTCATGGTTTCCCCAAATCACTCCAAGCGAATGCCGGGATGTTTCCTTCAAAAATCCATGGCTGAATTCCTTCCCCTTCCTTGCCCCCACTCCTTTCCCGCCTTTAGTGATCTCGACGTCTACGAGGTGTAAAGACATAAGCAAAACATCTAATAAATGCACATCAAAGAAAATTAAAATTATGGATGTCGTTGATCGTATTAATTATTTTCTGAGAAGAAAGTGCTATATGCACAAAACAAGAATATTTAATTACGGACTACCGAAATTCATTGGTTTCCGGTGCATTAATTCTAAAAAACACAATAGTAAAAATTAATAGAAATGAAATAAATTATTTTACTGACTTCTATGTAACTACTACCAAGCGTTAACTGCGGATCATTATCTATAAGGAATTATGAGCAATTTAACGTTTATCGCGATTTTTGGTATTGTAAATCATTGGGGTTATTGATGGCGATATAAGGTAAAGAAGACTATTTCCAGTTGCTAGAAAGCTTCAGGAAAATGTGCCATGCCTTTTTTCGTTTGTGTACAATACAGTGTTTATAGTTGAAAAGTGTGGATCATTCAAACGCCTGCCTAGATGAAGTGCAATAGCTGCCTAAACACCGCAATGAACTGCCATTAGCATGGGTTATTACACCTTCACTTCTGCCAAAATGTTTGGCACAAGTGCAATAGCTGCTTAAACACCACAATGAATTGCCAATAGCGTGGGTTATCACACCTTCTCTTCTGCCAAAATGTTTGGTACAAACATTATAGCACAAGTGATGAGCGACTTTGAATCTGCTTAATATTCTACTGCGCGAGGTTATGACACCTGTTTCCCCTGCTGTTGGGTCGCCGCCCGGGCAGCCGGGTCAGCAGGCGTCTGCTCTCCAGCACTAATTGCGCTAATGCGAACTCCGATACGGGCGGAGCACTGCCACATTGCAGAGCGCTGCATTCCGACCAACACCCTTCAGGTCACACGGCGCTCACTCCTCTGATGTGTGCGCCAGTCACACGTCTATGTGTGTGAGCTGTTTATTGTAATAGCTGTGCATGGGTGAGTACGATACCTCAAATCATAGTACTGGATGGTATTTGAAATATGGAGCATTCTCATGATTGGAAATTCTTTAGTTTTACCACTGTATTTTAATTCGTTTATAAATTTCATACCAAAGTTTCTGGGGAGATTATAAAATGAGTGCCTTACATGTCTTTCGGTTGTGTGGACTAGACGTTTCGTTGTTTTGTGATTCAGTTGATACTAACCTCTGTCTTTGTTTATGTAATCTGCGTGTCTGAAACTGTCTGTATGCTTCATTACCTTGCTTTTAAACCACCTTCAGTCTTCGCCATAAATTAAGGTTTAAGGACTGAATTGCTTTTCGTGATGTTCACCTACTCCATAAATTAAGGCATATCTGGTAGTTATATAAGCTTCTAAAAAAACGCGAAAATCTCACTGGAGTTTTTCAATCCTTTTTTATTACAAATTCTTTCATGAGCCATTTAAAATTTAAATTAATTACGTCTAAAGTTCCCCTATACATCAAATTAGATTCAATAATTACTTCTGCAATTTTTCACGCACTACTTGCTGCAAAAACCTCTCTCCGATCTAATCCTCGATTGTTCCATGCTACTCCTCTCTTCCTATTTTACATATCTTTCCAACCTGAACTATTACTAAGATGCCATATTAAAAATTACATTTAACATATTTCACGGGAGACAAGCCCGTTGCCTCACATCACTTGACGGGTTTTAGTCGTAGGCTTCGTAAGTACATTCACAAATCAATTTTAATCTCCTTTCAGGTGTGGAAGAAAGGCCTCCTTTCTACCATCTTTTTCTCTCCGTTTGGTATGTAAGTTAACAGTCCTATTAATAGGAGATGGGCCTTCCTTTTAAAGGTTGAGACACATACTGAGTCATTTCAAACTGTATAAAAAACAATTATTCTACCCAAATGCTGTAAAATGTATTCATCTTATAAAAAGTCGTAATAAATTTGAGTATTCCTTTTCGTTATAAAAGGTGTATCTTTCATTTAAGATTTCAAATACTTTCTTAGTAATTTGAACACGCATAAAAGAAATTATTCTACCCCAAATACTGGCACATTTGTTAAATTTATAAAATAATAGTAAACTACGTTCAGTATGGATTCTGACAAGGAGGCTATTATCCTTCTTGCTTACCATTCCAAAACTAAGAGATTGTGGTTTAAAATCAGGAAGGCGTGAATATATGTTTCGTTCCTAATTAACATTGAATAAATGCATCTTTAGGTCACTTATGATGATCTGCTTAGCCGTTACCGGCGCTTAGGCATTTGTCATGAAAAGACTTCTCCATCCCAACGTTCTTTATAATTTTATATTGGGTGGTTTACCCGCCCATTTCCCAGTGATGAAGGCATGTATATTTGTATTTGTTTCATGTGAATGAATGTGATGTGTGTGTGAGTTCAGTGTGATATGTCTCCAGCAAAATAATAAAATAAGGTAAAGTGTGAAACCAGACGCTGGTCCATTCACGTCTATTTTTCCGAAGGACACCTTACCGGCGCCATCATTAACTAATCATCAACAGCGTCGTATACTTTCAATCCATAGAGACTACGGTACACAGTTTTGTGAGTGTTAATTGTGCATCACCACCTCTCTTACTCTATTGGCTAAGTCCTGATGATGAAAATATCTCTTACTACCAAGTGTGTAACAAGCTAACCCCGCGTCAGATGCTAGACACCATTTCGGTGCCGCAACGTTTTTAGGCCTCTGCCGGTTGTTTTAATAATAAAACCTTCCTGCAAGGCAGCGTGTCGCCGTGGCTCGGCGTTCTTTCGACCCTGTGGTCTTATTAAAAATTTGTTTGTGACAGCAGAGGCGGCGCGAGATGATTTCGCTCTCATCTGGCAGACAGGCTAACGGCCATAAACCGAAAGTCGTAAAGCGCGACGGGTCGGCTGCCAACACTCAACAGGCAGCAGCGGGCGGCGGGCCCTGGGGACGCGCTGACACGTGTTGCCTCCCACAGACACATACAAATCACAAAACCGCTCAGCGACGCCGCGGCCTTCACAATGCGTCACACGCAAAAACGCCTAGGCAAGCAACTGTAACTAAGCAAACTATAAACACATTATTTTGCGCTCTTCCCCTGCTTCTACTCACTTCTATGACAATGAAATTTCTGTTTCTGTTAAATCACCAGTTTTTTTAATACAAAATCGCTTTTCCAGCTAATGTAAACCTCCATCGTCTTTTACCGAGGTCACACACTAGTCGTGTCCCTATATTTAATTCCATTAGTTCCAGTTCACCTATACGTATCCTCGAAACCGCAGATGGACGCTCATTCTTAACTGAAAAAACTCCTCCAACCCAGTCGTGTTGTAAATTCTTTTTCTGTTTCGCCGTGATTTTTTCTTTTTCTGCTTTGGCACTTTCGGCTCGTCGAAACCATTGGAGTCGGGAGAGAATGGGAGAAAAGGAATGTATAATGTTACGGGTGTCTATTTAAGGCTTAAACTGAGGTTTTATGGGCCTTTTTTGGTGGGAGGGGAGTTTAGAGAGTGGTTCAATGATTTGAGAAGTTTGATGGTAGGAAGTTGCGCCAGCCTTACTTAGTGCAAGAAGAGAATTTTGTGGAGGCGTCCGCCTGATTGCACCAGATTCAGAAAGATATGGGAGTAGAAATAACAGTCAGAAAGAGGAAAGAAGGCTTTCCATCGCTGAAAGCGAGCAGGAGCAGAGAAGTCGTGAAACTGAGTTTTTAGCTGGAGTAAAAGATTGTTTCTCTAGTTGGTAGCAGAAATCAGATCAACGTTTGACGGGGAGTGAGTGTCTTTGCTAAGTTGTGTATTAAGTGCCGCAAATCTTTCAGCAAATTTAGTAAGGGCTCAGGATATTAGTCTGGGCTCCCATAGATTAACTTCGTGTTTTGTTTTTGAAAGTAGGTCGACTGTTTAACATATTGTGTAGGGCCATAGAAACTTTCGAATCGTTTAGAGACGATTCAGCCAAGATGTTTTAATATTAAATTTATTTTAATTTCACTACCAGCGAAATAAATTTGCTTGGAGGAGTTTTTTTCTTCAGTTAAGAATGTGCGCGCTAAGTTGTGCAAACGCGGTTTAGAGGATACATATAGGTGAAATGGAATTAATTATAGGGACATGGCGTTTACGTAATATACAGCAAATAACATTTTTGAAGCTTGTAAAGTAGGAAAGTAACTGATAGAAAATGTTTTAAATATGGTTTTATTTTCCAAAAGTTGCGCGGTGGAATCTTCTGATTGTTTTATTTTTTTATTTAAATATCGCTCAATGACTTATCTGAAGTGAAAGGACAGTTTGAAATATAAGCTATTTTGTTTTGAGTTGTTTCAATAGTTAAATGAAAACCCCTTTCTATTTCTGTGTTGATACTTTGAGTTACAGGAATATGATATTCTTCCTGAATTTATGGTAATACGCAGCCGTCGATCGTATTAAGACTGGTTGCTCCTCTGGAATACACCAGCCTCTGCAGGTTTAAGTGAGTCTTTTAGATTTGAAGGAGTAGGCTATTATAACACAATTGTTGTGACAGGAATATTTTTAACTAGGGGATAGGAATACGACCATGGCCTTTTAATGAGCCATCATTAAAAATCGCCTGGAGTTACTTCCCGTATCCACGGAAAACCGAAATCTGGATGGCCGGACGGAAACACGCGTTCTCTGGAATGACAGGTGCGAGGGGAGCGCTCACCCACCAGGTTCGTTTACTCTGTATCATCTGCTTTAGGGATAAATTTACTTTCTATACGAAATATGATTCTGAAATTATACTGATGGTTTTTTGAATTTGATACACGTAAAGTACCAAACATACGACTATAATTGTTTCACAAATGGGTAGAAGAGCTCTCAAAGTTTTATCTGTCTTTTTTTTTTTTTTTGCTTTAGCCATAGGCTAATTTAGCCAGTTGCATGAGGCTATTGTAACAATATTTTGTTATTTATTTATTTATATGCTTTTATACATGAGTTTTGTTTTGGAAACATACTTGTACAATAATTTATCGGATTTTTTGTTGGTAAATGCGAGGACCTGGAAAAGGGATTTAATGTCTGTGATTTGTAGTCCTTCTTTTAAGAATTCGTGTCTTTTGGCCTGGTATTTTCTGCATCTTAACATGAAGTGGTAAATATCCTCCGTCTCTGGACAAGTCCCACACATGGGGGAGTCATTTAGCTTCATCATAAACTTTTTGTCATTTAACAACACGTCTCCAGCTCTCAGCCTCATCATGCAGCTGATCTCCTTTCTGCTAAGGTCGGCGTGGTCGTACCACGGTTTGTCTCTAATTGCATTCATTATGACCCTATACCACCTGCCAACCTCCTGTCTATCCTCCTGCCACATTTTCTCCCATTCTGCTTTAACGCAGGACGAAATCGTGTCTTAATAATTAGTTAGAGGTATGGGAATGTGTTCCTTATCCTGGGAGTTAAGCTGGTTCCTTGCCGTTGTATCCGCAGCCTCATTGCCCGCTATACCAACGTGGCCAGGTACCCATTGTAGCTTGATTTTTAATCCTTTCCCTGCACTTTTTCTCAATTCCTTAGCTACTTCGTACGTTAAATAGTTCTTGCATTTCCCTTTTGGTATTCCTAGTATTGCTTGGAGGGCTGCTTTCGAATCTGTACATTTAGTCCAGCTTGTTGTATATATTACAGCGCCATCAATATTGCATAAGTATCCGTGGAGAAAGTAGTGAAGTGTGCAGGTACCCTGATTTTATCTGTCTTGCCTCAAATTCAGAAGAAGTTAAATATTTCGCCACCAGACGTCACTGTTTGCAATATGGCAACTAAAGTTTGTAAGTTTATTATTGGCTCGTCAGCTTACTTTTATTTGTTGTTCATGTTCAACGCAAAGAAGAAAAGTTTATTTGTATTACATGAGTATAGCTTATTTTTGTCTCGCAGAATTCATTTCTTCAAAAATTACACAGTTCTATCGCATCGATAACGCATACAACTAATCTTGGCCTACATCTCAAAACTTTTTACCATTCGTTTAAGTTAACACAATAATCCTTCCTTTCTTTTCTTATTTCGAACTGCAGAAAAATTATCCACAAGCGAATTCAAGTTTCAGAGAGTTCTCACCAGCGACTCCTTGTTGCAGAGACATTTTTCTCAAGAGAAAAATAT
This sequence comes from Vandiemenella viatica, assembly GCA_031002005.1. Lineage (NCBI taxonomy): Eukaryota > Metazoa > Arthropoda > Insecta > Orthoptera > Morabidae > Vandiemenella > Vandiemenella viatica. The sequence goes on along the minus strand of JARYHS010009186.1, from coordinate 112,833,184 downwards.
ACTGGAACAAAATTTAATGTGATATGTAGACGAACTTCATTCTCTCACAAGGTTAAGGTTCTGCACTTTCGAATTTTAGCAAAGACGATTTATTAAAGTTGTCCGTCGTCTCTTTCGAATAATATTAGGGAAGGATCCACTCTCCGGCAACTCGATTCGTTGATGTTATGCACAGTTTGTATACAGTTAAAAGCGGTTTTCTTCCTTCTGTGTCGAAAGCGAACGTGGAACGGATAAGAGAAGTTTTCCAACGCAGCACTAGGAAACAACTACACATTCTAGCAGGGAACCGGACGTACTGCACCCCTCATCGTGTAAAGTGTTACGAAAGCACCTATGAATAAAACCATATCGTCACTGCCGTTATGTATTGTGTGAGGGAAGAGCTAGTGTGTAGATATACGCAGATTGAATCAGTGCATACATATCAAGCGTTTAAAAAAATATGAAAAACCTTTGTGAGTTTTTCTACAAAGTAAACTAAGATTATTATTTCTATTTCAGTTGTACTATGTGCACTAATTTGATTTCTACTCTTACCAGTCATTTTTAATGATCCTACATATTCAAACTATCACAAGTTTTGTCATAAACAGTTTCCGAGCATCAACAATAGCTTTTGTCAGCTTCGTCTGTGAAACCACTTTTGCTCGAACCAAAATGATGATTTAAAGCAATTAAAAAGAGAGATACTGAAGCTGAGAACTGTTGTATTTGTTGAGACTGTATTCTGAATTACCTTGACTTTCAGAGAAAGTCATCAATTTGTACTACAAACAGTAGACTATGTGTTCTCCACTTTCACTCTGAGTTAATTAATAAGACGAAACAGAAGGACTGTGCAAACTTTGGCCTCTGTATTTCATTCCGAATAGCAATCTTCAAATGAATTCCTGGAAACCAGAACAAGCGTGTTGAGGAAATCTTAGTAGTAACATGAAGAGTGTTTTCTCTTTGTCATAGCAGTATATAATATGCAATTTACTGAGCGTGGCGGCATCCAAATTTAAAGCTATTGAAAATAGAGATACTGAAACTGAGAACTGTTGTATTTGTTGAGCCTGTAGTCTGCATTACCTTGACTTTCAGAGAAAGTCAGAATTTTGTACTACAAACAGTAGACTATGTGTTCTCCACTTTCACTCAGAGTTAATTAATAAGACGAAACAGAAGGACTGTGCAATCTTTGGCCCTTGGAAACCAGTCTGTATCATTCCGCATAGCAATCTTCAAAGGAATTCCTGGAAACCAGAACAAGCGTGTTGTGGAAATCTTAGTAATAACCTGAAGAGTGTTTTCTCATTGTCATAGCAGTATACAGTATACAATTTACCGTAATAATTTAAAAGTCATGAGAGAGACTCCAGAAATATCACGTATTTTGATTTAATTGAATTTAAAAAAAATTCCGCCGTGCTGCAGTCTAAAATATTTAGGTTTAAGTTTTACTACTTTAAATTTTATTTTAAATTTCGGAACCCCATTTTATATTTGTCAATATAATACAGTTTTTTTATTCTATTTAAAAGCATTTTTCTTTATCCCCAATGCGAGGATATGCATACTAATTTTGCGGAACGTTGTTTTAAGAATGAGCCAGCAGATATAGCAATCGACCAAAGGTTGACGTACATTTCAGTGTGTAGTAAACGGATTGAATTGATTTCTCTTATGTGGACGCAATTACTGGTAGTAGAAGCTATTCACAGTTTGAAACAAATTTAATATATTTTAAATTTCAGCGATTTTCTGGGAGAACCCTCATTGAAGTTACTTTCAACATTAGAGTAAACCTAACAATTTTCGCTATTTATGTCTCGACTATACATAGCATGAAATTTTGGATTGTAAACCTTGGGTGTGTGATATAATGCTATGAATTCTGGATAGTAACAGAGGTATGTACCTATAAACTGATTGCCAATTGTAGATATTATAAAATTATAAAGGTTTTATTTCTAATAAACAATTTTGAAGTGAAATTAACTTTATCCTAGTGCAAGACAAATTCAGCAACGTGACCAATGATCCGAGATACACCTCCAAAAACGACTTCTGAGTCAAGAGTGATAAATTCACCTGTTTTGCACTGCAAACTTCCTAATCGTACAAATAAGATAAATAAGTTATTTGGCATGCAGATACATTGATGTAAAACACATATTTTACTCCCTCTATAGAACGTGAAACGCAGATATCCAATACAATGTTCCACAGAATGAATTATGGATCCGGTTTTCGACAGGTTGAATCGATTACTGCTTTACAGATACCGCATAATTTTCTTTCTTTTTCCTTGCTGAATAAATACTTTAATACATCGCATTAGAAAGTCGTTATAGATCTATTGCGCTTTTGCCAGGCACATTAAAAACAAAATAAGAAGCATGTATGTTGCTACGTGGTTGTGTGAAATATATAGAAATGATTTGGAACAACTACTTACAACTACAGGGCACCAATAATACAGAGCTATAGTAATGATGTAGGAATAAGTTGCAGAGGATTCTGCTTGTTATCATTTATAGCTTACAATCGGTAATACATCTAACAACATAAACTTTTATATCTGAAATGGTTGACTTACTCCCTTTTTGTAGAACAAACTTTCCTATAGCTGTAGGTTACTATATACCAAATGTCTAGAAGCTTTCTCCGACCCAACTCTGAGTGTACGGATCCATGAAACATGTCATATTAACGTAAGTCATGAAGTACGTGATTTTATGGTTGTTGTGCGTTTCTTACTTACAAAGCTATAAAATATTTCATAAAATCTGTATCTCAATGAAGGAAATCCATATACAAAATATAGTTCTCTTTATCTTAATAGTCATTTCATCATATGTGGCAACAGAATATAATTTTCAGGGTAGAATAGAACATCATGGCCCGTGCAAATATTTCGCAAATAAAATACGACGAATAGCCAGGTTGGTGGTTTGTAGCAGGATGAAAGAAGAACCAACTCATTTGTAGCAATGGTTTATTTGTCAGCTGAAATAGGTATGTAACAAGACGCTCACAACGTCTTATGTAACAATTAGAAAAAAAACTTTTGGATGTGTAAAACATACATACAGCGGTAAGGCGAACTATCCATATCAACTACAGTGAAGCCTAGCGGCTTGGCTATGAACTGTCTCATACGCGTGACCTTGATAGTTAATAGTTTTTACCGTTAGCTGATTTATTTCCAATTAATTTCTATTTTAATACCTAAGCGGAGTTCTTAATCCTTAAAATGATTCCTCGTTTATCGATTTTAGCTAGGTATGATGGGATATAAGTTGCGTGTCGCAAAAAAAAAAAAATACATTTCTGGAGATGATGATACTTTCGCCCTTTAAGGGCCAAATTCAGAAATTGTAATTTATGATTTTACCAAAGCGGAGATCTTAATCCTTAAAATGATAACTCATTTATCGTTTTTGATTAAGTATTAAGGGAGATAAATGGCTTGCTGGAAAAACACGTTTTAGGAAATTATGATACTTTATGCTTTTAGGAACCAGATTCCGAAAAATTCCTTTGTTGATTTATGATGTTATGATCAGACCATAATCTTTAAAATGATTTCTCATTTATTGATTTGGGTTAGATATTAAGAGTGATAATTGTCTCTTCACCAAACATAAACACTTTTTAGAAATGATTATACATTGCCTTTCGAGGGCCGTATTCCGATAAGTTCATATCTTAATTTATTATGTTACCAAAGCGGATAATTTTTTTTTTTTTACTTAGGCTTTGCGCCTCTTCAACGGCTAAGGTCATTAGAGGCGTTATGGGACTGAGGACAAGGAACAGGACGGAATTCAGCCATGGCCTTTTTGTAGGAAGCATGCCAGCATTCGTCTGGAATGATTTGGGGAAACCATGGGAAACCCAAATCTGGATACCCGGAAGGGGATTCGAACCCGCGTTCTCCCGAATGCGAGGCCAGAACGCTAGCCATTACACCACCACGCTCGGTGCCCAAAGCGGAGATCTTAATCATTTAAATGATGCCTCACATATTGATTTCGGTTAAATACGAACGAAGTTAAGTGGCACGTCATAAAAACACATTTTAGAAATGATATACACTGATCAGCCAAAACATTGTGTTGGTCCATCTCTGGAACGCAATACAGCTGCGATTCGGCGTGCCATGTATTTTAAAAGTCCTTGTTAGGTTTCAGGAGTTGTCTGGCACCAGATGTCTACTCACAGGTCACGCAATTCCCTTAAATTACGGGCCGGTGGTTTGTGGGCCCGGGCCAGGGATCGAGCATCTCGGAAACGGCGAGGCTAGTCGGCTGTTCGTGTACTACTGTAGTGAGCATGTATGCTGAGTGGTTGAAGGACGGAGAAACCACGACAGGGTGAGAAGATGGTCGACGTCCACAACTCATCACACAACGTGGATGTCGGAGGATTTCCCGCTCGGTAAAGTGTGATAGGCGGTGATCTGTGACAACAGAGCACAATGCTGGCGCAATTACAAGTGTTTCAGAGCACACACTGCTGTCAGATCTCCCATAGATCGCCACCTATCACACTTTACAGAGCTGGAAAACCTTCGACCTTCACATTTTCTGGACGTTCACCATCTTGTCGACCAGTAGTGGTTTCACCATTCTTGAAACACTCTGCATGGATACTCACTACAGTAGCACGCGAACAGCCGACTAGATTTGCCGTTTCGAAATGCCTGTTTTCTGGCACCAGGACCACAAACCACGGGCCCGTAATTTAAGGGAATTACGTGACCTGTGCATAGACAGCTGGTGCCAAACAAATCCGGAAACCTACCAAGGACTTTTCGAATCAATGTCACGCCGAATCGCAGCTTTATTGCGGTCCAAAGATGGACAAACACACTAAAAAGCAGGTGGTTATAATTTTTTGGCTGGTGAGTGTATATCATGCTGCTGTGCTTGCATGAAGTCTTTAGTTACCTACGTAACGTCAAAAATGTGCCGTAAATATAAACTGGAAGGTGAAAGAGGATGGTCATTGTTCTTCATGGCAGAGAGTGCCAAAAATTACATCCTAAAGTTCATCGTGGAATGTATCAGTTACAACCCACTTTACCGTCAGAATGCCTTATTAAGCAGCCTCACAGGCCTGATGAGGTCTGTGGCGGACATGTCCTCGGGAAATTCATTACACTGTCACCAAATTCAACCTTATGACGTAAATCAGATTCCATTTGGTTTCAGTACCTATGACGGCTAGATATGACTTCCAAGATTCGGACGACATAATATTTCTATATCATGTTAGTTTAGGACTGGGTACACGTTACGATGGTCATCTCTACTTCTGTGTCTAAACGTTCGTGTTGGCGTGTAGATGATTGTGATATGTGTTGCTTAAGCATAATCAGACATACTAGGGAACTATAAGTAATATTTTCCATTTCTGATGTTTAGTTACAAATCGTAACGCATTATGTGTTACGAAATTTGTTATTATCGATGTCCCAGAGAACATCAGCAAGTGTTTTGTCGATGCAACAAGTGCATTGCAGCTGATTACGCCCACACGAACCCTTTTACGAGTGTTTCACTCCAGTTTACGACTGACCTGCAGGCACTCTTTGGTTTCAGCAGAGTGAAAAAGAAACTGTAAAACCACTTGCAAGTGTAAATAGTGCCACCTCCTTCTCCTCTCGCTCTATCATGCCACAACTACGTTATCTGGTATTATCATTGTAGTTCATGCAGTATTTTTGAAATTAAATATCGTTTTGATTAAAATAGTGATAAAACAGTGTACTTAAAATACGTCGCAAATAGATTGCATTAGGCAATCAATTAAACTCCCGTCAATACAGGGATCATATTTCATACAAGTATGAGAGTTTTAATACTAGAAAATCGCACGCCATTACTCTAGCTTTTTTTTTACAATTTAAAGTATCAGGAAGGAAGATTGTCCGGGTTGAATAGATTAGAGTAATACGTTTATCGCGTGGATGACAATATCAGCATAACTTTCTAGGTGTTAAAACAGGAAATAATTAGTATTTGTTGTTTAATAATACGCCATTACAACTGTTGGATATTGTTTTTATTTTCCGGACGCGTTTCGCCTCTCGCCGAGGTATCTTCAGCGTACAGTTTTGATTTTACATTTGCATTTTGAGGTGTGGTCGTTGCTCGCCTGCGACCTCAACCATACTGGTTTTTACACTATTTCACTTGGTTTAGTTTGCTCTCGTGGCTTGACTAGCAATCAATTTTGAGGCATAGTTTTCACTGCACAACAAATACTAATTTATCAAGCAACTGTAGAAGAAAATTGCCTACAATAATCAGGAAATAATGTTTAAGTAAGTAATAATGTATAAATCTGCAGAAGTTAGGTTTGTTCTTCATTATCAAAATAAACTCAGCTAAAAGAAATTATCCGAAAATGAGAGAAAAAAAAAATTTCTTATATCTGCCGGATCTTCGAAAAAAGTATGGTAGTGAAAGAAACTACAGAAACTTTAAGATTAAGGTTGGCAGCGAAATCTGTTACACGGTTAAAAGCTGAATTCACAGTTAGAAGCAGGTTTTACGAGGGGGCTAAAAAGTACGTCACTTAGTCGAATTTCCAATTCCTGATGATTTACAGCTGTATTATTGTCAGCCTATAAATCAAAAATATTATTTGTGTCATCAACATCCATTTTCGTTTATTACTAAAATGAATAATGTATCAGTGCAGAGTATTATTTACCTGTTACATATAATACTCGGTTTGTTTAAAATTTAATTTAAAGTTGGGTCCACGGGTGACCGGATCAAACTTTTCTTCGGCGCAACGCCAGCGTGGGGCAGAAGCAACCACTGGGCATAAGAGACGCTTTGGTAGTTGCAGTTTCTTGGCCGCAGTGTCCCTGATTGGGTCCATTGCTATTATCTATTCCAATGAAGATTTTGTCGATTGTTTACTATCAGAAGTTTGCAGATGACGTAATTCTGAATAAAAGGATCAAAACGGTAGAAGACTGTGAACAGCTGCAGGATGTTCTGGACAGGATATCTAGCTGGGTTGGTAAAGATAGGATGAAAATAAATGAAAAGAAGAGTCAGCTTATTAGATAACCAGATAAAAAAACTAAAGGTTGATAATGATTGTTAGGTGGGAAAAGAATTGCATGTTGATATATATATATATATATATATCGGCTTGATAACAAGCTCAATTTGGCAGGACACGTTGGACAGATAGTAGTAAAACGTTTAAAAATCCTTCATTTGTTGGAGAAATTGATGAGGTGATGTACGAAATAAGTAAAGGAATTGGGTTATAAAACTCTGGTCAGTCCATTGCTTCAATATCGCGGTGTAGTATGGTACCAACATTTTGGATATCAAATAGAGGAGTTGGAGGGGATGCAATGAAGGGCTACTAGGTTTGGTTCTGAAAATTACCACAGACTTGATAACAGATCTGGAACTGGATTCACTGGAAGACAGGGGACGGTGCAGAGGGTCATGGGAGTGTTCAAGGCGAATAATGATGACGAGGCGTGAGACGATATTGGTGTAAGAATTAAAAGTATTGCGTGGGCGGTAATACCATGACCAAAAGTGACTGGTATTGTCCGGCGGCTAGCAAAACGACCTATGTGACTCGTAAAAGGAAACCACCTTGGCGACTAGTTACTACAATCACTGTAGATAACACTAATTCAGCACCGAGCGGGGCGGTGGAACGGTTAGCGTTCTCGCCTCGCATTCGGGAGGACGGCGGTTCGAATCCCCGTCCGGGCATCCAGATTTGAGTTTTGTATGGTTTCCCAAATCACTCCACGCAAATGCCGGGATGCTTCCTTCAAAAGGCCATGGCCGAATTCCTTCCCATTCCTTGCCCCCATCCTTGCCCCCCATCCTTTCCCGTCTCTAAAGACCTCGATGTTAAAAAAAAATCGAATTTAACAACTATAAAATATTTTTTTTGAAATTTTTTGGATTACCAACCACAGAAAACTTGACGCTCTGAATCCAGGAGTGTTTATGAAATGTCGAAGAATCGGGTTATGGTGCAAAACAGTCTACAATTTTGTGCAGAATTTATGAATTTTGGCTTCTTATGATATATTAAAATTAATTTTAGGGCACATCCGGGTTGACACACTAGTTCTGGATTTCTGAGTAAAAAAACCTATAAAATTCTAAGACTGTATCGGTTGTCAGAAGATAGTAATACCGTAAAGACAAATATTCAGTAACAGTTTTATGCTTCTATTTTGTCTGCGATCTCCATAAATGCGTCGAGTAAGGGACATACTTTTAAAGTCCAGAAAATTAGTGTAGTAATATGCTGATTTCACCATTTTTTATGTTGTCAGATGTTTCCTTTGTGAAATTGTATCCGCTATTTAACCAATAAAAGTTAATATTACGAAAAATAACATTCTTCCTTTAAGACTGTATAATTCGTCTTTATAAAGCTATATTTCCACCATGTTGAAATTGTTTTTTAAGAAAGTATTAGCAAAGAACATATTCGTGGTTTGTTTTCTTCTAAATTATGATAATATGGTAGGAGTTTGCATTGCGTCTTTTTGCTGTTGTCGCCAACGTTTCGGCACTAACATGGTGCCTTCGTCAGGGCTTCTGTCTATCTCGCCACCTGGTGCTTTTTTAATCAGCTTGAACAATTAATTCACTGAAGTGGCATTTGCCTGAAATGTGATGCCAGAGCGTTACCGCTCACCTATCACGCTCGGTATTTTTCACGAGTAGAGAGAATAACACCTTAAATTTCCCAGCATGTCTCCTCAATTTAAAAAAAATTAAAAATAAATAGTGTTATTAAATAAAACACTGTTTATCATGGATATCAATATTCAAAATTTTAGTGTAAGCCAAAATAAACTGAATTTGCCAAAAACAGGGTTGCTATCTGATAATCTAACGCTTGGAGATAGATATTACTGGCCAAGTGTTACCGCAAACTGGTTTCTGAACACAAAGCAACATTATTTAGAAACCATAAACACTACAAAAAGGCTGAAATCTAGTGTAATAATTGTCATTATCTTATAACACAGGATTTGGGCGTCTTTGTAAGTTTCCGTCTACACCTATTTTGAAGGGTTCATTCTTGTGTACGACAGATAACACTTCATTCATGGCGGAAAAAACCACATATTGACTGATTAGAAGAAAGAGGAAAAATTGTTTTTACACTACCAAAAAAATAATTTGTAAATTGAATAGGACCTGACTTACAAAATGACAAATATTACAACGTAATTACACAAATCAAATCCCAGATTTCCTATATATCGTTTATCACCGTAGTATAGAGCAGTGGTTCCCAATTAGTGGTACGCGTACCTCCAGGGGTACGTGAGGTTGCTCGAGGGGGTACGCGAGGTTCTCTCTTGACTAAGGTATGCAATAAGACAATTGAAAAAAAAAAAATTACGTAAACATTACTACCGCCAAAATATATTTTAAGACAGTCAAACGGTGTGTGTGTGAATTAGATGTCTGTAATGCTGTGGCTGTGCGAAGCACTAGACTGGAATGAACTCAGACGCAAATGTAGCTATAAGGGGGTACGCGAGGTTCAGCTCTTTCTTGAAGTGGTACTCGGGAAAAACTATTTGGGAACCATTGGTATAGAGTATTGTAAGAAATATGACAAACACACATATGGTCTAGCGCGCAATGAAAGCATATAAGATATGCTTTACCATATTGCAAAATTAATTTGCTTTTACATAAAACAAAAATATGGTGTATACATTAGAGACCAACGTTTCCTCTATCCGTTCTTGACGCAAAAATAAACCTTTTTCATTACATCTTCGTTGATGAAAGGGTACTTATGTTTCCGTGATAATGAAGAAGAATGGTTTAGATTGAAATTCTACCGTCATCTTGTAGCATTTCTTAAAATGTTCATTTTATTTAAAACAGTCCCTGGAACGGGAGCCATGTAACATTTCTTAAAAAGGTTGCTGTTTATACATTAAGAAATTATACCGTGTTGCATTTACGATGTGATTATATTTATGCTTTATCTTTATATTGGTTTATCATAACATGCTCTTTTGTGCGGCTAATTAATCTGTTAGCCGTTATTATGCACAATTAAATCACTCTTTTATTATTTTAAATACATTGTTCTTAAATACATTATCGGACTTCTTCCAGCAAGTTCTCCTTAGCCGCTGCTCTAGGCATTCTCCTAGTTGATCTCTGTATAAATCTGTTGCTATGGAAACCCTCCTTATAAGAGTATTAACCGGCCCGTGACATGGAACTCCTATTTCAAGGATGTTTTTAGAACATCTGTTATGCTACAATCTCTTTATAATTATTAACGATGAAAGTACATTTTCGAATAGAAAAAAATATACATGTAACGTGATGTCATAGCGTTAGTTAGGATGTCAACAGCTTTTGTTAAGTATCTCAGTCTTGATCACCTTTGTGGTTCAGAGTTTAGGAAACTTAAAGCTAGCTCCAAAGATCCGAAATTCGAATCTCAGCCTCAGCCGGGATTTTTATACCTCTCTAACCCAACTGGCACTACTTTTTGTTTAATGTGAAGTACACCAGAAAGCTTTCGTGATTCGAGTTCCACCAACTGTAAATCCACTTTATCCGGCACATCCTACCGGGTTAGGTTAGGTAAGGCGGAAAATAGCTGGCTACTCCACCACCAATTTCAGTCTAATTATACTTCCTTCGGGAGGATACAACCTTTGAGTTGAGCACGAAGCTTAACTTTATTTCAGTCATACCACTGCTCATTAATTAGTTTAACGATATGAAAATAATCTCTGAACTTTGAACTATTTCCCTCATAAATCCTAGATTTGGATAAGAATTTGGTTGAGAACAGACAAATTAAGAGGATTTTGATCTTTTGTTCTTAAATTATTGACGTTTAATTAATTCCATTGTACAGCTGTCGTTACTGTTTGCCGTGAACTTCGTGGTACTAGAGTTATTGGTGCCTACAGTTAGGCGACAGATAACTGCCTTTGAGCGTGTACTCGCGGCATGTTTAATTCCGTTTGGCGCTCCTCTGTGTAGTCGGTTCTGCTTGGCGCGGCGTAGCGCTCTCGAGACGCTCATTAGGCTAATAAGGACGAGCAGCGGGCTGCTTGGCGGTCAGCTACTCCACAAGACAACAACCTGCCCGCTACGCAAATCTAATGCGCACACACCTCCGCCGCGCCAGCGACAAACTCTCGCACCCGAAACTGTGAACACTCTGAACAAGTCACGTAAACTTATGTGCCATTGAAACTTACATATTATCTGGCACGCCAAAAGGTCGTCTGCATTTTGCTACCTAATAACCGAACATCAAGAAGAAATTATTAAAAATAAATCTTTATGACTAACTATGAAAAGACTATATCTGGATGTTGTGGATCATTTTCCTCAATTGCTGATAATATTTATAAATAAATAACGCCAAAGCAATGGAATGTTTGAGCATTTATTGAACTCCCAAACGCGTTTCACTTCTTTTGCAGATAATCTTCAGCGGGTTCTCATGGAAATTACGTACAAATGTTACAAATTGGTTTTGTTGTTGTGTTTTGTACAGTGAATTATTATCTAAATTGTAATCTACCTACATCTTTCGGTCTGTTGCATTTACTTTCGCTCCACTCTCAGCAGCAGTGATTTATTCTTTCTTTGTGAGTAAATCTTCTAACAAAGAAAGAATAAATCACTGCTGCTGAGAGTGGATCATAAGTAAATTCAATAGACCGAAAAATGTAAGTTGATTAGAATTTAAATAATTTTTCACTGTACAAAACACAACAACAAAACCAATTTGTAACATTGGTATGTAATTTCCATGAGAACCCGCTGAAGATGTTTCTGCAAAAGAAGTGAATCGCGTTCGGGAGTTCAATAAATACTCAAAAATTCAATTGCTTCGGAGTTATTTATTCATCAATAAGTTAGACAACATTAAGTGGTCAAGCATATTCAGTATAATTTCAGTTAAACTACATCCTGATGTACTTAAAATGTTTCTAAGGAACTATCAGAAAGAAATGCGTTGTGACAAATTAAGGAAACTGGTGATCAAGAGTCATTTCACGAGAAGTACAGTATGTGGCCTGTCTACGTTATGGTGCAAAGCGAAACAGTGAAGCAACCGAGCGTATAAATCTGTTGGTACGGAATAGACCGATAGTATTAATTTAGGATTAGAAATCTGATTAATTGCACCGAAAAAGAAACAGTTATGTGTCTATTGATGAAGTATTGTCGGGTCAACGACAGGAAGAGATAAAGACACAAATTTAAACAACGAAGTAAATTAAGTATAAAGTGATAGTACATGCAGTATAGTACTCCCCGTCCGGGCATCCAGATTTGGGTTTTCCATGGTTTCCCAAATCACTACAGGCAAATGCCGCGATGCTTCCTTAAAAAGGCCATGGCCGAATTCCTTCCCGTTCCTTGCCCCCATCCTTTCCCGTCTCTGAAGACCTCGCTGTTGAGAGATGTAAAGCAGTTTTTTTTTTTTTTTTTTTTTTTTTTTTTTTTTTTTTTTTTTTTTTTAAAGTATAGTACTTTAAGGTCTGATTTGCTAGAAATAATAGAATTAATAAAAATTGCCACAAACTCAAAACGTTCTCAAAAGAGATGTAAGAACGATGTATACGTCACCTGGTATGTGCTTAACTGTTGCTAACAGAACCAGCTGCAGAGTGAGACAATTCTCTTTTATACGTAAAGTATATTATGAAAACAAATATCTGTGATACATTAAGGGAAGAAAATCGTTCTATTACGAGATCACAACATTTAACATGAAAGTTATCGAACGTTGTTTGTTACCAGACAGCAACAACAACTTCGTTGAACTACTGTGCGATCTGGAAGTTGTTGAATACCATTGCAAGAGAACTGAAGTTGTTACATTTTTTAAATCACGCAGCCATCAATTAATCTGTTGTCATATAATTGAATTAATTAGGAGAATAGTCGGCCGTTATTATACTATCTGATTTACCTTCACCGAAGCTCCTTATTTTCTTTGATGATATTAGATACGTCTTTTTTTTTGCTGGAAAATAAGTACGATTGCATAGTGGAATTAGAATACAAATTTAACATTGGTGTTATATATCGTAGAAAAAATTTCCGTCGCTGGTACTTTACCTTTCGTCTGCAAAAATCGGGAAAGGAATGGGCGTGACAATTGGAGACTTCAACGTTCAAATTAAATGACTGCGGGTAACAACTGAAAATAAAAACTTGGTTGGCCTAACCAGTTATTGAAAACATGTCATTCCGAATAAGTAGCCCAAACGTTACATTCACCCACCAGACTCAGTACCTCACAGTTTATAGTTTATATTATCCACCATATTTGCAGCTTAGCCTGCATGATTTTTATACTCAGAAAAGTTTACCTTCACATAAAAAAAACTGCAGGTCACGATTGGCATCTCGCAGTATAAAAGAATCTAATATGAGGGGCAGTCAAAAAGTTCCCGGAATTTCATTGTGACTCTTTATTAACAAAAGATAAATACACATTTACCTAATTTCCTTCAAACAAGTCTCCTTCTGAACACACACACTTGCTCCTGCCATTGCTGGAAACAACGATGAAATTCCTGTTTTGGTATCTTCCGAAGTACAGCCGTCGCTTTGGTTTTGAAGTCTTCTATGGAGGCAAAACGGTTACCTTTGAGGCCCATTTTCATCTTGGGAAGAGCCAGAAATCCGATGGCGCTAAATCCGGTGAATAGGGAGGCTGGTGGAGGACAGGAATGTTCTTTTCTGCAAGCCATGTCTTCACAACAATCGATGTGTGGGAGGTGTGATGCAGAGACCATCCTTCTTGAAATTTGCCGGGACGTTTTCTTCGGATTGCTTCCCTCAGTCTTTTCAAAACTTGCACGTATAAAGGGCCGTTAACAGTTTGTCGAGCTGATAGAAATTAATGGTGCACCAGACCTTCGTTATTCGAAAAACGCAATGAGCGTGATTTCTTTGGTCGAGGAGAGGACGTTGTGTGCCATTCTGATGATTGCATCTTTGTCTCCGGGTCCTAAGCGTACACCCACGTCTCGTCACCAGTAAAGATTGTCTGAAGAAACGTCGGGTCCTCTGTGTTTTTTTGAAAACATTCGGCCACAGTCAACTTCGAGTTTCCATTTGATCTGGATTCAGCAGCTTTGGGACAAACTATGCAGTGATACGTTTCATCTTCAAATCATCTGACAGGATTGCGTGAATGGATCCGTGAGAGATCTCCGCTTCTTGTACCAACTCGTCAATGGAAATTCTTCGGTCTGATCTGATTAACTGTTTCACTTGCTCGACAATTGCTTCGTTTCTGGAGGTTGAAGGTCTCCCACTGCGACTCTGGTCTCCCAGCGATTCCTGTCCATCATTAAATATTGAAAAACACTTGTAAACGGCTGTTTTCTTTAACGAATCGTCACCGTAAACTGTTTGTAGGGTTAACAAAGTCTCTGAAGCAGATTTCCCTAATCTGCACATGAACTTGATGTTCTCCCTTTGCTAAAACTGCGACATCGCGCCAACTGATTACCACACACACCTACCTTCAGCTACACTGCAGTCACACTGCCTGTTATGATCATTTCAGACCTGTCAAACTCATAAAAATTGCATCACCAATGCCAACACAACGACAGAATTCCGGGAACTTTTTGACTGCCAACACTACGACAGAATTCCGGGAACATTTTGACTGCCCCTTGTAGTGTGAGGAGAACTCAGAAGTTGGAGTTTACTCTTGCAAGATTTGTTACATCTTATATCCAGGGTGTATCAAAAAGAATCATCCAATTTGGCACGTCTATATTTCTGAAATTAATAAACATATACAATGAATTTTATTTTTTGATGAACGGGAAACTCGAAAAGTTTTATTCCATATCTTTTCATAGGTGATCAATATGCCCGCCTTGAGATGCACGGTATATGTCAATGCGGTTGAGCCGTGCTCGGCTCTTGTGGTATCTTTGCCTTCTCTTCTCTTCCGCTCGCGATTGTTTCCTCTTTCGTGTTCCCCCGCTAGAGAGCGCTGTGGCGCCTGGCGATAGCGGGTATATATGTGGGGACACGGAACCGAGCGGGCAGTTAGACTGAGTGAGTTAGTTAGTTAGTCGCTGTCAGTCGGGAAAGAGTACTTCCCTGTGTCGCCGTGACGCCGGAAGCCCGGTGGGGTTGGCGGGTCCGCGGTTGGACCGGGCGGCCAGGGAGGCTGTCAGTCGGTTGGGGTGGCAGGCAGTCGGTGTTCCACTAGTACTTCCCGGAGTGGCAGCGGGGCTGGAGAATGGAGTCGGACAGTCAGTCAGTCAGTGAGTTGAAGGCACGCGGTCGGCATCCCGCCAATGTTTTCCGGAGTGATAGCGTTGCGGGACTAAGGAGGAAGCAGTCAGTGCGGCCGAGCTTCGACCACCTGCAGAGAGGGAGTTCTCCGACATTCTTCACCGAGAGTGCTGTGGGTACTGGAGGTAGTGGCAGTCAACTGCAACCACAAGTGTCGCCTTCCGCCTCGTCGTTAGCGGTCTGCCTCAGCCCTAAATTGTGCTTGGTCTTACTGGCAGAGTGTTAGATGCTAGTAGATGGGAACGTGCTGGTCTTGTTATTTCTGTCATTGATCTATGTGGAATTGTCGGTGATTACAGGATTATTCATACGTTAATCTACAAGATTGAGGCCAGTTTTATTTGACATTATATTAGTAATTTTCTCTGTTAATTGCTACTACCAGTGTGTCGCCTTCTACCTCGCCGTTAGCAGTCTGGCTCAAATATAAATTTGTATTTGGCTAGTAGATTGTTAAGAGCCAGTCTGGTTATTTTTATAATTTGGTATAAATAGGATTATTTGTAATTATAAGGGTTATTCAAGGTATAAGTTGCAAGACCAAGGTTTGGTCCATAACATTATGTCATTTTGTGATAGCAAGATTATTCATATCTTCGTTTGCAAGACCAGGATTGGTGGTATTTGATATTATAGTTGTAACATTTTCTGTAAGTGTTATCTTTAATAATTGTAATAAACCAATGTTTAAACAAGGCTTGAACTTCTAACCATGTTCCCACACACTTCCCACTGTATCCTTGTGGATAAGTACTGTCCGTTAGTAGTAGTATCACAACGCCTGAGCGGTATTCAAATTCTTCCCACATCTTACGTTACTAGCCTCCAAGGTCACCGAACCTGACTATGTGATTATTTCTTGTGGGGGTTTATAAAAGACTGCTTATGTGCTTCCGTTACCAACAACAGTGACTGAACTGAGACATCGCATAACAGCAGTTGTGGAAGCTGTCACTCAAGACATGCTCGTGCAATGTGGTGAGAATTTGAATACCGCCGTGCGTCTCAAGGGGGCCATATTGAACACCTATGAAAAGGTATGGAAAAAAACTTTTTGAGTTTGCCGACAATCAATAAACAAAATTCATTGTATATGTTTATTAGTTTCAGAAATATAGATGTGTCAAATCGGATGATTCTTTTTGATACACCCTGTATATTGCTTTTTAAAAGGTGATTTTTTTGTGTGGTGAACCATCTTTCTCCATTCTTACCAAAAAAGAAGATAAATTAGGTATCATTTTAAAGATTGATTTCTCCGCTTTGGTAACACTTTTAATTAAGAAAGTAATTCTTAAAAATTGAACAATCAGTGTCACAGTTATTCGATAGTTCAGGGGCAAGCTTTTTGGCTTTGCTGGCGTCTATAAGGAGTGGCCCGGTTAACCCCATATAGCAGCACCAAATATCACCGAGATATTGATAAACTGTGTGTGTTTTTTAGAGTAAGGAGTATTTCGAATTTTTTTGTTTCTGTTAAGGAAACGTGGCATCATTTCTAACTGTTAAGACATTGTAAGTATTTTGCGACATACCTATTCCAACTGACAAACAAATAATTGCTACAAATGAGTTAGTTCTTGTTTCATCCTATTACATACCACCAACCTCGCTATTGAACGTATATTATTCCCGAAATTTTCGTACGAGCCAACGCCTAATCTTTTAAAAGGGTTTTCGTCCCCAGAAGTGTTGTATGTTCTATTGGGTACAACAAAACGATGAAACGAGATAACTATCGAAAACTCGGAGATTGCAGTTAATCCGGCTGGGAAGTGCTCTTGCGCCACCAACGTCACCGAGATTAACTGCTGAAAGTAGCTGGCGTGTTGCCTCCGTGCCTTATCTGCGTCCACCGTGATCACTCGCACACTGCCTAATGAGGGGCGAGGTACCGGCTCGGCTGGCCATTACCGAGATTGAGGACGCTGGATGGCTGCGGTCGCCGGGAAATGAGGCTGCCACCCACCCACTGGCTTTTAATCACTGACCTCCATGTCACATTTTAATAGCCGCTCTCTCCTTTCGCAGACAGCTTTCTTTCAGGACCGTCTAGTTCATTTCACCCTGGCAAACCGAGACGTGAAAAAGTTTTACTCAAAGGATACTGGAAACATTTTCTTATTAGTTACTAGTCTTTTCCACGATTTCTAAGACTGACGTCCACCTTTTTCATCACCCCATGTTTTACCTAGGTCATACACGACGGATCACATTTGATCTCGATGTCGATGTGCCTCAAAGACGTAACAACAATAACAACGTAAATAACAACCAAATATATGAGGATTGCACCCGCAGGTTTTTGTACACTCCATTCGGGTTTAACACAGAAAAGGGGAGGAAATGCCTTGCGCTGAGAGGCGTGGGTAATCACAAACAGACGAAGGGTCAACGGAAAGTGGATACTTTAACGATGAAGCACTGGAATGTATATATACGAAAAAATTGCACCCTTGAAAGTTAAAACTTTGTTTTTTTTGTTTGAATTAATTCGGGAATCTTCTAGTTGTTTTGCAGGCGTCAAAACCTGAAAATAAAATTTGGGACATCAGTAATATACAACCCGCGCTACTTTGTTAAAATTCGTTTAACAAAAATTAAAAAAAAAAACCTTGGCATAAATCCGTGGAACGTTATGAACTCATTAACCAACTCGCAATACAGATACTTTAGAGGGGTGGGCGTGGATAATCAAGATGCACAGTAGACAGTGTTATCCACTTGATTGAGAAGATCAAAATTTTACTGAAATCAGTGGAACACTGTGACTTCGTCACCCAACCACCACAGTAGATATCTGAGGGGACGAATGCTTTTTATTTGGCTCGAATTTCGTGACGAATTCCGTATAACGTTATGCATTAGTATGATAAACAAATAAACAAATTGTTTTCTAGGGTTTCAGCGGCTGTCTTTGTTAATAATAACTAAATCTTCCGGGAATGTTGCGTTATTTATTTGCCTGTCTAAGCATGTGACTGACATGCTGCAGCCTTCGTCAGAGATACTATATTCGTTTACGTAGCAAAGAGTGCCAAGTGTCACTGAGTACCTACTAAGCCAGTATCTTCATTGAAGTTTTTCATTTTAATAAAAATTTCTACAGCCTCCTTCAATGGTCGAGGCCATTATAGATCATCTCTCCACAGCAACCTCGTGCACGGTGAAACACCGTTTTTGCTCCCATATCATCTTACGGGTGTTTATGAAATGCCTTGCAGTTGTGGTGGTGTTTACATCGGTGAGATCAATCGAACTATGGCGGAGAGCCAGAAGCAACAGCGACAAATCCGCCGTAGCTCGCCATGCGATAAATATCTGGCACGCTGCAAAATCTGGAGACAGGAGACTGAAGTGGAGAGAGAAGATCAGTGGAAACCTCGACGGGTGATGAAGGTAGCAGAAATTTGGAAGAAGAAGAAACAAACAAAAAGCTGCTCCATAGTATTCTGCATTAGTATTAGCGCTCTTTGATATGTAAATAAAAGATATTTCTGGCTAAAGTTTCAGTACGTCAGTCGCAATATTAGATAGGCAAATAAACAACGTGGCATTCCAGGAAAATCCAATTATTATTGTACGGAATTGAGTTTTATATTTGTAAAAACTAATGAAACGCGCCTGAGGGGAATTGAAAAGCATATTAAGGCAATAATTAAACTAGCTGGGATGCTGGTATGCTACCTCCTGTGCCCATAAGGTATGGAAATGATGGACATGTCATAACAAAGTTCATTCACTTCGGTTTTCTGTCACAATTTCAGTCTCAGCCTGCATCTACCTCGGTCCCCCAAATTTTTAGAAACCAATAATACCTAGTGACTGCTTCTTAGAGCTTCCGTTTCCCCTGGCAGATTGTACACATTTTCGCTGAGAGTGTTACACTTTCTGACGTTTTGAATAAATCATGCTTCACTTCAGTTATCCCACCGAAACATAGAATGATCATGAAAATCTCCATTTGGTATTGCGGTCTAAGGAACAGGAATTGTGGAAAAAATACAAATATTAGAGTCCATGTTTATTTTTACCACAACTACAGAAAACAACATACCTAAATTTATTAATCTTCATTTTTTAGCTTCTCTCACTTTAATTTGTGTTACTGTCCGTTTTTAAATTTCATTCTATTTATCACAAACACTTTATTTGCCTCGGATGCAGTATTACGCTTTTTTTTACACATTTTCATTGGTCTTTCTTAATTTATATCTCCCCTCCAAATTTCCAGGTTGTATACCTCTTCAAACTTTCATCTTTGCTCATTACGTGCGCTTAGACTGGAGCCTCCTTCCTTGAACGTTGTCGTTCCAGCAAACCATCTTATCTTTCCATTCCTTCGGATCTTTTTAGTACTTTTCATCATACACTGGTGGCTTTTCGTTTAATTTTGTTCTTCTTTTCAAGTGATGATTACAAGGAAAAATAGATATAAGCAGTATTATTTGATTTTTTCTACTACATTATTAATGCTTCATTTTTTTTCAATGTCTCATTGACTTAACAGTAAATTCTCAGCAAATTTTGCCTGTGAAATTATCCGCAATTTTTCTTCTGGAATAACGGTATTTTGGAAACTTTAATTTCCTCATTTACTCGTTCCAGCTGTGAAATTTTGTTCATTGTAGGTGGAAATAAGTATTAAATCACTCAAGAACATTTTGTTTTGTTTTTCATAGTATCTGTAGATAAAATTCTTCTTGATAACTCTTACATGATTTGCGGTCTCGGAAAACCACGTTCAAAACCCAGTCGAAATAAAGGTTTTGTTTTTCGATGGATTCCTGAATCATACCAGACTCAAGGGACATGGCTCGAAACTTAATTTCAGTTTAGAATTTTAGCTATAGTGGTGTCACCATCGATGATCAGTTAAACGCTATACCCTTACCTGCGTCGCTAGGTTGATCTTTTTTTTGAAAATTTGAAAATTTAACAAGTTTATTATATATCTACTTAAAACATCTTTGTTTGTATGAATGACAAACTGAGAGACTATATGTGAAGTACAATATGAACGAAGTACGACAATCAATACTTCAATGAAAGGCAAACAGGTCTATTCCCATTATAAATCGAACTATTAACCCTTTTGAGAGCAGTTTTATCTGATAAAAGTTGCATTTACTACAGTAAAAAACCACTTCAATTCTTTGAAAATACGTAGAAAGTGCCGTTGGTTTCCAATGTATCGTCCTGTTTTCACGCGAAAGAGAAATCATTCCTTAAAAAGGAGAAAAGGCGGCAATCAATCAGTAACACAAGTTCGTGAAAGTTAAATTGAAAGACGAGAAACGGCGCCTTGATCTCGCGGCGGTAGGATAAATGGATGGTGCAAAAAGACCAGTCTGAAGTGACACCGACAGCGTTTATGGCCGATACCCGACAACTTTTCTTTTCGACGTACAGTTGTTCGTCCTTAATTCGATACGTCTGTTATCCACTTGTATGTAACTTCCACGCACATAGCTGTCATTAATTAATCTCTGTTTTGTGCTGTGAATCTTATATTCAACTCTGAAATAACGGAACTGAGCATCAGAATAAGTAAATTAAAAACTATACGAAACGTTGCATAGATACTTATTTACAAACTGACAGATAGATAACCTACACGGGCTGAGATATAATACATATTTTGTCTCCTGCACAGTATGTAATGGGACGTCCAGAAACAACCCTGGCCTTTGATAGACAAAAGAGCTGATCGAAATTGTGCTTCAACACCTGTCCTACTCTGCTGACCGATTTCAGAATGATCTTTGACCACCGGGTATCAAGTGTCATCTAGTGTCGCTAAATATATTAGTGAAGTTTTACATCATCAACCATAAGCTTAAAAAGAAATTGGAATGTTTTTGTATGCTGTTTATGTTCACCCCTTCTTTTGCATGTACAACATTGTTTATTAAATTCTGAATTGGCTGATAATTTCAGGATTACAGTATACAATTTTCTCGATATCCGTCATTCGACTGGTTTGATATTCATACCTTATTAAACAGTGCAAAAATTTAAATTAACACCACAAATCTTTAAATTGCAAAGAAATGTTCAGGAGGAGTTGTAAATGATGAATGCAGACTTTTTGCAGTTAATTCAAACTGTTTAAATTTATCATTGGCTTATTATTTTTTTTTTTTTTTTTTTTTTTTTTAATAGAGATGGAACAAAATGCGCAATGAGCGTCTTTGGAAGTTGTAAAAAGACTCAAGAATTTCATCATTTTAATTTATATGCGTATAAGTCACAGTAGCAATATCTTTGCGCAGAAAACGAGACAGCGCATGAGACCATAAGTCAGATGATAAAATGAGGAGGAAAAATATTGTGGCGAACGCCATAATACCTTGCTTTCCTTTGCTCCCTCCACCTGATGGACACGATAGTTCAAACATTTGGCCTTTGTTCGTGTAATTCGCAGAATAGATTTCCGCTATCACCTCGTGACATAGAAACATACAGACAGCTGTCTTACGTGTTTACCTTATAGGGAAATATAAATAATAATAGAGTTCTTCATTTATATTCGCTCTTCGTAAATATCGCCTGCATTTTAAAAATATTGGAACAAGGTAGAATCCACATCTGCACTATCTCAAAACCTGTACACAAGATGCTTCTTTTGAATTCCGGGTAAGAATTTTGAGGGTCTTTGTTGGTAGATCCCTAGATTTCTCTGTCACAAACAGGACATATTGTAGTACCTTTGTCACAAAATATATTATCTGCAAACTGTGAAACCATTAATATTTATATTTATATATATACGTGAACATTTGAATATGGAAAATTTCCTTAAAAAGCGTCTGTTCTCACAACTAAAATATAAAATATGTGACAGAATCTCAAGTTAAACATCATAAAGTAACTTAAGTCTTTAAATAGATCAGATCGTTCGATGCTATGTTTTAACGACAAGTTACATTAATAAAGCTTAGTGCCGTTTTTCTCCTATCGGTGATTTTTCTTCGGTATATCGCAGGTTGTTTTACAAGATGAAAATAAAGTTTATGAGAGACGTTCACTTAAGCAGTTGCGAGAATTTAGAGGTCTGCAAATTCGCACTGCGTCGTGGCCCCGTTTCCGTGAGCCTAGGCCGATGCAGTTTCCACAGCCGTAACCGCGAACCCCTTTGATCTCCACCCAGCGTAAAAGCTGCCGCCCTTGTGACCTCCGCTGCTCTTTCCGATACCCACCAACAGGAATCTAAAACTGAAAAAGTCTGCCTGGTTCAAAAATACGCACTTGGAAGTTGAAGAAATGTGGTTGTTAGTGCTGTACTTAGATTGGGACAATTTGCAACCGTCTTACCGTATTGACTCATGCATCTAAGACTCAGGAATGGATTAAGAACAACAGCCTTAATTGATTAATTAACTGAATTCATACATTCTAAGTTTCTTAAAAAGCATCTCCCAAACTCACAAACTACGTTATTCCTGATTCCTCAGACTTCCACGGCCATCTTTGTTCATGATTAATTGACTTTTGGGTTTTGCCGCGTTGTTTATTTCATTACCTAAGCTATCGGCTGGTATTCCTATCAATTTTATGCTTGTTTTGGTTTGGTTATATTATTTTTAAATTTTTGGGGTTTAGCTTTCTAATGAATCCTTCGTAAACAGATCCAAAATAATTACAAAACTTTACGCTTATAGTTGATGTCATTTACTCAGAATATCGTCTTCATCTTAAAGAGATTTAACTAAGTGCTTTCGGCATCGAATGAACACTACCAGAAAAACTATATTGTATTCTTGAATCATGCATACAATTCACTAGATGCGGCCTACACAATAAAAGACGTTAAAGAAACAGTTGAAACTGTTGAACTTAAGGTGAGGACAACCTATTGTGAAATTGCTACAACACAATGTCAGTGAACAAGCTAAATGCATTGACTGTCTTATAAATTTTGCTATTAAGAAACGTATTGTATTGTCCAATCCGTTTCATCCAACCATAATCCAGAGTTGCTTTACTTATTTCTTATAATGAATTTTCACTAATCAACAAAGTGAGATTATTAAGTATTCATTTCAATAAAGTTAAAAATCAGGCTTAAGTAGATAAATAGATAGGAGTACTATTGCCAGATAAATAAGGTATTATTCATTTGTAATGTTATAACTTTTCGCTATCACTAATCTTCGGATCCTTTATAAACAGAAATATACGGAATTTTCTTTTCTATATTGTATTAACGTGTTTTGTTTAGGATTGGATACTTACAACAATTCTTAACTCAGTTATTTTAATACGTGAGAATGATAATTCATGGATTCAGTAGCCTACAAGAATTTTAACATGTTTGTATTTCAACTTAATGATTTTCTTAAAGCCTAAATTTGATTATTTGTACAGTCGACTTGTTACGGTTAGTTTAATTCTGAAATTTCTTGGTTTTGGAATAAGTTTAAAAAAAAAAAAAAACTTCCGCAAAATAAATTATCTTTGGTTACAAGTGATTAAGAGTTTTAAGAATAAAAGGACAATGTAATTATTTTCTATACATATGATGAACGTATTCTTCAGATAATATTAATAACACCAAAGCGACGAAATTAGTATGCGATTAGAATATAATTGTTATATGCTGGAAAATTAAACAAACCACCGTCTTATTATAAGATGATTTTATTGAAATCAAAGGTGCCAAGAAAGTTACTGTCTTTTGTACAAATGTAATTTCGGCTAGAATTTTCAGAGGTCCTTAGCCCATCGTTAATGACTGACAACGCTTGCTTTGTGTAAGTAATATCTGATTTAGTGCTTCTTCTATCGAATGTTTTTGTTAGGTATGTGTCATCTTTACACACTAAGATTATTGTTGTTGTTCATGCCAGAAACATCACGTCAGACGATAACGGAATGTTAGCTCGATACTTAGTGATATGAAAATTTATGATTTCCGGTCGTAATCAGATTAAGGCCAGAAACTTTTAAGCTCTTTCCTTTATTTATAAGATGTAGGCAAGGACGCACAGTGGTTCGGATTCCGCGGCGGGAGTGGGATGAACGGCAATTAAAATTCTGTACCCAGATAGACAAATACTTCAAGGATATCCCTGCCAACAACATAACCTCATTTTTGGTTTATTAAAACAAAACGTGATTATAAACTTATATATAGTCAACACCGACCAGACTTGCTAGAAGTTGGTGTAACAATCCCCATAATTAGATCCTCTCCTCTACCTAGATGGAACTTTGGGAAAGCAAAGAAGGAAGAATTTGCCGGTAACCTGGATAAAAACCTAAGATTGATACCTCCATCAGTAAAAATTATAATAGATTTGTCAGAGTAACCATATCGACAGCTAAAATGTCTATTCCTAGAGGCTTTTAGAAAAGAATATATCCCGTGTTGGAACGAAACATGCGAAATGCTATATGATGATTTCCAACAGAACGACGTACAGAAGCAGCCGACGAACTGCTGCAGAGCCTGGACAATGCTCGAAAACGCAAATGGAATGATACGGTGCAAACCTTGAATTTCAAGAAGTCCAGCCGGAAAGCATGCAGCCTCCTTAAAAAGCTAGGTGGAACCCCATATAACCCTCAAGCAAAGCATCAGGTCACTCCAGACCAAATAGCAAGTCGACTTGCCAACATGTCTAGAGTGAGCGCCGATAAACATCATACTTTGAAAGTGAAAAAACAATTGTTCCATCTAAAAAGATTGTACTCTGCCCCTAAAAACCTCTCGTCCCCTGTCACCGATATAGAGGTGGCAAGGGGCCATGAAACAAATGAAGAATAGGAAGGCTCCAGGTTTTGACGAAGTCCACCCAGAGTTCCTTACACACTGTGGAAAACATACCAAACAATGGTTGGCCCGCTTCTTTACCAACATACTACAGACAAGTGTCATTCCTACAGAGTTTAAACGGGCAAAAATCATAGCCATTCTGAAGCCTGGAAAAAGCCCTGAAGCTTCAGAGAATTTAGACCTATTTCACTGCTAAATACTACTTACAAGTTATTTGAAAGGATCATCAACAATATAATCAGTCCAATTATTTTCGCAAACCTCCCATCAGAACAGGCAGGTTTTAGACATGCAAGAAACTGCGAGGATCAGGTCCTGGCATTGGCAACTCACATAGAAGCAGGATTCGAGAGACGATTGAAGACTGGTGCTGTATTTGTTGACCTTACCGGCAGCCTACGATACATTGTGGTATATAAACCGCTGAACATTTTGAAGTGCAAAAAATGACTGCTGAACATTTTGAAGTGCAAAAGAATGACTGCTGAACATTTGAAGTGCAAAAAAATCACTTGTCTGAACATTCCAGGTTGTCTCAGACAATAAGATAAGCAAAGTAAGAAGAGTGAATACTGTGGTAAGGAAAAACAAACCATCCGTAACGTGACATTTGACTGCCCACTTCGAGCCTTCAGAGGATCACCGATAGATTTTATCAACATATCAAATGAAGCTGTAGATTGGCTACACCATGTTAATTTGATTTTAATTGTAATTAATGTTAAATTGTATTATTTTTGTGCAATGGCCAAAAGCTATATATATATATATATAAATACACATATAAATATATGAATAGCGCGATGAGTGCTATCAGCAGTATATATACCAGGGACTTGAAGGGCTTGACCAGGAGTTGATTAAATGAACTACGTTCATTAAGATATCCGGAAATGTTAGGTGCCCACCTAGTAAAAACAGTCACTTTGCAATTACGTTTCAGTTTTATCACTGCGTCTTTGTTATTGGTACTACCAAAAGTTTCGGTCCCAACCTTGCTGCTTCAAGTTAGTGTATCCACTCCTTCGTTGTTTTTTGCCCTGTGTGCCGTGTAACGGCGAAGGGTGGATCTATTAACTCGAAGCAGCCGTGCTAAGTTTGTACCAAAACACTGGCTGTTCCATGTTGCGTTTTTACAATATGTCACCTGCGAAAAACCTGAAATTTTATAAATATGTAGCTGCGCTACCTATATGTGTTTTGGCCATTAACGCCAAGTTATTATACCAGCTAAGAATCACTGATCCTGGTAAAAGAGCAGTAACGTTATTGGCTGATATTTGAATAGGAGTCAGGTACGGTTCCCAATGAGACATTTCTGTCTATACGATTCGAGTGAATATTAGGATTAAGAAATTCCATGCTTCCTTGTTAAGAAGTCAACTCAGATTCTAATAATCTCGCTTTTGATGAGGTTTAGCCCAAATTGGTGAAGAAACTTTTTATATAAACCTCGTAGTCACGCTTGCATGTTTATTTCCAAAGTAGGTTACTATTGCCATAATATCGATAACCTTGGTACTGGTACTAGGATTAAGATATATTACGTCAATGTATGTGCCGTAGAAGTTTTTCCGCTGCCCTGTTTATGCGCATTGTCCACGGCAAGTAGGTGACGGACTCTCCCGGGACAGACCGCTGGTGCTGCTGCCTGCAGCTGAGCTGGAGCAGCCGCTCGATAGAGGTGGGCGTGGCCACGCGGAGCCCAGCTCCCGGCCAAACACCGGCTGCCTGCCTGCAATTACCACTGCGCTACTTACCTTAAACCAGTTACGGCGAGCGGGGCTGAGCAGCGCGGGCAGGTATAACTTCCGTGCGCGTGGGGGCTATTCTTACAAGTGAAACAGATCCGCGCTCTTAACGGATCCGCAACTCAGGCGCCTCGGCGGTACGCTCTCAGATAGTTGCATTTTAGCTAACTTCACCCATTTAAAGGCAGGTCTGATCTTGAATCACGCAGGAACATTTAATTCAGTCCACATTCCAAGATTTCTCCTGATGAAACCTGATCTACGAACTGTGTTCAAACATTAATTATGACCTACCTTGGCAGTGTAGGGGCTAATACGTTGGCCTCGCATTGTATAGATCTCCGATTCGTGTCTGGCATCTTGCATTAGTGGTTTTAATTAAGTGTTGTGTTCCACTTGTGTCGTCCTCACCATTCTGAACCTACATTACATGATGTAATACTTAGTTCAATATCAATTGGAGCTGGCTAGATGCTCACAGAGACAAAAGGCCTTATTTAAACAGCATAAATTATGGGAATATAGCAATAAAACAATTTAAGAATTACTGATAAATTTGCGGGAACAAATAATTAACTTGAGCAGAAAGTGTTGTTTGACTAATAGGTGAGAGTGAAGTAGAAATGTAATCAAGTTACATTATTGATCTTTTTTGAAAATGAAAATTGAATTTTAGAACATTTTAAAGCGTGGTGTAGTGGAAATATTTTGCTAGGCCTAACATTCTATCAATAAAGTAAAGCTTTCAAAGATATTCTAGATCATGTAGAGGACTGATATAATTCTCAATGTCCTTAAAAACTCATACAATTCTTTTTCCCCCGTCAACGAATACAGCTAACCGAAATGGGGCCACAAGCGTATCAAGAAAGAGAGAGAATTAAATGACAAATTTTAGCACTTAAGTTACTAATGTCCATTTTGATTTTTTAAAAAAATAATGGTTTAAATTGCTAGCCAGTGCGGATCGTTGCATTATGGAAGAGATGGCTGCTAGCGCCAAGTTCATTATAGAGAAAAAATTATTTAAATCTAATCTTTTATGACACTAAAATAGAATTAGAACATTGCTGCCAAGGTGAAGAATCATCAATTTTGATAATTAATTTTGAATTATTTTTTATACTGAAGGTTCTATCCGAATAGTCTAACGAACATTCATCACATTTTAATTTGTCGGCATTTTTTTAGCTGCAGCAGTTTTATTTGTTATGGCAATCTGTCAATCTCTCTCTTCGTAACGGATTCTTTAAACGCAGTGAAGTGCTAATTTTGTGTAAAAATATTGTATATTTATTTAAAATGAATGCGGTACAATTGCTTGTTTACTTTATATTGAGGTCTCATTAACGATGGAAAATTAGAAATTTTTTATCGATAAGCGTGTGATATTATGTGCTTTATATCACCGGTTAGATGGAATTAGTGGTAATATTGTATCTTTTTCATAAAAGTTGAAAACATTCTGGCAAATAAAAAGTTTTAATACATTTTGACCTCTGTGGTTATAATAAACATTTAGTCCAAAATAAAATGTCGTTTTGGTCCAATAGTGTCATCTATATATGCAAAAGAATTGAATTTTGATTTTCCGTTTACCTGGAATACTTGTATACTTAACTATAGCCAAGGAAAAATATAAACCTATATAATAAATCATTACCATCAGAAAGTTCACTGACCTAAATCAGAAAGCTGAAACGACAGAACCTTTATGTAGTAATTGTATTGTGGTTACTTGGAATGATTTGTTGTTTACGTGTGTAGTGGTATACTGAGCTCTAAATGGGTAGTATATATGCGTAAGGGCGTGGAGAGGCTTCATTCGCCCAGACATACAGTACGACTTTGGGTGAACACAGACCACGATGTTTCCACTACTCGGTTGTGGTCAATTCTTCCTTGCAATCCGGACATCTGACTAGGGCCATACAAGATTTTATACTTTTCGTAGCCGTAATATTATATAGATTTAATTAATTTACCGGATTTCCCTCTTGTGTCTCTTCTTTTGTTCTGTCACCAGAAAAATTCATATATGATATCTCCCTCACGTCTTCTTATGCCTGCTGAATTTACTGTAAAAGGGCTGGTGATATACCCTCCGCAGTTTGAGGGAAACATTGATTGATTCTTCAACAGAAGGTGTATGTGGCTCCATAGATGTAAATGAATCAGTTTTCTCCTCTATTAAAAAGTTATCTTATTTTGATTAGGCATCACATTCATGCACAAGTGCTCATTTGTACATATTACTCGGTCTACAGCCCCATCTTTTTTCAACAAAGATATTGATAATGGACTGAGCCAGATGTTGAAATGTGCGCGTGTGGATAAACGCGATGCATAAACAAACAAGTTCTGCTTGCTATACGGGACAAAACTCATTCACACGATTCCTGGAGGAGCATACTCTTTCTGCCTAAAAACAACACTACATATCCAAGTTTGATTACTTACTAAGAGGACAATATCAGCAGCTTTTTACCGAGCGGGGCGGTGTAATGGTTAGCGTTCTCGCCTCGCATTCGGGAAGACGGCGGTTCGAATCCCCGTCCGGGCATCCAGATTTGGGTTTTCCATGGTTTCCCCAAATCACTCCATTCAAATTCCGGGATGCTTCCTTCAAAAGGCCATGGCCGAATTCCTTCCCATTCCTTGCCCCCATCCTTGCCCCCCCATCCTTTCCCGTCTCTAAAGACCTCATGTTAAAAAGAGACGTAAAGCGGTTACAAAAAAAAAAAAAAAAAAAAAAAAAAGATTCAGTAGGTGGAAGAAGTCCCGAAGAAGATACCAGGTGGGGATTTTAATTTAGGCGACAAAAGAAGAAGGGGATTCGAAACCGAAAAATCTTCAAGAAATCGCCATGTTCAGCTGCATGGTGAAAATTTTCAGTCCTATATGGACTTCAAGTATGCTAAAGACCACAGGCAGTTTCACTATTCTCTTGAGAAACTTTATGAAGAACTGCAGCTCTTAATTTTGGTAATTAGTTTGCCAGACATGATCATCGTGGTTCATACTTGGGATGTGACTGACAGATCCGTGATTGTACCAGGTTCAGTAATGATCATAATCACGCAATTATAGTCATCTACCAAGAATGGTGGTGATGGTATACAGATTTCCGTTGACTAGTTGAGTCCATTTTACGTCACGATTTTGTGCTACGCGGAGATACATGATGTCTCGGTCTTTATTAGATGAGTATTGTATGACTTCTGGCATGTAATTGTACTTTGGGTAGTGAAAAAGGCTTTCCGTGTGATGGCTGATGCTGCCACACACTATTGCACCCAAAAAACTTATTAATTTCACTGACTTGTAAATGTGATTGCAATTCTGCCACGTTTTTAAATAATGTAACCTATGAGAATTGAGTCTTCCCCGGCGTACAGGTGACAACCAATATTCAGCCAGATAAACTCTTCGTCGGGTGAAATGGTAGGTTGAAGTGGTTATTGCGACAATATCTCACGTACAGGTAATGTTAATTAAAGAACCGTTTAATTTTTTAAACAATTTTTGTTTTGTTTTTTCATTGGTATATGATTCAGCTCTCGTAATTGCTCTGTAGAATGAGTTAACAGCAAAAAGTAAAAAAAAAAAAAATGCATTTTTACCTACAATTACGCTTTTAATTAAAGTCAGAAATTGATGTTAACTGGTAATTAGCTTGCCAAACGATAAATAACGAACCGTACACTTGGTTTTGTTTACTCTTACAACTCACTGAACCCTTGCTTAAATCTGTTAGCCATATCTTTGTTTACCCAAATTGGATTGAAGGTTTCAGATTTAGTAAAACTTACTAATGGAAAAAATTGAACGAAAGGTCATAATAGAAGTCTACAAATCTAATTATGTATAACTTCACTTGATATGTGATATGTAACATATAGTTACTTCTCATACACAAGTGCCTATGTCATCCCGAAAATACAATATTTCAGATAAGTTATTAAATAACTGATCCATAAGAAGGAGAATTTAAAGTATAATTAGTTAAACTGAAATTGCTCATACCAATCCGCCGCACATAAACGAACAATACATATTTTTTTAATGAATATTTTGTGGGATCCTTTATCTCCATAGTTTTCTTATAGCTTTCCATAAAATATCTGTGTAGCATGTTGATAAACAAAAATAACAATGGGACACTGTAAAACATTCGCAAAAATGCAGGTAGTAATTTTTCATTGCGAATTACCTTTTGGTATAACAGTATAATTTGTTAATCAATCAGCAGATTTATAGGTTTAATTTTAATGAAATTATTTGTCAAAACTGAATTTCAAATTTATACTCATTTATAATATACAAGGTTTACTCAATGTGGTAAAATCGTTGTTTCTTTACAGATCTGCCTTCAGACGAGATGACTTAAGCTTTTTTTTCAGGTTCTTTTTTCCAGTGAAATGACGGAATCTGCACACGAGACTATTTCTGTGGATGAGAATGGTATCTCCTCCGGTTGAGAACAATAGAGCTCGCCAACTGGGAACGAGAGAAGGTTTGGTGCTTGGAACGGTAATGGGTTGTAGAAAATGCAAGGGAAACGACGAAAGTACCATCCAAACTCCTACTGGTCTCACACTCAGGGAACTTTCGAGTTGTATCTCAGACTTCGCAGTAGTGAGGCTTCTAACATTTAGCTCTGCCGTAACAGTGAAACAAACAGAAATTTGATTATTTTACCATTATTATCTATATGATTTGATATTACAGAACAGAAATATCTACCAAATCCTTCATTCCCTGAAACAAAGAGTGGTCTTCACTCACACAAAGAGTGGTGTATATTCATCAGCAGTGACTGCTGGTGTACGTTCATTCGTAACAGTAATTCATAATTCTATTACTTGTGTTACTTGTTTTACATGTATCGTTTCATTGCACTCACTCAAGAAGTACCTTCCGTTGTCTAAATGGTCATTAACAAAGTACTAGTGATCGCCCAACTGTCGAAATTCGACCGTAATTCATTAAGTTGTTTAGTTTCTTTCATGAAAGAGTAATAATCTAGTAATTCTCTGCATTACCTATAAAATTAAAATGATACACTCCACGCGTGACTGTATGCTAAATTTGAGCTTCTAATCTAACCATAGCAAATGATAAAATGTATTTATCGATGGTTCATTATAATTTAAAATATTCATTTTGACTTAAGGCCGGAAAACTGCTTTAGCTTTATGATACATGAAGTAGTTGCAGTCCTTTCACCGCAAGTGACTTCTGAATCGAAATATTTTTCATTGCAAAACCTGCAATGTAAATTCGAAACTGTAAAAATTTCGTGGAATGACATTCAGTGCGCATTTAAATGTATCTATCAAAATAATTTCGGGTGGGGTGAAACATTCTCCACCACTGAAAAACCGTTACTGACGTGTTGAAATTTGGATTAACTGCTTCCTTATAATGTCCTCTTCACGTTGTACAGTCTCCTTTTCCGGAAAAGTCGCCATGAATTAAATTAAAAATGCCGAAATATCGGATGCTCCGCAACCGCGAAATGTTAGCAGCACTGTAAAAATGACTCAAAATTTATCGGTACAGGGATCATATCAACCTGAATAGCTTCGTTTTGTCATAGTGATCATGGTTAGGTTGAAATTCGGCCTGGACCAAGAGTAAAAAGTTTACGGGACATTCTTTCTGCTGCAGCCGATGTTCGCAAACCAGAAACAAACTGCGCATTTGTTTACAACTGAAGCAATCGATTATCTCTGACTGCTTATATAGATTCTAAGATGGTGAACCTTATAGTACTGCATTTCGGATAAAAATTTTGTATCTGTTAATTTTATGCGACGTTTTGCAACAGAGTGAAGCTAAATCGGCAAGAAAAAATATTGCAACAAAGAATTAAACCAACATTTCAAGAGATTATCATTGATTTCTTAGCGTCGGTGGCAACTAATAGCAGCGCTGCAGTGTCATATTTAGGCATTTTTAATTTAATTCGTGGTGACTTTTCCTGAAAAGGAGAGTGTACAACGTGAAGAGGACATTATAAGGAAGCAGGTAATCCTAATTTCAAAAGGTCAGTACCAGTATTTCGCTGGTGGAGTATGTCCCAACCCAAGCATTATTTCGTCATTTTGTGTATTTGCTATTTAAATTTGGTCTATTATCATTTTGAATTTCCCGCAAATAAGTATTCCTTATTTCTTGTCTCCCTTTCTCTAATTAAATTGCTGAAATTAAAAAATCAAAAGACACATAACCAAAATTTAACATTTTAAATAATCAAATGACCATATAGTATCTGGCAGAATCGCTACATTCCTTTTCGAAGTATTCCGTTTTATAACTTCAAAGATTAATCTCTATTTTATCCGAGTCTTTCGTTTTACCAAAGACCACAGAGTGTCTCAATGTGAGGAATTCACGTATGAACGCCGGGTCCGATCCTATTTCACGCACACACACGTTCGCAAATTAATTTTTTATTTGGATAATCTATTTGTAACATGTGTTAACTATGCTTATTATATTATTTTCTTTACTGCTGACTAAGATCACAGACATCGGCAGATTCGCTTACCACTAAAAAAAAAAATGTAAACAACGAATTTTTTTTACTTAATTTGATATATCTGTAACACATATTATCCACAGATTTTATCTTTCTGCACTTCTTCTCCATATAAACATTAACTATGCCAAATCTTACACTTTTCAGTGCGCGATGCATTTCTTTAAGTTCCTCCTTTTGTGCACGGCATTTATTCTTTAAAATGGATCCGAAATTTTCGCTTAGCATATTAATATATAGGTTTGTAAAATATATTATATATAATTTTAGCATTCTGTATTTCTGTAAGTTCCTACGTTTGCCCAATATTCTGGCTGCTAGCTGCGCTATCTACCAGCACTCGAAAGGTTGCTTCTTGCTTCTATATAAGTTCAGAGATTAATCTCGATAGTTTTGTTTCACCAAAGACCACAAAGTACGCCATCTGTCAGCTAAAAGGTCGCTAGCTGCGCTATCTACCAGCCATCAGGTGAAGCAATGCCCAGAACTGGCGGCATCTGAGCGAACTACTTAGGCGAGCGAGTATTTTATTTTACTTAATTTAATGTATTTGCAACGCATATTATATATAGATTTCAGCTTCCTTCATTTCTTCTCGATATAATCTTTAACTATGCCAAATCTCACACTTCTCCATACGTACAATATTCTTAAAAATGTATCATCAGTTTACGCTTAGCGTATTAATATATAGATGATCCTCTGAGAATTCTGACGCGACTATTAACAATGACACCTGATTATATGAAACAAATCTTTGGACGGCAGAGAGATGTGTATGACGATTAAACCTGTTACTCTAAGCAGGAATACTTCATATCGGGCTGCTTTTTCTTCTAGCATCTTTGGATAAGTTAAGTTTTACCTTCTTGTTTATCTTTAAATATTAAATAAACAATTATACAAATTAATCATGTATTTCGGATAAGTAATCTTATTACCTGTACGAAACATTGCATTGTTCATCATTGTCCCCGAAAAAAAAAAAAAAAAAAAAAAAAAAAAAAAAAAAAAAAGCCGATAAAGAAGGATGTTACCCTACTCCAGGTTTCAGTTTGGAGAGCAGATTTGTTTCATAAAAACTAAAAGAGCCTAGTAGAGAACTGTATCTTCTAACATAGGTATTCAAAAGAGAAACTAAAAGCTGGAATCAATGTTGTTATGAATCTGGTGAGTGGGAAATTTTTCTGCAAACATGTAACTTCTATTGTTGTTCCCTGTTGTTGAGTAGCAAAGGAAATTACTGAAAAAGCAATGAATTCCTACGCTCACTCAATATTAGAGATACGTAACTGAAAAAAATTGATTATTAATGATTTTAAAAAAAGTTATGTCGTAGCTCTAGTATAAGGAAACTGAAATATGATTCAGATTGTATTTATAAATTCAAAAAGGTGTTCGGCTGATTTTACTGTCGTAGTTTGGTTATAAATATAAACATTATGTAAATGGGATGGTTATTGGTAGTTTCTCTAACCCTCCAGTGTGGGTCTGTGCACTGAGTCGACGCACAATGGATCGTGGAGCTGCAACGGGGCTGGAATCGAACCCAGCTCCCAGCCTATCGGCCGGTCTGATCCGGGTTTTAAGCTGCTTTTCGCAGCTAAATATTTGAATGACTGGATGGTCTCCAAAATCGGTCTGAAAAAATATATATTTCACACACTAAAAATGTACTACACAGAAGATAGCTAGACATTTCGCAGACTTCCTCCATTAGTAAGCAGCACGACATGGCAACAGGTATAAAATGCTTGTCCTTAACAAGAGCATACGGCCATGAAATAAAAGCTCCAAATTTGATAATGGCAATGAAGAGTAAAACGTTATCAATGGCAATCGACCCCCTAACATTGGGGAAAAAAGTGGTGAAGAAGAAGAAGATTGTTGGGCTTTCTCTGCTAGAGCAACGAAATTAGGAAATGTATTAATAATATTTAAAAAAAAGAAAAAATATTTTGTAAGCACTAATGGAAAGTTTCGCTTGACATCGCAAGTCTATGTTACACTTTTCCATGACCTCTATAACTTGAACAGGTAACAGTCGAAACAAGCTAAACAGCAAAGTTGTAATGATGTTTTAGTCAGAAAATGGTATTTGTTCATAAGATTCATTTACTCCACTGATATTGTTTGTTAGTTGTAAATGGCTACACAATTATCAGATCATGAGTTCTTCTCAAACTGTTCGCTTTAAGATGAGGTTAACACAATACCCATTCGTTTTAGAAATCTAACAATGTATTTAAGCTAATTAAATAATGGCCTAAATGATTTCGTATTGCTTACCGTGCATTCATTTACACGAAGACAAGTTTAAGATTCTGCAATACTGTACTTACTTCTTTAGATATTAGTGTTTGTCAGTGAAGAAACATCCTCAGTTATGCGTCCTCCCTTTGTCAAGAAAAACAGTGTTGACACTGCTAATGGAGTTCCAACACACTGCCAGATACGTCTTAAAAATTACCGAGCGTCTTTGTTGCCTAAACCGATATGTAGTTGAAGAATTCTTAAAATATTAAAGAGGTAACTCATAAAATCTGTTTTTTTTTTTTTTTGTGAAGCCTTAATCTTTCCGGAAGCCATAAGAATTTTCCATATTCTGAAAGGCTTTGTGTTGAAATATTACTGCATAAACGACGAATGTATTGATTCAACCAAATCATCATCCTGGAAATATCTGATCTCACATTTGAATTTATATTTTGAAATCGCCTTCATTAATATTAATGCAAACGTTGCATCTTTTTCTGTGACCAAATAAGGCAGGAAGAATTAAAGTCAGATATTAAGCTTTAATTAATTACATGGTACACACTTAGCAAATACGGTTTAACGTATGTTTAACGTCTGCATTATTAAGTGGAATATGACTAATGGTCTACCTCGGGTTTCGCATGAGGGACGATGGTAATTATTCTTCCTGCGCAGCCATGGTGTAATGCCCTGTTCAAAGTTTCCGTGGTTTCTCCCGCAAGTGGATGCATTATATCATGGCGCCAGGTACATAACCGGTATTAACTGTTTATTGCACCTGCGTTAGGTAACAGAGTACACCATTATTTAATCAGGGCTCTTCCTGTTGGGCTACACAGAGCGAGAGAACAGAATGAACGCTAATTCCTTGCACATCATCCGGATTTTCACTTTAGATCTATGTATGGTTCATGATAATCGCATACCTTTGACTTGAATTCTACGCAATTTCTTCGTTGAGGTTAATGGGACGGTGTTATTTATTTTATAGGAATGTAAATTTCTTCAGTAACTGCGATGCGTAGTTTTCAAACGAGAGGAAGATACTTCAATGGATTTTGACGTATTAAATCAGACGTAATTGCTAATTAATTAGTTTTTCCACTTTGACGGTAAATATGGCTGTGAAGTTTATCATCAACATTACTTTATTAACACAGTGGTGATGTCGATTTATTTCACTAAACATAGAAAACACTTGACGAATTCCAAAACTGGTAGGTTGTTGAACTTTATGTGGAACTTTCACTCGTAACTAGCTAATCAGAGTCTGCACACATATAGAGTGAATTCTGGTTAGTTTCCAAGTTTTGGGAACAGTGAATCGCATTGAAATAAGGCTATGGGAAATTCGCATGATTGCATTTTGCAAACATAGGGAGAGGACGAAAATGTGAATTGACAGTATTAATGGTTATAATTTTTAAATATCTTAAACTGTCAAAAAAATATACAGACTTACATGAAACAAGTTCTCTATTTAAAGATATGAATTACTGATTAGGACTAAAATGTGAATTGACAGAACAGTATTAATGGTTATAATTTTTAAATATCTTAAACTGTCAAAAATTATACAGACTTACATGAAACAAGTTCTTTATTTAAAGATATGAATTACTGATTAAATTAACAATGAAATCGGAGATTGATAGTTTTCAATATTGTTGTCATCTAGAGGATATTTAAGACTGATGGTGAGCACTATATTCAGTAAGCAGACTTCTAGAAATATTGAACAAAAACTCAATAAACCAATGACGAATGTGATAACGCTGTTTCATTTCAGCATTACCGAACTGTAAATCCTCGTACAATGCAATTCACTTTCTTCATTCATCATCACGGTAGTAATTTCGTATGGCTTTATTGGGCGAGATATCCCCGAAGGACTGGGCCGCTGATTCACATAGCTCGGTTTGCCGTCCTTGCTCCTCTGTCGCGAATACCATAACCTAACCTGATAATCGTACCGATTACGTGGAATCCGAACCATGGCAGCGTTCTGGCGTGCTTCACATTACACAGCAAGGTATAGCACAGGTGAAGGTCGGGTTAAGGGCCCATGAAAGGCCACGCCGACACAGGGATTCGCTCGGTAATAGTGTAAGACACCATCTCTTGCACTTCATATGTGAATATTGTTTATTGCTCTTTTTTAATATTTATTATTATTATTATTACTCCGTGATTCACTAAAAGTGGGTGGCGGAGGGTGCATTGCATCAATCCTTATGTTTAACCATTTGATAATTCGAAGGGATATACTAGATATGGCAGGAGGCGCCCATGGGCTATTTTTAGGAACCATCTTGGCATTCGCCCGGAGCAATCTGGGAAAACCATGGGAACCCAGATCAGTATGGCCGAAGTGATTTATCCAGAAGTACTCCTGTCGGATTTTAAGTTTACTCACCCGCTAAATCCTTCCTATTCCATTCCCTAATCACTCTTGGAAAAATTAGTTTAGAAATAAATCTGTTCTGGCACTGATTTCTCTTATCTTATTTTTGCGATCATTCCTAGATATGAATGTTGCTAGTAGTAATATTTGTTTACTGTCATTCCGAAACAAGTCTTCGTGAATTTTTCTATTAGCTCCTGTCGAGAGCAACGCCTTTGGTGTTCCAGGTTTTCCCAACATAACTCATTCAACATCGCACTTACGCATTCCTTCCAACTACATATACCTGCACGAATCTGGCGGCTCTTCTTTGGACCTTCTCCAAAGCTTCCATCAACCCCTTTTGATAGAGATCCCAAACAGAACAATAATATTTTAAGTGAGGACGCACTAGTGACTTCTATGCAATTAAATTACGACCTAGAAATCGGAGCATACGATTTGCTTTCCAAATTACCTTTTCGATATGTTCATTTCGCGACAAGTTATTACCAATAGTTCCACTTAGGTATTTAGCGGAATCTACCGTTCTAAGTACAGTGCCATTAAATGTATATTCAGAGCTAAATGGTGTCATCTTTTTACTTATACGTATGACTTGGCAATTTGTAGTGTTTAACTCCAACTGCCAGTATTTAACACCACGCAATTATTTTCGTAATATCGTTACATAACAGGCTAGCTACTCGTAGAGAGAATGAAACTGCTTATATAGTTTTTTTCTGCCGTGATCCTTGAAACTCATCTCCATGCATCGTCTGTTTCCTGTGAACTGGTCCTTATTACAACTAATACACTCTCTTGTTCGACTGAAAAAAAAATTACAACCTGCAAACAATACAATTTATAGCTTATTTTAATAATGAAATATTTCCTACTTGTCTCTGTATCTTCAGTATTATCACATAATGTTGAAAATATAAAATAAAACCATGATTAATTTCATATTGTTACTGAATGAATTAACGCAGGATAGGAAGTACCATCAAAAAGAAAAACGTATACTTACTGAATTTCATATGCCCTAAAACATGAAAAGCTTGCGAAATAGACATTAATTTACCGTCAGCTTTTCTGTCTACCGCTGTTTATGAAGAAATACATGTCTCTCATATACTGTTATAATTCCATTTATTTGCTGTTAAATTGACCATCCTTAGCCAAATAATAATCTCAACTGATTTAAAAGTATTCTTGAGCTGCAAAAAGTAATCCAGTTTGTTTACTTTTGTTGCACTGTAATTTTTTTCTCAAGCTCTTAGGAAGGGAAGAGAATTTTGTTTTCATTTACTGTAACCTCTTTGTGAATAGAGATGCTAAAGACGTACGACGACCTGGAACTTGATACGTCATTCAATCTGTGTGCCCAGGAAATTACGGTAATCTCATTTTGACAGCACCATTAACACTCCCCTGACTTTATTTTATTCATATATTCAGTTTTAGTTTTAAACTAAATATAAATAAGCTCCAGCCTAAAATGTAACCGCTGTTACAGGAATCAAATAGTAAACTTAATTTGAATTCTGTCTCATGAGTTAAAATAGAGCAACAGGGATAAAACTAAAACGTTTTTAATAATTACTAAAGATACGAACTGGTGCATATTGTTCATTTATTTACCGTGTTTCCAGAGATGTAGTTAACTGTGTTCATTGAATTTATTTTCTCTGCAACGTTCGTACATAATTTAGATATCGAAATTTAAGTATATGTGACCCTTAAAATCCGCCAGTGTGACTCAGTGCACAGACGCACCGCACAGTGGAGTAGCTCCTACGGGACAGGGCACGAGCACAGACACTCGCGTATCAACAGTCCTGGTTGCAGTTTTTGGGTGGTTTCCCGCAATTATCTATTACAAATATCACAAAAAGATACAGAAAGGCCCAGTTCGAGTCCGCACTGTAGATTTTTCATGAAAACGCC
Source organism: Vandiemenella viatica (assembly GCA_031002005.1). Taxonomy (NCBI): domain Eukaryota; kingdom Metazoa; phylum Arthropoda; class Insecta; order Orthoptera; family Morabidae; genus Vandiemenella; species Vandiemenella viatica. The sequence continues at coordinate 112,793,163 of JARYHS010009186.1, read as the reverse complement.
GCGATAAAATCGTAAAATTGACTGGGAACAGCTGGAGAACAGATACGTTTAGAGGCAAGATTTAGAAACAGCATGTGGAAGTAAAGAGAGGACAACAATACTAATTTCAAGAAGAAGGCATTTGTACATGTAAGTAAGGCAGTGATGAATGGTATGCCTCAGACTGTAAATTATTTTAAAACTAGCGGAGTTCCCGGCGTTGCCCGGTATAGTTGGCGTAGATTTAACCGTACCCTATTTTTATTCCTGCAAAACATTTGTACAATGTTTCATAAAATACGCGCCAACTTTTTCGGAATTAAAGCAAACTTACATTCACCCGCCCCCTACCAAGAAACTGGTGGGCTGAAGTTTATTTGCACGTATACTATCTTCATTCGTCCGAAAAGATTTATGTATATCAAGCTTCGATAATTTGGTTAAGAAATTTCATTACTACGTTACTGAAAAACCCTAGATTATGTTAAAAACTCACGTTTGATTCAATTCCGAAGTGAATGGATATACTTGTCGCTCGAAACGCCAGATCCTTTAACTCTGCAGATGAAATATCAGAAGTGAATCCGGGATAATATTATCGTAAACAGAAGACTAATGCTGAAGGCCAGAGATATTGTCCAGAGATCGTGATTAAAGAAAATCTCTGTTGTTTTTACGGCTATCTATGTTGTTTAAAAATTGATATTCCGAATTAAAGGAAAGAATATTTCAAGCTATTGCTTTTAAAAATTGAATATATCGAATTAAAAGAAAGAATTTGTTTAGTGTGCAAAATAGTTATTATTATAAGTTATCTTATTGCTTTGATTAAAGGCTATGGTTAGAGACTTGTGTTGTGTGTTTAGTGCGGAGTATGCGGCATCTAGTGATTCCTCCTGCGGAATTGCTCACCATAATTTCAGAATTTCATTTAATGCTCCTACATTATTTAACGTTGAAACATAAGATATGCCAGACAAGTGAATTAAGATTCTAAGCTTTAAAACGGTGAAAACTCCATTGAAATCTGCTCCGTAGTTTCCGAGTTTTTATGCGACCAATATGTCCGGTTTTCGTTTTATAGATATAGATAAAAATGCGTATGAATCATAAGTAGATATGTTGGGAAATGCAACATGGGCATGAGGTAGATAACAATTAATTAATTATAATAATAATGAAAATGGTTTAAAACAAAGAAATGAAAAAGTTCATTAAAAAGTTCAAAATTCATTAGTAGCGTGTAGAGTATGTACGAGTACGTCGTGCAGCATTTGTTTTGCTTGTGACATCATCCGATTAGTATGAGTGCATGTTGGATTTTATTTTCGGTAGTGTCTTAGCTCACACATTTGTTCGGTACTGGACTTTTTAGCTTTCTTGGGTTCCTTTTGATGCCAGCTTTCCTATAATTTGCGGTTTTTAAAATTAATTCCGAGCAGGTTTAAGACTCATACGAGGCGACTTCTTTATTTTTTTGTAATTTTCAATTTAATATAGCTCTTTATTTACATTCCAAAGATTATTTTTATTATATCACTTTAGATTCTAGTAGTGGTTTGCAAGGTCTTTGCAATAGCACTTGGATCAACGTCGTATCTGAACGTGTTTTCACGTTACACTAGTTCATAACATTAGACAACGCTATTTCGAAACAATCACCAACATGCACTCACACTATTCCGATGACATCACAGGAAAAACAAATGCTGCATGACGAACTCGTACAGACATGCTCTACCCCTTTGTGAGCTCAGCAGTTATTAACGCACTATTAGTTCCGTAGCAATTAAAATCTGACGGTAATTTGTAACACAAGAATGTTCGACCAGCTGTCACCATACTTAACGAGCAAATAGACGTTTTCATACACTTACCACACAGATCACGGAAAAGTACACGTTTAACAGACAGGCGCCTGACTTCTGGCAGGAACTCACTTTCTCACTTTCTCGCCCCACCCCCCGCCCGCCTCGAATGATAGACACTAGCTACCTGTGTGAACAGCAACATGGTTCTTTGTGGCCGAATCAGATGGAGGGAAAACGGAACCTTTAATGCCATTTTTATTATATTAGATAGATGTGTGTCTGATTAGAAAATACTATAAATTTTTAAACAACGGTATGGTAAGATCATTAAGGTTTATACAATTTTATAATCTCCGTAATTTATTTATGTTTTTTTTTTTTTCGTAAAACTAAAAAACAATGTTTGATGTTCTGGATAATTGGTTGTGAATGAATACGGAGAAATTCACATTTGATAATATTCAAACCTAAGAACTAAATCATGTATATACTTAATGACTACTGTTTCAACGAAAGTACTCGTGAAAGCGCAAATAATGTCTTCCACATGCGCTTCCAAAATATTCCACTTGGATTTTATTGTATTAAACGTTGATAGTGTTTATTAATGATTTATCTTGAGTGGTCTGGTGGCTCAGTGGTTTATTTATTTAGCTTATGGCCATAGCACAAAAATAATACAATTTAACATTAAATTACAATTAAAATTCAAACTGAACATGGTGTAGCCAATCTAAAGTTTCATTTGATGTATTAATAAAATCTATCGGTGATCCCCTGAAGGCTCGAAGTGGGCGGTCAAATGTCACGTGACGGATGGTTTGTGTTTCCTCACTACAGTCGCATCTCGGTGAATCTCTCATTCCCCATGTATACAAAGATGAAGCAGATCTGCCATGACCAGACCTAACTCTGTTAAGAGCTGTTCAGTTCTTGCGAGGAAGGTCGAGTCCCTTTAGTGCTTGTTGACTGTCAAACAGGGAGTGCCATTCTGGTGGGGCTGAGGCTATCCACTCCAATTTCCAAGCTTCTCTCCAATTAAAATTATCAGATATAATCTGTTTAACAGTTTATACGCTTGGATTTCTTGATTAAAGGCGTCTGACTGGAGATCGATAGGTCCCCTGTTCGAATCCCTGTCTCGCGGTGATTTTCATAAGTACTTAACCCTACCTTCACCTCTGCTACAGCCTGCTGTATAATGTGAAGTACGCCATAACGCTTACGTCGTTCGGATTCCACCTTAAACTGTAGGTTTTCTGTACTTGGTAGCAGTACCGGGTTAGGTTAAGGCGGCTTACGACAGGGGTGGAATGGGCAGCAATAGAAACCCTGTCACCAGGTCATAACGACCACACGGAGTTATATTATATGAATGATTTATCTTGGCATTTGGTTTATGCTCTCCGTAACACATGTGTCAATGGTTTGTCTGTTCTGTTTGATCAGCACATGGTTTATATGTTCTGTTTAATTGGTACATGTTTCATGGATTGTGTAAACTCAAGTAGCTGACACATACATCATCTGGTACCATAGACCATGAGTATGAGAAAGTTCTTAGGCCTCGTATATCTCCTTTCGTTTATAATTATGGGTTTCTCCTGTGGTAACGCGTTATTTGATCTGTCGTGTTTTAATTAATAGTTTATGGTTTTGGTTTTATGTCCTGTACTAGGTTAACTGGTCACCGTAAGTAGTTGTTTAAATGGTCCCTCAAGCCTTCCTGAGCTGCGGTGGAGGCTGTTTGAGTCTCCGCTCCTACTATAAAATTACTTCACTATGTTGGAGTAATTTCAATAAGCTAAATAAATAAATAAATCTCTCTTGGAGAATCTATCCTTGAGTCGTGGAGACTGCTGACAAAATGAATGTAGCCCACTCATGTTTCCCGCGCTAGAGTTATGTTTAGATTCCCCGTAGTTTTTTCATGTGTGTCATGGTGACATTCTACCATGCTACTGTTGGATATTACAGGTCGAGCCTGACTGTGAAGCTGAAATAGGGTTTAAAATTGGGTATAGTGATTTCACTCTCCTGTGAGGCTCTTGCTAATGTTGTTGGTGTGATTCTTCTAGGTCAGATTTTTATTTATTTTGTCACCAAAGTATGTCGCTGTCTCCGTCTTCTCTACACTGTCTCCAAAAAGAACTAACGTTTATGGTCGAGGAATATTTCTTCTGTCTACAATTATTGGTTGGCGTTTTAAAAGCCAGACGCCACTTCGTCGGTTACTACTCGAAGTTGCTGTAGAGTGTCAGAAATTTGATCCTAATATAGCGTGGTCTTATGTTCCTTGTATATAGGAATGCAATGTATAAACCCAGTAGTATAGAAGTTATTTGATACTACTCGATATCGGACGCTGGGACGCTTGCTCCGATGGTTTCCATTGCAGAGATTCTGTCATCCACTACAACGCGAAAGGTGCACTTTTGACAAGTCTGATGTGCGAAGGAACTTGTACGGGATTCCTGGGATTCCTTGATACCATGCTGACACAAATGCATGGGACACATCAAGTAGCACTTTCTCGAAGAATAACCGCCTATCTAAGGCACAAAAGTTATTTTCCACAAGTCGGAAATATTGTTGCGGTGTCGGATTCTGACTGCGAAAAACAAAGTTTTTGTTAGCAGAAGCACGTTTTCTTTGGTTGTTCTGAATACTCATTTCAGGTAAATCCTCTTAGTTATCCTGCAAATATGATCGCGGAGTTTTCATAAATTTTCCTACTTTCGATACAGGTATTCTTTACTTGTGTTTCCGTACTGGGGGGAACTCGACGGTACGCAGTATTTCACTGAAGGTGGACGCTATGAAATATTCTGCTGCAGATGGTATCCATCACAACAAGCGCTTAGAAATTCTGTCGTGTCCAGTTGTTCTTCTGACGTTGATCTGCTCAAGAATTTCCGTCATTTCTCGGACTATCGTCGTTTCAATGTTATCGTCTTCCAGTATGCTGGCCTCTATGAAAGGTTTGTATCACCATTCCACGAGACCGATATGTTCATCGACTCTTGGTTCGTCTAAAAATTCGAAGTTAGCATCGAAGACCTCTGAGATCTCGTTTGCTTTTGCCTCCATCTGACACGAAGTTTTATTTCCCTGCACGAGAATTTTTGGGCTGTCTGGTAGAGCGGATTTCGTGATTTTATACACAGAGCAGTATTCAGTTTGCATAGACGATACGAATTCCGTTCAATGTCGTAGTCGGAAGTGTTCAACAGCTACATTATTTTATCCACTGAAGACGGCTGACGGTTCTCTTGGGGGCAGGATTTCGCGTTAGTTGCCATTCACGAATGAGACTATTCTTCGAAGTTATTGCCATGTCAAATGGTATATTTATGCATCTCAGTTGATGCTAAGCAGGTTCAGAAATGGTTAATGTTCCGCTGAAGAACTTCGGTGCTCATTACAGCAATATGTTCCGTCGATGGTGATCACTGCGAGTATATATCATATTCCTATTACAAGGGTATTAGGGAATCCCTGAATAGTTGGTTGACTCAATGAGTTTCCTCAACTGAACGTGGAAGGTGGGTCGTAACACTCTGGCCTCGCTTGTTGTTGAACGCGGCTTCGTATCCCCGTGCAGCCATACAGATTAGAGGTTTCCACGGTTTTCCCTTGTCATTTGAGGATAATACCTGGACGGTTCCTTCAAAAGATCAATGTCCAAATTCCTTCTATTTACTTGCCCTTAGCACTCTCCCGTCTATATTATCCTCGACGTCGACAAGGTACAAAGCCATAAAAATAGTCCCTCATTCCACAGCGTCTTGTTCCTCCACAACGTGGAGAACACGTCTGCCGACTGCAGTGATGAACCTTGAACTTCAGTCTTGTAGCAATGCCTCCTAATAAACCCGCATCTCGAAATGAAAAACAAATTAATTAATTATTGAGAGCATCAGCTCCTGACTCTTCAATACGACATTTCTTGTGTCGATAATTTAACAAAAGTATTTAGGATAGATAATTTAGATACTGTTGACAAGTAGACGTGTGCGTTGAGCCTGGTTGTATTCGCCCTTCTTGTAGTAGAGGGCAAGCCGCCACTTGTTGCGCTGGGCGGTCCTCAGGTCAAGCCCGAGCGCCGCTGCCGACATTTGCGGGGTGACGTCACCGCGGGCGTGAATGAGCGCGGCGGAGCGTGGCGTGACGCGAGCTCATGGCTCTCCGCCCGCGCTATGTTTAGCGACTTGGCTGACCTCACACCCCCGCGCGGTTGCCGGACACTCATCTGGGTCAGCGCATGAATCTTACAGGTGGCAACACTCGTCCCCACAAACACCTAACAAAATATTCCAACCTTATAAACTTAGAGTGAGAAACAATAAACTCAATTCCTGTTGATGTATTCGATAGTATCCGGATTGCTTTCTGTAGAGCGTCCAATTGACTTTAAAAGTGAGATACACAGGTTGAATTATTCAGGGATTCTTGTAATGTTAACAGCTTGTAAACTTTCTGTACTGCTGGGACTAATCGGGAGTAGAGTCTTACAGGTTAGAGTAGTTATAATGTTACTTGGTAACCGTAGATTAACGAAGATCAAACAGAGGTAAATGTCTAGAAAAAGTGGATAGGATTACGTGATCCCTGGAACAAATGTCCTTACTGTGTAACAGTTTTAATATGAAAAATTGTTATTTTTATTGTATTTTCTTTTCCAAGTGTAACGTCACTACTTTGCAGGCCGTAAAGGTGCAGTTTAAATATTTAATGTTAATGATTCTTTCGGCGTCGTAAATACTGACCACATGCACACAATCATTAAACTTGATAGAATCTCCTTTACTGACTACCTGAGAATCTGAGATTGCCAATACTACCAGAAATTGAGCAAATGATATTTTTTTTTTTTTTTTTACTTTTGGCTTTACGCTTCGTTGGCGGCGAGGTCATTAGAGGAGGTATGGGATGTAGGACAAGGAATGGGAAGGAGTTCGACCATGGCCTTTTGAAGGGAGCTTCCCGGCATTCGCATGGAGTGATTTGGGGAAACCATGGAAAACCCAAATATGGATGCCCAGAAGGGGATTCGAACCGGCGTCCTCCCGAATGTTAGGTCAGAACGTTAACCGTTCACCCACCACGGTCGGTAGAGAATGGTAAGCGATCTTACAAAAAATGGAAATATTAAAATGGTGCAAAGTGAGAAAATAATCATTATGCATTCTAAACTGCACTACTCATTCAACCACTCAACTCAGTAACATAACTCATTTTCAAAATTGCGCCTAAGTCTTATTGTTTCTTTCAACTTGGATACTACATGTTACAAAACCAGATTTTTTTGAAATAAAATGAAACTACACGCTCAAAATTCAAGAGATTTTTTTAATCAAATATTAATACTATACTTGATCTCATTTACTTACAAAATAGCCCAATTATTCATTAATCTCTTATAGATTGTACCGATATGAACTGTGCTAAGTGCCATTTCTACCTTTTATATCTCTGTATTCATCACAACAAGTGAATGGATTCTTGAATCATGGCCACAGCAATGAGGTTGGTCAGTGCGAGTCTCAATGTAATATTAAAGTTAATTTTGTTTCAGCGTTTACGACTGTGATCTTAATAAGACGCACGTAGAGCTGATCCTCAATAAGAGAACACGCTATTCTGTTCTCTAAGTGTAAACTACGTAAACTCTACAGTTATCTATCACCAAGTCATTCGTTTCTCTAGGCAGATTTTGATTTTCTATCTTTTCCTCAACATAATTGAAGCCAACGTAATGAATATGTCTTTGAAGGTTTCATCAAGTGTATGCCATGTACTTATCAGGCGAGTAGAGATAACATGAGTTGGTTATAACATTGCACGCCAGCGCGACTGAACTAACCCGATGCCACAGTTTACACGAGATGCGGGAAACTACTCAATGTTTAATATGTAGCAGTTAGTGACATTGTAATTCCTGGAACAATTTTCTTATTCACAGTTATAATACGCTATTCTTTCAACTGTCAACGCGTCCTTTCTGGTGAAGACGTTTTTTAGTAAACAGTGGCCGTTATAACTAGATATCATTTTTTAGTCTTTGTCGGAAAAGTCTCGAGTAAAACGAGTGTAGATTTCTGTGAATGACAATAATCATAATAAACACTATTGGAATTTGCGAAATGTATTTGGGTGGAAGCTAATCTCTGTTTACATTGGGCAAGTGTTTTACTTTTCTTAATGCCTAGGTGACGTCCAGATCCTTAGAGGCGATAAAAAACTGGGGAAAGGAGCGGTAAGAAATTCGGTTACGACCTTTTAAAGGAATTATTCCAGCATGGAGGGATTTCAGGAAACAACGAGATCTGGATGACCGGATGGGGATGCGAACATGCATTTTCCAGAGTGCGAGGCCAATAGCATTACCGCTTACCAACAACACTCGGCTTTATGACAAATAAATTTGGACAGAAATAAATCTAATTTTTAAACGGAGGTATATTACTTTACTTGGTTTCAACTGACAGTTTAATATCTGTTTCTCTTGCGTAAAGTTTCGTGAACATGTCTTTCACCCATTTTTCTTTTATAAATAACACATCAACTCAATTCTGTACCATCGTTGGATGTGCACCAATCTGGGGCAGAAAGATAACACTGTAAAATTACAACCATTTATCGAATTAAAACGATTCGTAACAATTTGTACATACCAATTCCTAATTGAAATTCTGTCTCCCCATCTTGATTATATCCTGCAAATCACACCAGCTAAAAAGCAACATTATACATACTTTACATTGTATAAAGACCTCTTTTGTATACAGTACATATTTTCAAGAATGTTTTGCAAGTCCTTGTGTTGATAATTACATATCCAATATTAGGAATTAGTTAATTATTGAGGACATATGCACTTCTATTTAGCCACAAACAAATTTAAAGATCTGAATCAGTTGTTATGCAGAAACTGGAATAAAATCAGCAGTTGCCTATATCAAATATTTCTGTTTAAAATAACACCAGAAGTACCAAATGAGTCAGAGACATGTATTGCTTAAAGTGACATTGAGTGATCAACCATAAAGTAATTGAAATGAGACTCCAAACTTAATTACATGGATTCTTAAAAGATCTTTTGAAATATTAGGGGCCGTAGCGTAACACGTGCTAACCACTCATGGTTCATCGGCCTCAATTCTCCAGTTGTACTCATATTTCATGGTCCCATTTTCAAAATCGCCCTCTTTTGCAGCAAAAATTAACTAAGAGACATTGAAATCTAAAACAAGATGATTGACAATACTGCTAAAAAAGTTATTCCCATCATAATTTGTCTAAATCAAAGTGGCTTATTGTTTCTCAGTCTTTAAATCTGCATTTACAAGCAAGATGTTTCAACACATCGGAACAGCGCTGCTTTTATTAAATCAACTATTTTTTCTCTGTAACCGCTGTTTGGTGTTACAATAATATTGATAAGAAGTAGGTATATTTGGGATACCAAATAATGGAAGAAATATAGCTGACTTTTTAAATAGTCTATTACTGGCAGTGCACGATATTATTTACCAGTTCTTGTCAATTACAAACTTTTTATGCATTTCTTCAATCATAAAATTCTAAAAGAAACGAGTATTCTACACAATACGATAGGAAATGCAGTTAGAAACAGAATGTCTTCATAAAATCGTTCTTGTTATTTAAATGTAAATAATATGAGCATGGGATTGCTAAATTCCGGACATTGTATTACGTCAGCAGGGGATTATATAGCCCTTTTGTGTCAGTGGATTGAGTTTACCGCAGCTGTGGCCAGCTTTCAGTCCGTGCGGAAGCAGGTGCTCCATTGTGCTCGTCAGTATCTCAGATGCGGTGCTTCCGACTGACCTGCCCGGCTCTGCTCAATATTGAGAGAAGCGCCGCAACCTGCAGTGCACATTCAGCCAGATGGAGTGTGTGTTTCTGGTGGTCTATTGTGTAGGATGGTCCGCGTCTCCGTATTACATACTGCACGACTTGTATATTCCAGTGGAAGAAAATGTTCTTCTCCGAAACTAAGATAAAAAGTGATTTGGGTCACACATAATGCGATTCTCACATCGAAAAATAGCTGATAACAGTGGCAACAATTCTTGTAATCGTAATTATGAAATTGATGGATACACTCCTGTTTTTCTGTTACAAATAATTATAAAATTTCTGTTGTGTAATTGGCCTTCATGCTTCGTTTTATCTCTACAGAAGATATAAAGGAAAAAGCTCCTTAAAAATATCAACTTATATTGGGCATGCATACTATACGGTTCAGTAGCTTTTACAATATGTTGATTTTTTCATGTAAATGCACTGTACTATATTCGAGTTACATAAGGTGGTGATTATACTTCAATGATAGTGAAAAACGTTCCGTTTAGAATGGGAAGGATAAATATCTAAAGATGTATTCTTTTATGTGCCATACAACAACCAAGACCAAACATTAAATTTCTATTGACGACAACATGATTGATAATAAAAGTTTTGAGAGAGTTTTATTTTCTTACCCACCCTTTACTTCCGGCACGAAACCGTAAAATTATGTATGTTGGTAACAGAATAATGCAAGAACCTAAGTAATTTTGAACATATCTTATCCAAAACAATTGCCATCATCGTTAATTATTTCAGGTATTTTAGTTGTGTGCTTTGAATATTAGTAGGAGGGAAGGATATACATTGTTAATAATTTAAGAGGTACTTCGTGTAGTATACGACTACATAAATATTATAGAAACCTTGATAGATTGAATTTTCGAATACTTATACGACCGTATTAAACTCTATAGAATACGCTAAAAAAAAAAAAACAACAACAAAAAAAACAAAACAAAAACTTATCATCTCATTTTCAAATGCATCTTGGGAGGTGTCGGAACTGCGAGGCTGTAGTCAATTATTGATTATTGTGAAAATATTAATAAATTGACACCTTAACTTATCTGAAAGTACTAATTAAGTGCCATAAATTGTTTTCAGATTTTTTAATCAGCTAGTTCAAAAATTAGAAGGGGGTTCTATACACTGTCGACGACTTTCGGAAGTACATAACTAACTTAAATTTTTCCGCAGGAATATTGAGAGCACTTTCGGTCACCGGTTAAGCAACGTCAGAATCGATGGGAAACATAAAAAATGTAATCATTAAAATATTTTTGTGCTATTTTTCTGCAGATTTCTTTTTCGTGCTATAAAAGATGTATTTTAAAACATACGGTACATAATGGAGACAATTATGAGGATATGAAGATATTGTAAGGGTTCCGTTTTTGCCATTTTAACCATGGGTTCTGAAACGGATATAAGACATAGCTACATTCACATACATTGACATAAGAAGGTCTACTCGGACTGGGGAAGCAGAGACGTTAATTTATTTTGTATAAATCAGGTAAAATTAAAGTAACAGTCATAAATCCATAAATATGTAAGCACTTCATACCCTACTTCTAAAAGCAGCGATTGGAGAAGCCAAAAATATAAAATTTATAAAGTCTAGAAAAACAATTTTTTAAATCACCGTAGTCTGAACATGGAGTTCTGGATATTTTAAAAATGTGAAGACGAAAAACTTGAAACTATAAGTTGTTATTCACAGATTCTTTTGTGTATTTAGTTCTATTCTTCACAGTATTCAGGTACAATAATATTTCACAGACATTGAGACTCCACTTTTGTATCAAAAGTCACTTGTGGGATAAAATAACAAACTACTTTAGCTTCACTCCAGGGGGACGGAACTACTCTCTTACACACAAAATACTTTCCTTCGTTATGGTTATATGTAGACACGGGATACTAGGAGCCACTGAATTAGGATGAGACAGGGATAATATTTCAGACTCAGCGTATCGGGAATATTGATGCCACCTGTTAGGAGATTTTGATTAGTCATTTTTTGTCTGCACTCTGGGCCTGAATAATTACACATTCGTGAAGATTACACGTTTCACAAACACAGAGTAAATCTTAATTCCATCCTACAAATAATTAATATAATTTTCGACACTCATACCTATGTGCTAACAAATTTAGAAACTGGCTCAAAGGTCGTATTTGGTGTTACAAAGATCGAAGTTAAAGGTCAAAGTGTGTACCATAAAGGCATCCGACGTAGGTGGTGTGCTACATCTCCCCAGTCACGTCTCTAGGTGACGAACTTTGGGGGTTCCAGTGACGGAGCTTAAAGGTGTTTCTATTACTGTTATAGTTACGCTGGAACTCACTACAAAGAGGATGGCGAAGGGGTGCGTTCCACTTATACCAAAGTATATGCATCACAGTGTAAAAACTAGGTATGACAGCGGGCGCTTATGGGCTATTTCAGGGAACCAATTCGGTATTCGAATGGAAGCGACCTATGAAATTAATTGAAAATCCAGAAACGGATGGTCGAAGTGCTTACTAGAGATCAACTTCATTTGATTCTAAATTTTTAGCTCCATAAATCCTTCATGTTCATTTTCCTTATCGATCATAGGTTAAAAGAGCAAGCACCACAATACGCTTCCCCTCTAACTGTATCGGGTGACACTTATTTGGACTTTCATTAGTGCATTTAATAATAATTTTTGTTGTTGGCTTTACATAGAAGACAAATATTCCAAGCGATGTCATTCAAGCGTTTTGTATGAAATAAAGTTATCTCCAGGTACACTTTTTAAAATTCCTATCCAAGTAATTGAGCTTTTTGTTTGATTTTCCAGTATCCTGCTCAACCTGTTAATTTATTACAAATTAACAGCTAGGTATGCAGCGGAATCTGCGGTTGCAAGTACTTCGTGATTAAATGGACATTTAGAGCTAATTGATGTCAGGTCTTTAATTATATCTATCACTTGAAAGTTTTTAGCGTTTATATCTAATTGCCTGTCTTCTCACAAGGTTATTATTTTCACAAAATCAGATTACGTTTTTATGGTTTTACTCCTCATCGACAGCGAGGTCATTAGAGGCAGGAAATGACAGGGGGCAAGGAAAGGGAAAGAATTCAGCCATGGAATTTTGAAGGAAGTATCCCAGCATTCAACTAAAGTAATTTGGAGAAACCTGGGAAAACTCTACTGTGTTTTTATTTCCTGACATATAATATGTTCAACGGCAAATAATCTTATTTTGTATGAGAAACAAGGCTTTCCGGCGTATCTTTGATACGAAATTTTCACAGGTTTGCCACCGGATGATATTTTCAAACGACAAGCTTTCGGCGGCTAGCTCTGTGGCCATCATCGGGTCCATTGATTATTGTTACACATCCGTGGTGGACGCCAGATATCACTTTGGTCGGTGACGAATGTTCACCATCGCGAACTACACTTTGTGTTCTGTCCTTCAAAAAGCCGGCAACACAGTTCCATATTTGTATAGATATTCGATGATTATAATGTTTCTTAAGTAATCTTCTGTGAAACAAAATGTCAGACGATTTTTTTAAATGTAATAAAACGAAATTAACATGAGGTCGCCCATACATCATGCGTAAAAAGTTATGTCTTGAAAGTGTAAATTGTGTTTGGCGACATAGGCCTTTTCTGACGCCAAGAATGAGATTTTTCAAAAATTTTAGATACAAGTGTTAAATTTTTGGTCCCTCATTGAAAGCCTTGTTACTAATATTAGTCAGAATGTTTGTTTTCTTTGTATTCGTTTCCGGTAACTTCGCGTTTTCACTCATGTGTGTTGTAAGAGCCTAGTGCTACTTTTACATAGAGCCTAACTTTTTTCAATTTATAATTAGATCTTCTGATAAAGTACTACCGTGAAATCGTTTAAAACTTTTTCTTATTGTTTAACGCACTTCCACCTATCTTGATTTAATGCAGTAAGATGTGTCCTTTACCTTCTTTCCCGCGGCATTCATGCGCCTTTGCTCTCTGAAGAAACGTTTTTACTTGGGATTTTGATAGACCCTTAAACCGACCATGACCTGTGTCACAGTAATGCGAAGTATCCAGAAGAGCTTCCGTGATTCGGATTTCACATTAAACTGTAGCCTCCCAATATCCTGTACAGCTACATAGTTTGGTTAAAGGCTGCGATAGGTGGAGATTGCGCAGCTGGTAAGAAACCTAGTCACCAATTCATCACGATCACATGTGATTAATTTTTATTTACTGACTGAACCACGGAAAATTCTCACTAAGCTTAATAAACGTAATCGGAACAAATTGATGTAGACCCCTACATGTTATTGATTTCAGATTATTACACTAGTTTCTCATCCTTCGTAAATTCGTGTGTAGGATTCACAATTTTTCCCAGAGTGATGTATAATGCCTTCATTGTTCCCCTTATCGAAGCAATATGTGAGTTTACCTTCTTTTTATGTTCCAGTATCAAGTTACCACTTCTGTCTCGTGATCACTTTCACCGTTACCTATTCAAACTATATCCACAATATCCAAATTTCTTATAAGGAAATGACCCAAAATGGGCGTCGTATCTTTGTTGCAATGCCCTTTGACCATCTGCTCAAGAGGAATTTTCGCGAATAATGTGACGAACGTTTCTATAAGTTACTTGCCTTTTCCTATTGACTTTAACATACTACTGTACCATTTACCTGACAGTAAATTAGAATCACCTTCTAAGTCCTTGAATCTTCTGAGAAATGTTACTAAGAAAATCTCTAAAAAATTATACATCAACAGATACAGAATCCAAAGATCGATAAAACGATAATATTATAAATTTTTAAATACCGCCAATCTTTGCATTCAACAACGTTAATATACAATAATTTCTTGTGTCAGTAACGAAAAAGCTATTAACGATTTTACTAACTCCCACTAAAACACCTGCAAGCTTTGAGATTCTTCTGGTTTTTCGAAAAAAATTGAATTGGGAAGCAAACACTTTGCTACGTTTGACCTCCACCGCCAACCAGCTATCGGTCTCTAGTATTACATCTACATCGTTGGTTTCAACTGCAGCCTGCAGATCTCCAACTTCTCTCTAATGGTCTGACAATTTAATAGCATTGTCTTTATCATTTTGTATCGTTTTTTTTGTGGAAATTATATAGCATCTTCCCTATTCGCATTCTGAAGGGGATCGGTAAAGTATTTAACATTGCATTAGATACTGCAAGCTTGGAATATTGTGATGGTGTGTGTATCAGTGCAGAACGTTTTTTGTGCTGTGGATGAGAGATGAAAAAAGGGAGACGCCAGTGGTTCCACAAAGTCTCACGTTCCCGTCCAATGAACGATTCACCATCAGCCATCTATTCTCCCACCCCATACACAGTTTAACGCAAAAGTTCGGTACACAATCTAGTGATATGCCTTGCCGGCCAAGTCGAGCAGATGAAACCTTCATCTAACACCGGTGGTCGAACCAGTTGATTTGAGCCAATGGAGCGGGTAATAAAAGAAATTTCGATACAGTACAGTTATTACCTATTTTATGCAAATAAATATAGAACTAATAATTAATTAATACCCAGCGGCTGCTATCCATTCGTATAGAAGCTAGGCATTTACACCATCAATAGTATTGGCAATATCAGTATTGGCAATACAGCCGTCAATACTCGGGGCAGCCAGTATCAGTACTATGCTACCTTACACGATAAAAATTAGTGACAATACCACTATCAATAAATCTAGTCACTGCCTCTCTTTCTGCCTAACAAACAGAGGAGTCTTTGTCGTTTAATTCGCTTTGATCTTCGATTTCTAAACGTATATAATCATATAAAAGTATAGATAACTTTTATTGGTGTTTGGAACTACTTAGCTTAACGTTTTATACGCTGGTATATGTTATATAAGACTCTAAGACGGCAAGTTTCATATTTTGTATTCATTTTATACACAGGTATTTAGTATTCTTACGTCCCCATGCAAGTTCCTGCTGACTATCACTACTACATCGAAGCATGTCAACACATTGGCTAGTTGACACTTCTCCCTTCGTAGGTATTACAATGAGCTTGTAACATCCCTTCGCTGCTTAACTGTAAGTAAGAAGTTAATACTTACTTGGCATGTGGTTAGTAAAGTAAATGAAATAGCGGGACACATTAACTACTAGAAGGGAAATACGAATATTGAATATAACAGATACTACAAATTCAATATTTTCCTCAAAACCTGGAGTCAATTAAAATATTGAATCAAACACTTCAAAATGGCAAACTGTCATAGGCTGTTACATAGCCCACGAATACGGAATGCGATATCAATTTTGGAATATAGTGAGCTCTAGAGTCGTGCCAACGGTGTCTATGCTCGCTCAGTTTACCGCGGCCATCGCGACCTCTGTTGGCCAAATGCCGGAGGTACAGCACAGAGGACCGAACCTGGACGTAATCTCGAGCCTGACAGTAGGCTCGGTCTGCGAGGGGACGAAGCGACACTGGTGCTCACTCGGTACAAGAAACTGAAAAATTAAAGAGAGTGGAATATGTGTCTTCTTCTTACTGTTATTTTCTGCGTGCTGTTGTATACGTTTACCTCAGAAAAATTTGGATACTTAAAGATTGGACACTACGCCACGTTAATGAAAAAGTAAAAATCGGCAAATTGTACCACATTTCAACATAATTGTGGCAGTTGTGCAGTTATCCAAATATTCTCTCTGCAGAAGATAGAACAGCTGTAATGTCGTCTTTAGAACGGTGTGTATAATGCTGTAAGTGTATATTATCATTCTTAAGCATATTACCTACGTATTTTGTGTATCTATAGATTGGGGTACGTCCTCCAATTCAAATCAACCTGATGTAAAATCCTCTTGTCCTCCAGATACAAAAAAGGAAACTTGAATTCCTTAAATACAGGAGATCGAATGTTACTGGAGAAAAGACGTACGAAGTTCAACGCTAAATATATTATTTACCCTCTAACGATGACGATCAAGAAGACAATCTACTTACTAGGTGGATATTTAGAGCAAAAAAAGTACCCTTGGGTGTTAATATCTATTACGGTTCAAGAGCTGCAAGTGAGTGGCTTTTCAGCAGAACTGGTTTCATCGTTTCAGAATATCGGAATAATCTTTCTCCTGATCATGTGGTTGTAATTTTTGTTATTTACAGTCACGTATGATAGTGATTTCAGTTATATCATGAAAATGTGTGCGATCACGTACAATGATATAAATCTTTGAAGACGTTTCAGTTATTTGAAGCCTCCGTATACATAATGCACTAAATGTGGATTCAGAGTATAGTTGAAGTATATCAGTAAGTGTATATAATTTATTTATATCATGGTTTCGATTACATTGTGATCTGATTTCATCGTTTGTAAGACACTGTGTTATACTGTAGTTTATACAGTGTCCCTGTAGGTATCATAAAGCAATTAAAGCTCCTAAAGTGGGGAAAAACACCGGGCCCAGATGGTATTCCAGTAAGAGTATTTTCAGAGTATGCGGCGGAAATCGGGCCATTTCTGTCTGATATATTCAGTAAATCCCTAGAAGAGCGAAAAGTACCTTCAGACTGGAAAATAGCGCAAGTAACTCCGATTTTCAAGAAAGGTGATCGAAGTGATCCTGGAAACTACCGTCCCATATCTATAACATCTGTTTGTAGTAGAATTATGGAGCATATTATATGCTCGAACATTATGAATTTCCTAGATGAAAATAATTTGCTTACAACAAATCAACACGGATTTCGGAAGAAAAGATCATGTGAAACACAGCTGGCCCTATTTACACACGACGTAATGAAAGTTATTGATGCAGGTTCACAAGTAGATGCAATTTTTTTAGATTTTCAGAAAGCCTTTGACTCTGTGCCACACAACCGCCTTTTAGTGAAACTACTAGCGTACGGTATATCGGATCAGCTTTGCGAATGGATAAAGGATTTTCTAACTGGTCGATCGCAGTATGTCGTTGTTGAAGGAGAAAGTTCTTCTAATCTAGATGTTACATCGGGTGTACCTCAAGGAAGTGTAATAGGACCACTTCTTTTCTTAATTTTTATAAACGATCTCGGAGACAAAGTGAAAAGCCTTTTCAGATTGTTTGCTGATGATGCGGTTATTTATAGGGTAGTAAGGAATTTGGCCGATTGTTTAGCAATTCAGCGTGATCTGGATGTTATTTTGGCATGGTGCGCTGAGTGGCAACTCACACTAAATTGTAAAAAGTGTAAGACAATGAGTATAACTAACAAAAATAATCCGATTGTTCAGAAATACGAGTTAAACAGTTCAGTTATTGATATAGTCGATTCTATGAAATATTTGGGAGTAACAAAGGAACATGAAATGTGACTTACATATTTTTTTTTAACTGCTTTACGTCTCTTAACAGCGAGGTCTTTAGAGACGGGAAAGGATGGGGGCAAGGAATTGGAAGGAATTCGGCCATGGACTTTTGAAGGAAGCATCCCGGCATTTGCCTGGAGTGATTTGGGAAACCATGGAAAACCCAAATCTGGATTCCCGGACGGGGATTCGAACCGCTGTCCTCCAGAATGCGAGGCTAGAACGCTAACCGTTACACCGCCCTACTCGGTACTTATATATTAATACGTTGGCAGGTAGAGCTAATTCTAGGCTGCGGTTTCTAGGTCGAATTTTGAAAAATTGTAATGAACAACAAAGGAGATAGCGTACAAATCTCTTGTTCGTCCACATTTGGACTATTGTTGTGCCATTTGGGATCCGTTTCGTAAGGGGCTGATTGAGAGTACAGAGAAGAGCCGCTCGATTCGTGACCGCTTGCTACAGTCCTTATGAAAGCGTTACAGAACTGATTAGTAAACTAGGCTGGGAGTCTCTGGTAGATAGACGACTTATTGGTAAGCATGCGTACTCCCACTTTCATTTACGAGTGTAGTGAAATACTTCGTCCACCAACCTATTTGGGTCGGAATGACAGGAAAGATAAAATTAGAGAATTAAGGTGCCGCACTGATTCTTATATGAATTCTTTTTTTCCTCTTACTATTAGGGATTAGAATGCACAACAAAGAGATTAGGTTTGGTGCTGAGCACCCTCTGCCATCCACAGTTTTGTGATTTGCAGAGTATATATGTAGATGAAGATCTTGTCCCTTTTTCTCTGATCTCCACCCATGTTGGACAAGGAAGACACTGTGCATCATTTCTGCATTGCCGAGCCTTCGTTGTCCACCGAGCCTTCGTTGTCCACCGAGCCTTCGTTTGTACACCGAGCCTGGGGAACCTCCAGCGGTCACAGCTCACCCGGGTAGAGTGAACCGTTCATAAGAATAACCGAGTGAGTTCGAGCGTGAGTAGACGGAAATTTGAACGACACTAGTGAGCTCGTGGGATGGAAAACAGGTAACAATAACTAACTCAGAAAACTCAGCTTTCTTGTTTTATAATTACGAGAGATTCTCACTATCGTGCTTATGGTTCCAGTTTATTCCAAGAAGTTTATAATAGTGATGTTGGAATGAATAGTTGAATTTCGAATTGATGAGTGATTTTCTACTGCAGATTCGGATAATTATTTCTCTAAGTAATATTGAATTAACCTCATCGACAATTTTCAAAATTTGACTAACCTTTTTCTCTATGCGTTTGTTGCATAATAATTTATTTAAACCCCACTCGCAAAGATTAATTAACAAACTTTAAAAATATCCATTGAAATATTTTCATGAGATCACACAGTTGTAGAGAACGCGTTCGAGATATTGAAATCACTGTTTGGTTTGTTCCAGAAACGTATAAAAGTACTGCCGCCAAAAGCTATAACAATTAAAGGTGGTTGCTATTTGCATAATTTACTTGCAATTAAAATGATCTCACCGTATATCATTTCAAATGATTGAGGTGACGAAACCGTGATAGCCTTGTTGGGTACTTTGCAACTAAATAGTTCCACAGTCTGTGACACATTTTTTTACATTATAACAAATAAGGAAATTATTGGAAACCTTCATTTAGATGCAGATTTAGAAACAGGGCTAAGGTATACTACAGTTCTGATTACTTGAAATACACTATAATACTAATTGCTTTGAAGTTTCTTTTAATCACGAATCGGACAGCATAGTGAGATAATCGCGTAGAACATAGTTGGGTATGGTTTAAATATTTAAGAAATATGTAGGTCGGAAACTAGATATTCTTGAAAAACCAAAAAATAATCGTCCCCCAAACCTACGAAATTTTAAAATAAACAAGACAGTGACAGTTATTTTAACATTTTCAAGCCAATAACCAGGTTCTGTTGTATTTTTAAACCCTTTTCAAACCGCAAAAAAAAAAAAAAAAAAAAAAAAAAAAAAAAAAAAAAAAAAAAAAAAAAAAGAAAACAAAAATTGAAAAGATTGGTTGTAGTAGTACATGCTTAATTCCTAAGTGAAATGTTCCTTTTTGATACTCTTTTGTTTTTAAATGTTATTGGTTTCGAGTGATGAATCTTTACCCATAATATTTCATTTTTGAAAAAGAGAAGAAGATTGATTGAAAGATGTAAATACATGGCAATGGAAGAATATTTATGGTTTAAATAAAGATCTATCTATGTTTTTTAGGCTGATCATTACTTTAATTCCTCTGCTCTGAAATTAAGCTTCTGCTGATGAATCCTAGAGTATTATTCCGTATTTGATTTGTGAATGAAAATATGAGATGTGTCCACCAAGTGAGATGGTAATATGGTCGGTTGTTGGTTATTATCGATACTTGTTACACTTCACTGAAGCGCAACGTGAATGAATTGAGTATTTATGAAAATAATTACGTTCCCCCTACACGGTTAATAATATTTACAATAACCCCTCCACTTTCCAGTACTCATGGCCGAATAACAGAAAATCCGGATTTCTATCAGTACTCCAATAGTGGAAATTTTTCAACTTGCACATTTAATATAAGAAAGTATTAACATTATTGATCCTTTAAGGATTGCTTTAGGGAAAATGTTCATGAAAATGATGACAGATTAATTGAACATTTAGACCAGCAGCAAGAAGCCCTAAAGACGGATGAGCATTGCACCTTATATATGCACCGCCATGGTATATAATGTAATCTAATAGTAAATAACAGTAATATTTCATTCACTGACTTATACTTTTTTTTCTACGAATTTCACTCCTCCCGTGTAAAGCCTGGGAGGCAAGCTGCTTGAGGGCGGCCTCGGGACCCATTTCAACCGACTAGCCTAAAGGGGAGGGAAGGGGGATGGAAGTCAGCCGTGGCCTTGTAGGGAACCATCCCGGTATTCGTCCAAGGAAAAACCGTGAAAAACCCTAGTCACGATGGCCGGATGGGAATTGACACCCTTCCTCCCAAATCTGTGGCAGGAGGGCAAATTAGCCCTCCACCTAACTCGGTTTCACTGTCTTAGCACATTAAGGTTCATTATATAAGTGACTGCAAAAGCTTCCGACGGCTAGAAGAAAACTATGATTCGTCGATCGCGATTCACGAAAAAATAACTGGACGAATTTTCATATGGATTCAAACGTTATGCAGTTTAGTGTCCACGGACTAAAACCAGGTATATTTTTTCTTTTGCGGCATCGGGAAGCGTTACCTTTCGTTTGCCTATTTGTTTCGCTAAACGTTATTCATGCAAAACATGCTGGTCAGATTTCATGGGGCTACGACCCATATGTAGACCACACTCCATGTGTAGCCCACATTCCAAGGAATAAACTAATCTTTGATTTTGAAATGACTTAGAAAAACTGCGATATAAGATACAAATGATTGATTCTCTGTTTCATAGGACACTGTATATGTAGCATGTCTTCGGGATGCAGATATTATTCCATGAAGCTGATCTGACATATTGCCTATAAAGATTGGAATTTACCTCATTTTGGTGCGTACACAAGCAACGTCAAAAGGTTTAAGATAAGATTAAGAGGTAATATCCGTTAATCGCTACAAAATGTGGAAGAAATTTTGGTAGCAACCTCGGCTAGATACGAAAGATGTCGCACCACAACTATGTTTTAATGTTCTAGTTCATAACGCTACAACTTGGCTATCAGGACAAGTAGTTTGTTATATACTCACAAACAACAACAAATCAAATGACTGTACAGGCTTTGTATAATAGAAGGAAACATAAAACGCAAATCGTTCAAGAATAGAACTCATTGTCAATTTTATAATATTCATAGAGACATAAATTAAATATTTTGATGCAGCATCTGACTGTACCACAGATAATTTGAACGCCAAAATCCAAAACTATACTCAGAAGGAATTGACTTGCGACCTTGTACTACGGACTTGAGGTGTTGCCAAAAAGCACATGGAGAAATGTTACGAAAACCTTACAATTCAAACGACTTATATCCTTATTTAGTATGACGAGTCATTCTGCCTTGTTAACAACTTTGAGTCAGCAATACGATCCACTTCTCTTGAGAATGGACCGCCAACACTCGTTATGAGGAATAATTCGGGCTGCAATCCACTCTCCCACTCAGAGACGAAGCTCGTTGGGAAATATTTGACGGAATTTCTCGGTCGATGGTTGCAGAACAATTTTTGGTGGGATAGTGTTAGCCAGTAAGCATACTAAGTTACGGTTTATAGGAAGACTAGAAATGTTTCCTGCACGCTGTTAAGAGGGATTCAGAGACCTGATGTGTGGTTTATGGGTCGGTTGTGTAAGGGGGTTGTGATTGTGAGTGAAAACTTCTGATTTCCGAGAGGATCCGAAAGATGAGAAATTCTAATGGACATATATGGAAGCTTAAATCCTCTGATTTACTGGAGTTATGTAGCCTATATTGTGTTTATATCACCTTAAAATAACTCTACAGATATAAAAAAAGTTTCTATTCTGCTCTCACTGCCCCATTCAACATGCAAAAGAAGTGAGTTGGACTGTTGCAAGAGATTGATTGATTGCATTTTTCTTTCAAAGGATATGTGTGTTTATGGTAGTTATCAACAGCAAATACCTTTTCCAATCAAGTTCATTGAGTACAGAATAATAGCCAAAATCTTCTTAAGATATTTAGTGGTGCTCCATTAAAAACTTCGGCAATCCTTCACTGAACATTCTTTTTTTGCTTATGGCTTTAAGTCTCAACGTTTAAGTCATAGGTCAATAGAGGCGGGAAAAGAGTGCGGACAAATGGTAAAGATTTCGGCCATGACCTTCCGAATTTTTTTTTTTTTTTTTTTTTTAATTATGGCTTTATCCCTTGTCGACGGCTAAGGCCAGTAGAGGCGGGATGGGACTGGAGACAAGGAACGGGATGGAATTCGGCCATGGCCTGTTTGAAGGTAGCATCCCGGCATTCGCCTGGAGGGATTTGGGGAAACCATGGAAAACCCAAATCTGATGCCCGCACGGGGATTCGAAACCGCGTCCTCCCAAATGTGAGGCCAGAATGTTAACCTTTCACCCACCACGCTCGGTGCCTATTGAAGGAACCATATTGGCATTTCCTGGGAGTGATTTCGTTATACCATGGAAAACCAAAATTTGGATGGTCGGACTCGAATTTGAGCCTGCGTAGTACCGAATGTCCACCCGAACGGGGCTCTGTGACGGTTACTGATTTGAATCCCATTCACTGGAAGAACGTCAGTTGTAAAAAATCAAGTCACTTCCCATGTAATAAGCAATGTCAAAACTCTGGTTACCAAATTAACATGATGATTTTTTGTTGACGTGACAGATTTTAGAGCAGTGTAAGGTTATTGCTATTGATACCTCACCACATCCATTAAGTGAAACACCGCGCGGTTTGACCTGAGCGCAGCACAGTGGTGCAACGGCAGCAGGTGCAGCGGCGTTGCTGGCTGACGCAGGATCCGTTTAATTAGCGGGACTGCAGAGCAGAGCCCGGGGCAGCCACAATTACCACTGCTGAACACACCTCGCGACTGACCAGCCGAGGTGAGTACACAGTGGTTGCGGATTCCTACTACTTTACGGCACGTTCCACGACTGGCTCTGTAACTAGTTCAGAGAGTAGAGAGCGCAAATCCTGCCATGATTATACTACTGTTGAAGATATTCAGTTGTGTTACGGAGCGTCCATTAATTACGTGAGATGAAAGGGGGGGGGTGCGGTGAAATCTCATCAAGTGGGGGTGGGGGGTTGAAAGGAATCTCACGTCATCTTTTTAATTCCTTAAAGAACAATATAGCTAAAAAAAAGGTCGTCGGCAAAGGGGAGGGTCCATCAAGATCTCACCAAATCTTACCACGGGGGATTGGGGGGGTGGGGAGGGGGCGAGCGGTTCCGGATTTCCGAAAAAACACACTAATTAATTGGGGTCCTCTTACTCTTGATTTGCGATTAAGGAGCAGATAGTGATATACTGACAACATTTTCAAACTTCACTGTATATTCCACCGCTGTCAGTTGCTTACATAAGGTGATGGTCATAAGCTAATTAAAGATTTTCTTCATCAACCTCCATCGTAGATGATCACCAGTAGAAAACGTTACTGTTATTTCCACATCCTCCTTGTCATGTATACAGTTATTCTGCAAACATTTCGGGATATTATATTTCTTCCAGAGAACGTGCGAACACAGACACGTGTTATTTGAGAAATTTCTCTCATAAATATTGAAATTTTAGTTACACTTTTCCATGAAAACAACTTGTTCAAAACTGTTTTGACTTCTTTCAGAAGATTTTTCTTTCAGTTCTTGACGGCTCTTTTGTGCCGAGATGATTATTGCTGGGAGACGGTTGGGGCAAATTCGGTCATAACCTTCATATATGAACCATTCCGGTATTCATCTAGATTGATTTCGGGAAACTATGGAAACACAGAATTTGGACACAGAGCCGTGAGTCGAATCTACATCCTTGTGAATGCCAACAAAAAACTTTTATCGCTTCCATATACCGAAAGAAATGTCAAGCTCTAGTAAGTACTTTTCAATAGCTAATTCTACGTATGTCTGAACTCTCACGACTAATCAACAATGTTTGGCAACCCACTAGTCAATAATTTTTGAGATGTAACGTTTGAACAAATTCAAAACAGATTTAAGCACTCCACTTCTACTGTGGGCCGTGTTAGGTTCCCCTCTCTCGTAAGATAAATATACTACTCATGTGAAGTGATAATTGCACCGTTCTAGAATCCTTCCGCCTGCAATAAAATCTGGTTTTGTGCGCGAGATGAGAATCCAGAATAAGGCACTTATCTGACTCAAAAATTTAGGTTTGCTGCGGGTTAATCATTTCTTACCGGTTCTGGATAAATAGTTTACTCACTTGTGTCTGAGTGAAGACTTTCTCGACGTACTGATGAAATTTTCCCGTTTTCGCAGTAACCGCCAGCAGACGGAGTCCACTCTTCGCTAGCTGCTATTGGGCATCTGCTAAGCCAGCCTAGGCGCTGACACCAAGCAAGCAACATCTGAAGATATCCGACACCTGATGAAGACAGCAGAGTCAGCTCTCAAAACGTTGTGTTTATACGACACCACACTCGAGAAGGTTATATTAATGGTTACTCACTTATTAATCAAAAACTTCAGTTTTATTCATTGGCAATTTAATTTTGCTATTTACTTTCGTGCACACACCAACATTAGTATTAGCATGCACTATTCAAAACCTTTTTATTTAAAACCCTGCTCTGTTCATATTACCAGTTTTGATATATATGAATTAACATTCACTAGTCTTCCACTGTGTCATTCAGGATACACGTTGACTGTCCTTTTGAACCACCGGTGCGAAAATCACGCATGCCTTCACAGCCGCCATATTAACTCTCTCTTCTCCCTCTCTGGCCGTGCTCAACAGGCGTGCCAACTTTGCAAAATATAATCTCGTCCAAATAAAGACCTACTTCATATTTTCTTAAATTAAAGAATAAAAAAGAAAAGGAAATACAGTAAGAAAATAAACATGGGTGAATCTAATCCGATTTCTTACAACTCTCATATTGAACTTTTTCACTGGTACTGTCATTGGAGGGCTAATACCACCAAATGGAAATGGAACCTTGGGAATAAACTGAAATAGACAAAATATATGAAAAAAATTCACTGAATATAGCCCATCAGCTTAACGTCAAAAATATGCAGTACCACATTTCCTGTGAATTGGGGTACGCAAACGGTAAGATTTTCCTGGCATTTTAACTTACTTTTCTCTAGGGTGAAAGGAAGACCGCCTTTGTAGTCTGTTGATAAAATGTGCTCAGTGATATGAAACGCTTAAAAAGTTTTGTGGACAGCTTGATAGAATATTTCATGTCATGCGTTCAGAGTGGAAGACATACTCGTCCTGTCTAGAGTAATAGTTCCAAGTCGCACTGCCAACCAAATAAATATACCATTACAATTCTGTAGCTTAAGTGATCTGATCTCTGAGATGCAGTCAATCAGCTGTTTTTAGATTGTAAAATTAGAAATTATTATAATATACGATACCTTCTTATTATATCTGTTGAATTTATTACGTAATAGAATTAAAACTTAAAATACGAATAGAATTAATAGAAGGTCAGTCATCTGTCGAATATTATGCAATTTGAAACTCTTATAATTTTCAGAATCCGTTTATTGTTTACATTCAATTTACTACACAATCGAATTACAATATAAAATATGAATGGTATTAGCTGAATACTTAAATAACGAACAGGGGGAAACAGTATATCCAATACATATGAGATGGTTAATTTATCAGATTGTCTGACATGTTTCACAACCGATAGGCTTATACTTGTTTCTCTATTAAGTAGATTCCTATCTTCAAATGACACAACTGT
Organism: Vandiemenella viatica; assembly: GCA_031002005.1. Taxonomy (NCBI): domain Eukaryota; kingdom Metazoa; phylum Arthropoda; class Insecta; order Orthoptera; family Morabidae; genus Vandiemenella; species Vandiemenella viatica. Next base: position 112,766,701 of record JARYHS010009186.1, on the reverse strand, counting down.
TTTATTATTTTGGTGGGATAATTTAAATTATGGCTTTAGCCCCAGTATTATTTCATGACGTTCTTGGTTTGCAGCAAAGTACACGGAAGTTATATTTTAGTTAGAATAATTAAATGAATTCTAAACAATAAATTTAGAATATCTGTAGTGTAAAAATGTTGTTATATGAATCAATCCCATTCTGCTGAAGGAAAATAAAACTGAGATAATGATTAAAAGGATAGACTCTACGCAATAGAAAAGATATTCCTTAGAACAGTAGCACAGTGCATAAACTCACAATATTAAACAAAAATTGTTACTCAACGTTTTAATAGGTTGGAAATAATTTAAAAATACAGAGGCCGAAATAACAGAATGTATCGACAAAGTACATAATTATCGCAATGTAGCAGCAATAAAAGAATCGAAGAAATATTGTCTTCTTTTTTAGTAGCGAAAGCGGCCAGGCAGAGAAATATTTCATGCAGAATGCAAAGCCTTCGTGTCTGATGATATCCTGTTCATAATGTTACCAAATATTTCACGTGATATTGCGTTGCGTCCATCATGCTTTTCCTCTACCCCACTTTCCTCTAATGTTTCAAGCACGACCTAGGGTCATACTAAGAAGAAGGTTATACCCATCAAGATGACCCTTTATCTTTCCCGTAACGTTAAAAGGATCTCGAATAGTGGACATAGTGGTTGCAGCATGAAACGTGGTAAAGTATTTGGCAACGTGAATAATACTCATGCCTTTGAAAATCGAAAAATACCGTCAACTTACCTTACAAATTTTACATATTTGTTGGTTTCTTAAAAGTATTTATAACCCCTGTTTCATTCAGTTACTACCCTGACAACTTGGTAAGTTCCCATTCATCTCTAGTACATCGATGTTGCTGTTTCGACAGCTACGGTATCTTTAGAAAAGTTTTTAAAAATCTGTATTGACTTTAACATTAAAAATATATGAAATTAAAGTTATTGTTAATGTGGATTATCGATACAATAAATTGGTTTTAAAACTGATGTAACAATAAGAATGAAACTTGTGGCCCACTTTTCTGTTACAACGTCCCTTGTGATGTTTAATTGAATGAGAAAATACTCCGTTATATATTGTGGAAATAGGTAAAAACGAAAGAACTTGTTGATGGGATTGACACAGGTAATAAATACATTTTAACTTAGAAAATACAGTGTAAAATGCTTTTTTAACTTCCTGTTTCTCCTTTTGGAAATTGTATTAAAACCATAGATAATTTTGGAGATAAATGTAATATTATAATGCAGTTATAGACACGAATAATCAAATACTGCTTAATGATGAGGTGGAAAGTTATGCGTGTGTAAGTTTAAGATAATGGCTTCGGACCTGAATGAGACTTACCGAAGACTTCGTACCATGAACAACGTAGCCCTAGAGACAGCTATGAGTCCTCCGAAAGGAGAACCACAGTGATAGATTATTTGACAGTGCTGCTGGATATAGAAACTAAATAAAATGGAACAAAAAAGATGAAAATAACATTTAGAGAACTAAAATATCTCGTTTCAGACATATATCATAGCATAGACAAGAGTTTTTTTTCGTAAAATGATAAATTTCATAATCTTAGGAGGAATACACGTAAATAAACCAAATTAAAATATTTCAAGAAAGGTAAAACTGAGGAAATAAAGGCAAGAAAATAATGTTCCTTCATATTGACAGAACGGGTATCAGATCGACGAGATTAGATAACGAAGTTGTTGGCAAAGTGTTCTAAAACATAATGCCTAAGCTCATTTCTCAACACGAAGGTTGGTTGAATCCTCCCGAAGTACACATTCTAAGCCTAGTATTCGAGGTAGGATGGCCAGTTCATTTCCTCCTTACCTGACAAAACCGGGTAATCTGACTGGAAAAAGAAAATTCTACTTTAACATGGAATTCGAACCACGGAAGCATTCTGATGTACTTCAAATTACACAGCAAGTTGTATCAGCGATGAAGGTTGAGTTAAGGGCTTTGTAAAATCCCCGGCGAGGTGGGGATTCGAACAGGGACCTTCCATTTACAGTCAAACGCCTTAGCCACTGAGTCAACAGACCACTCTCTACATAATATCCATGAGAAGAGAATTAATAACAAATGAAAGTAACATTTTAGTTGATTTCATGCTATAGAAGTAAGGACCAATGAGTCTTACAATGGTTTATAAGGTATTAAGTTCCCAGGGAATGATTCCGGAAGATAGTTACAAGGTTTCGTGGGATGACTAAAATGGCATGGAACGATGGTTACTAAATGCAGAAAACCTTTCTTAATATCTTAAAAGCTGATTTTCAATGCAATGTATTCACATAACTTCTAAAAGTAAGAAAAATATCGATATTTATTTTTAGGGGTATATGTTTGCCAACACAATGACGTAAGTTTCAAGTCATTCTGATAAAGACATTCGGCTGTTGTAGGATCTTCTGAAATTTCAAGCGTTACAGAGTGCATCTCATAATGGATTGAATAATGTTTTAAAGTGATTAACTAAATTCCTAAAATAATGATCAATAGACCAAACGCAATCCCAGTCGTTCTTCTTTTTGCTACAGTCGATTCCGTATCGATCAGTTTCCCATCTTGTTGAGGGGATGTTGGTAACCAGGAAGCACGGCTGCAGGGTTGCGCCTCCTCTTGACCCACTTTTGGCCTTGATCCCCCTTGACCTCTGCTGCTGCCATGACCCCGCCCACCAAACACTTTCGCCTCGCCTCCTTCCAGCCGGTGTCTACACTACTCCAAACAAATCTCCTAGATGACAAACGCAAACAACGCTCCAACCAGTCTGCAAACAACCATTCATGCCACATTGCGTTAATTACATCCGGAAATGTTTCGTCACCTGTAATCATAAATTTTATTTGTATGAGTAACTCCCCAAATATTCACCCTCTATTGGACACCTGGAGCAATCTGATTTAATTGTTGCACTCATTACGATTTTAGGCTATTTCCCATCATTGTTCAGCCTAGCGCTGGGACCGTTCTCAACTAAGACGTTCACAAATAAATGTCACTTATTATACAGAACATATATGAAATAGTTTCTTGATGTATAGTTGCATTTTCACTTCGGTCCTTCTTTTTTTTTCCCTCCTCTCCCTCCCTTCGTTCCCTTCCTACGGCAACAGCAACAGGCATTGGCGGAAAGCCATCTGATGTACTGTAGTATGTCACTAATAAGACCTAAAATATATCCATGATACTGGAAGTATGATATGAAAATAGACAAAAACTAGCAGGGAAAAAATTAAGAATTTTTTGTCAGAGTGGTAAACACTTTCACACAGATAAAAAAAAGTGCAAGATGACGAGAGATTGAAAAAACTTTTATGTTATTTATAGATATTGTGGTGATTGCGAAAAGTTTTATGTGATGCGTGAAGTGAAACTGATTAGAGAAACAGAATTCATTTCTTCTTACGTTGTATCCAGTATTACATTTAGGACATTGTTCCGTACTCAAATTAAATCAAAGCAAAGCTGAGCTGTTGTTAAAATGATGAACAGCTAACTATAACAGATAAAATTATCGACAAGCTTTTCAGTGCTTCTAGTAATAATTGTTGCCATAAGTACCTGCACGTTAACACTAACACTTCAAACGGCGAAGTCATGTAAGTAGTATTAGGCAGAATACTGGAGCTAAGATCCTTACTGCAATCCATTTACCTAATGTTACAGGAAATGGTGAAAACGGGTACAAATTAAATAGCGTGTGAATCTTTTTAAAATTTTGCGTCTGTAATGCTATAAAAACTAAGGAATCGCCTCTCTGAATCATTTAACGTAATTATGAATAAACGTATTTGCAATAACTGTTTCCAACGCCCGTTACAGAACAACCTAAGTTTTAAAGCAACACACAGGTAAACAGTATCTTGATTCTAATAGGAGGTTTTATTCACCAAGATCCTATTGATTTATGTGGTATTGAATCGCATACATTGTTCAATTTAAAGGCTCAATATTTTTTGTAATAATTGGATTAATATTCCAACATAGAAAAATGTTTAGAAACACGCGTTAAGGAGTTCTACATACATCAATTAAAATAAAATTAAACATGAAATAAATGGAGGAGGAACAACGACCATTGAACTACACAGTAGTGAGTTCAAGCAAATATTTCTTCTAGAACAGCTAAATGATAACATTGCAAGTGGACGCTGAAACAAAATAAAACTTGCATTAACAACCGCGACAGAAAACTGATTTACTCTTATGTAAACCATTACAAAACTGAAGGACAGAATAGATATAGAGACCTAGAGAAAAAGGGTCCACGACTAGCAGAATAATTGCAAAGCCAGAAGAAACATCACAGAACACAAGGAAAACTATCCAGCTAGGAAGAAACAACTACAGAGCTCATACACTACACGCCAAATCACTGCGTGTAGTGTGTAGACCATTTGTGTAGGGTTCCCCCATGAGCGTTGTGGTTAAAAGATACTTGTTCCAGACACAAAGGAACATATTCAAGATATTAACTGATTATAATAAATTGAGATGGAGCCAATACACTGGTGACAATTCACCTACACTGCTTATCTTGCATGTCATGAATTATATCTTAAATTATGGCAGCAATTTATCATAGGTGAATGTGTATTTCAAACTCAAGTGAAATAATTTAAATGTCTGCTACCAGGTAATGGCCAAAAGTTTACCATTTTATAAATCCAAAATATTTTTAGCCTAGAAGAATAAAACAAAATCAATCACACTTCGAAAATTGTTCCAATCATATCCTACAACTTGCAAACAAGCAAATAAAAATATCTGGATTAATTTCGGTTGAGTGCCTGCTCTTATGACGATTTTTTTACTCATTTACCATACCGTTTGACGATTTTTTTAATTTAAGCTCTTCAAGTATTTGAGGTAAATTGTTCACCGTATACCCGGTAGTTTATTTCAGTCACTGATTCCCTTGCACACAAAAAGAAAATTTTCACATTCCCTTATGACTAAAATCGAGACTCAATTTAATTTCTGTTTCCTCTCAACTAATATTCCTATTTTTTCTACCAAAATATATCGTAACATGACTATTAATATATGACCTATAAATCACCAAAAATCTATTAATTCAGCTACTATCTTCCCGTGAATCACAACCCAGTTCTTTCATAATTCCATTTACTGAATATGGTAATTTCCACAGACAAATCTTCGAATCTGCCCTGTTTACACAATCAACATTTCTTGTATCTGATATATGTAATGTTGGATCCATATTAAACCACCACATTCAATCGACAGTCTGTATCCCAATCGCCTCATTTCTTTGGTACATTCCCTCATCACTCACACCATTAAACTCAAGTCTTTGTAAATTCTTCCTTCCACTTTCCCAATGTGTCCCACCTAATTAAGCATTTTGTCAAAAGATGCAACCTCTGCTGCACCCTGTAAACCGATATGTAACAAAAACTTACAAAATTTCACGAGAGACACAGGAATAATAAATATCACGCTCAGGCCATCTCTTGTTCAACGGCACTCACGAATCAGCCTATATAACATTCTGGCTAAACCCACCCTACTGTATGGCAGTGAGACGTGGAAAATCCTCAAAGGCGATGAGATGAGACTAATGACTGCCAAGATGCGATTCGTGAGAAGGACAGGCGACTACAATTTACAGGACAGAAAGAGATCTGATTAAATACGGACCGGATCTCACAAAAAATCCACAATGTCAGAAGCAGGAGAGATGTAGGAAGGCCATTAAGGAGATGTATTGAGACCGTAACAGGCCATCAGGCCTAGTATTGGATAGGAAGAAGAAGAAGAGTCAAATGATATGCCAATTTATTTCCTCTTTACTCCTTCAGCCAGCGATTAATCCTCCAGCTTATAAAGATACAAACCTTATTTTTTTTATCTGTGTGCCTAATAATCTGATTCTACTAGGCGTTAACTCAGCGAGGTAACTTTCCCAGATCACCTTGTTTCTGTCCACAATCCTCTCTCTCGTTAATCCTGATATATAGCGAGGTTTATTCGTTAGATCAAAGAACAGGAGTGTCCCTAACAAAATGTCTTGTGGAGCACCTATTTCTACTTGCATCTATTTTATACGCCATTCCCTACCCTAACTGTTTGCTTACTGCCTTTTAAAAATTCCAAGTCACTTTTTCTTCCACAACAGATTTTTTTTTACCTTTTCTACAACCTGCCTAATGTCTTGGAAATATTCGGTGCAATATAGTTGTATGAAAGGAGTAGTTAGTCTCAGCTGACCTCCGAAATATAGTTTACACCACTAAAGGATAGTAAAAAAAGGGTAGTGTCCTATGAAAACCTCAACAAAATTAAATCACTTTGAGTTTTGACTTCGTTTCCATAAAAATCAAAATTTTGCATGGTTTTATGAAGGGTGAAATTCGTAATGGATCAGTGACTCATTTTAATCTTGTGATTGTGTCTACCTATTACAGAATCAGAAAATGAACTTAATTGGAAGACATGGGAAGACTGGAGGCAAGTGAAGAGAGTGCTGGGAATGTATAAGTTGTATATCGATAATGAAGCCTATAAAGAATTAAGGGTAGTGCATGAAAGGAACGAAATGACCCTAACAATAAAAGTTCACTTGCCTTCACGTTTAAGAGAGTGTAAAAGTTTTATTTTCTGGATTGGGGTGTTAGAGGTGAATACACTTCCAGGGGATATGCTGAAAGATTTTTTGGAAATATTAAAATAATTAAAAATAAAAATTTGTGGATTTCAGTTGAATATATTTAGTGAGAGTGTGATCCAGAGCAATTAATCAATAAAAGTATTAATAAATCGTTACTTTGCAGTCCTATATCTTAGGCTACTACAGCACACTCATTAAAACTGTGGTTAGCACTATCCGTACTCTTTGGGACTGATTTATATACAGAGTAATGTGCAGGTTCATTCCTAATGTGAGAAAATACATTTTTCAATTTTGGTGTGGGAAGTGTTCAGGCTATAAATCTTTTGGACTACAAGGATTCTTATGTTCGACACATGTGAATGATGGCCGTTTCCGTCTGCAAATTATTTTAGTTTTCGAAAAATTTGGGCTCTTATGTAACATTTATTTATAATAGCGTTTAGTTCGTGTGGCCAAAGTGACCGAGATGACGTTACAAAACACTAAGCCATCGCGGTTGCTAAGGTGAGCCCGAGATATAAACACGTGTCATTTCAATCTCCTGGTGTAAATCATAACAAGGATTAAATAGATCACTTTCGTGTATTGGCCTCTTCCAGGTAGAGTTCTACAGAAAAAAATTACAAAAAATCGTTATGATCCGTCCATAAGGTAGCCTCATAAGCAAAGAATGCGTGAATAGACATTATGATAGTATGATAAGTGGTTGATGGTTCGAAAGCGATCAAACCTTTGTATACAGAAAAATAATAATGAACGGATATCTTCATTAGATACATCTATTTTCCTAAGCCGTATGCTGTGTAAAATGTTTAAAATTGGACTTAAACTGCACATTCAAGGATGAAGAATAAATGAATGAAATTTCTTCTAATTTATGTATTTCATTGTGCCACCTTATTCTGCACTGGAATGGTGGAGGCATATATCCGTTTTGAATCTCTAACGCTGATTTAATATACTTAAATACCGTAATAGTATTTCCTCTTTCACTAAGTGGGTCGTAATATAAAAATAATATCATTGCACGTTAAGTTAATTAACTGAATAGATTAATAATGGATACAGTTTAAAAAGACAAAGAATGCTCAAATTACCAAAAAATAACAATTACAGAAGTATTACTACGTTTCCCAGCTACTCTACCAAAAACGGAGAAAAGAAAATAAGCATGAATAATATCAACCAACAGAATTATAGAACAAAAGGTAAATAATTATGAAAGCTATGTGACAGCTGAGTTAATAAAAGGAGTTAAGCCATTATTTGATCGGAAGTTCATCAGTCATTCTACAAATATAGCTATGTTGTATTTCATTCATAAATGTACAATTAGTACTTTCAGTAAGATATTTTTTAATTTAAAAGTACTGAATTTTTTCTACAGATAGTAAATATTTTTGACAATATCGAAGTACTATTTTCTTTACACATTGTCATTGCATCATAATAACATACGAGAAACGAACACGTTTTGTGTCATGGTTGCTTCTGTGCTGCTTTAGCTTTGTAGATTTGAGGAAAATTTTATTACTTTTATACGTGAACAATAAAGGTAATAAAAATTTCCACCGACTTCCTCTAGTTATAATGATTCATAGTGGTATTCAAGTGACAAATGAGAATTAAACATAGAAAGATGCAAATCAATAAACATTTTAGCTGATCAAACACAAATGTAAAGGTTATACTGTAAACAAAAAGTGGCATTCATAACCTCATTCATTATCAAAATTTGTTGTTCCTTCATAAAAAACCATGAACTTCTTTATTTTTATGTCTAGATATAACTTAACGTTAAAGTAAAAACTTTATTGAGAGTAATAAATAAAACTGTGCTATAAATCAGACAACAGGAAACCATTTAAATGCGTCCTTTTTTTCTACGGAATATATACATACTTATTAAAGCACAATGTTTACACTACCTATTATAAAATTAGCTACATGTGATGGTGATCTTTAAACTTGCAAGACACAGATAATTTTTTTACATCTGTGTGAACTATTAGTATTTGTAACTGAACTAAAGCCGAATCAGCTATATACGAATTAGTACAAATTTTTTCAGGCATGAAGAAACGTTAATTAAGTATATAATTCTATTACTACACTTATAATCAGTGTTTTCAGAATTACGGTTTGGATGCGTAAGTTTTTGTTTAACTATTACCAGTTTAAACTTCGATTTTAGCACTTTTCCAAATTTGTGCTCAATCATTCAACAGATCCATACTGAAAATGTGAAATACTGGTTTTTCCTTATGTATTTTACATCCCATTACAAATTTTCGACGATTCTTACTGGTGCAAACTCTATCTCGGTCCTATTGCACCCATCGTATTACACTTTTCGCCGTAATAACCCGTTTTTGACTGGCTCAGTCATTATGATTTACATGTCTTTATCCACGGCGGTGCACAAAAGAGGAATAGAACAACTGAGGATTACCACCGTAATTAAAGGACAAAATTTAAAGTTGGCGCGACAGAGGCGGACTGACAGTGCGGAGAGAGAAATGGAAATTTTAATATCTGTCCTTATCGAGAGGGGCCTCCTCTGTTAGCGTCGCTTCCTTGCCTACGCATGGTGTGCTCCTTTCCAGGCAAATACAGAACTTAAAATAGACCTCCATTTCCGTACTTACTACATGTCTCGCATCATTTTTAAGCCACTTGTTTGGTGTTTTCTCTACACCCAGGTACAAAAACGGCACGCAGGTAAACAATAGTTGATTAAGTATTGCATAATGAAGTAAGATTTACTGTGGCTCATTCAAATAATTAAGGTAATGACAATTTTAAAAAAACATAACTGGTTTATCAGTTTATCAGTTATCGAAATCTAGGAAAATAACTTTCATTGATTGTGTTCGTGATCATGTACTGCAGCTGTTTCGTGTTTTGGAATGTATGACATGTTTTATTTATGATTATTTTTAACTCTTCAGGTGCAACATGCAAGGAAATGTCAGAAATTGAGATTCTTAAATAATTATCTAATTGAAATTATAATATTTTGAAAGAAATACTGTTTCCAGATTATGGGAATCATGAATACAATATACCTGCTCGGCTGTTAGAAATAGTTATTGAATACGTATATCAGATTCGCGAATTAACAGGAAATATTGCGCAACCTAATTTGATATGTAGGACATGAGTAGAGAGCAAATATTTAAGTATATTTCCCATGCTACCATTGTTCTAATACTCTTTGTTGCAATTTACAATTTAAAAAATGTTAGGTGACAATTTTTGTGTGCATTAAATAATCCTGAAACAAGTACTTCTTACGCCGTCATAGGTATGACAGACAAACCTCATTAAATGGGTAACTTCTATATCACTTGGAACCAAAATTAAGTTTCTGAATTGCTAAATTTCAAACTAAAGTCACGATTAGTTCGGTAGTAGAGACTAGTATAACAGCATTGACAGTTGTGTGAACGAGCACTGTTAGAAAACAAGCACAGCATACGTACTTCCGTAGTTCTAAATTTCTTTTCATGCACTGGTAGCATTTAAAAGTTTGTTTAAAATGTAAATTACTGTTTTTTTTTTTCACAAACATATTTACAAATATTCTTATGCCGATACATGAGGCATGAGGCATAATTTTAACTGCACTTTAGTTAGTAATGGGTTATACATTCTAGCAGCTCTGTAACTGTTTGACTTAAAACGTAAAGTTAGTTACAAAAAGGAAACAGTGTCAAACTAACCGTTGAAATGAAGACGGAATTACTTATAAGTTTCACAGAACACGGGAAATAACTTGGATTAAGAATTTCAACCAGTTCGGTAACAATATTGCGCTTGTCCGATTAAATGTCACTGAAAAATTCTAAGAAGCAATAAAAAATCATAGAAATGGGAGCAGGAGCTGTATTTTAATGTCTGCAGTGGTTTATTAGCGATATAGTTCTTAACTCTATTTTGATCATTTGTACCACCAATTCAAGTGTCGTTCATAATGTTCGTGGGTCTACTGGTAGTGTAACAAATAAGAATGACTTTTGAGTATTATTAACGAAAATGTTTCATTTTCTAAATACGAAAGGTAATACCTACCTCACAGAAAACCAGCATTTACACAAATGAGAAATGATGCAAAAAAAAAATACCATGGAATAGTTATCTGGGAAACAAAATTTCGTTCAAAAATGATTTTGTATAGAGAAAAATCATAGAAATGAAGTAAATGTTCTGTTCAGTTAGGTGATGTGAAGTATTTCACCCACCACGTCCATTCTATTTCCAGGATTATAAAACGTAAAATGGATCTTTAATTTCAAAATATCCCCACTAAGGACCTCAGTCACAAGTCACGAAGACTAGTTTAAGATTTGCCGATATTTCTCCGGTAAGCAAAGAAAATTCAACTAGCCCTGTTAGTTTCCATTTGTAATCAGTATTTTATTATTTACCTCTATTACGATCCAGCTCTAAGGTGCATTGCCCATTCACATGCATTGATATAATACATGATTCATACGAACACATGTCAATGATGGCACAGAAACAACTACAGAGATGCAACCCCCTCCCCCTTGCCTCTCCAACTCTGTACTTGATTTATAGGTGCAGAAGTGTTAGGCCGAACCCGAGCTCATGCGCATCATGGTTAGGTTTCTGTTGAGTAACACATTTCATTTTCATTCGGTGCTTTCATCCTGCAATAGTCTAGCATACATCAGAAATGGCAATAAAAAAATTAAAAAAACACAATACGGCGTACGTTTAAAATGTAATACAAACCGAATTGATAAAATCAAAAAGAGTAACAGCTTGCAAGTGCTTAAAAAGTATGCGAATCTGTTATGAAGTAATGATCAGCATTTCAGTTAGCAAAGTCACGTTACGTGCGCTGAAATGAAATGATAATGTTTTACATATATACATTCCAACATGGTAATTAGGATCTGAAAAGCTGATTGCGATTTTTGGTTCATTTCAGCATTATGTATACAAATTAGACGTTCATGATTTATTACTTTCAATTCTTTTCTGGCAGTGGAGTGAACGGATTTTCGGTACTGTTCCTCATTTATGTACTATCTACCTAACGTTCTATAGAGCGTTAGATGTAGATTCATTAAATGGATGTGTTGAGTAAAGCTTCTTGACACTTTAGTAAAACTTAAGTTGGTTAGTACCGTAAAACTATGAAAACTTTTATGTATCTATTATTACTATTACAAGCGCGCTCTCATAAAGTAAATGTTAGAAATGTACTATGCTTTTAAAATTTATGCTTAAATATTTATGAATCCTTCAAATTCTTTTTGAAGAAACGATTGATGAAAATAGTTTGAATGGTTGTTGTTGAACAATGAGTGTTGTTGTAAACGCGCTGATATTCCAATTTTTTACCATTTTAAGATACTTTAAGTGAATGCAATACGAAACGATAAGATATTTTTTGAGACTTTAGCACTGTATCTAGTATTAAACAAATTTGTTTAAAAACGCACGTGTGTAGGAGCTGAATTTTACTGCAACAAAATATCTTAAAATCATTGCTGGTAACTATGGCGTATTAATAAAAAAGATGCAGAAAACGAGTTCTATTCCTTTTAATGGTTGATTATGAAGGGTATACAAATAAAAATTATTTTAGTGCAAAACAGTTCTATCAACAAAACCTATATTATGTTTGTGTAATATTTTAAAATGTCTTGATTTCATCTGAAGAAAATGTAATGACAAAACCACGAAATAATAAAAGAAAGATGCTTTTAGCTATATCTTTCTAATGGAAATAAATTGTATCCAACACCAGAATATTCTGTAGTATTTTAATAATGACTATATGAAATTCAGAAATGTTTTAACACTAAACAAAAAACAAAACAAAAAAATAGTATAAATATTTGCAACTAAAACAAAAGTTGTATCGTGTCTGACTTTCGGAAAGCAAAAACTAAAAATAATTTTCTCAGAATTTACACAAATATTACAAAGTTGTATCTGCTTGCTCACTTTTTTGGTATATGACAGCAAATATTGGCCTTTCACGCATTTTTCCTAGTATTTATCGAATAAATCAACGTAAATGATCCGATGGCATGAAGGTGCTTGATATTACCACATATTTAAATCCTACATGTAGCTATATAGAATGATTCTTCTATTCGGTACATAAAGGTATTAGTTACAAAACAGGCAACACAAGTTGGAAACTGCAGCCATACATCTACCATGAATCTAATCTTCCGTTCTTGTAAATTTCAAAGTTACCTGTGTTCTTAGTTTCTTAATTTACGGAGATCATTTGTAAGGCAAATATGAATTCAATATATACTTAGTAATATACAATAGGTTTGTGTTCCATTAATTTCGCGGTGGTCAAATAATCTGAATTTCATCGCAGTTCCTTACAGCTAAAATACGCCACATATCTCCGTACACTGTGAATATTTTGCCTTGAGTTCGCGGAGAAACAAGTTACTGCTTAGGTGACTTTTATTGACAACTGAAAATTTAGCGCTTCTGCAGCCTCCGAATGTAGCACTCAGTATATAAATTTAGGATTATATTTTAACAGTTATGAAGTAGAAATGTTTTAAATGTAACGTTACCCTACAAAATGAGATTTAAATTTTGTAGAGCTTCACAAAAACATTTAATAATTAATTCCTGTCTTTCCTTTAGAATGAGCCTTCTATGAAAAGAAAGGAAATATTTTATGTGAGGTTTTACATTTTATAAGTATATGATAATAGAATTTCCAGCGATAATGAACTTTAAATGTTGCAGTATTTCCGTTTCGCAATTTTAAAGTCTACATTTTGTTGTAATAGTAAAGAGTAAAATATACGGACTCTTGTCTGAAAGTAATTTGATGTAAGAAAAGCGGAGAAGTGACAGCAGCTTGATGGAGTGGCCGGAAGGGCTCCCGCACCATGAGAAGACGCGGGGCCCTCCGGCGATGCCACTTGCTGCGGCGCTGGTAACAATGGGCGCTCCGCTGCTGTGCGGGAGAGCACAGCGAGAGAGTAACGCAGTGTAGCCTACTCACCTCTGGGCAGGACGAGCAGCAACAGCAGCAGCGACGACGCGGCCGCCGACATGTTGCTAGAGGGCGCCGCCGGACTGAGCCGTCATAGCGGCCACCTCCCGACGCCCCAGCCGCCGCCAGAATGGAGCGTCGGAGGCGGCGGTCCCGCCCGCCCGCCCCCACCGCTGATCAATATTACATTGGGCGGCAGAGCGCCTGCGCGCCCGGGCCGACGGACGCCGCCGCCTCCGAGTGGGGACGGCGGCAGCCACCCGGCCCCCAGAGCGGCCGAAGCCGCGAGTCCGCTTCCAGGGCCTTAACTACCGACTGAGGTCCACTCAAGCTATCGTCGTATACCAACAATGTTCGTTTACGTGAAGTTAAGGATAGGGGAGATCGGTGATAAAGTAATATACCTCCCACTGTCTACAATATTATGTAGCACAATGACACCGTAAATAGGAAACAGAGAGTGAACTCGCGTTGTAAGATGCATGGTTAAAGTCCAGACCAAATATTACAGGTTTTAAATTAAACCTTGAGACCCTCATAATATACCTGAACAGTGTTGAGGCAATAGAAACAAATAATTCAATCCGTGCGATGGTAAAAAAAAAAATGAGCATGTAAAATGCTATATGTCCAAGGTAGTCTCGCATTCTAATGATTCTTGATTCCAAGATCGTTTATTAAATTCAATCCACAAAAAAGTTAATTTGTGTAAACATTTATAAAATAAATACAGTAAGAAATGATTATAAAATCATCTTAATAATTCTCTTTTTTTAAAAATTGTGTTCCAAATTTTATATGTATGCCAAGTACAAAAATCAATTAGCTCAAAAAAAATAAGTATTGGATTTTAGAAAAGTACTGAAAATTAAAAAAAAATGTATTTTCGCCACTTATTACTCAGTTTATGAAATTATTTACCGCATTATGTATATATATGAAATATATCTACTTAATAAACAATTTTCTTAAAACAATAGTTTAGTTTAATCGCGAAAGTTATTAAATTCAAATCGATCTCTGTATCTTCATGTATTATTCGGGAGACTACATATCCCTTTGAATAATTAAATAATTTTCTGTTGAGTAATTTCTGATATAAAAAATTGAATTACATTTTTATTGTTGTTCGCCTAAAGCCGTAGGAATCGTCGAAAAATGGATAGAATGTAAATGCTTCAAGAGCCCGCAGGTTTATATCTTTCACTTGATACATATGAGGATTATTTGTAAAAAAAATTGTTTCAACTGCCAATTAAAGAACTACACTTAATTAAGGCTGACTGATTTTTACGTTATAATCGTAGTGAAAACTAAAATAGAGCAAAATTAAAAATGAGCAAAGTTGCGGAACTTATGAGGATATGACAGAAAAACATATGTGTCTTCCGTTGAGAAGGTATGGAACCCTCATCGATTTTGACGTCATTAGAGGCGGGATGGGATTGGGTACAAGGAACGGGAAGGAATTTGGCCATGGCCACTTTGAATGAAGCATCCCGGCATTCGCCTGGAGTGATTTGGGGAAACCATGGAAAAACCAAATCTGGGTGCCCGGATGGGGATTCGAAACGGCGTCCTCTCGGATGCGAGACCAGAACGTTAACCTTTCACCCACCATGCTTGACGGGAATCCGGAAATGTTTTTTGGAGTGGTTGTTACTTGCGAGGTTTCATATCACAATGAAATCGATGAGCTCGAATATAAACCACAGATCCATTCAAATTTATGTAAATGTACTGTGTAAATTGGCCGCATTGTGTTGCTGACACCACCAATTTCAAGTTTGTTTCTAGGTCTTCTATTTAAGCGCGTTATTCAGCCACCAAAATCCAATCTCGAAGGTCTCAAAGGCGAGTATATGATTGGCTATATCCATCTCAGTCTATGATAACGGAAATTTATCGGAATTCTTGCTTAAATTTTTGTGGTGTTACTTTATTTATATATAGTAAAACCATAACAACCTCAGGTAATAAATAAACTCCAGCTACAAATAAACCAGTAGTTCAGGTCTCCTACATTAATGTCAGGAAGTTTGGCATTTGAAAACTATCTCCTAAAGTACCCAGATCTTTAACTTATCAAAACCTGATGGCAGAGAAATATGAATAAATCTTTTCAGTTATTTTTTTGAAGGTAACAAAATGTTATTATCATGAGGTTTGATTAAAGATGGTGATGTTGAACAGATACCATGTTAAACGATGTTAATCAGATGTCATTTCAATAGGGGTATCTGTTATATGTATTTAAATCATTCCTCCCAACGCCATTTAGAATAAAGTAACTTTAAGTTGATCAAACGTCACGCTATTTTTAGTCAGTCAATGAGAAAGATATGTACCCAGCAACATCCAAATCAGCACCGTCATCTGGAAGTAATGTTGTAAGAAACTTTTGTACCCATAAACATACGTACTCACGTTGAGTTTTATACGAGTATATATATAGGTAGATTATCAAATTGATTTGCACCATGCGTTTGCCTGTTACTAAATTTGTGATAGCATCCGTTGACATTATGCTAAGTGACTGCCGTTTGACTTATAATAGCCCAAGTAAGTAGAATACAGACCCTTTAACGTAGCTACTGTCATTTCCCTCTAAGGAATATTCGCTGTTTGTGATTGCCATGAATTTTTCACAGGCGAACCATCGGATAATCAGTATTTCAACCATTTGTACGGCACTAGCGCTGGCTCAATAGCTGCACAACGGAACAGATGGGTTTCATACCTAACCGTAGAAATACGATGTTTTTGTAACATAATCCGGCGTTACAAAGTGAAAACCTCACTGTAAACGATTTGTTCATTTTGAAGGAAAAATACTGCAATATTTTATTTCTAACATAATCTTTAAGTTTGATTCAATAAAGATATAAAATTCTATTTGCTTTAGATATTTGATTTTGAGGTCATGAATTAATTTAAGAAAACTCCATTTCTTTTAAAAAATCTTAGTAACATTCTGTGGTCCAAATATAAATCGATTTAAACTGTCTCATGAGAACTTCTCATTCATAGCTTCAGAAAATTTAATATCAGTTTTCGTTCAAACTTTTTTGGTAACATCATCTACATCAAAATGTATGGGTTCTTCGCATGAACGTATCTTTTTAAGTGCTGTACGTGGTTCTAGAGGATGATCAGTCTTCTATTAACGGTAAAAATTCTTATTTACTTAACCAATTCGTGGATGCTTCTGTGTTAGCTTCCATATTAAGAATCTGCTTCTCAACTATACTTACTCAGGATGTAGGTAGGTTTTCCTTGCAGTAAAACTAAGCAACGATTACGTATATTATTTGGAATAATCATGTTTACCTTTAAACTTAGTTCAAAGATGGTCCGGAAATTTGAAGAAGAGTAAAGTACAAAATGATAATAATAATAATCTATTCGGATTTAAAATTCATATGAAATCTTTAAACATGCTAATAACTACTGTTGGCTTCAAATATATTAATAGTTGATCATTTGTAAAATGAGCACAACGAAATATTACTAGATGATAATTGTATTGAATTTGTTTTAGTTGATTACTAAATACAATACAGTTATAGAACTATTTAAAATCACAGTTTGATTTGATTTTGATTGAACGAGAATTTAAATTTGATAAATTTGGATGGTTAATGCTGTAATAAATTTTCTGAATTTGGTATTTTTCGGTACTTTAAGGAAATTATTTAATTAAAAAAACAGCTTCAAAGACTGATATGAAATTAAGAGCATGTCTTTATTTTATTGACTATACTGTGCGAATGTTCCCAGTTTTAGTTAGTAATACAGTTATGAAAACAATTTTCGTTATTAATAAATATTTGTAGTGAAGGTAATTAAAATACATTGAAAGTTTACCAACAGAAGTCGCTAACTGTTTTCGGATTATAAAGTAAAAGTAATTTAAATAATCATTATTTAATATAATATTCTAATTGCTTATATAAAAATAATTTGTATGATTTTTTCATCAAACTAGTAAGTCCTATTTTATGTAACTCGTTTGAAACCTTTTACTTCGTTATTACATGACTGAATATTTTATCTATTGTAGACAGTTGTTTAGCAATAGGTTGTTTATAATGAGACAAGATGACTACGTGTGTCTCGGTTTCAATTTACTTGAAATTCTTAATTCCATAAGTTAAGCAGTGGCATTTGTTGCCCCGACTAAACATTTTAAAGTGAAAATGTTTCCGCTACTATTTAATTAATTTTAGCCGTAATTTTGGTTTAATCAGTTTATTAAAAACAGTCCAGAATCAGCCGATAATTCCTCGTTCCTATCGGCTAAATTCGTACACTAAGTGCGCTGACTGTGTAGAAGCCAGTACAGATTGAATCGTTGTCAAGCGGAAGAGTTTCATCAACTTATCCACTGTAAATTCTTATTATTTAATGCACCAGTTTTTTATATACAAAAAATTATTGAAAGTAGTGTTCCTTATTAATAAATGAAAATTCTTATTTTCTTGATTTTTACACGAATTTTTTTTTACTTCGTTTTATGTCGATGAAGTAAAATCTAAATTTAATTTATATTTGAATTGTGGGCTGCATGACAGGTATCATATGTAGTTGATTATGAAATTTACTCAAAACATAATTGATAATGAAGATGCAGAGGAAGGCAACCGTTTGAACCCGTGAATGCACACCCAAGCTGGTGGATGAGCGGTCAGAGATCGGCCTTGCCACATGGGAGGACGTGGGTTTGATTCTACATTCTGTCGTTCAGTCATCCAGATTCAAATTTCACTAAAGGTGAATACCGGTATTGATTCTTAAAAGCTATGGCTGCATTCCTTCCAATTCATTGCTATCATTCTAACCCAACACTAATGGACGCAGTGTCAACGCGAAGAAAAATAATGATCTGATAGACATGAAAAATTTAAGATCTGTTTGAAACATGAAATTTATCATTTATTCTTAATTTTAAAATAGCAAAAGATTGATCTACCAAAATTCTAACTTCTCGCAAAAATTCTCCAAAGAAACACTAATGCGCGTATGTTTTACTTTAAAAACAGATATACACTATTTAAAAAAAGACTTAGAAAAACAATTTTTTGTAAATACCAAGAACAAATAAGCTCAGTAGTTAAGGCGTCTGACAAGAGATCCGAAGGTCCTCGGTTTGAATCACTGTATCGGAGGGGATTTTCACAAGTCCTTAACCTGATAACCATCTTTTCTGCAGCTTGTTATATAATGTTACGTACGCCAGAACACTTACGTAGTTCGGATTCTACGTTAAACTTTGGGCCCCCTCAGAGTCTAACAATCCTAGTTATAACACGGATGTGTACACATTCAAAACAAATTCAAGTCAAACGAAGGCATAATTTGATAGTTGGCCCAAACGTACATAAATATATGGTGGATTAATATCTGTTTTATTTTCGAGATCTGAAAAGTTTGTAACCACTCGAAGCCCAATTAAAAATATGAACATATTTTGACTCTCTTAGGAATAAAAAGTAACTATTGGCCAAATATACAATTTTCTGCAGAATTCTTCCCCACGGTGTAATAACTGAAGTCAACAGGCTGAGCTTACATGGCATGTTATTTTCTTTCAATGTTAAATATATTAACCTGTTCCATTAGATTAGTGCAAGTAACCGATCGATTCCTTCAAATAAATCCATGGCTGAGACTTCTTCTCATTTTCTACCAACAGCCTCTTCAAAAAAAGGTTTGAGTCCGGTTAGCTGCAACCTAGTTTTAGGTCCTGAACAGCGCAGCGTATGCCTCACACTTAAAGAGAACCATTAGAGTTGCCATTAGAAACTCCTGCGTGAAGGAACTTTATCTGCGATAGTAAAGGCGAGGGGCTCCAGAGAGCATGAAAATCGTGGTCCAGAAGGAAAAACAGTTATATCAAATCGCCAAATTTTACATTGTTAATCTACGTAAAGTAGAACTTAAAATTAAAGCCTCGATGCAACAGTTAATTATGGTAATACTATGACATGTACTTGCTCTGTAGGTGTGTTTTTTAAACAAAATTTATTTTCTGTGTACAGAATATCAACAATAAGAAATTCGTTAAACTTTCTACTTCATAATTTTCCGCTAGTGCCGCCAAATACGCTCTAGGATGAGAAATTTTTGGACTACACATTGTGATATTACATCTGTTACAACTATAAGGAAGAGATTAGCGGAAATGGCAGTTAATTTTAAGACATTAGGAAAACTTACGAACAGTTAAATCATTTCCACCTTTTTTATGCTGGCTTGAATATTTAATGAAATTTAAACATAAAGTCTTTAATACAGCATGAAAAGTCAAAAATCAGCTGACAAAACTTTAATATCCAGAGAAATTAACCTTGATATTGATTAGTGCATTATACACAAATCAATTACTGCGAAGGAAAATATTCTGTTTGTGCAAAATAAATCAAACATTTATATGTATACATGTATGTAGGTTATAAGGTATGTAATATTATAAGCTGGTAAAGATTTCAGAGTCTATGGTTTAATATAATAGTTATTATTATTCATTGTTACTAGTACGTTCTTTACATTTCGTTACTTCTAAGACACGTGTATAATTAAAGTCTACATTTTACTTCTGTTCTGTATTATGCTGCATTTGCTAAGAAATACACACGGTCTGTATAGACGACACATTTGAGTTAAGCTATTGTATTTAAATTAATTTCGATCAGTGATTATTTTTTTGGATTGATATCGTTCACACACAATTTCATTAAACATAACACTCGATTAATTATTGACATTTCTTACAAAAGTCCAGATGAGCTTTTAAGATTTCGCTCCGTGAATAGCGGTCAAACATAAGAGATATTTAAAAACACTTTAAATTAAAGTTGAAGTACAGTTTTAAATTTATGGAAATCTCGTGCTATGATGAAATGAGATAAAGACAAAAACGTTTATAGCATCTAAAAAAATAATAAAACCTAAAGATTTTCTCTGAAACGTTACTTCAAGAAATGTCTACCACACTATGTGAAAACGATGGTTCAATTTGCTAGTCTACATATATCTGAAATGAAAAATTCGTACAATGATGATAAAAGTAATGCACGCGAATTGTGTTTTCCATTTTCGTAATTAAACCCAGTATTCAGTAAATATACCGTTGCTTCGATCTGAAATACTTAAATCGGAAAAATGTTATTATTATCAAGTTTCTTTCGAAAATTTACATTTGTTCTGGGTAATATTTAAAACTAGAATTATATATTTGGAATTAGTCATAAATAGTTTAGTGAAAAAACTTTTTATAAAAAAATTATTCTAACCCTCGAGAATTAGACACTTCCATCATAGAACACTGATAATTTACACAAAATTCCAAAATCTACGATATTTCCTCTGTATCATGAACAAAAATTGGTTCTAATCAGAATAAAAATTAGTATTCTATATGTTAATTGATGATATAAAAGCTATTAGTAGGCTAAATTTCATTGAAATTCATTCAGTGGTTAATACGAGAAGCGCGCATAAGTAGACGAAAATATATAATTTATAGTTTTGTACTTTTTGTCATGGGGAAGTAAGATGTAATGAGGATAAAAATTATTGCATATCCTAAATGGTAACATAAGCTATCACTATGTAAATTTTTTTAAAAAAATCCAATCTGTAGCTTCCGAATGGCACATGGACGTGAGACGAAATTTCCACATATCCGGTTATGGACTCTGTATCATCGGGAATTTCTAACGTATCCCACTTTCTAACCGACTATATCAGTATAATAGTATAATTATTATCCATCCATTAGTTGTTGTAGACTGCGTGAACTTACGGACAGACAAAAATTATGAATTTTACTGTTTTGACTTCATTATCTTCAGTATTGTACATCCTCAATTTTGTTATATAGTAAGGATAACAATTTAAGTTGAACATATACACTTTTCTTCATACATTACCTTATATTTTCACTTTGTACAAAACTTCTGAAGTACAAATTCCTTACTGTTTTTATACTTTCAGTTCCGAGAACAGTTGCTAGAGCTATCGTGCTGCTCGCTAGCTCGTACTGATTTGATTCGTCTTCACTTTTTTTCGTAACGTCATTGATTGCCCACTGCTCTTCAGTCCAGCATTGTTGTTAAATATATCTGTTTATTCAAACACACACACACACACACGCGCGCGCGCGCATATTCACCCACACTTTACAAACTAAGAACAGCCGCTCTCACCATGGTGTACCCTGCTGTTGAGTACTGTGCTCCAATGTGGCATGGTAGAGCTCATACTAGAAAAATTGACGTACATCTGAATGAGTGTATGAGAGTAATAACTGGCACATTAAAATCTACCCCAGTCTCCTGGTTACATCTGATCAGCAACAACCACGTCCAGAGGTAAGACACCAAAAAGCAACGGCACGTTAGTGGATAAAACTACACCATCCTGACCATCCACAGGATGCACCTATCCACGAGGTACTAAATGACCTGCCCCCCCCCCCTCGTATTAAATCCAGAAACCCAGTATAGCAAGATATGTTTGAATTTGATATCAAGGAAAAATGGAGACAAAGCTGGACTCTGCACATGCGAAACATTCAGAGATTTAAGATCCCATAACTGGAGTTCCGGGATTCCACCTGAAGAGAGACCAGTGGATCAAACTAAATCGCCTAAGAACAGGTCACTCTAAATGTAACGCCATGCTGTATAAGTGGAGTCTTCAGGATTCTCCTGCCTGTGACTAAGGAGCTCCTTCCCAGAGTGTGGAGCATATCATCAAGAAATACCCTCTAAGGAAGTATGATGGACCATTTAAAGACATTTTTAATACTACAACTTCCTTCATTTAATGGCTGGACATCAGTTTGTGAATGCTACCAATGTTCTTGTTATAATATTGTATATATTTATATGTGTTACATTATTTGTTAGACAATTCGAAATAAAAACAAAACACTTACAAAAACTCAATCACAATCATATACACTCATAAATGATCACACACACACAAAATTTTAACGTTTTCGCATTTAAGAGTTTTCATGAAGAAAGAAACGAACCATTTTTAATAGAAGAAGCTGTGAATTAATATTCTTGTAAAAAAATGTGAGAAAGTATGCTACTGAAATCCATTGCATTGATTATTGTTAGGTACCATAGGCAACAAGATGAGGTATAGTTTCCGGGTTCTCGTTATCGTAAATATGAACCAACTCACCATTGTCATATAAACTAGTGTACCCACATTGTGCCGAAGTTCCTTATTGCTAAAAACTGAAACTCTGAATATATAAAACTTCAATTTTTTCCATTTACTGTCATTGTTACAGGTGGAAGTAAAAGAAGTATTAATAATTATATAATCAATTTTTACTTACCATATCTTAATGTATGCATTAAAGAAGCTATGTGATCTTGTTTCTGTAATAATGAAATATTGGCGGAAGTTTTTTTACCATCGCTCCCCATCTTACCCCATTTCTCCAGTGGAAGCCAATTACACAAATTTAAGCAACAGTCGGGTTTTCAGTTTCTAATTGGTTGTTAGTGATAAAAACATCAAATTTCTTTGTTGGTACAAGTACAGCAGTATCGTCCAATTATAATGAAGTTTAAGATTTAACAATCTTTTATCTCATAATTAATTTTTAGTAATTGGATTCTCAAATTTCACTGTTTTCCTTTTATTCACTGTTTTAATGAAACAGATTGAATTTTACGATTTAGGCTTATATATCGGAGCAAATGGTTTCGTTAATTATGAGTAATAAAATACATTGTATGCTGTTGTATTCTTAAGCAGTAAATCAATTTTACAGCCTTAGTTATGTATATCGCAGCTGAAGTATTCGAGTTTCTCAAAGGTGTTAAAACATCATAAGGAAAAATATTTTTTATGCTTCCGTTACTTCTTTGGTAGTAATATCTTGATTTTACAGATAATGCCACATACTTATTTTAATTATTAAACTGTTATCTTGCTGACTTCTTCAGAAATGCTGTATTTGTTTACGTATTTTTTAGCAACAAGCGCCCACTGTCTTTGTGAAAATTATTGTTGCTCTTTAAAATTTCTAATGTCTCCTTCACTCGTTTAGACCATCACTGGACTTCTTTCCGCAGAAGCATTGCGCTTTTATACCTACTTGATCCCATTCCCGCAGTTGATGGCGTGGCGATTTACGGCGAATCCTTGTGCATACCTCTCTTATTTGGACCGAGATTATGCCCACTACCCCCAGATATACCCACTACACTCTAATTTAGCCGGTAAAGCAATTCTCAATTCTTACTATCGCTCTAGAAATGAAATAATTCTGGGAATGTAGTGAAAAGTGGCTTTCAGGACAATATTTCATCGCCACGCCAAATTCATATTAAATAAATGCTACTAAGATGTTTGTTACAACTTGAAAATTTACTCTGTTAGCCTCGGGTGTTATACAGGGTTGTACAAGTTCTGAAGGCTTTTCTGACTGATTTAAAAACAAAACAAATAACAAAAAAAATTAGGTGTCTTAAACACGAAAAGATAACTATTCTCAAAATCCAAATACCAACCATGAAATCGAAAAAATTATCGCGCTGTAAAGAACTACTACCATAAAATAGTTCCCAAACACAAATCTCAATCATTTTAGTGGAACTCTTAGAACGAATAAATCTTGAAATAGAGTCCCAAGTCAATATATCAACCAACTCCACACTCTATAGCAGGCAGTAACATGGTATCTAGCGTATGGAGTGCTGAATTATCTCGGCACAAACATGCACAGAAGATTTAGAAACATCTTAATAATATCAAACTCTTTCTAAATAGTCAATTTCAGAAGCTTTAACCCGTTTCAAAATTAAAAACTAAATCTAAGTGTCATCGCTGTCTTACCGTATAAAACATTATTCAATTTCGTCTCCAGAACATTATTCCAAATGCACCATCTTAAATATTTCATCTTGAAAATGACAACAACTGTATTATAGTAACTAAATACTTCTTTAGATGCACAATTCAACGACATTAGCATTCCTGCGTCTCAAAACATGCCTTCTGCCACCAGGTAATTTTATTCTCCTTGATGATGTGATATTCTCTGAATATTTTTAAATACGCTTTTAAGATTTTGATGTTTTCGTCAGCATATTTTAATTTAATATTGATAAATAAGTCACACGATAGTAATATTCAGTGATACTCATCTTTATTCTAAATTTCCTGATGAATCTACAAGAGGGTAGGTCTAGGCCGTGATTGGAACATTAATAGGAAGTAGAGTGGAAGGCACAATTATGTTATTTCGCATGTACTGTTATGAAATATTATACTGCATTCACATTTTGTGTTCGACTTAAAATCTATGTTTTTCTAAGTTTATAAGAGTTTTTGCACATTACTATTAAACCTTCTCGAAATTTGGACCCTTAAGACTTTATATTCAACCCACCAACTTCACCGACAACGGAAATAATTAAGTAGTATATCTCATTGAAATCAGACAAATTATATGATAAGTCACTGTAAGTAATAATCCAACAAACAGGTTGTAATAGCTGTTTTAACTGTCTTATGTATCTTTATAAGGCAACACAAATGCTTTATGAGCCCTATAGGAAACAACTTAAATAGTATTTTCATTTACTGGCAGTTTCAATAGTTGAATGCCTGTCCCCTTGATTCATTTTGTTGCTGCACCGTGATGGTGTCTAGCACTCACAGTCGTCAGTTCGTTTGAGATCCAATGGTGCAAGAAATTTTCCTAAGAGCAGGATAGGTGGTGGTACTCAAGTACTGATCGCTAGGTTGTATCGAAGTGTCCTGTTTTAAGTCCGAAACGTCTCATCGCAGAGTTTGGAGCGGGGACATGCAGCAATGTTATGATGTTTCCTCTGGCGGCTGATACATTAAACTTCTTACCCCCTTGGCCTAGGTCAGAATAGGCCGATATCGGGTAACAAACTACATTGATCACTCAACACAGTCATCCACATAAAAGCGGTAACACTTACATATACTTCCATCCTCGGTTAGACAAGTGGAGTCACCCTATCTCAAATTGCCACTATACTTACCATGTGTAACATAGCAGTTCATAATATTAGTAAATAAAAAGCTTAAGGGGAAAATTAAAAGCATAGCAGGTTTAATAAAGATTGTTTACTCCAATATATTTAAAAATACAGGATCTCTGAAAAAAAAAAGAACAGAGGAGAATTGTTTGTAGAGTTGCCGAGTAAGACAGATTAATCTAGCAGCGGATTAAGTTTGGAAAGAATAATAGTTGCACAATGAGAAGTTCGAACATAATATTTGCGGATCGAAAATTTAATAGATTTTGAATAGAAAAGAACCTGAAAACATTTCGGAACAAACTTAATTCAGGATTATTACAAAAACGGTCGTTGTTGGTATGAGAGGATTTTAGACAGAGGATACAAAAGGAAATGAATTTCTAACGATACAGTCTTAATTCTGTATATAAAATCCATTTATTTAACTTCACAGACGAAATAATAATGCGAGTGCGGCACATGGAGTAGTAACTCCCTTCATGGAGGCAGACGCCTCTTGGCTCACAGTGTATAGTGATGATCGACTGCTTAGGAGAAAGTAAGAAATATATTATATTTCTAATATTGTGATCTGATGTATATACTAAATTGTGTATCAACGTTTAAGTGAAGCGTGTAGCGGCCTACATCACATGAACATAATTACTCGTATATAATGTATCACCAATTTGTCAGGTTTCAAATGTGTAATATGTTACGGGCATGTTTATTCCATCCCATTTATAATTTCATGAATAATCATAACTATTATTAAGTAAATTCATCACGAAACATCGAGTACATTATATGCATCAACCGAATCTAGAAGATTACTGTAATTTTGACAGGTACACGCTATAAAATGTGGGGGGTGCAAACTTATGCCATAGACTCCGTCTCAGTTATCATTGACTTCCTCGCCTTTTGTGATTTATTTTTTCTATTAACACATTTATTAATTGTTTAAACTGTATCATGTGGAAGCTAAATAATCAAGAATTTCTGAAGGCACAAATATTCAAAATTTAAATCTTTAGAGAAAGAAGAGATTTATTACTGGTTTTTAAGTTTAAAAGAGATTGGCGTTGGTTGATCCTACGCGCTTTAGGCTACTAACAGGTCCTACATATATTGAAGTTGCGTAGCACACATTGAATAAGATTACTGTGCAATGAAATTTCCTCTTTTATGTAGGTGAGTGCCTATATAGATGCAGAGTAATGGAACATCCTACCACTCATATAGTGGACGCCCTTCACTTTATCTGTATTAATTAGGGGGGTTGTAAACTTATGCCACTGACTCCGTCTCATTTATCATTGACTTCCTCGCCTTTTGTGACTTATTACAGTATGGTCAGAGATGGAATTACACTTGACTGTCTGTTGGTGAGCATTTCTGTTCGTCAAGATTTGACCACAGGTGCAAATCTGTCTTCTGGGTCATTTACTTTTAAGCTTCGTACATCGGATTAAATACTGTATCAACCATACGTCTCACCATTTTAGTACCTTGTTCCCTGCTTTGCTCTCTTATTGCTTTACTTAACTTTAAGAGAAAAATTATGGTTTATTATAGTATCATTAAAATTAATATCACCTGAGTTATTATTCATTACTAGCGACTTCGTACGCGTGGATTAAGAATTTATTTGCCAGAATTGAATATAGAAAGTTGTGGGTAACGAAGGATTGACCCCAACAACACCGAGTTGGCATAATATGAACGGAAAACCATCACTATATCATTCTACCATCGAACCTGTCTCTTGAAGAGAAGCAATTTCCAAGATACTTAAAAACAGAAAAAATCGAAGGTTTTTTTCTCTAAACAAAATTATTAACAAATTATACACTAACATAAAACGCGAGAATCACAGCTTGAGCAACCGACGTAACATTACAGACTAACACACACATCCCTCTCTGTGTCACAAATCAATAAATTCTCAAAATTTCGTGACTACAGCTGTAAAGCACACCGAAAAAAAATATCCTGTGCCCTCCCTACAGATTGTCTTGTCAAATTCCGTCAATATCGGTATAGGCATTTAGTCGTCAAAACGTAACAAAAAGATAGGGGACTTACTTCCGCATTTATAGTATTATTACTGCTGATCACAAACACACTGACGGCGAATCACCCCTGAGGGATCAATATAACGGTAAAAAGTGTACACTTACAGCATTGCAAGACTACCTACGATTTGACTGGCATTGAACACCTAAATTTGTGATATGTACAGTTTAACATTCAATCAGAATATCCGATGGTCCAGGCATGACTCTTACGATCAAAAACAATTTTTTAAAAAATCTGTGCCTCCAAGGAGATTTGAACCGGAGACCACGATCCAAGCATCAGTAAGAAAGCACTTTAAAACAATGAGCTACCTGATCGCTATAGAGGAATGGCAGTATAGAGACCGTACACATACAATGCCTCTGTCTATCGCCGTTCAGTAATTTTTAGAAATTATAAGACAACATGTATTATTTATACAGATAATTTTTCAGCCAAATATAGACAGTATTTCTCTCCTTGTTTCAAAGGATAAGTGTCAAAAGTTTCATCGAGATCAGATGAAAACTGTCGATTTGTATGAAGAACAAACAAACAGACATTTATATATATAGGTATGATGCTCCTATTAATTATTAACTTGATGAGCGTCCTAAGTTACTAGCTTGTCTGTAATGTTCACTTTGTTTTTATGATGGCGAGGAATGAACTTTTGAGATGTTGTGACAGACTAAGGTAGTTCAAACTGTCCAATATCTGATACACACTTTCAAGAATTTTAATCTGCTATAATCATGCCTTCCTAAGTCTAACATATTTGTATTTAAACATTTAATGAAATAATTTTCCGCAGTAACTTAAACCATTACGAACAAAATTTAGATTAGGTGTAGTCTGTGTAATTTTAAGGTCTGATTTGGATTTCGCAATAGGTAAAAAGGATTTTCCCGTCAGCTTTAGGTTCATTGAACTCATACGAATCTTCTTGGTAAAATCATATCCATTAGCATTGCTGTAAAAAGATCTCTAGTTTTTATCTTATTTGTGGATGCTGAAACAGAAACAAAATGTCAAAATCGCAAAATAATATCCGTTTGATATGATTCGTGTTTGTTTTTAAACATTATTCACAGCAGCGATAAGCGATGACGTATGCGGTGTGGTAATGGGACATTATAAGTAGATCAAATACCCATTTCTGTAGCCATCTACTAGGCATTTATGCTTCACTGTACAATGTACAGTGTACATATTTAATCTTCTGTGTTACACTAATTTGCCAGTCAACTATGGTTGAAAAGATTGATATGCAGAAAGTTAATGATTTACATCTCAAAATGAACAAAAAATGAACTTTTCTGTACATTCTTAATAAGACTATAAATGAAAAATTGGATGAATGGATGTTTGGGCGATTTGCTTCAATCACGGTTTAGTTACTCAATAGAGTTAAATGAAATTTGGCACGGAATTAAGTATATTGTCTGGGTAGTGAAATAAGTTTTTATCTCAGAAAAACGAATAGCTCCTTTGGAAACTGTCTTTGTGTCAAAGACGGTACTGCCACGTTTACCATTTTCTTCTTACATAAATTTCAAACACTTTTGTTTTAGTAATCAAAGCAAAAACGTTATTGGTAAACTTATATTTCCGGAGCGGAAAATATAAATCTGTTCTTATCACTAAAATGTTTCCCTCTATTCCGACAAGTGATTAACGTGAGTTATTGTTTTTTTCGGTGTGCATTCATTACACCTTTGTTAGCTACATCCCGGCTTTAAGATATAGTTTTCCTCGAAAAGTAGCAACCAAGGAAGGAGGTATTTAATTTTCAACCACAAAGGAGATATTTTTTCCCTGTTGGCCATAAAGATTTCCAAGTCAGTAAACATATTTTGTTTTATTCTGCTATGTTTCACGAATTATAATGATGGTGTGAAAGGTATTGTCTACAATTGATTTTTAAGTTTTCTTCCCTCATTTAGTTACCATGCCAGATACAGTAGCTGTAAAAACTATAGCCGGAGTAGTAGCAATAGACTTCTGGTGGGTTCCCCGACCGAACAGATTTCACTGAAATTTTTCATAGTTTTATGAATCTTGCTAACAGGTTTTTTGTTGAATAACTATCGTAATATTAAAAACTTTAAGGAGAATTGAGGCCATAATACAGCAATAAGAGAGCAGTGACAATACTTGATCTATATAACACGGGTGGTTACACATGTGTGTTTCTTAATCTCGTACAGCTTAGCCAAAAATTAAAAGTAAAAGCTTATTATATAATTTATATTTCTTCGTGTTGATTATAGTTGGAATATGGCTCGTGACAAGAGCATAATTTAGTGGTTGATTCATGTTTTGCACCATCAATGCGATACACCACCTGCAGGAAACAGTTTTTGAAATTTTACTCTCCTCAAATCTCGTGGTGACAATTTGTTTTTCGCAGTTTCAGAATAGTCTAGATGTTCCAACCACGTCAAGGCCTTTTAGAGGGTACAATTTTCTATTTTAATTCAGGACAAACAGAAGTAAACACTCATGCTGCTTGGGTGGTAAAGTAGCTGTTCTCCTCAGACCTTGAGCGTTTCTTAGTATAAGCACAAAGAGACCAATGAGTAGATTTATGTGTGATATTTTTTAAAACACTTCAATTGAAGTGCCTAATGGAGATGAGTGATTTGTATACGAGGGAGGATAAAACCCCTCGTCTAACAGCTGGTAATATAGTTGTCAAATAATAATACAAATAGAAATGAGGTTGCAAAATTTGTGTTACATTATATTTTAATGATTTTTTAAGTTGCAATTGCCCTGCTGCATGATATATAGACTAGAATTAGTACCTTATGGGGCCTCAGTATTTCAGTGGTGGAAGTGGAGTTTCCTGATTCCTTCTCTACAGAGGAGGTGGCGTTGTCGATGTCACGTTCCAACTGTTCCACTGTCGATGCGTTTCTTCGCCAATTCTCGTAATGCAGTGGACAGCAATATTCGTTGTAGAAATGCCCCCACCTGTAATCAAACTATTAAACAAAGCCTAGGATAATTACTATGCAGTGACTGTAAGTAGTAATCGTTTACTTTGCTGTAATGAAGCAATGTTGGGCTTAAGCTGATATGGATAATTGGAAGCGCCCCGCAACTGTC
Organism: Vandiemenella viatica; assembly: GCA_031002005.1. Lineage (NCBI taxonomy): Eukaryota > Metazoa > Arthropoda > Insecta > Orthoptera > Morabidae > Vandiemenella > Vandiemenella viatica. Next base: position 112,735,802 of record JARYHS010009186.1, on the reverse strand, counting down.
AGTGGTCCCAGGAGACTTACGTTTCCCACAGCGTCACTTTTGCCGTTTCAGGTGACTTAGTTAGTTCCTGCGATGTCCTCTGGAAGTTTCTTCTGGATCATCTGTGATGGCGATTCATGACCATTCAGAGGATGAGAGCTTTACCGTTCTACTTTTGTTCGCAGCCACGTGTTTACGGATACAGGGTCTGTAATCACAGTAAAAGACATGATCTGTCTATTGGAGTGGGGTTTAGGCATTTTGTCCCAACCTACAGGTGTTATTGAGAGTCACATTCACCTGTTTGGAGTGAAATGATGAGCACCAAATTGGGCATACATATTCAGTAACAGAGTAACAAAGGGCCATCTACATTTTGCTATTCTTGCGGTGTTTTTGTATGTGAGGTTTCTGTCGAATATCACTCCAAGGTATTTTGGGATGTTGTACGTCTAAAGAAAGATACCAGACTACAATATTTTCGATTTTCGTAAAGCTTTCCATATTCTTTGGATTAGAGGCAAACACTTCAGGTTTTTTAAGGGGTAGGTCTTACGTGATTTTCAGTATAACAGCTTGATTGACATTCAAGGGAAGCAGACAATTTTCTGTTTACTGCTTCAAGCTTTATGTGGCCGGGACAAGGTGTTCAGTTGTAAAAGGAGCTCATGGTTGTTGGATATAATGGATGATCGTTAGTATTTAGTATGTTGGAGTTGGGGCCAGTGTGCCAGCAGGAATCGTTGACGACTTTCATAGAGTACTCAATTCAACAAACTGGGTCCTACGAAGTAACGGCTGTTGTTAGGGTGCGAGGAATTCGAAATAAAACTGTTTGGCATTTTCCAGGCGCCTATCGACTCTGACGATACGAACAGCGCTTGTTATCTCATTACTTCCCTGAAAGCGACAGAGAACTCGCAGGCGCGCGTAGCGTCAGGACGAATTTGCCTGTTTCGCAGCGCGTAGCGGGCGGGCCGTCTATCCTTTGCTGACGCCAGTATATTGAAAAGTCCGAGGCGGGCGGGCGCGGTTTAATTTCCATCTGCGCAGGCGGAGGCCCACTCGGCTTATATTTGATGTGCCCGCCTGGCTAGCCACTGTGCCTCTGACGCTGTCAGCCTACTCGCCGGCGCCCCAGGACGTTCTCCCTCCCACCTTCGATCCTCCAGCGCTGAGCCTGACCGGTGGCATCCGGAAGCATCGAACACTGACCACACGGACATGAGGAATACGAATACTGTCTTACGCAAGATGGCTGAAGCACTTCCACTTCCTATAGAGAAAGAAAAATTAACTCTGCTCTTGATTATCTTATCTTTAAAGCAGAACACCGATTTTCACTATGACGCTCTGGCCTCGCATTCAGCAGGACGGGGGTTCAAATCCCGGTCCAGCCATCCAGATTTGGGTTTTCCATGGTTTCCCTAAATTACTCAAAAAGGCCATGGCCTAATTCATTCCAGTTCCTTGAACCCAGTCCATTCCCAACTCAATGATCACAACGTCGATTAGTAAAAAATATAAAAAAAATGTTTTATAACATTTTATTTCAATTCGTCGATCAGTTATTGAAAATCCTGTACAGATTTTTTTTCACAATGATAAATTAATTTAACTGTATGCCACTAGTTGACGGAAATATATTTTAATTTCTCTGTAATTTTATTCATAGTTTAACGTTTAATATCATCATCAAGGGTTCTCTACTATACAGCAGGTCCACGCACAGTGACAGCCCTCCACGCCTCCCTCTGTTTCGCCACAGTAAATTTTTCTTTCTATTGAAAGCTTCCTTTGCCATTGCTGTTCTAGTTTTTACCTCCTTCTTGCAGCTTATATCACCACTCACAATACTCCCGAGATATTTTAAAGGACTCCACTTGTTCAATTATTTCTCCGTGCAGCGTTATCATCATTTCTTTCCTACTCTTTCCCACCATCATACATTTAGTTTGGTCCTATTGATTCTCATTCCGAATCCCTCACACCCTTTGTCTAAAGTCTCTAACATTCTTCTGAGTATCTTGATACTTTCTGCCAGCAAAGCCATGTCATCAGCAAACCTTAAGCAGGTAATCCTACGTCCACCCATGCATACTCCTCCTTTACGTTTAATATAAAGAATTATCACTTTTCCAATATGCACACTATCAACTTTCCAACTTGAAAGATTGATTACAGAAGATGATAATAGTATTCTCTCAATACTTTATTCCCTTGACTTTTATTTTACTTAAGCTTTTGAAAATAGAAAGATATCAAGAAATAGCAGAAAAAAGAATCAATAGTTTTATGTTAACAGTGGTATCAAACAATGTATTATTCATTTTGTAGGTAAATGGAAGTAAGTAAATCAACAAGCAGTAAACCTACAAGATAAAATAACTCAGACTCCATAATCTTAAAAGAAACAGAAAAACCTATAGAACAGCGAATCACTGCTAACAGATCCAAATCCATGACACAGGCCTTACATTGCATCAAACAATCTTCTGTAGCTGTTATGTAGAAAGACATTTTTGTCACTGCCCTTATTTATAGTGATGGGCTGAGGGTATCAAATCTGGCTGCAGATTTCACCAGCTCTAACAATTTAGTGACAGTATTCCTAAGAAATAGATATTAAAGTTTGTAGTACTGTTGAAGTGAAAATATACAGCGTAGGTGAATGGATGCTGAAAGTAATTATAACATTTTGTAATGAGTACTATCTAGTAATACTAGTCATGATGGAATCGGCTATATGTTACATCTATGTTAATTTCATATTGACGATTACAGTAATAATTTGCAACCTAGTTTGGTAGCAAGGTTTTAGGATAAATAATTAAATATCAAATTTCCTTTCATAGTAGTTATAGTAAGATGCTGAGCACATGTACAAATAGTAACATCTGAGTAAACAGAAGTTATGATAGATTGTTGACTCTCCAAATCTTAGACGACAATCTTAAAATTTTCCAATGGAATAAGATATATCTTATGTTTATGTGTTCCTTTATGGCTTCCCATCTCTTATTGTTGACAACAAGATGCTTACGAGCGTTACGTAATGTTTTTTCCACTTACCTGTTTTAGTCATGTCAAAATACGTTAAGAATCCCTGCGTGACCTAATTTTTATTTAATTGAATTTATTAACTATGTCTGATTCAAACGTCACTATGAAATCTGTTAGAAATTCGGACTGTACATATCTAATCTAAGTATCCAATGAACCACATAAATAATTGAACCATAGAACTGATGAGCGCTAAACATAGATTTTGTTGTTACTTCTACATCTACGTCTACATAATATCTACTCTGCAATTCACAAAATTGTGGGTGGCAGAGGGTGCTCAGCACCAAAGCTAATCTCTTTGCTGTGCATTCCAATCCCTAATGGTACGAGGGAAAAAAGAATTCATATAAGAATCAGTCCGGCACCTTATTTCTCTAATTTTATCTTTCCTGTCCTTCCGACTCAAATAGGTTGGTGGAAGAAGTATTTCACTACACTCAAAAGTGAAAGTGGGAGTACGCATGTTTTCCAATAAGTTTAAACGAAACATGTGTCGTCTATCTACCAGAGACTCCCAACCTAATCTACTAATCAGTTCTGTGACGCTTTCATAAGGACTGTAGCAAGCGGTCACGAATCGAGTGGCTCTTCTCTGTACTTTCTCTATACTTTCGATCAATCCCTTACGAAACGGGTCCCAAATGGCACAACAATAATCCAAATGTGGACGCACAAGAGATTTGTACGTTATCTCCTTTGTTTGATCATTACAATTTTTCAAAATTTTACCTATGAATCGCAGCCTAGAATTTGCTCTACCTACTAATGAATTAATGTGTATGTCCCATTTCATGTTCCTTTGTACTGTTACTCCCAAATATTTCATAGAATCGACCATATCAATAACTGAACTCTTTACCTCGTATTTCTGAACAATCGGATTCTTTTTGTTAGTTATGCTCATTGTCTCGCACTTTTTACTTTTACTACTACTACTATTACTATATAACATAGTAGCATTAAAATTTTCCATCATGCACAAGAAAGTTTACACACACATAAAAAGTACAATGCAAGAACATTATATGTGGTGAGTAACGATAAAAGTTTTTGTTTAGTGTTCATTAGACCTATGGTTCAATTATTTATATTATTCATTGGATATTTAGGTTAGATGTGTACACTGTACATTGTACAGTGCCAATTTGTAATAGCTTTTGTATTATGAAGTATGAATGAAACACTGTTAAATAAATTCAATTATATAAAAACTGGGTCACATGGGAAATTTTAACGTACTTTGAAAAAACGTTATTTTGCGCTAGTAAGCATCTTTGTTGACAACGATAAGGAATTGATAGCCGTTAAGGAACATATAAACATAAGAGATATGTTATTCCATCTGAACATTTAAGATTGTCGTCTAAGTTTTGGAGGACCCATAAGTAATCATAATTTCTGTTGATTCAGACGTACACAGTATTTCACTATAACTACTGTGGAGGAACATTCTACAGTTAACTAGTTTTTATTTTAAAACATAAATTATGCACCTTCCTACACAACCATCTTGCAAATTGTTACTGTAATCGTCAATATAAAATTAACATGGATATATAACTGAAATACGTATTTGACTAGACGATACTAATTACATAATGCTATAATTACTTGATGACGTCGGTTCCAAAATAAATACATTAATTAGCGCTGTACATTTTCGCTTCAACAGTCATCAATCACTGCTACAAACTGTAATATCTATTTCTGAAGAAATCTGTTACTCAAATGTTAGAGCTGGAGCCAGATTTGATACACCCAGTAAAGTAAAGGGAATAAAGCATCATCTTTTGTAATCCATCTTTCAGGTTTGAAAGTGGTTGAAACATCAACTGAGACGCTTTATAGTCAGTCTCCACTGGCTTTGATATTCTGTTTCCAGGGATAATTGTGGTTTCGTCTGTATTGTTTTGTGCTCAATTTGGTATTTTCATTGCATTAGACACCTTCCTTGTGATTGAGGGTGTAAAGTCTACGAGTGTTTGTTAGAAGCGAGAAGACTGTGTCCGCTTTTTGAGTGATGTCTTCCACGCCATTTGTTTAAATGAAAAGTCCATAAATTAATCATACATTTACCATTAATAAGGGTGAAACAGGATGCAAATTTCAAGTTTTAATTCCGTCGTTTAATTTCACACTCAATATCTGTCGAAATCGCTTCAAATGGGCGCTTTAATTACGTTCATTCCTTTGATTAATGGAGCTGATATTGAAGGATACCAATCTAATATAATCCAGAGTTAGATATCAAAGCTGTAGTATTTTTAATAGGATACAATCTATTTGTTGCTGTATTTACTGGTCCCCCTTTTTTGTAAAAAAGTTTTAGATCTTTATACAAAATAGAAGATGAATTAATTATACTACTTTTATCTAAAACATGAGGCTAGAAAGTACTTCAGGATATTTTTGTGGCGTACTTCAAGAACAGTTTTTTTAAGAAAAATAATCACATATTCGTAGTACCGCGTCTGTTCGGTATGCGGTAACCCTTATGATGGGAGACGCGAGTTACATTCACCTTTTGCTATCCTGATTTTGGTTTTCCGAAATCACCCCAGGTGAATGGTGGGATGATTCTGATTGCCTCAAATGGATTTGGCGGAAACCTTTTCCCATTTCTTGCCTAACGTTCTACTCTTTCCAACCCCCCCCCCACCAAAAAGATACCTCATAGAAAATTGAAAATTTAATTAAGAAATATGGTTTTATTTACCCTGACCACTTACATATCATGTGCCCTTTCTTTCGGGCTTTACGTTTAGCCAATTAATTTTCATAAGCTTGTACATTTAGTCACATTGAGGATCAATACTGAGGCTGTGTAACATAGGAAAAATGTTGAAATTATAAGACTTTGTGAAGTCACCATCGTTCGGAAGTTGAAATCTCAGAAGGTAGGTTGGATCTGCCCTCTGTCCATCCTGGTTTATATTTTCCTTGGGTCTTCGATGTCGATACAAGCGAATATCTATCTGGTTTCTTTAAAACAAAGTGACAGGATTAGGTTGCACTCTATACTAGTTATAATATATGCTTACTTCCACATACGTTTGTAAACATAACTTTAATTGCTAGAGTTTAATATTTTCAACAGGCCCAAACGATTATGAATGTGTTATATCTGAAGCTGATATTAATAATCCTGTTGATATTGTCTCATACACTATTGAAGGGAAACAGTATGACCTCAGCCCTGTTGCGTCCTGGTTGGCTTTTACTTCCGCGAGCGGTTCGGAAGATGTGAGCTTGATATTATAATCAACTGCAACATGGGTATACACTTCAGACTAGGGAACTCGGAGTGGAATAACTGGTAGAAATAAACATACTCATACAAGAATTATCAGAGATAAGTTTGCAGCTCACGAAGACCGACTTACATCTGTGAACCTAAGTTCCATCGGTAAAGCTTGCTAAGAAAATCAAAGTCTAAGGCTAAGGTAGGTGCGAGTTCTGAATTCTAAGTTCAACTCCTACATTTGTTTAACCTAAGTCCCAGGGAGGTGTGTGGCTTCAAAGTACTATTCGACCATGTCTTTCCGTCGACTAAGTCCTATACTGGCATCAGAGCCTATGCCAGAACCTAAGTCCTGCTTCCTCATGAAGCCTGAAGTCGAGAGTCGAAGTCCTGCTAGTCTAGCTGCCGTGCCCCGCTACGGTCAGCTTCCAACCCCCCTCACTGGCGGCTGGTCCCTAACTAGCTCTGTTGCTTCCTGGACCTACTCTCGTAGTAGCTGCCATGCCCCGCACTGATCAGCTCCGACCCCACACTCTGGCGGTCGGTCCTACTCTGTCTTCTGTTAGCTCAGCCACCACTATTTATACTCCTAATGATGTCATTAGTTGTGTCCTCTGGACCTTCGAGAACATTCTGTGGCGCATCCTACCATCTTGGTCACGTTGCTTTGCATGTGTTCGGCTACCCTGTCTGAGCCTCCCTCATAACTCCGGAGGATTTCTCCTGGCAGCTTCCGTCTGCCTAACGACTTTGTTTGTGTCCCTGATAACTTTCTCATTAGTTGCTTCATCCACAACTTGCGTTCTGGCGTCGAGTTTCCTAAATCTAATACTTGCATTATATTACACTTTTATTGGACCTAGCTGCCTTTGCGATTATTTCGCGGCATTCGTGACACATTCGCGACACCTCCCCCCCTAGGGAAAAATTTTGCAATCTCTCTTGAGAGTGCAAAATTTTCTATGCCTATGTCGGCTGTGTGAGCTGCCTTTTTATTTAACTCTTAGTTCATACATTTTATACATTTTAACAAATTTTCTTTTATCTTCATCTTCTTCAGAACCTGTACCTGCAATAGAAACATCTTTCATAACAACTTCTTGTGAAACAACAAAAATATATAATTTCATTATTTTTACCACAATATTTCTGTCACCTTTACAGAACATCTTATTTATAAAGACAATTATACAATGCAACTATTATTTCTTTATTTCCCTAACGTTTGTCTGTCTTTGACCAAAACGTTAGTGGTTTCCTGGGTTCGTATGCTACGTATTTTTCTGGTCGTCGCACACGCTCACTTAGCACTGTATCACTCGGCTCTATTGTATATCTACTTCTTACAGGTTCAAACGTGATTCGCTCACTTTCTTCACTGTTAATTTCAGCTGGATGGTACCTAACTACCCCTGTGTCAGGATATTGATTAACAATCTTATTTCTCACACAAATCTTTGTGCAACAGTCATCACCCATAGCCTTACAAAAGAATCTGAAGCAATCTCTGCAACATTTACAATATCGACATATACAGAAATTATTATCATTATTACAATCCCAGTTCCAGCATAACCCCAAATAGGTATATTGTCTAATGAAAGTGAATCAAACACTGTTCTTTGTTGGTATGCGATTTCCTCTTCTAATTCATCCAATTTATGCCCTGCCGCTGTTAAATCATCTAGCTGGCGAACTACTGGTTCGACTGGCAAGTATAGAGGTATTTCTGATATGTTTTTCTTTTCATTATTTACCATGCAGCAATCTATATCTAGGCTTAAGCTCGGAACAATATCATTGATCGGTACTTTTGATCTATCGGTATGTTCGGATTGGATTATTATTTGTGCTCCGTAACCTTTACATTTATTTCTTCTTTAATTAACTGTAAGTATCTAACCACTTGTACAGGGTTGATCAAATGCGGTGCCAGAATACCTTTTTGTGCATTTACTATCGCGGTTACGAGTAGATCATATTCTCGCTCCACTTCATTGAATATCGTTATTAATTGTATCAACTGCTCATTCAACGTTATGGATATACCAAGTTGAAGTATCTTTTTGTCTGTACTAGCTTCGTAATTAAATACGTGCTCATTTAATTTCAATATTCCTGCCGTAATTAATCTCTCATTTCTCTCTATCGAATCAACCGTGTGGTTGAAACTAACTAATGTTGCCCTTACAATAGTAACTTGCTCTTTTGATAATTTCAATAATTGTTTCTGTTCCTGTTCTAACGAATTAATCTTCGATTTAAAATATGTGGCGGCATCTTCATCATGGCCATAATTACTCTCCAGGTTGTTGCCATTGTCCCTGTAATTTCAAAAGAATTCTTTTAATCTATTGGCATGCACCTTCGTAAATTTATTTTTCTTTAATTGTATTACAACATTCGGTCCCTTGGTTTCAATCACCGTATACGGACCTCTCCACTGGCTGTCTAATTTCTTTGAGCGACCCCTTCTCACACTTTCGTCAAATAACAGGACTTTATCTCCCGGTTTGAATACTACTGGGCTTTGTGTTTTATCATAATTCTCTTTGCTTTTCTCTTTTGCTTGTGCCGTTGCTTCTCGTGCACATTGGTGCATGGCTCTCAACCTTTCCCTTAATTCTATTACATAATCATCATAGTTATATATTACATCATCCGGTTTCTTTTGCAGTGCCCTTGGTACGTTACAGATTCTTCCGAAAAACAACTCGTGAGGCGTATACCCTGTAGTACTGTGTGGTGTTGTGTTGAAGACAAACACCGCATATGGGATCCAGGTATCCCAGTCCGTTTGACCTCTGTTTACATAATGTCGTAACATTTCTGTCAAGGTGCGGTGCGTTCTTTCTAATGCACCGTTAGCCTGCGGGTGGTAACTTGTTGTGTGGATTTTATCTATCCGCAATAATCTACATGTTCGCCTCATGACGTCACTCATAAAGTTACTCCCCATGTCGCTTAACAAAATCGACGGTATTTCAAACCGTAGGATTACTCGCTCTACCAGTACTCTTGCTACTGTATCCGCATCTTGTTGCTCTATTGGTTCCACCACTAAAAACTTCGTTAGAGCATCCTGAAAGGTGAGTATATATTTATTTCCTTTTTCCGATCGTTGCAACGGGCCTACAATATCAATGTCACATCTCTCAAAAACATGTTCTGGGGTCTTCGTAATCTCCATCGGCATCTTTGTTTTGTTTTGGGTGATCTTATTTTTCTGGCAGCTTTCGCAATGGCGAATGTACTGCTCAATGTCGGCTTTCATACCTTCCCAACTACAATATTTCTTTATTCGCTCATAGGTCCTACCTATGCCTTGATGACAGCCTATTGGTGATTCATGGTACTGCCGCAATATCTTCATTTTTTCTTCCTGAGTAAGGTTTTCCCCAATATTGCCACTTGGTGGTACTGTTTCTTTTGTTGTATTCTCATTAACAGCTGTTTCAGTACTCTTTTCTTCTTCCTCCTTACCGGCTACCTCGCTACCAGTTTCTCTAATATTTCGAATTCTCGAAAGAGCGTCCGCAGCTTGATTCCTTTTTCCGCTCTTATAAACGATTTCGTAATCGTATTCTTCTAGTTTAAGACGGAACTTCATTAATCTCGATGACGGATCTGAAATACTATTAATCCACATCAACGGTTTATGGTCCGTACATACTGTAAATTTCCTTCCAAACAAATAAGGTCGAAATTGCTTAATCGCCCAACAAATAGCTAACATTTCCCTCTCTATTGTACTATAATTCCTTTCTGCTTTATTCAAAGTCCTGGACGCGTAGGCTACAGGCAAATCCTTGCCGATTTTCCCTTGGCTTAACACCGCTCCAATCGCATCTTGACTTGCGTCCGTAGTAACTATGAAATTTTTCTTGAAGTCAGGATACTGTAATATGGGAGGGCTCAACAATTTTTCCTTCAATTGCTGAAATGCCTCTTCCTGTTTTTCTCCCCATGCATATGTAACTCCCTTTTGTAACAGTTCATACAAGGGCTTGGCAATTTTACTATAATTGCTTATAAATCTTCTATAGTATCCACTCAGACCTAAGAACGCCTGTAATTGTGTTGTATTGCTTGGTTGTGGGTACTGTTGTACGGCTTCTACCTTTTTCGGATCGGGCTTCAACCCCTCCTCGGTGAGTACGTGTCTCAAAAATGTAACTTCCTTGCGCAAAAACTCACATTTGTCCACTTGCAATTTGAGGTTATACTTCCGTAGTCTTTCGAAAACATCTTCTAACCTTGCATTGTGCTCTCCCAATGATGATCCGAAGACAATTACATCATCTAAGTAGATGAACACTTTCTCACCCTGTAATCCTACCAGTACGGAATTCATTAGTTTTTGGAAGGTATTTGGTGCCGTTTTTAATCCCATAGGCATTCTTTTAAATTCATAGTGTCCATAAGGGGTGCTAAAGGCTGTTTTCTCCTGGTCCTGTTCATCTATCAGTACCTGATAGTACCCTTTCGCTAAATCTAACGTTGAGAAATACTTTGCTTTACCAAGCCCATCTAGTATTTCATCAATCCTTGGTAATGGGAACACGTTATTTACTGTCAGATCATTTAACTTCCTGTAGTCTATCACTACGCGCCATTTCTGCTTCCCACTTGCATCCATTTTCTTTGGAATTATTAGTACCGGTGAATTCCATGCACTATCACTAGGTATCACTATGTCATCTTGTAGCAATTTTTCTATTTCGCCTTGCAGGATTTCTTTTTGAGCTTCCGGTATTCTGTATGATCTCAGACGAACTATCTTTCCCTCTGCCTCAGGGAGGATCTTAATTTCATGTTTAATAGCCTCTGTGTAACCTAATGTATCTCCCGGCAAATGAAAGACATCATTATATGCTGCGCATAGTTCCTAATAGAGCCTCTTGCTCTTCCTTATTTAAATGGTCTACTCGGAGGTTTTCCTTTAACTTGGTTAGTCGCGATTTATTCTCTGATCGCTCCTTCCTAATATGCCTTATGCATATTTCCTTGGACTCGGGCAGTTTTTCTGCTGTTATTAGGGGATTCTTTAACTTAACTTCTTTTTCCGTGGCATTTAACATACTCGTTATGCACATTCCGTTTCTTACGGACACTAAAGCTTCGGGCATATATAAACCTGGTTGCAACTCCTGTTTCGGGATGATCGCCTCAGATACATCCCTCAGTGCAATTCGCACCTTCACGATCTTCTCTTCGCGCGGGCCTATTATTATCTCAGAGCTTCGAGCCTTCCCGGCTTCCACTCTACACTTAGTTTCTTCCTTCGCGAACCTAGTCGCCTTCGGTTTCGTGGCTTTAACCACCTCTGCATAAGCGCGTTTCCTCGCCTTCTTATGCCACGCAGTTTCTACTGCTAACGAATCGGTCTCTTCCGTCTTCGTTACATTATTGCGCCCCCTCACAGGGCCTACCATCTTCGAGTCAGCACCTACTGCCCTCGAAAATCGTTCGTCGCGTCGCACAATTCCGTTAGTGGACCGACAAACATTACCACGCCCGTTCATAGAGCCTACCGTTTCCGATGCAGCTCCTACTGCCCTCGGAAATCTTCCGTCGCATCTCACAATTCCGTTAGTGAGCGGACAATCTCGCCTTTTCACGGGGCCTACCGTCTTCGAGGTAACACCCAGTGCCCTCGGGAAAATTCCGTCGCATCTCACAATTCCGTTAGTGAGCGGACAATCGCGCCTTTTCACGGGGCCTACCGTCTTCGAGGTAACACCCAGTGCCCTCGGGAAAATTCCGTCTCGACCCACAGGTCCGTTAGCGGGTGGACAAAATTCTTTTCGTGTCGTAATCTTCACGACGTCTTTCTTGTCACGTCGCACAGTTCCATTAGTGGACGGACAAATTTCACCTGATGTCGTAATCCCTACGACCTTCCTACTGTCACGTCGCACAGTTCCATTAGTGGACGGACAAACACTATTAGGTGTCGCAATCCTTGCAAAACCTACACTCTTGTAGGTTGGTGAAGCAATCCAACGGTCACAAGCTTCACTACAACGCATTCCACGTTGCGTTAGATATGGCCCTTCTTGCGCTGTTTGCAACCTAATTCGCCTCCCGCGAATTTCAATAGTCTTGTTCCCATAATCTATCACGGCCTTGTTTCTTGCTAGGAAGTCCCTTCCCAACAGGCCCTCAAATGGCAAATCTATGTTTGCATCAATTATATGAAACTTCTGCTTTAGCGTCAAATCCTTCGCGGCTTGTAATTCTATTACCACAGAAGCTTTGGTTTGTACAACATTGTTACTAATACCCTTAATTTTAACTTTTTCTTTACTATTACTTTTCACTGCCCTTGGTATGCTGTCCCTTTTTATTAAGCTCAATTGTGCCCCACTGTCCACCAAGAACTTTACCTGATTACGCTTAGCTCCCTCAAATTGCATCACTACAAATTCATTCTTATTTGTGCAGTCTACTTTATATACTTTTTGGGGCCTGGCGCAATGTGACTGCCTCATTACGCCACTTAACAGTTTACCGGTGTATTATTCCTTTTTCTCACTACCCCGGTATTTTCACGGCACTCTCGAGCATAGTGCCCTTTTCTATTACATTTGAAACATATAATTTCATCTACGTGTGGCACCTTTTTCTTGAAGGGTGTATTCTGCACTGTGTCTACCGTGTTTCTTGTAGTTTCTCGCCGCATTCCCGCCATCCTAACACTGTTTTCTCTCTCTAGTTTCTTCACTTTAGCGAGTAGGGCATTAATCGCCTGTTTATCCAATTCGTCCTCTTTTTCAATTACCCTTATGCGTCTTCGCGCATGACAATTCTTCGTTACATGACCGGATTTTCCGCAGTTAGAGCAAGTAACTTCCCTGTTTTTCTCTGCTCTCGGGACCCTGAATGGATATCGCGATATCGGCTTTTCCTTCGCGGAAGCTATCGCGCTCTCTTCTGTAGATGCAATTTCAACTGCTTCTGATAGGGTTATGGTTTCTCCCCTAGCTCTTACTATTGTTTTTATTCGGTCATCATACAACCCCTGGATGAAGACCGCCCCTCCTAACTTTAACACAAGAGCTATACTACCTGCTAGCTCGGTTTCTGCCATGACGTCTTTTATCGCCTCCCTGAACTGGTGTTGGAGGGCATCAATGCGCGATCCCCATTGTGCTATACTTTCCCATGATTCCTGCCTGCTGGCAAACATTTCACATGCATAGAAGTCTAGCGTTCTCTTACACCCATAGTTTTCAACTAAAATCGCGCGAACTGCCGGCCAAGTGGTGGTCAAATCTCGGACGAGCAATTTACTACGGGCCGTACCGACTATACGAGCCTTGATAAATTTTAACAATATTTCGCGCTGTTCTGGCTCTATCAGCTCGTAAGCACTATCGCAATTATCCAAAAACTCATTAAGTTGCGACTTATCACCAGCGAAGGAATGAGGAATTAATTTAATCACTTCATTCAAACTGAGATAGTGCCTAGGTGATGACTGCGCATCCTGGCTACCTGACACAGCTTCGTTAGGCATGCTGTTTTTTGCGCTCTCACCTGCTGAAAGTAACTATTGCGTAGGGACGGTGTGTGGCGCCCTCCAGGCTGTCTCTGCCGGCTGCTACTGTGACCCGTTGGCGGCTGGCTGCTGACTGTGGGCTGCGTCGTGCGTCGCTTGCTTGCTGCTCGCTGCTGCCTGCGGCCGCCTGTTGATCCCTTGGCTCGCCTCGTCGACCTCGGCTGCGTCACGGCTGCTGTCTACGACTCTTGTAGACCTGGCTCGCTGACCTGGCTCGCCTCTTCTGTGGATGCTGCTGACGGATGCGTTGCGACTCCCCTCGCTGTCGAGTGGCCCCTCTCGTACTCGACCAATGGATCCTCTTCTTTTTCTCTTGGCCTACCTACTGCGCCACCTCCCTTGTTCTCTAAGCCGTCAGTCTCGCTATGACCTCGGGCTGAGTTCTACCAGAAATTTCTGAACACCTATTCCACAAGTCTGTGGCCTTATACTGCCGTTATACTGACCTTTGGCCAACCCTGGCTAACTTTTGGTCAAGCAGTATCTAACTGGGCTATCTCTGGCCAAACCCCACATCTGACACCAAATTTTTATGCCCCTATGTTGCGTCCTGGTTGGCTTTTACTTCCGCGAGCGGTTCGGAAGATGTGAGCTTGATATTATAATCAACTGCAACATGGGTATACACTTCAGACTAGGGAACTCGGAGTGGAATAACTGGTAGAAATAAACATACTCATACAAGAATTATCAGAGATAAGTTTGCAGCTCACGAAGACCGACTTACATCTGTGAACCTAAGTTCCATCGGTAAAGCTTGCTAAGAAATCAAAGTCTAAGGCTAAGGTAGGTGCGAGTTCTGAATTCTAAGTTCAACTCCTACATTTGTTTAACCTAAGTCCCAGGGAGGTGCGTGGCTTCAAAGTACTATTCGACCATGTCTTTCCGTCGACTAAGTCCTATACTGGCATCAGAGCCTATGCCAGAACCTAAGTCCTGCTTCCTCATGAAGCCTGAAGTCGAGAGTCGAAGTCCTGCTAGTCTAGCTGCCGTGCCCCGCTACGGTCAGCTTCCAACCCCCCTCACTGGCGGCTGGTCCCTAACTAGCTCTGTTGCTTCCTGGACCTACTCTCGTAGTAGCTGCCATGCCCCGCACTGGTCAGCTCCGACCCCACACTCTGGCGGTCGGTCCTACTCTGTCTTCTGTTAGCTCAGCCACCACTATTTATACTCCTAATGATGTCATTAGTTGTGTCCTCTGGACCTTCGAGAACATTCTGTGGCGCATCCTACCATCTTGGTCACGTTGCTTTGCATGTGTTCGGCTACCCTGTCTGAGCCTCCCTCATAACTCCGGAGGATTTCTCCTGGCAGCTTCCGTCTGCCTAACGACTTTGTTTGTGTCCCTGATAACTTTCTCATTAGTTGCTTCATCCACAACTTGCGTTCTGGCGTCGAGTTTCCTAAATCTAATACTTGCATTATATTACACTTTTATTGGACCTAGCTGCCTTTGCGATTATTTCGCGGCATTCGTGACACATTCGCGACAGCCCTCAGCAATATTGATGCTGGCTGGTGACGTTTGTCGATACGTCATGCGGAAAGTAAAATGCGGAACAGAGTCGCAGGAGGAACCATTATACGTATTGAAAATGGTGTAATCCACTGACTTAATTAACTTTGAAAAAGGGCAGACTGTTATGGCCCTGTGCCCGGGGACAAGAATCTCATAAACGTCGAGGCTGGTCAGCTGTTCGCGTGCTAACGTTGGAAGCATCAGCGAAAAGTGGTTGAAGGAATGTAAAACCTCTAGTAAGTGACAAGGTGGTGGACTTCCACGCCTCAGCACAGGTCGGGGGAGGATTCGCCGCGCTTGTAATGCGGGATAGCGGGCGATATGTGGCAGATATGAAGACAAAGTACAATGCTGGTGCAGGCACAAGTGTTCCATAGCACACTGTTCAACTCACATTGTTGATCACAGGGACCATCAGCATAGTATCCCTACGTGTTCCGATGTTGACCCAACGACATCTTAAACAATAACTGCGGATGGCACGAGATTATCAAGACTGGACCGTGGATAAATGGATAGGCGTTTCCTGGTCGGATGAATCGCGTTTCTTTTACACTGTCCTCCAAGCGAACAGCTAATAAAAACATCCACCGCTCCACGGACGAAGGAGGTTTGGGGCAATATTACGCTATGGGTAAATTCACCAAGCGGTTCTTGGGACCTGTGGCAGTGATTGACGTCACTACGACAGATGTCGACTACGTGAAAATGATGGCGTTCACGCTTCATGTTTCCAGCAGAATAACTGTCCTCATCATAAGGCCAGAATCACGTTAAAATTCTTTGAGTAACTTGATAGTGAATATCTAGTTGATATGTTGCCCACCAAATTTGTCTGATCTCAACCCGACAGAACACATTCGGAACGCTATCGGACGCCAGATGAGCACCCAAAAGCTACCAGCTCATAACTTAAGGGAATTGTTTGATCTGAGTGAAAAAATCTAGTGCCAGCTACTTCTGAAAACTTAACAAGGATTTGTCAGATCAATTCCTCGCTGAATCGCTGTTGTAATTCTTTACAAAGATGGACCAAAGTGCTATTAAGCAAGTGGTCGTAATATTTTGGCTCATGAGCGTATGTACCAGTATCTAGTAGTGTTCCATCTGCTTGAATTATGTGTTGGATTTATGCTCCTTGTTTTAGATGTTTGGGCAGAGTTTGGTATAAATTAAAATGAGGTGAATACAGATTACAGAAACTGTCGCACTACACGAAACAGTAACGTCGCTATATAAATTGCGAGTGACGGTGCTGGTCATAGACTTTAGACTTTTGGTATTCCAGTATACATCCGTGTCTTGCGGATATATAGAATTAAGGCTATATCCAAACTAAGTTGGAAACATTGAGAAAGTGATAAGGAGAGGACTTAAAGCATTTCTTTCGTTGGAGTGTGTTGTGTACCAGGAAAGCGGATGAAATGGAATATGTTTTATTCAGGAGATTATTTGTGGGTCACTGGAAGATGGGAGAAAACTGAAGAAATGTTGAGCGCGTTTACGGCATTCAGTGACAGTTTAGCATAGCTGGATATTTGGAGAAGATTTACGAGTAGCGCGTGCAAGGCGATCATGTTTAGAAAATGGTATCTGATTTCATGTCTTAGAGACATGAAACTTTTTAAATTTTAGATAACAATTCGAGAGATTGTAATAAATCACAGAGGATTTCCTGACATTTTATTTCAAACACTGAAACATTTTAGAATAAAAATTATGCTAATCCAAAGAAATGAATTTGCTTCATGGGCATTGGTTTCATCCAATGCAATTAATAACAATAATGATAACAACTATTCATTCATAAGCTGTATTACAAGTATATTAATAATATGTCTTTTTGTAAAATATTCGATTACGTTATGATAATACAACACTGAAAAAGTCATTACCACTCGATTTAATTGCATTGTGTTGTTTTTAACTGCAGAGCTGGGTTAATTTATATCTTCAGATTCTATAACGTCAACCACGTTGTAACGGACAGTCTGTGCATTAGGGCTTAAATTGGAAGTTTTGGTATTTTATCCAGTGAATATTGTAAGTTGCTTGAAGCAAGCAGACATTGTCTAAGTGAAACTTTCTGCTGACTCTCAGTGCTTCTGCGGCGCGAAGCACAAAACTTGCGTCTAGCAAGTGATGGCTTACGCATAAATACGCGATCGTGGCGTGATTTAGTCCTATTCTATTCTGTAACGATTTTGCCAGCAGTCATGTAAGACGTAAGACTTGTGTCTTGTCTGTGTGCCTTTGGGCACTGGGCAAGCTATGCTTGTCTATAGTCTTGTCTCATGTTAGTTATCATTTGGTTAGGATAAATTATTCAGTCAGTGTAACTTAAACAAGTTGTTTGCCGTTGTTGTAACAATGTTGTTATGCCTCGTAATAATCTTATTTGGTAATGAAGTGTTATATTCGGGATCATTAATTATTCAGTCATTCGTATTTAATCAGTAAAGCCATGTTCAGTTATATTCGTAGTAAGTCATTTAGTGAGTTAGTAACATTGTAACGACGCGTGCGTGTCAATTCCTTACAGAATAAAGTGAGACAGATTTACGGATGAATGTATGGATAAGATTTTATAATTAAAGTAATTATAAATTATCAGTTGTTTCGCCTCAGTCATTTACAGTCGTTAGGTTAGATCCCAAGTTATTTCATATAATTACGTGGAAGAGTTTGTGATATATCGGCAAGGTAAGAACTATTATAAATATCACAAGTAAAGCAGTCACGTGACTCCTGTTTTATCAATAAGGTCGCCCTGGTGTCAATATCCTTAACCTGACAAATAATATCTAGGTGTCCACAAGTAATTAATCTGTTATAACTAATCTGCAAGATGCCTAAAATCCTAAGAGGCTTCTAAGAACACCTCCAAATCAATCTAAGTCGCCCACTAGTGGACTGCACGGCCATAATAACCCCCATATCACACATATCCCGCTACAACGGGATCGGATCTTACAATTTATTATAATATTAATAAAATATTATTAATATTAATTATAATAAAATATTAACGAATTGCAGTGTCCGTAATGTACTGGTCTGCTTGTTGGATCGCCAGCTAGCGTACTTCAGACGGGAATGCATCCCCCACCCATGTGCCAAGCTGTACGGCTTCCGGGAAGGAAGGAACGAACTGCTTGCTCAGCGGGTATGCCTATCCTTCAGGCGGCAGTCCAATGACTGGCGAGCTGCAAGCATTGAAACAAGTTGGTCGCAACAAGGGAACTGATTTACCAGCTACTCTCTAACAATAAGTAATTAAGAATGTTTGTATTGTATACGGGGATCCCGAAAATTTTTTGTTTTACTTCAGACACTTTTTTTGGCACTAAATTTTTATATTTTATCCTAAGCAAATTATATAGATTAAATATTAACAATCTCATTTCTTCAATTTAATGAGGGCATTACTTTTGAAGGATACACAATATGACATCTAGTACCTTTGTTAATATAATTTATTTCATCTATTGCACAGAACACCATGAAATATCACGATTTTAAAAACATTTGCAATAATAATCGAACGTGAATCCCTTGCTACAATTCCGATTTTTTTTTTTTTTTTTTTAACACTGTTGATCAAATAACTTGAAGAAGAATCGAAAATAAGAATTCAAAGATTTCAACTTGCTGTAACTGCGAAAACATGCTATCAATATAAGTAAGCAGATTGACAATATGTATCATTACGCTGCGCAAAATATGTGTGGTTACTGGTTATTGTGCGCTATAATTAGATAGTAAGACGATAATTTATTGCCATCCAGTTTCCATTCTGAAGCAAATAGCATTATTCGATATTCGGCAGACCACTTTGTTAGCTCACTCGCTCATCAAACATTACCAATCAAAACTGACAGCTGTATTTCAGAATTAATTATTCTGCGCATTTCTATTCCAAATGTTGACCCGCTGCACAGCAAATGGGTTTTCTATAAATTATGTAACTTTGATATTATTTTTCTTATTTATATTTGTAACTGATGGTTATATTTTGGCATGAGTTAGGATTATCTTAATTTGCTTCCTGAAGAAAGTAAACAAAAATATAACATTGATGGTGCCTCAAAATGAAACAGCAGAAGACCTAATAAAAGAACGTACCTACTTTTCTCAATAATCTGAACAAGGGCTTAATTTTCAGCCTATAGCGAGCTAGTACGTGGTCATATTGCCTCGTTCGAAGAATGCTCTACCGAAGCAGATGAAATAATGAATAAATAGAATGGATTAAAGGCCAATAGAGGAAATCATGAAAGAGATAAAATTACGGAAAGCGTTTTAAATCTCATAAAATAATTTTCTTCCTGCATTCCGGTCGTATTCTAGGTAGATGTGCCTTTGAACGTATTGTTAAAAAGTCTGCAGTGTGACAGAATAACAGCGTTCCGTATTGCGTCTAAAAACACGTTGCAAGTAGATGTTAATGTCAATTTCGTTTGTTCTGATGGTGGTTTGGGTGATGATTCAGGTAGTGAAGACATAGTAGTTAAAGCAAAGTGGTATTACTCAGCGCTCGTAGCAGCAGATTGAGACTGAGTAGCACTTAAACAGTGTTAATAGGATTTGCATATTCACAAAAAAGTGTCTGAACATCTTCCTTCCACCTCCGAAGTGACGGATCTTCTTCACAACGCTTTTGTTGTGGGACGTCTTCCATGGAAAGAGATGAAATCCATTACATCATAGACAAGTATAACCAATATTATGAGTAAATATACAGAGTGTCCTCTAATGCCGTGTACAATTTGGAGGGGAGGTAGAGAACATCGCGAGGAGCTATAATCACATCAGAAAGCATGGGTGGAAACGTAACTCTAACCAGATAAAGAGACACAAAGACAGTAAGGCCACAACACAGAATGTAGTGTTAAATGCTTCACTACACACAAAAACAACAATAAATAAAAAGCATGCAGCCGAAACCTTGTTCCTGAATGCCGATAAAGTACTCTCGGGGGAAATGGAGAGAAAGGAGAGAAACATTATTAGAGGAATTCTGGGTTCCAACTTCAAGAATGACATCCTTTAAAAGAGATCCAACAAAGAAATCTACAGCAAAATAGAGAAAATCACCAAAACAATCCCCAAAAGACGGGCAACGTACTATGGCTACCTCAAACGGATGGAGGAGAACAGACTAACAAAAAAAAGGTAATTTATCTGATTGAAGACCGAAAACTGTAAATTCCCTGGTTCGTAAATATTAAAGAAAACCTTCATTTGAATGGACTATAACCAGAAGATGCTTTCAACAGAATTTCGGAAGAAATTAATGACAAATGGGACAAGGCGAGATAAACATGCTAAAAGAAGGCACGGTACACTCTGGACAGAGGGGCGTAAACAGGCACACTCAAAACGAAGGATGGAGTTCTGGGCCCAAACGAAGAAGAAACTCGCTGCTAAATACACAAAGGCTTAACGTGGTCCTAGTTGGCCCCAACGAATATATAAAAGTATGACTTAAAAGCTTCACGTGAGATGTTAGAAATTGCGGCCATTGGCATGTATACACAAGCGACACCGACGCGACATGGATTGGCGGACAAGTTCGAAAATACCTGGCGTTTCACGGATCATACCAGCAGCAATGGATATTCATGCCATCAGGTCCATTTCAGAATTTACGGGTGTGTCGTACACAATGCTCTTCATGGTACTCCAGAGAAAAAAAAATCCGCAGGAGATAAATCAGGAGATCTGGTCTGAGAGGCCAAGCCCAATACACCTGTTTGGAAACGTCACGTACACACGTAAACTTCTTCCATAATTTCCATAATGAGATTGCGCCCCGTCGTTTTGAAACCACATGCGGCGCCGAACAGGTGTGTGGACATCGGTAAGTAGTTCCGAAAGTACCTCCTGTAGAAAGACGACATACTTGTCAGAGTCCAGTCGAGGTGGTAAGACGTATGGCCCTTATGCAATTATTGCTCCTCACGATATTCTCTACCTACACTCCAAATTTTTACACGGTTTTCCGGGATACCTTGTATATAAAACAAAAACCTCTCTTGAAAATGTCATTTTGATTAGCTGTTTGTCTTTTATTTAGATAATTTGAAGTTGTTATCACTTGCGAAAGCAATAATACAAAAGCTACGTCAGCAAAAATCCCTTATAATTTAATGCAGACGATTCTTTTATCACAAAGAGACAACGAAACTTACGTAAACGGCGATATATAAATATTGAAGGGCCATAAGTCACTGGGTACCTCCCAGTTCCGTGTGGGACCCCTTTTGCCCAGCCAAGTGCAGCAGATCGACGTTTCATTGACGCAGCAAATAGCCGGAAATCTATGGAGAATACACCGCCATGCTTCCTCTATAAACAGCCATAATTGCGAAAGTCTTGCCTATGCAGGACGTTGTGCACAAACTAATGTTTCAGTCACGATCCAGATATGTTCGATTGGTTTCATATCTTGCAATCTAGGTGGCTGGAATTAACCAGAATGTCCCTCAAACAAATCGCTTGGACTGGTGACATAGCGCAATGACGTTATAAAAACTTCCATCGTTGTTTGGGAACACGAAGGTCATGAATGGCTGTAAATGTCTCCAAGTAGCTCAACTTAACCATTTTCAGACAGTGGTCAGTTCAATTTGACGCGAGATACCAGCCCATTCCATGTAAACACAGCCCATACGAAAGTAGAGCCGTGTCTTCCTTACAATCTGGTCAGTGACTCAAACCATATCATCATCTCTTACAAACTGGAATCTTGACCGCGCAACCTTTTTCCAATCACATACTGTAGAGCCGATATGCTCACAAGCCAAGGTCAATGACGTTTTGTTAGAAGTACTCGTATTTGTCTTCTGTTGCCATATCCCAGCAACGCCAAATTTCGCGGCACTGTCAGCACGAACAAGTCTTTCGTACGTCCCACTTTGAGTGTTGCTATTCCTTGACGTTGTGTTGCCTGCCCGTCAACACTGACACCTCAACGGAGACGATGCTGTTCTCGGTCTTTAAGCAGACGTGTTTGGCACAGCACACTCTATTGAACGAGAAATGTTGAATTCACGAACAATTTCCGAAATGGAATGACCCATTCTTCTACCGCCATCTACCACGCTGCATTTAAAGTTTGTTAATTCACGTTAGGGCCATTTATACGTTTCTTCAATGACGCATATAAATACTTGCACCGTCCCATCTCTTCACTGTTGAAACTTTACACCTATACTAAGCAATTCCTTCGATTTTGGTGTTCTAGAAAAGTGGTTCCCAATTAATGGTACGCACAGGAGCAGGCCGACGCTAGGATTTTGGGGCCCGGGGTAAGCGTTCTT
Source organism: Vandiemenella viatica (assembly GCA_031002005.1). Taxonomy (NCBI): domain Eukaryota; kingdom Metazoa; phylum Arthropoda; class Insecta; order Orthoptera; family Morabidae; genus Vandiemenella; species Vandiemenella viatica. Next base: position 112,713,108 of record JARYHS010009186.1, on the reverse strand, counting down.
AGCAGTCACATAACCAGTTGGGGGCCTGTGGCTAATTATTTGGTTGGGGTCCTCCCTCAGGACAAATGGGAGACCTTTTCTTTTTAGCTATACAACTTGCCGAGGGCATTGGGCGGATTCTTGGCCTGGGGGGCCACTACAGCCGGTAACCAGCTTACCCCTTCCCCCCCCCCCTCCCCTAACACCGGCCCTGCGCAGGGGTACTTGAGATTGCTTGAGGGGGTATTCGCGGTATTCTTTTGGCTAAGTTAATCACTAAGATAATTGGAAAAAACAATCACGCAAACATTAATATCGCCAAAGTACGTTTTAAGACAATCTGCGTATGTGTAAATTATATTACAGTTATACTGTGATTGTGCGAAGCATTAGATTGGATTAACACATTTATATATTTGTCATTTCAGCTATAACGGATATGAGCTCTTTCTTGAAATGGTAATCAAGAAAAACTAATTGCGAACAACTTTTGCAGAAGATATCCGTACCTCATTTAATAAATGGAAAAAAGAAATTATTGTACACGCTGTCTTACAGGTTATCTGTCTACATTATCAAGTGTAAAATCCTAAACTATAGGATCTTCTCATTACAATGTCAATACCTACGATCGTGACTTTACTCGATTTATCTAAAGTGTTGATTACAACTTTGGATGGTCGTACATTGATGACAAAATAGCTGCCTATGTGGCGTGGATGAGTGATATTTGTTCCGGAAAAGGCGCTATTCGAACTGTCGCCAACCGCCGGTCGTCAATCTCACCTCCGAATGTGTATTCGTTCTCGGAGCATCTGCGCATGCGTCAGCAGTCTGCATTTCTACATTGCCGACGCGGTACACAGGCGACGTTTGCGCATTTGTGCAAAGAATGATTACATCTCGATTTATTTGAATGTTGGTAATCCCTACTGCGGTAACTTATTTCGAGGCAATTATTTTCCATTACAATTTGAAATGAGTTTCAATTTACTGAAATATATTGAATTGCAGATCATTTAATTAGCGAACAATTCAACGAAGTGTTTTTTTATTTAAAAAAATATGGCTAAAGTTGCTATAATTAAGGGTATTTCTTACAAAATTTTTCCAAGCAACCCGGTCGCAATGTATTGCTCTATAGCAAATCTTTCACTGAAATTGCACTTCGATAAAATTACAGAAGAACGTGTAAATTACGAAACCAAATCTTAGGCTGCATTATTTCCCAAAAGTTTGTATTTACAACAGTACCGAAGACACAGGGCGGAAAGTTAATTAAAAACGTCAATGCTTGAGAGTTTATTTGTACAGGTAACGACTGTAACTGAAGGACAAAATGCAAACCACTACATGGCCACGCTCTTCTACAGTCGGCGAATGAGTGGGAAAGATCTTCTTTGGACCGGCTTTCTGACAGTGAGTAAGTTTTCTGCGGCTTTATATTGTGAAGATGATTTTATAAATCTTCCTCGGTCAAAGGCAGAAGGGATAATCCTTTCGAGAAGAAATTAATCGTATTTACTCGTACTTTCATCATAAAACGAATATGAATATTTACAAGTGTTTTGTTTCACCTTCAGACACGGAATGATTCGGTCCTGGAGCTTTATGGGATGGACGAATAGATATATAGGATGTATCAAAAAGAATCATCCGATTTAAAGAAAATCAGAACTATTATGTTATTTGAGATATGTGCGTTGTGGCGGTTTATGCCGTGGGGAGGTAAGGGTAAACACCTTTTACTTCTTTTTATAATTAAAAGAAACCCTAGGCTGCTAATTTATTGGGTACTCATAATGGCGTACAGGCGAGGCTTATTTATCGTTAACATTGACACATTGAAATATGATAAAAAGAACTATGTAAAGCCTCTTGCCAACACATATTAACAAATAAACAAAGCATTAAAACACAACCACCTTTAAAAATTATTCTTGAAACAAACTCCCAATGTTAATTGGCAAGCAAGAAAGCTACACACTTGATTTTTTTCAAATGAAAGTTCCCTTCACAATGATCGGGAACCATAAATCAAACACAGTATTGACATTAACTGTATTCGATCTCAAATGCCGGGCGCCAGGATAATTTAAATTATCCACCAAGTGTGGCTTTTTAAGAAAGTCTGCTCCAGCTAGCTCAATATTTGGGGGTGCGAGAACTCCTAATCATTCAGTGGTCGTACTCAATGACCAAATAAAAGTACCACACTGCACTGTAGAATTATTACCGTGACGGCGATGTATTTCCCGCGACGGCGGAATTACTATAGCCCCTTGGCTATAGCGGACAATGCACCACGTCCGTGCAAGCGTAATGAATGCGTGCACAGTGACCTCACTGTACAAGACACGCTTATTGACCCTCAGGTTCGAAGCCAAGACCGAGCGATCTCCAGCTTCGGAAGATCCGCTCCTTCCAGTCTGAAGACTCGGAGTCAAGTCCCCTCCAGCGTCCGCCGGAAAAAGCCTCCTCTCGTCGCTCGTGGTTTACATAGAAAACATACACCATCATTACAAAATGCAAAGGAAAGTCTCTCTCGATTGGTCCTGCCATTTTCAAGCTCCTCCTTCCGGCTGTCACGATAGGCGAACCTTGTCTTTCTCGATTCGTGCGAACTCGGGATAGCCTCGGACTTATTCGTCACCTGTGACCTCCAAACTGCCCGTCGGTAGACCTGGGGCTTGGATAGTTTATCACCTCAGTGTACCGTTTCCCCGGAGCCAAGGGATTATACGCTTGACCAACTGCGTGAGAAGGGTAGCTGGTGTCCATTGTCCCTGGCAGCTGCCGGCCGGTCGCGACATTCTGGCGCGTCTAGCTCAGGTCCCACAAACACTGACCATCCTCTCCGATAATTCCTTTCTTATTCTTTTTATATATAAAAATATACAAAATATTATATATAAAAATGTACGGAATGACCCATATTTGGTCATTCTGCTACAGCGTGAACAACGTATTGTTAGAAAGAGCAAACTCTTGAATTTTACATGGTTCCCGCTAAGTAGCAGCCCACTTCAGTTCTAGTAAAAAGGGTGTCGCGACAACAGAAAGTGTTCTACGTTTAACGCAGTGCGTGTCAGTAATAACTGTTCAGCGTGACTGTCGTACTAGTTATGCTGTGGATTCTCCTACAGCACAGAGCAGTATACGATGGCATGAGCAATTCCGAGAAACAGGTTGTTTGTGTAAACGCATACCGCCGGGCCACCCCCGAATGTCTAACGAATACGTTGAACGCAACCGCCATACATTCACAAGGATTCCGCAGAAATCCATTCGCCGTGCAGCTCGACAGCTCAACATGCCCCCGACGCCCGTCTGGCGTGTGTTGCGTCGACGTTTACGCAGGAAACCATACAAAATTCATCTACTGCGAGCTCTTCATGAAGGTGACAAACAACAACGTGTGGAGGATGACAGTTTTGTTCCACGCTTAGTGTTTAGTGACGAAGCAACATTCCATTTAAATGGTAAGGTGAACCGTCACAATGTGAGAATACGGGGTACGGAACAACCACATGAAGTTTTAAAACATGAAAGAGACTCTTCAAAATTTAATATGTTTGTTGCAGTTTCACGGGAAAAGGTGTACGGTCCATTTTTCTTTGCTGAGAACACTGTTACAGGAAGCACATATCTCGATATGCTTGAGAACTTTCTTTTCCCACAGTTGGCGACTGATTCGAACGACTTCATTTACCAGCAGGATGGGGCACCGCCACACTGGTTTCTGGAATTGCGGGAATTTTTAAATCAAAGGATTACTGAAAGATGGATCAGTCGCACTGGACAAAATGATTCAGCCATACATTACTGGCCTCCAAGGTCACCCGACCTGACTGTATATGATTATTAATTGTGAGGGTTTATAAAACACTCTGTTCATGTGCCTCCGTTACCAACAACAATGACTGAACTGAGACATCGCATAACAGCAGCTGTGGAAGCTGTCACTCAAGACATGCTCGAGCAGTGTGGGAAGAATTTGGATACCGCATTGACATATGCCGTGCTTCTCAAGGGGGTAATATTCACCACCTATGAAAAGGTATGAAAAAAAATAACTTTTGGAGTTTCCCCTTCATAAAAAACTAAATTCATTGTATATGTTTATTTGTTTCAGAAATATAGACATGCCAAATCGGATGATTATTTTTGATACACCCTGTATTTCCGTTGGGCAAAACACTACCTTCATCTGAATCACAGCTTTAGGGACAACAGCATTACTACCAGCAGAGGAAGCTGGAGTAGTGGAAGAAGACGCTATGATTGTACAGTAGAACTACAACGGAATGATTTCCTCGTAATAAAATGTATTAAAAAAAGGGAAACCTTGATTCGGTGATATTTATTTTTCTCCTCTTGACGTCCACACACGATTTAAAATATTTTTGAAAAATAAAAAAGTTTCGATCATTGTTCATAGTTACAAAGATGAAATAAACAGTTTTAAGATTATTGTCCATTTTTACAAACGTGATTCACACAAAAATAACTGGCCAGCCTACAGCCCATCCTAACAGCAGCAAAATAGGTTATGTTTAATTGTGATACGATGTCGGAACGCTGAGAAATTGAGAATAAAGTGCTAGGAAATTAGTACACATTTTTCATTGAACACAATTCTCGTAAAAAACTACAAGTAGAATTTTTTTTGGTTTCAAATACAATGCTGTATTTTATTTGACGTCAAAATGCAGATTAGGGGGTCTGCAAGTATTTCATTACCTGATTTCACCATACGAGTGGCATTGTATTATTCGCAGTAATTAAGCTAAAGTTCTTTTATTCAGTCCAAGTGAACGACGTTGGGGGTAACAGCTTGTTCTTTGTATATTCTCATAACTGGTCACATAACAAACATTTGGCTAATAATGCCTCGAAACTACCACATTTGCATTTTTTTTTCCAATACGCATTCGGCTGTCTTACTGCTGCCTGCTTCAGAGATATTATGTTTTGTTACATACTTCACAGCAGAGGGGGCCAAGCGCAGACAGTATTAGTTCCCCGTATTTGTAGTCATTGGTACTATTCTCTACGACATTTACAGTGCCTCCTTCATTCGTCTAGTCCACCACTGATCTCTCCGTAGCAGCATCACCACTTCAGTTTTAACAATGCATCCGGCGATGATCTCATGGTTATTTGCGGCCTGCTACGGGTGCTTTAAAAACAAAGGGACAAAATGACGGTAATGTTATATTCGACATCATATTGTCAGTCGCTGCGACCGATCTGAAGCAGATGAAAGGATGCGTTACATGACGATAAGCTTGTCAGAGGCTACAGAACATGAACGCATTGATGGAACCAGTGCGAAATTCAACGATGGTCATCAATCTGATCTTGTACAAAATAGAGGCAGAAATCGACGTGCATAATCACCTCTGGTATTTTTCCAGCAAATACTATAATCTTACTGAAATGAATGTTAACGAGATCCTGAACTAATATCCATCATGCATCTGTGTAATCTGCTTAGTTCTTTCGAGAATTTCACCTGTGAAAGGTACGTTCGTGTACGGAAACAAATCCCATTTCCCCTATTAGAAAGCTGTAGAAACTGAAGAAAATGTTTGAAGTTCAAATTAAATTTAATCACTTAATACACATGTCCCAAGTGTAAGTTGATCTACAACGAGGCTAAGTATTATTTGGATAAAAATTCAAATGAAAGTATCGCGAATATGGAAACAAGTATATATTTTATTTATGGCAGAAGATATATGTTGGAAGATAGTTCCTGGACAGCGGGGCTAGTTATACTGAAATCAATCTGATCACAAACGGCAATTTAAAATCTTGTAAACGAGCACTAGGCAAATATTATTGTTGAAGTAGTAGTCTGGTGCTAATGTGAAGAATGACGACAGTAGAATTACTAACAAAAATTTACACCTCGTACCGGCCTACACATGAGCTCAAATCTGTGTTAAAGATTTCACATCATGGATGTAGGTGCGGCTATGTGAAGTTATTTTGCACAAACGGCTTTTCCTATTTGCTCGTAGTTGAAGACGGAGCTTGGGATTCGCATCAAGAAACCTACGCCGTTTCCATTGAAAAGACGTCTTGGAAAAACTTATAATCAACCCGGTCTAGTACAGACTATCAGACTTCGCTTTGACAGGTCTTTTTTTTTAAGAGGAGCTACTCGAGGCATTAGTTCACCAAGTACTGCCAGGTCAGCTTCAATTGTTGTCATTCTGAGTGACCGATCTATTTATGGTTAATTCACTTGCTTCCAACTACAACAAGAAATAGTTTATTTAGATTGCCTCCTAAATATGTCGTATTCTTTATGCAAACTATCGTCAGTTCTATCTATATTTTTTTAAAACACGAAGTGACTTGTACTTTTATTATTCTGGTTTATACCTGATCGTTAATACTTTTCAATATTCATTCTGTTCAAATTAATAACATATGAGCAGTATACACTTAACTGGTTGAATTAATGAAATGTAAATGTTTCGGAATATCATTTGAAGAAAAGTAAATGGATATAGAAAATGGCAGAGAATTGTTGCGGAGAATAATGAGTTATAAAAGTATCAAGGAATCTAGGGAGCTCGCTTGTAAAGGTTTCTTTAGGTCCTTGCTTGAGACTAATTAGATGGTGTTGGTCTCAGATTTTTATCATCAAACTAGTGTCACAGTTAAGATATCGAATAAAAGTAACTAGGTTCCCCATAATATTGCAATGCTGTACGTAAGAAGAAATGGTGTTAAACATTTTGACTGCAAGAGCTAATCAAATCCTACCAGTAGTTGTTGTATGAATCACGTTCAATAAAAAATGATACTTTTATCTTTAATATCGCAGCTTTCCGACTTCAAAAGATACCGTATTTTACCCACAAGGCCATGGTTTGCACATTAACCTAAATTACTTAAAAATCCGACAAGTAATCCCTTTCGTACAATTTTACAGACACAAAAACTATTTTTCTAAAAAAAATCTTTTCTTCTGCAAGCTACTAATAGTATCCCAATATATACGTATAATATTTTTTTAAAAAAAAAATATATTATACGTATATAATTTTTCCCGGTTACAGCAATGTAATATCTGTTGGAGAGAATGAAATGGAGACCAGCAAGATATGTCTGTGAAAATGTTCGTACTCTGTAATGACAAATAATCTAGACTCGGATACGTTGGAGGATATTATGTGGCTGAAGAGAATGGTAGACATGTATAAAGTATAAGGTGATGATGATGCAGGCTTGCGGAAGGTAAAGAGAAGGAGCTGGAAAGGAAGAGACGAAAACGACCATGAATTCCTACGTGATTGTAGATATAGAAGTGTGGGCAAGTTTATCTTTATAGGCAGCTGAGTCAGGGACTATAATAAGTTACCTAGACAGTTGATAAGCAATATCCCTTGTAAAATATAGGAGTTTAAACTATAATATTCGTCAATATTTATGGAAATTGGCACCATGGCAAAAGCTCTAGCTTAGTTAATGGAGTTTTAATAATAATAATCAGATTTTTATGTTTTTACTTTACGTCGAGATCGTTGAGAAGATATACAATGAGGTTAATCACTTCTGACTGGATGAAATATATATATATATATATTACTTCAAGCTGACCGAGGCACATTAAAAACAGAGCTCATAGTTCTACATCTTAACAATATATTGAAAAACTGCGCTGGACGCTCGCGATGCAACACTTTATTTACCAACAATTGAAGTTAAAGACACTTCTACTTGTTTTCAAACGCCAAACAATGGCCAATACAGTAAGATTTAAAAAAATTAACTTAGCTCACGGTTGGTTGGATTCTTCCGAAAGAGGGATACTAATCCATTGTGTCAGAGATAGGACTACCAGTTCCTTTCCTCTGGGACAGTCAATTTAACATGGTATCAAAACCACGAAACGTCCTGGCGTAGCCTATGTAATCAATCAAGGCTCTTATAAATTTCTGATTCCAATAGAAACTGAAGCTAAGAACGGACCCCGCACTTTCGAAAGTGAGCGGCTTAGGCACTGAGCTACCTGACCGCTCAATTTGAATTTAATAATATTAATTTCACGGCAAATTATATGCATATAAAAATACAAACATTATACTGATCACTGTAATAACCACTAACCATGCTAGTCGCTATGGACTTACACTCCCTGATCTTTACGTCACGTTACTAAGCACCACATTTTTTAAGAAAGCGCTTGAAACTATGTCATCCTACTGAAAATTATGTAATTTAAAATTCAGAACAAAATATCATACATTAACTAACCAGTCATACGTAATTATAAGAAGCAAATCATGTGATTTATTCACACAGTCTTAATGAATCGAAGGAACGCTATTACATCAATGCAGCACCTTGATGATGTACGGCGTCTTATCCGATATTCGCTGGTTTGAGTCCCTTTGAAGGAAGAGGTTTTCAAAATCGGGCATTGATTGGCAGAGAAGGAGACGTGGAGTGGCGGTGCCTGATTTCTAATCACGAGTTTAGTCCTGGCTTAAATCTGCAGTGTGCATGAATAAGGGGATACGTCATTGTAGGTAATGATTCATCCGTCAGATGTGAACATGAAGCTTACAGTTCGCCTGTTGTTGTTTTCACATACACGAAAATCGCTGAGCAAATACGCTATGTAGAACACTCATCACAGCCATCTACACCCAAACAACAGTTAAACACATGGAAGAAACCAACTGGCTGTCCTCCATCCATTACAATACCTGTTAAGCGTCCTTCGAGAGGATTCAATGATTTTTTTGTTGGTTAATTTGTTAGTGGAGGGAACAGTCGAAGGTAAGAACTGTAGAGGAAGACAGAGATTAGAATATATGAAGCAGATAATTGAGGACGTGGGCTGTAAGGGGTATGTAGAAATGAAGAGGTTAGCACAGGATAGGAAGGGATGGAGGATTGGATCAAACCAGTCGAAAGACTGACGACAACAAAAAAAAAAAAAAAACTATATATGACAGAGTATAATAAATGAGGTGGAGATTAGGGGACATTCTTCCCATATGTCTGGGTAAATATGGAAAAGAAGTAAAGGAAATAATCAAATCACCTGCAAGTACGAACCTATGATTGAACTTCATTACTTTGTGTTTACCCACATCCATTATAATGACGCTTTAATACTCATGGTCAATCTGACGAATTCAGGAATTGATTTAGAAAATCATTAAATACCATTGGCAATCTGTTATTTTAAGCTAATAAGTAAACCAAAGAAAAAACTTATTACCAATTACGTTATCTGTAATTCCATTACTGCTCCAGTTGAAGCAACAACTACAGGAGTACTTGTCATTTTGGTTCAGCCTGCAGTCGGTAAATACCCATCGAGCAGTCATAAAGGCTAGCACACATCCGGACCCGCGAGAACTTCGTCAAGTGTTGGAGCTCATTTCGTAACTTCAGAAATATGCGGCGCGCATCCGAGCTCGACTACTTTTTATTGTGGTTGCAACTCTGCGAAGCGGCCGCTTGTTTTTCAGTTCCTCTCACTGTGTTCCTCATGGGAAGGCCGGCAGAGGCCAGCGGGCGAGTAAGCATAGTTTCCTTTTCACGGTAGTATAATTAAAAGATACAGGCCACCTCTGGCGCTTCAGAACGGCAAATACCGTCACTTTTCCAAGGATAATGTTGCATGCTGTTTAGTATTCATCCGTTTCAAATTGAACCACAAAAAATGGTTTCTTCTCTCTGTGCTACTTGCAATTCAACATACAGTAAAACACTAAATCAACTAGTCGGCTTTCAGAGTAAAACAATTACTTCCTTTAGCAAAAAAAGTTAAAATGATTATTTATCATGTTTGAATTACAACAATGCAACCGTTTAAAGTGATTCTATTTTGGACAAGACATTCTAAAGGCTTAATACGGAACAAGTGAATATTTATTGGCGAATACTACTATTAGTTATTGAGGATAATTCACTTTTTTCTAGCACAAATTTAATGTTTTTCATCACGAAAGAAAGTAAATAATTTATTAATACTGATATTTTAAAATAGAAAGTATTTTTAATTCTTAATAATTGTACGTCAATTGTTCAGAGACATTCTGAAGCGCAAGATCATTTCAGAAAATCTTCTACCGTCACAGAGTACAGAGATCCTTAAATCATAATGGAACATTGATGCACCGAGTATTATTCGCACAATGTGTACCCTTGCTTACTACTTTGCACTATCGCACTATACTCGTAAGTTTAAAGAAACCATGAATTCCAAGCAGATAGAGGTTGTGCGACATATAGATATTAATGAGGAAATATTGTTGTCAGTTGAATAAGGCAGAACTGTATAGTTAAAGGTCAAATACTATTGTAGTGAAAATTACTCAAAGCTTCAATTTAAATAGTTATTGTTATTTCATGTTAATTTTATAAAGAATGAAAATAAAAACTAATCTTTGAAATTTAACTCTTGTGACTCGTAGTTTGGAAGTTCAATGGAATAATTGGGACTCCTTGATAAAAATTGTGAATCAATTAACTGACTGGAGAAAAACTTTTCCATATTAATTGGAAATATATTAGTGTCCAATAATTTTGAGCTACATTATTCATAAGAGAAACTGAGCTGTTTTTTAAAAAAAAAAAAAAAAAAAAAAAAAAAAAAAAAAAAAAAAAAAAAAAAGATATAAAACTGAACAATTTCACTGAAGGCAGTATTTCTGATATACCGCATTGAACCAGAGAGGATTCATATGGTATTACAACTTGGTAATAGAGTTTTGATTGACTTCTGTCGTTCCTACTGTTTAACGTAAACTCAGAATCAAGTATTTAATTTGAGTTTGTAAAAACTCCTGGGTCCAATGGTATTTGAACCCAGTATGCCGATTTTTTCGCGTTGAATCTCAGAACATATACTGATATAGTTCATTCAAGTTAAGGACAGTGCGATCAGTGATCACCTTATACATTGGGGTTATTCATTAAAGGTTGTGCTAATAGAACTGTCCTGAGGCTTATATTATCAAATGATGATCTGAAATAAATTTTTATATTTTGGTTTTTGTAAAATCCGAAACGCCAGAAATTCATACTAGGATCGTTTCAAGGGCTTAATAGATGTCTTTTGCATAAATAAGTTGATAATTATTCTCTTCCTTCATGTACAGGGCGTTCGCCGGGAAACGCAACCCACTGTTAGCGCTACAAGGAAGAAACTGCTCCCGGCGAGCGAGCGCTCATCTTCCGGCATTGTTCGACCGTCGGCCGCGGACTATTTCATAATAATTACGCTTCATAAACTTCATAAACTTGTATGTGCTAAACATTTTAATGTGACGTAATTCATTAGCTTACCTTATAAAAGATGCTGGAAGTGTTGACCCTCTTGTGTAATGCACATTTCACATCTTCTGAACATTTTTCGAGACACACGCTGCCCTAACTGACTTAATGATTTTTTGGGTGACTGTTCTAGTCGAAAAGCGATATCGTCAATTTTCTCCTCTGTGAGAATACGGTTGACCGACAGTCTCTTTTTGTTAAAAAATCAACCCGTTTCTCTTACTTTTTTAACCAGACGCAGAATTGTTGATTTCCTGGCAGTAAAGCGCCAGGAAATTCACGACGAAATTTACTGCGACACTTTTTAAACGACTTCTTCTTCACATATGTATCGTAGAGAAATATTCTTTGTTGCAAACTGTAACGTACCATAATTTTACTCACACTCAAACACGGTACAGATTAGTAAGAGTATGAAGCCCCAAACCAGCCAAACCGCAAAGAAACGTTTATTCACAGCACTGATTAATAAGAGACTGAAGTCACAAACTATCTACAATGCAAAGAAACCGTTCTTAACAATGTAAGGGTCACTGCACTGCACTGTTGGGGTAGCGGAGGTGTTAAACAGTGCGGTGATTCACGGTGGCGTGTGGCGGAAACCGCTGGCTCCACTGACCGAGCAAGTTGCCGACGGCAACAGACTGGGAGGGTTGCGTTTCCCGGCGAACGCCCTGTATTTACCACAGGTGGCAAGAAAATTACGAACAACAGAAACTTGGAATGTTGGAGAAGGGTGCCTCCCTCCGTCATTACTTTTATGAAACATCTGCGACTGATACATACTCCTCGCTTTTATATGTATGATCCGCAGTAAACCTCTGAATTACGCCTCGCTAAGCCGCGTCGGAAATTAGCGAAGCTTTCGCCCCTCGCTCACGGCGGAACGTCAACTGCTCCGCCACAGAGTTTGATTGCCTTCTCGCAGTGCCAGCACGCACGCAGACGACAACGGCGGTGTTGTGAACTAAAATTGTTGGCGCCGTGCTGCATCACACACGTGGCAGGGTTCACTCCAGAATCGTAATAAAATTAGGCTATGAAACTACAATTCAAAATACATCTTGTAAGGAAATATAGTCCCTTACATTTTTGTTTGGATTATTTCAGTTTTATTGTTTTATGTTTGAAAATTTAAAGGTAAGAATTTTTGTGTGTGTTTAATTTATTTTCTTTTTGTAAAAGGAAAAGATACGTTAATAGTTACTATGCATGAGCAAAGAGCAGTGTGTTACAAGAACATCTATGGCGGAGAAAGAAGAAGAAGAGAGTCCAGAGATAAAAATGATGGCGGGCGGAGGCATGAATTGATTGGTGTGGTGTTCCTCGCTTGAATAGTAATCGAGATAATAAGAGAGAATATTGAGTTTATAATGATTTGTTCAATGTGTAATTTGTGAAGCAAATGATGAGTGAAATATATAGAAAAGTGAAATGAAGTTCTCCTTAGTTTATTGTATGTTGTTTGATCATACAGACCGATTAAGTAGCAGAAACTGCAAGATAATATTCCATGGATTCTGTGGTGAGTAATATACACCCGAGGCAAATCCAGGAATCATGATAAAAGGTCAGTTTTATACAATCTACTAAAGGTAATACCTTCTCAAAAAAAGGAAAAATGCGAGTCGAGACTTCCGAAATATTGCTCCGAATTGTAAAGCCCATCATAGATATGGATTTGATAGGTAATATGACAATCGCTTTGCACAGAGATCAATATTTGAAGTGAATGTATTATTTGGGCAGTGAATAGTAAATGGAAGACCATTTCATTCATTAGTACATTCAGGTCTACCTCTTTCGAAAGAAACAAGGCAGGTCACCGAGCTTAATGATCCTTCGCCCTCCCATTTCCCACAATTACCATCAACAGTATCACATGCACTCAACTCATTCACGTAGCAAAGAGACTAGCTATTAGTGGCAGAATGTTTAGGAGTAGTCCTCCACAAGGTAGTACCTTGTTGGCCAAATCGTGAATACTGAAAATTTGGTTTACCGACGGGGCTCGAAGCAATTAATCTAGTGTCAGATGCCGAGCACAATCCTTTGCTCCAACAATCTGAAGCAACTGTGCGTACCTCAAAAATAAACGTTTCACAATGAGAGTAATGTACCGTAATATTAGTATAAGACGTAACATCACGGTGTTACCTTCCTTAGTAAAACACATTAATTAGACGTAACATAAGATTTTACACATGAAAATCATTATCAAAATATGAGCGTTTGGAGAAGTAGTAAGATATTGTCGCATGGGCACTCTTGAACTGCGCAGTCGTTTGCGTAAATTTATATCACGCTGAAATTTGAAATCAGGAGTTATAGTTAGTATTTGATCATTTAATTTGAGATTAATACTCAGAATTTAATCACATCAACATTATGATGAAAATAGTGTAACTGGTTAATAGAATAATGAAGTATAAAACAATGTTTGCTCTCAATTGTACGTAATTTTTGTGGGTTTAAAGAAGGTAGTAACGCGCCTCAGATATTGGTCCAGTTGGATGCCGCACTGCGATGGTGCCCAGTACCTCACACCGTGTTAGGTGAATCAGGTTCGGCAGATGCGTGCCAAAGGTTTGTGTTAAATAACAATCCTCTCCGCAAGCCATATCGAGAGACAACATAAGACACTGCTGATGGTGAATCTTTAGTGGAATGAGGACGTTAAGTCTGGGAGTTCCTTTGGTATCCTTTGGCAGAGCAGGCCTGAATGGGGAGGGGGGGGGTACCGGTTTCCACTCTCTTCCATATTTCATTCATTCAAAACACACTGTACTGAAAATACATCCATCACAGTAATCCAGACAAAGCGATAAAGACGTAAATATACCGAGCGTGGTGGGTGAGCGATAACGCTCTGGCCTCGCATTCGGGAGAACGTGGGTTCGAATCCCCGTCCGGGCATACAAATTTCCACGGTTTCCCCAAATCACCGCAGGTGAATGCCGTGATGCCTCCTTCAAGAGGCAATGGTCGAATTCCTTACAGTTCTTTGTCACCAACCCCATCCTGTCCCTAATGACCTCAACATCGAAAAGAGGCCATAACTAAAAAAAAAAAAAAAAAAAAAAAAAAAAAAATCGTAGGAAATGATTCTACTGAGTTGCCTACCTAGGTTTAAATTTTTTATAAAATATATTTTTTTCCAAAAATTTCGTTCCTTCGTTTTTTTAGATAAATTATAATTCATTTCAGAGAGAGACATGTAAATAACTTAAAAACTTTGGGTTTTCCTATGAAAAAAAGGCCGTAAGTAGAGGTTGATGTTAAAGATAGGCAAGTGTCAGGGAGAGTTAGCGCATTGCACCGCCCTGCGATGGTGTGGAGCGCTAAGTTTAACTGCTGTCAATTCCTACTAGTGGCCACTCAAACTTTTCATGTTTTTCCTATATTTCTCTTTGAAATTAATTATAATTATCTAAAAAACAAAACGAAAGACTTAAAAAATTTTTTGAAATTTTAATTAAAAATTCCAGCAGCCATATTTTGATAGGCAACCCGGCAGGACTGTGTTCTGCTATTATTAACTATACATAGAAATTTAATTTCAATTAACGAACAGATGGACGTAGAAATCATACAGCCGAATCTCGGGCTAGAAATTCTATTTCATTATTTCAATTGAATTTTAATTTTGCTACACAGTTCAGTATTAAAGATTTCTGTACCCTTAAGCTAGAATGCGGCCTTGACTGTTATTAAAAAACAGCAAATCTCTTTTACAGTTTTAAAAACGTTGAAAGAATTTAAAGTTAAAATTTTTGAAGTGTAAATGTAGGTGGATGCAGAAAAGGGGGAAGATGGGTGTTTAGGGAAATTGCCACCGGAGCATGCACTCCATTGCAATTTAATTAATCACTGTCTATGTAACTCAATCTTCTAAGAGCATAATTCGAGGACTGTAACTAGCGTATTGCGACATGGAACTGTATTGAAGACAAGGTTGCGGTCGCCTTCCCTAGTCAATGGAGGTTCGTAGTAGAGTTTAGATACAAATTTGCAATACGTTTCAAAAGCCTTTCCAAAGGGTTTCAGTAGTGCCATATCCTTGCTTTATTCCCACCACTCACCTAATGAATATCTATCCCCCACAGTGTCTAGCCACCAACGCTCTTCATTTCCATCTGTCCTCCCTTAACTCTCCATCATCATCTTGGACCAGTACTCATTTTTTTTTTTTTTAGCAAGCACTCCTCCACTTCTCTCAGTCATCTATCCACTGGTTTTTCTTTGGGCCGCTTACCTTGTACCTTCATTCCATTTAGTGTTATTTTATATTCCCACATTTTCTTAAAATCTCCACATCATCTGACTCTTGCCATCTCTGTCCTTTCCTGCAGCGTTTCCTCTTTTACTGTGTTCTTTATCATTTCCATTCTTGTAACAGCTATTCAGATTCAGAATACTTCGTTTCATTCGCTTAATTCCTACTTATATGACGTTTCTTAACTTTTCAGAATTCGTCAGCCAACGCGAGGATAGTGTAACAGCTCTCAAACCTAAAATTTAAATTGAATTGTATTTTATGAAGCATTTGTAGCAAACTAGGAGTTGTGTGAATATAATTTTCTGTGTTTGTCTTGCAATTTACTGTAAATCAGTGTAAATGAACTTTGTTTTATGAAAAGAAATTATGTAAATACCATTTAATATGTTTAACGACAGAACTATGCAAGAGAATCACTTAAATGTTTGTAATTGCAAGTATTAAGGTGAGATACGATGTTTAAAGGATGATTTACTACAGTTTAAAATGATTTTTGTGGATAATTTTGTGTTTAAGTATCTTTAATTTCATTTCTTAGCATTTCGTAATGATTTTAAATGATTAGGTATTAATTCTGATTGTTTTTAATATGTGTTTAATTGTTTAAGTATTGTTAAAGCTCGAGAAATATCTGTCGGAAGCCTTTGCAATGTTCTAGAACTTTCGATGAAACTTATATAAAGCGAGCGGCAGAGACTCAGATACAGTTTTTACGTCGGCAAGGACAGAGTTTTGAGACTTTAATCGCTGGAGTTTGTGTTTACATGTGACCAATATCTTTGAAGTTGTGTAGGTCATCGAGAAATAAAAACAGTTAAAATTTTAAACTGTATCGTGGACTAATTATTTCTTATATACTTTAAACCACGAGACACCTAATAATAGTGCACCCGATACATTACCCCCTTATCTCTCCAACCAGTACCTGCTTAAAACTAGGCCGAATGGGTTAGAGGAGCCGTTTCGGACGCTCAGTTCGATGTTTGATCCAGGGCAGTGTAGTTCGTAGTCAGTACCCCTACCGACAGAGGGTATGCTACCAGCCAAACAGGTCCATACGTGCGCTAAACTGCGAACGTGCGCCGCGCTCGGCGTGCTAATGTGCTGGCACCACGTGAGGACACCAGCTGTTGGCAGCCTGTGGTGGATTGATGCTGCCGAAGCTGTCTTCAGAATATTAATGTCGGCATCACTCGTTTCAGAAACGGGGCAGGTTTCATATTAGACGCTCAGCCGCTCGCTACCAGCAGATATATTACTTTAATATGTTTTCTGCCAGCATTTAGTTCGCCGTGGTTCTCAGTTCTCACTTGAGCAGAAGCTACACGAGGTCAGTGTCAAACGCTATTCGATAACTTCTTATATCATTTATCAGTCCTGAATATTTAGTTTGCTACTTGAAATACATCATCCTGGCATAAACTACTATTTTGGATTTTTATATCGTAATGTCACAATCATAATAACTGTACCTGATTGCTTTAAACAGACAAAAAAAATTTCGCACTGAATAATTATTTATTGCTTGTAAAAGAGCTATGCTGATCATGTGCAGGGTAAATAGAGATTGAAATAACTTCCAGTGACTCTGGAAGTGTGTAGATTAGAATGCTGGCTTCACATACCAAATATCCCAGTTTGCACAGATACCACATATAATAACTGTGAACCACCTGTTTACGTTTTCATTAATTATATTTTCCTTCTACCGAAATCAGATTTTTTATATAGGTCCACATAAACTATATTTTGTGGCTGTGCTTAATTGTAGGTACACCAGCGAAGCAATAAATTACCTGATAATAGTAATCTTAATATTTTAGTTTACCGTTAATGAAACAATAAACAATGAAATAATAATCCACAATTCTCTGTTTTCTCAACAGACTACAATGCTTTTATACTCTTCAAATCAAGTGGTTTATTCAAGTCTTACAATGCTTTTACCGATTACTTATCTTTTGTTTTACCTCAATACATATGTCTTAGTTAAATATTAACAACAATTTATTAATACAATCACGCCATCAGGATTGTACTTTCAAATACTATAACATTCTACTCCAGTACACCATAATCATTCTTTCTTCCAAAAACGTAAACAGCATAATCAGTTTGTACAATTACAAATATTTGACATAAATGAATTTAACATTAATTTATATATATAGTGAGTACTTTACATAGTGTGTTCGACCCGGGGCAGTTTTAATTAAATAATTTGACCGTCTTGTGTTGTCGTAACTATGTATAGCAAATATTAAAACCGTGAAATTTCATATGCAATCGATAAAAAAATGTCAAATAAAGATGCCTCTATAACAGCAAATGCCAAATACCATAGTATTTCTCTCTTAAACTTCCAATGACGTCTCAACACATATACAACTGTCATGTCTTGGCAACTCTCCATAGTATTAGCAGCCATAGCAGTGACAAATGAAAATATTTCGTAAATAGAATTAGCAGTTTATTACTGTACTTGCAGAGTACGCGGCGTAGTCTGGTCTAAACGGAATTGATTTACCAGTACACTGTTTTTATATTTCCGATGTGAATCATGTGTATCAAGTATCATTAATTTGGCACCAGCCATTTCCAGAAGTAAAATAAACACTGATATACACGAGATATTCCCAGAACGGGGTCAATTGGATGCTGCGATACGGAATGTCGGTTTACAGATTGATCCAGGCCGCATTTGAACCTAATCATATCATGTGTTAAAGTACTGCTCGGTAGTCAAAACAACTACTATCCATGCATTAATATGTACCACATACATAATTATGTATCTGCAATATGTCTGTTTGTTCCAGCATGATGCAGAAAATTCAAATTTTTAATGGGTTTTAACAGTTTTTAAGCTTGAGGTCAAAGCTAAAATATTAGGACAAATTTATTCTATGAATATTCTGGCGTAACTTAAAAAATCTGGATTTATTTTGACGTTATTTAAAACTATGATTCCTATAAAGAACACTGGAAATTAAAAGGTGTTGGGGTGAAGGGACAAAGTCATTGGGCTATTGTAAACCTAATATAGACAGTATTTTTCCGCTTTTTCCGAAGCAGACATGTGCAAAATTCCCTCACAATAGGGTAGACTCTGTAGCTTTGTATAAAGAATATTGACAATAATTAAGGATGGAAAGGGGGAGATAGATTGTGTTTTTGTAAAACTATTGTGGACAGTATTTTTGTCTTTGTTTTAAAGTATATATGTAGAACGTTCCGTCGAAGTCGGATAAACACTGTGTGTTTGTTTAAAAAGTAAGGAGTGTAAAGGGAGAGCGGGTAAGGTTTTTTTTTTTTTTTTTTTTTTTTTTTTTTTTAATCATAAAACTTCTCCACTAAATATACATTTATTTTCCAACTTTCATGATGATTGGTCAAAAGGTGTCGACTGTACCTTTGTGTAAAGACCTTGAAAAAAATTAAAGGGGTGGAAAGCGGGAGAGGGGTTGGGTTTTTGTAAACAAAATCATGACACTATTTTTCTCTTGATTTTAAAGTATACGTGTGCAAGGTTCCATCGAAATCGGATAAAAATGTGGTTTTGTATAAAAATTAAAGGTTGTAAAGAGGGGGGGGGGGTGGTTTTTTGATTTTTTTTGTCATAAACCTTCTCCATCAAAAAATACACTCATGTGCCAACATGCATTGTGATCGGTGAAACGGTGTTGACGTCTATTAATCTCGGATATACCAACATCCTTTATTATATATAAGATGATGTACAAAATACACATAGTAATTTGAACCGTTGACGACAGTGATGCCAAACCAGTAGACTTTTGAATTTTTATCTGTCTGCGTATGCATCACATATTATTTGATGGATTTTAAGAAAGCGGCGTACAATGATGGCCTCCGTCACCCGTTAAGAATAGCATCTATTTTATCCAGATTCAAAAAATATCATCTTCACACTTCCAAAGAAAGCACAAGCCGACAAATGTGAGAATTATCGCACCATTAGTCTAACATCACATGATTCAAAATCACTGACCAGAATAATATACAGAAGGATGGAAAGGGTAGTAGAAGAGATTGTAGGTGAAGATCAGTTTGGGTTTAGGAAAAATCGCGGTACAAGGGAAGCAATTCTGTCTTTAAGATTAATACTTGAAGGGCGGATCAAGAAAAACAAAGATACTTTTATGACATTTTGTTGATTTAGAAAAAGCTTTTGATAATGTTAGGTGTGACAAGATGTTCAAAATTTTAAAGAAGTCAGGTCTAAAGTATCGAGATAGAAGAATACTTTTTAAACTATATAAGAATCAAGTGGCTATAATAAAAGTAGTGAATCACGAGAGACATGCATCAGTTAAAAAGGGTGTGAGACAAGGTTGTAATCTATCCCCGTTAATATTTAACTTGTATGTAGATGAAGCAATAAAGAAAGTAAAAGAAAAATTTCCATGTGGCATAAGTGTTCAGGGAGAAAAAATTAATATGCTACGATTAGCTGATCACATTGTCTTGTTAGCAGAAAGGACTGAGGACATTGAGAAATTACTGAATGGCATGAACAAAATACTGAAGGAAGATCTTGGACTGACTATAAATCAAAGCAAGATTAAAGTGATGAAATGATACCAATACTAGTAGATTGAATATAAAAATAGGATCGGATGCAATTGGAGAAGTAAGTGAATTCTGTTACTTAGGAAGCCAAATTACAACCGATGGGTGAAGCAAGAATGATGTTAAAAGCAGAATAGCACTAGCAAAAAGAGCCTTCATGAAAAAGAGAAATATTTTAGTTTCAAATCTTAATCTAGGAATTAGAAAAAACTTTTTAAAACTCTACGTGTGGTGCACAGCACTTTACGGTAGTGAAACATGGACTTTAGGAATACCGGAAAGAAGGAAGATTGAAGCATTTGAAATGTGGTGTTACAGAAGAATGCTGAAAATTAAGTGGACAGACAAAGTAAGAAATGAACGAGTTTTGGAAATGATGGGTGAGGAAAGAAGTTTGTGGAAGAAGCTTACAGAAAGAAGAGACAGGCTGGTAGGTCATATTTTGAGGCATGCTGGATTTGTTAATTTGCTGGTGGAGGGAACAGTAGAAGGTAAGAACGGTAGAGGAAGACAGAGATTAGAATATATGAAGCAGATAATTGAGGACGTGGGTTGTAAGGGGTATGTAGAGATGAAGAGGTTAGCACAGGATAGGAAGGGATGGAGGATTGCATCAAACCAGTCGAAAGACTGACAACAGCAAAATAAAAATAGTAAAAATACTGTAGTTCCTGATCATAGAGAAGCCAAAATCGTACATTTTATATTTCCATCTGTCTGCCTGCGCATCATACATTAACTGGTGAATGGATTTTAAACAAACTAAACACTGACATATCTCGTATAGTCGATTAACATGTAGGATACTTTTATCTACATAAGTAATTTAGTTCCCTATGATAAGGAGCCCAAAACTGTAGATTCTGTAATCTTTGTCTGCCCATCCGTGCATCAGGTAGAAACATTATGAACAGATGTTTTTATGTACAGCACATAGTGATTGCTTATGTCACCCACTTTTTATCCACATTGTTATCATATTATCACACAGGCATAATCATAAATTTATTAATCCTAGTCCAACGCTTGTAATGTTGTATTTATATGGGCATAGCATCTGTGAATATTTTTAATCTAAATATACTAGTTTATTGGAAAACTGTAATTGTTTTATATTTATTAGCATTCACATATAAGTAAAAATTGCACCACTATAAAATACGTATACAATTCTTTGATGAAACTATGTTTTGGATCTATAAACTGCATCAGAGGTCGCTGTATATCACATTCCATTCGTAGTGATAAGAAGAAATAAATTTTTTGTATACTTCACTTTGAAGTAGATTGATACAATTGAATCTGAGCTGTTATTCACGTCTGCATATTTTACTGTCTTGAAAATATTATTATTTCCTCCCGGATCTCACTTTTTCATATTATGTGTTCTGATACATGTACGAAAACACGTGGTTTAAAATAAAATTGTTAGATACCATAAAACATATTTTCCAAAAAATTCAATATATTCTTGTTGAATTTTTTGTCCAATTTAGGTCAATAATTATTGTCAGTATATGGCATACTTCGTTAGAGATTATTGCTTTAAGTGTAATAAGAACTTTATTATATTCAGTAACTCTCAACTCTGGAATCCAGATTTAGCCTCGCATTTTCAATCTCTTCCGGTCTGCTCTCTATCACGCAGCACTCCTCGAACATCAAAGATAGAGCATCAAGAAATATATTTTAGTCCTTCCTCGTTTCTTTCATCACCAACTACAGTATGCAGTATCATACATCCATTCGGATGAAATTTTTCAACCCACTCTGAATGATTAATCTAACGATTTTTGATACTGTTAGATTTTTCTTCACACTGAAAATGTACTCTATAACGATTTATCAGCTGTGGGTACAAAATTGTGTACCACAAGACTTTTCATCTGAATACACCAGCAGTTTTTTGTTTTAGTCCAACGTTCACATTTAGATTCCTCGTAAAGAGTTATATTCCGATATGGATAATTTATTCCCTAAAGATCCAGCTAGTTAATATTAACATCACCTTCTTTATTTCTTCAAACTCCATATTTTTTCTTGTCTTTGAAGTGCATGAATATGTAAATTGTTAAGCAATTTAATTTATACTGTTCCCTCCGATCAGCAAAATTATCCAGTTATTTGATTTCCCTTACCTTTACCAAAGTTATTTGAATTCAATCAAACATTTATTTGTATTTAGAAACAAGTTGATTCTATTTAATATTTGTTCCTTCATACGACATTAGTGTAAAGCATACTCCTACAATACTAATGTAGTCAGGGATTCCGAATCCTTTAGGAAATGTAGGATATATGCTTCCCCTTCTGGATTATTGTTTGAGGTTATGCCTCTTCATTCCATAATATTATATTGAAGTACAAAAAAACACTTTGTCTTCTAGGCTAAAAAACAACTTTAAATGTGTTTTGTAAGGTTGTATTGAACAACATGTGAATAAATTGAACAATTTCATTATCTCCAAAGTTAATGTATTATTTACTAAGTTCATGTATATTACACTCCTTCCTACGCCAAGCCTCCCCTCAAAATCTACACCTCCCCAAGGAAGGGGGCCTACCAAGCTGAGAGCTCCTATGTTAGAGAATTCTTTCTGTGTAGGCTCAAAGTTATCTCACTGCATTTACAAAACCATGTTAAGGGGCACTGACAGCAAGCTTCCTGTTTTTGCTCTTGGGTCTCTTAAAATGTATTACATAGTTGATTTTGTTTTATTATAAAATAAACCAACTTATTTTTTAAATATCAACTCATAATGTATCATGTATAATGTAACTGTAAATAAAAATTAGTCTTGCTAATTAAGTCCTCAAACGAATAGTAAATTATGAAATAGGTTGAAAAATATTGAAAAAGCATTTGGCTCAAGTCTTGAAGCAATGTGAATAACTTGCTTTTCGCGATACAATAATTTCGTAAAGAAACCATCAATTTCCAGTTGTTTGAAAAAAAACTAGTTTTTTTTGCGGTGAAAGACGTTCTTTAGTCTTTGATCTTAGTATACGAAATAAAATTCAATATTATTCCGAACTGAAAAACATAATTCGTTATTAATTCCATATTATTTCGTATCAGAATACTTAAATGTTAATTATTGCAGTTCATAGAAACTTATAGTACTGGTCTGCCCCGTTGATATTATACGCAATCAGTAATTATAGTTACATTACAGTAAATTTATGGATCCATCTTTAGGATTTATTATCTTTATGCCGTGTCGAGCTAGTAAGATTTCATACTATGTGCTACAATCAGTGTGTGAAATATCTCTAACACCACAGTGAAGTCGGATTTTGCAGCTGTTTCAACTCATAATTCTAAACTAATTTCAGAGAGCAATTAAGCATCATGATTGGGTGCATAATGTGTTAAATGTCATACGTATGTCTTTAATTACATAATAGACAACGTTTTGGTTTTGAATTGCAATTTTACTGGTAAATGAGAATCTTGCATTTGTAACGTGTTTAAGGGCCACTGAAACTTAATTTTCATTTAAAATTAGTTTTATACCAACAGCCATGTAAAAAAAAACGTTCTTAATAGTTAATGAAATCTGAGGAGGAACACTAAACTTTTCCTTCCACTTTCTCCAATGTCTCTGACCAATTGTGCTGATGCTATGTGTTATTTCTGTTGTCAACAATCCTTTTTCTTAACTAATGCAAAGCTTACAAAAATTAGTAAGCTAGCAGTTGATAGGAGTTTTTGGTTTCTAAGTAGCATTATTAGTTTACGTTAAAATACACTGCTTGTTTAAGACGTAAGTTAAAGGTGGATACATAGGAGGCTGGGACACAGCTCACCTCACCACCGCGCCTGCGCAGGTGAGTCGCAATACGCTGTGCAGAAATGTAGAATAGGTAAGCGAAGATTTAGGGGTTGGCAGGAGTTCCCATTAAAAGTTACCGTTGCAATCACTGCGAATAAACCTCTGGGACAAACACCACAAAATTATTGATTATACTGTATTTACTCATGTAAATTTTGTATAGACTTTCAAACAATATTTTGTATCAGTTACCAAAACTGATAAACAAAAATTTTATATTTTTGCATTCTGCCATCAGATATTTTATATAAAGTGGAATTATAAATACGTTAACATTAATAAACTCTCTCTGCTGTTTAGTGAATACACTTCGTTGAGTATTTAATGCAACAAAATGCTGAATGACTCTCCATTTTTACTGGAATTCAAACAATTCATCGAAATATAAACCTTCATATCT
Source organism: Vandiemenella viatica (assembly GCA_031002005.1). NCBI lineage: Eukaryota > Metazoa > Arthropoda > Insecta > Orthoptera > Morabidae > Vandiemenella > Vandiemenella viatica. The sequence goes on along the minus strand of JARYHS010009186.1, from coordinate 112,688,705 downwards.
GTAACATTATAATCAAATCCTCAATCATGTTTTATTAATTTACTATTATTATTATTAGAATTATGTCGTACTTATTAATTATAACCATCCTGAATAATTGTGTTAATGTTTGTAACTTGATTTGTAATATTATTGGGTTTCCATACACTGTAGTTTGTTTAGTATCCGGGATAGCGTAGTTTTGTTATATTTAAACAACAACCTCTGACTCAGGTCAGCTCTGACTCTGGGCGGTCAGCGATTGTTGATTGGACTCCTACCATGGCAGGTTGCGGGGCAAAGTGTGTGTTGCGCAGCTCGGAGAAGGTTGTATAGCCCGATTTAATGCTCTCTGTACACAAACTAAAAGCTTGATAAATTTATTTGAAACAAGTGTTTTAAAAGTTGTTTCAACGAACAGTGTAAATTAAATTCAGTAATATTTCGACCAGAAAGTGAGTTAATTTACTTTTTGACATTGAAATAATACTCTTAATTTGGATGTTATCTACAAGGAAATTTTAATTAAAACTATCCTAGCTAACAGCTTGCATGTGTTGAGAGAGGCGAATTGGGCCATTCTAACACGCCGTCATCTACTAACGGAGTGATAAGCTCACATAGGCTAACCGTTTCATGCATAATTGGTAGCTTACATTTGGCGACCAATGTCAGGATAGTTCCTTTCACTGTTTAATCATACAAAAACGTTTGTTTAGTGATCCATACAAGAAATATCATTTAAGAATACAAGCATAACGTCCAGCTGAATTTGTAATAAGATCCTCAGGTCTGGAGTAACATTACGATAGTAGAACTGAAATAACTGTAAGGAATTTCCTTATATAACACATCAACACTTGTTCAAGGACGTTGTCTCCTGTTCATCTCTGAGAACAGCAAAATCGAAGCAGCCATCACCATTGTATACCATCTATTACAATGTGCATCTGATGTCTTGCTGTATATTTAGCTGATAGCGGAAGATTGTTCGTATTGTAGCTTGCCCGCTTCTTTCCACGTCATTATTCTTATTCCTTTGGCTCCTTCAGAATACTCACTGAACAAATTTTATCTGTAAGTTGCATCATTCTCTATAGGCCGTTGACACTACGGTACGTGAACAATTTATAATATGTGACTGCCATTTTTTTATGTTATACTGAACTTACTGCACTCTCTTAGTTTGCTTTTGGGCTTCTAACAGATAGTATGAACGTTGTTGAATTGTGCTTGTATCGACATCTGTTTCCAGCGGATGAGCAGCGTTATCGAGCGAAGCATTTGTTTGAACTGTGGAGTTTATAAACTGGCCCCCCTGTATATGTACGAGGGATGATCATATTTTCCATTTCTTTTTTATATCTCCCCTGCTGCAGCCGCAATTCAGTGAATGGCCGTTTTTGCGCTTGGATGCACTGTAACAGTCACGTCCGCAGTCGCTGAACTCGAAGAACTGTAGATGTGCTCACGTCAGCCGTTGCGATCGGATTTTCGTTTGCTGCGAGAGAAGCGTACAATTGCCGTAAATTCAGCCACCTTTGTTTTCATATTTATCTTGATTTTACTATAATCTCTCACTTTTCTCGATGTTGTGCGTAATTCTACTTCTCCACACATAACTTTCAGTCATTACGAGGATGTAAGAGTGTCTGAACAGTCTGGATTCGTACCGCCAAGGAATTTATTTTTCTCCTTTACCTTGTTTATTCTCTGTTTTCCCACGACTTTTATCTCTTTTTCTCTGTTTCTACCGTTTTCTGAGTTTTTTATAGTTTTACTTACGGTTGATGCTATACTGTTTAAAAAAATCAGTGGTCGACTTATGTTTAAATGCGCTCATGTCTACGGATAAAACTTATGTGGGATCTTAAGAAAAATGGCTCTGAAGGCATGTTGTGGTGTTTGTCTGGATTTTTAATCCTATATGAATTTAAAGATTTTTCTTCTGTGGCTCTTATTTTTATCTCTAAATGAATGGTTGTACTTTTAGAGTTTTCAACCAGTAGATTGGCTGGGCCTTTCTTAGTATACTACAGGAGTTGTACTAGGCTTTTTGGCTTACGAAAAATGGCCTTTTCTTTGTGAGTAAGAATTTTTGTGTGTAATTACTATTGTTGGTGCATTATATTGTGGAAACTAATATGTATTAAGGCTGGGAGTGAAGGATGAACGATGACTACTTTTCCGAAAGACACCTTGGAAAGTCATGAAATTTAAGATCCCATCAGTAGAACTAATCACCAGCATGTCGTATGTCTTCAACCAATAAGCGCTGTTGAGGACCAATCGTTAGGGGTTTGGTACTATCACTTATAATCTTTCCATCGAATTAGTATGATTGGTTCGCAGTCGTGGTTTACTAAGACTTCTGTCGAAGAACCATGTTGGTTATTAATACTGCCATACTAATTGCTGATGATGACGTGATTTTGAATGATTCTGGCCCATTTATCAACACTCGACACACCTTACATACAGTAATTCTGATTAATATAGTCAATTATGAGACCATCAACAAATGGAAGATACTGATTGGTACGAAGTCAAAAATAAAATGCACTTCTCTGATCAAATACAAATGAATTTAATAAACTTTACTCTTTGAATCACTTTTTTACACACTCATATTACATCCAGTTAAATATCCTAACTCATTTAACAAATCATTATAGTTTCCATACAGTGAAACACAAACTCAGGTTACAGATATTTATAGAATTATTTAGCACACCTATAATTAATCTAGTATAAAAATATTATCGTATAATATTAGTTGTTGTAATCTCCAGGAAATCCGAATTTCGGATGATATCATACAGGACAGATTCAGATTTAGTACTATGGACGATACCCACCAATTTTGGAAAAAACAGTATATTAGAAGAAGGAATACCTGGGCGGAAGAACGGAGGAAAGTGCTCAGCAAGAGGCCGAAGACATTGTGGGAAAATGAAGAAAACACCTCTGCTACATCAGTTCATTCGCGCTCCTCAGTTGGGGAATTGGGAGGATGTTACACCACCTCCATTAGGAATGTCGATATACAGGTGCAATTAGGACGTATATTCGCAGAACGCAGGATGGGAGAACGTAATCTAGAATATCACTATTTTGAAGTATCAACGTATGAGAATGTCAATGGTTTAATTCTCCGGGGGAGGGGGGGGGGGGGGGCTCTTCAAGCAGCTACTTTAAATGTAAATGGGAATTGGAACTGATTCATTTTAGGGCTGATAAAAAATCATTCATGAAGGCCCATCCAAATAAGCAAAAATGAAATATTGGCATCAATAATCCGTATTGAAGACGCGTTGATTAATTATAGGTGTGCTAAATCTATATATATAAAGATGAACGTTTGTATGTTTGTTTGTTTGTTCTTCATACAAATCCACAGTTTCCATCCTATCTCGATGAAACTTTGCACACTTATCCTTTGAAACAAGGAGAAAAATGCTGTCTAAATTTGGTTGAAAAATTATCTGTATAAATAAATACACGTTGTCTCATAATATCGAAGTACTACTGAGTGGCGATAGACGGACGCGTTGGATATGGACGTCTATATGCTACTTTTTCCGTGTATCGGTCAGACAGCTCAGTAATTAAAGCGCTTGCTTACAAATGTTTGGGTCGTGGTCTCCGGTTCAAATCTCCAAGGAGGCTAAGGTTTTTAAAAATTGTTTTTGATCGTAAGAGTCACGCCTGGGCCGTAGGTTATTCGGATTGAATGTTAAACTGTAGATATCACAATGTTAGGGGTGCAATGCGAGGCAAATCGTAGGTAGTCTTGCAATGCTGTAGGTGTACACTTTTTTCCGTTATAATGTTCCCTCAGGGGTTGTTCGCAGTCTGTGTGTGTGTGTGTGTTTGAACCGCAGTAATAATACTATAAATATGGAAGTAAGTGTCTGTTTTTTTTTGTTACGTTTTAACGACCAAATGGCTATATCGATGTTAATGGAATTTACAAGAAAATCTTTACGAAGGGCACAGGACATTTTCTGCGATATGTTTAATAGTTGTAATCACGAAATTTTGAGACCTTAACGAATGGTGACAGAAATATTTTGGAAACTGATTCTCTTCTGGAGACTGGTTCGACGGTAGAATGATATAGTAATAGCTTTCCTGTCATATTATGCCGACTCGGTGTTGTTTGGGTCCAATCCTTCGTTGCCAACAACTTTCCATATTCAATTCTGGCAAAAAATTCTTAATCTACGCGTACGAAGTCGCGGGTACGAGCTAGTAATTCTATAAATGTCTTGTGGTGATTTATTCTTGGTTACTTATGTATGTAGTTTCCACTTTTCACCTTTATCTTATATTTTTATATAGCTAGCATCTACATATGAACCGCTGCGTAAGTCATTTATTGTTCTGGTAAAACTTTTATTTATTCAGTTAATGGTTTAACAACTTCCACCGACACCAGTTGAAAATACGACCGTTAATCTTTAAATCATACTTCTCATATTAATATTTCTCAATCCGCATATTAAACTTGCGAACTTAATATAACGCCTCTACCATATAGGCTTAAAACATGTCGCTCCTGGCAACCAACGTCTCCGAACAAAAGGAACATGAATGTAACCCAATCTCAAGGAGTATGCATATTAATATACTTGCATACTATATAATAGTCCATAATATAACCATATGGACATCACATTCTGTAACCAGAGTTTGTTTTTCACTGTAAGGGAGCTATGATGAGTGACAGAGAGGAACATTTTACTAAAAACTGTTGCGAGTGGGAAAACTCTTCGGATTACAGAAGTTGCGACTACTAGATTGTTTGTGCGTCCAGTAATTAATAAACACAATCTACCTTCAGAGACATCAAGACATTTCTTGAAACCGTGGTTCAAGTTTCTAATACCTCAAATAAAAATGAGAGAAAACGTGGCAATTAGTACATGATATATTGATCACATCAATCTCATCAGTGTTAATCCCTAGCTAATTGATTTTTTGCTTCCGTAACAAAGTTTTAGTCTTAGAAGACATGTATACAATTTTCTCATCGTCTTATTATAAACGATAGAATTCTTCACCGTTACTAAATAGAGATAGATTTTTTGGATATGCTCCTCTGGATCACTGCTCACAACAAAATAAAGTAATTAAGATGGGGCTTGGAGTTAGTCGTTTCCAACATGAAGATGGTGAGAATTTCCCCACCACGCCGTATGCATACTATCTAATATTACATGGACATGTTGTAGTATACTTACCGCTTTATCTACGGCTTCATGTCTCGTCGAAGTGGACGTTATTAGAGTCAGGAAAATATTTAAATCGATAAACGGGAAATTCACCATGGTACTTGAAGGAACCATTCATGCATTAGGAAAACAAGGATAACTGAAAACCGGCGAATGATCCAAGGTCCTGCATAATATCGGCTCTGAAAGTTAACCAGTCACATAACAACCTCGATAGGTTTTGTTTTTCTTGTGCTGTACTTTAATTATTAGAATAATTAGTAGATTTACTATTAGAATACTTAAATCCATTAAATCGTTAAAAATAATTATCCTGATATATTATTAAAAAAAATTAATTTTTTTTAAGAATAAAACTGTAGAAACTAAGGGCCTACTTTAGGTAACAAGGTAGTAGGCTATGTAAAATCAGGAAATAAAATGTACTTTAATTAAAATATATACTTTCAAGTAAATGAAACACAAATGGTAGTAACATGCATAAGAACAAAGTTTCTCTTTGCCTTGAGAATTAATATAGTCTTCTCTGGTGATTAGCCGAGTGAGCAGCGTATTTTCACACGATATTTCGGCGATTGGAATTTCTGTCGCCATCTTCTGGTGAAGGTACTAGCATGAATTTCGAACCATGGATCTGACTGTGTATCATGGCAGCCGAAATGCGGTGTTGACTGAAAATAAAAGAGAATGGGTGCGACTTCACGCTTTACATTAACTTGACCTATATGTTTGTGTGTATGAATGTAAAGGAATTTTTCAATTACATTTTCACTGTCTTAATATATTTACACACATATTAAGAACCGATGATAATACAATAATTTCATAGCAATGTCCTGATATTCTCTTTACTTTGGCATCAAGAACATAAAAGTTGTTGAATGCAGTGGAATCATGCAATTCAATTTTCACCCACTTTCAAGCGTCTCAATTCTTTTAAATTTGGCACAAGTATTAAGAACCGATAATGAATCAGTAATTTAATAACTATGTCAAAATATTACAATTATTTTAACAGTAACAACAGAAAAGTGTTTTAACCGTTATGCGACACATATGACTAATTTTCACCCACTGCTAAAATCGCTTAGGAAGGCTTAGTTGATTAAGGCGTGGGACTGGTAAACAGACGTTCCCGATTCGAATCCCGATAACTGCGGTGATTTTTATAGACCTTAGAAGTTACTTTCCTCTGTGGCAAAACCGTGCTGCTTTCTTTACGTGTATAACGGTATAAAGCTCCACGGTACGGTTTTCACGTTATACCTATACCAGATGGGATTGCCGGGTTAGGCAAGTGCAGACGAGGCAAGAGTGCAGATGCGAGGCAATTAGAAACTTATCACTTGGCGATCGCACTCTTCGCAGATTCCTAGCCAAAAATGTCATACGCATTTAATTTAATTATCCACATCTAGACGTCCCAATTGTTTGAAATTTTGCACATGTATTAACAACCGACGACAATTCAATAATTTTATTATCTTTTCGTTGACAATAATAGCTTAAAAGAGGCTGAATGTAATGAAAATTTCCATTTAATTTTCACCTTCTTCCAGAAGTTCAAAATGTCTGAAATTTTGCACACAATATAGTAATTTCATTTCTATGTTCCGGCATTCTCATTACTTTAACAATAAGATCAGAAAAGTGATTTGATTGTCATATCACAGATGTGGCAGGAGTCTGGTGGCTTTGTTGGTTAAGACGCGTGACTGGCAAATAGATGTTGGGTGCGCAGACTTCCGCGGTCGTTGTCAATGTAATCTTGGTTGTCCGGGTTGAACCGCGTCAATTTGTCGAAACCTAACGTTTCGGCCATCATTTTGTGGCCTTCTTCAGAGTACGTTAGGTTTCGACAAATTGACGCGGTTCAACCCGGACAACCAAGATTAAAAATAGATGTTCTCGGTTTCGGCTGGAATCTTTTACGATCTCTGAAGTGACTTTCACGCCTGGCAAAGCTTTGCTTTGTTTATGTGAAATACGTTATGATGCTTCGTGGTTCGAGTTCCAGGTTAAACTGCAGGCTCCCTGTGTCCGAGGTGATTGAGAAGTTAGGCAAATGCACCCGCGATATGAGAGTGTATGAGAAGAAATTCGAAAAACCTTTGTCACTTGGCGGCCGGCCCCTTTGGACATTTCCCGGCCAACAATGCAATACGCATTAATTTAATTATCCTAAACCTGGAGTCTGATTTTTTTCGAAATTTTACACGCGTATTAAGAACGGTTGATAATACAACAATTTAATAGCTATATATTCTTATTCTCATTACTTTGACAGTGAAAATAGAAAAGTGGTTTTCTGGCCCAACCTTCTGCAAATGCACACCTAACGATACTTTTATGCAAGCAGATACGATAGTAGCAGCAGTCACTTAACATGATATTAAAAAGTAATTATTCGCTACAATCGTTTCGAGTTAGATTGACTAATAGTAGAAGGGGTGTCTTCTACATTTTCCCTACTATCGGACTTCTGGCAGGCCTGACCATTTAAGTGTCTGTTAGTCGCGGGAATTATAATTAAAGATGAAACAACAACACAAACAAAAATAGAGATTTACGAAAGGAAGCAAACAGTAATAAACACACTATTGTAATAATGTAAATTAAAAAATCGAAAATAAAATTATAGTTTAAAAACGTAAAAACACGCAATGTGATCTACAAAGATAAAAAAAAAATGTAAACATAAAGACTTTCTTTAACAGAGACAAGACGTCCCACAATTTAGCATAAATTAAATCTTGAATAAACTTAAAATAATAATTAAGTTATTGATTAAAAAAATAGCTTTACGGTAGAATAAGCTTGGGGTGTTCTCTACTGACTTTTTGGAATGACCTTCACGAACAACTAGCCATAAAAATTTTGAGACAACTCATTTCTAGCATTTCTAAATTGTCCCTGTCGCTGTTAAAAATCTTTATAGCCAAGATTATTTTTAACTTTATAGTCCACATTGCTACAAAAGCATGTTTTTAGTTTTTTTAAATTATAATTTAAGTTTCACTTATTACATTCAGGTGCATCTTTAAGACAAAGGAGATGTGAAAATATTGCTTCTGAATTATAATAGACGAGTTTAAACTGCTAAAATCTTAAACTGTGATATACATGAAATTCGTATTTCAGCCAGTTTTACAATTTCTACATGGCGACCACTTAATGTCAAAAGAATATTAAGTTTTCATTTAACGAATGTAGTAATACAGAGGAATTAAAATCAGATGTAAACATAGTTTAATTTTTGTAGGTCACCTAACATTAAAGAAAATGAACTACCAAAATATTTGTATTAATGGTCAAAGCAATGACCTTGAGACATTAATGTACTGTGACTTCCTTGAAATTAGTGGATCAGCCATTTATACTTGCATACTTGGAGTGAAATGTAATTAAAACTTCTTTGAACGTGGCAAAGATGTGGAAGCATCACGATTAGCTGAAGTTATATTCAGAAACTTTCTGAAATCTTTCCATCCTCTAACAACATCGTGGTACGTTTTTGAAACTGTCTCACTATTCGCTAAAACGTTTCTAAATATCTACAATCAGATATTCGTTAACGGATCCGTTGTATTTTTTGAGCACTTGGCACGAAACTCTCGGACTCGTTACGGTGGGTCGGATCTACCTGCGGCCCTAATGGCGGACGGATGCAGCCCAGCCTGCTCTTCTCCTTCTTTATTCAGCCCGGGCCGCAGGCTGTTTTCCCAGCTCGCACAATACAATAGCTGGGCGAGCCGCCATCCAGACACCAGGGCGCAAACGCAGCGGCCGCCAACAACGGCGCGCGATAGCCAGGTGACGTCAACGCACAGTGGTTTGTTTACACTGAATCTTCCACAGACGACGCTGCAAAGTATAGAACATTCGGCTCGTAGTCTGGTGCCACCATTTGAGTATATTCCATCGTGTATTCTTGCCAGGACCGAGCGTGGTGGGGATGAGCGGTAACGCTCTGGCCTGGCATCCAGGAGTACGCGGGGTAACAGACCTCAAACCTAAATTTTAATTGGAATCGTGTTTTATGAAACATTTTTGGTAAGCTAGATTGTCATTGGAAATGGTTTTGTATATTTGTCTTGTATTTTATTGTACATCAGTGTAAATGGATATTGTATCATGGAAAGAAATTATGTAAATACCATTTAATATGTTTAAGGACAGAACTATGCAAGATGATTGCTTAAATGTTTGTAATTGTAAGTATTAAGGTGAGCTACGATGATTTACTATAGTTTAAAATGATTTATGTGGATAATTTTGTGTTTAAGTATCTTTAATTTTCATTGCTAAGCATTTTATAATGATTGTAAATGATTATGTATTAATTTTGATTGCTTTTAATATGTTTTAAATTGTTCAAGTATTGTTAATGTTGGAGAAATATCTGTCGGATGCCTTCGTAGTGTTCTAGAACTTTCGATGGAGCTTATATAAAGTGACACAGTTTTACAAACTCAGATTACGTCGGCCAAGGGCAGTGATGAACGAACGGTTTGGTAGTATTGTCTTTGAAAGAAGTTTCGACTGTAATCGTTGGAGTGTTATGTTTATATGTGAACTATATTTTGAAATCCGATGACTTACTAGCAATAAAACAAGTAAAAATTTGTAACTTTATAGTGGAATAGTTATTTAATGTATTAATTAAAAATGTGAACCATCTAATAGCAGGTTCGAATCCCCGTGTGGCCATGCATATTTGTCTTTTCCATAGCTTCTTCAAACCACTCCAAATGAATGCTTAAAAGCTGAAGGGTGAATTCCTGCCCGTTCCTTGCCCCCGTTCCTTTCCCGCATCTCATTACCTCGAAATCGAAGAAGCGGAAAGCCATAATGAAAGAAAAAAATCAGTATATTTTGCAAGGTTTATTAAATAGTCGAGAGAAAAGAATTACTTCCACTTACCATTTTTGCATGTAGCCCATGATGTTGAAGATATGACATTCACATCTAAATGTGAATTCAGCGCTTCAGAGAATCGTACGAGGAAATGTCAAGATTGAATTTAGCTAACATGAAAAATTGTACATAGGAAGCTAATTGTTTATAAAGCTGTTCGCAAATACAAGCTTATACAAATAAATTTCTGTATCTTAATTCAACTAAGGCGCCATTTAGTCTTGGACGTAAATAAAATATTATTTTCTGACAGTCTTCCCGTACTGTATCGAATCAGATTACTCACGGCCATTAACACGCTCAGAAAGATTGTCGGAGAGTGATACTCTGCTCAGAGGCGTTGACGGGTCCAGGAACGCGCAGCACTGAGTTCTTTGTAGTGGCTGTACGTCTTTATTCAGCAGCGGCGTGGCAACATACACGCTTCCTTCAGACAACAGTAACAGGTACCGCAATCCAGAGGTGGCTCAAACTGTACTGTTATAAGTCTTGTAATCGTAGACAAGGCGATGGCGTGACTTCTCTCATGCCAAGTCACCACCGCAAGACCTCTGGAAATCCTTCCTCTTTTCTGATGTCGTATCAGATTCCCCTCAAGCTCTGTCCAAATCCAACCCGTTAGCTCGTAAGACATGTGGACCCAGAACAAACAAAAATGCTAGTTATCATTATGTAATATCGACGTTGATTGGGAGTTCGAGCAAAATATTCCAACCCTCCTTTCAATATTAATTATTACTATTTAAAACTTTGTACGAGTCTGACACAGCAGTCTCGTTACAATCTTTACCGACAATAATATTACTAGCAGTGGTAGCAACGTTGACAAGATCTAAAGACCAAGCCTCACCAGTGTGAACATACGTTTTCCAACATAAATCTTATTAACAACAAAATTAAGAAACCAAATAACTGATAAGAACTTGGATTCATGTTCGAAATTAAAAACAGCAAGTTACGCATGTGATATCATAAAACTTTCTAACGAAAAGCAAGTGCAATGATATCACTAACTAAAATGGCTACTATTTACATGTGATTTATTTATGAAGGTAGAGCTATTACGAATTTAAACAATAGTATGTGTGATGGTGTATTGATTATTTAATAAATTACATCATAAATTTCTTTATCAAATTATAACTATAAATTTACTATAAACTTATAAATTTTTACCGACTCCTTTAATGGTGAAATTGGCACTTTAAATTGCACTTAATTTGCCGACCACTGGCCTAGATGATTGCTGGATACCGCATAAAAACCCCAGAATTGGCCACAGTAGTTTAGCTCAGTTTCAATGGAGCCTCTCTGAACTGATGAGACGAGATGCTCATTAAACCTTCTTAAGTGGAGGTGTTCAATGAATGCACAGCCTGTGAATGTTGACAGGTCCTGAATGACGAATAGCAGTTGATATCTATTAATATTAGCAAACCGACTCGCTTCTTGCAAATGACATTGCTATCAGCGTAACAGATTGCTGGAAGTCACATTCAGCATTGCTTCCGAACATAGAAAATTAAATGTATATCTCAATTTCATCATTTAAAATGATGTTACATTTAATATCCTTTGAATTTATTGCCATATAACTACCAGTGAATTTAGGAATATTTAAATTGTTTTAAAGGCAATTTAATTTATTTGCACTTTGTAACGGTATAAAAGTGAAAGCCCATTTAGTTAATTAGTATTGAACAATAATACAGGTTCTTTATAATATTCCATGCTGGTGACCTTGAAGTGATTACAGATTCTTTCTGATCGGTCGCCACGGGTAGATATCCGAAATTAAATATTTAGTCACCCAAAGGAACCACACTTGCATAAATTAAACAAGCTTTAATGGACACAGTTATCACTTATTTATTTCGTTAAAGTTCACAAGGATGACACACAACACGCCGTCGTAAATCACCAGACATACCGGTATGTGATTCCCTATTCGGACTTCTAGATCCTGAATATTGTAAGCTCGATTAAGTAGTGAACACAATCGTACAGTCATAACCGCATTAACTCCTGCTACAGTATTACACTTCACTGTCCATAGTTCTCGTTTAAGCTTACAGCAAACATAAACTGCCGATGACATCGCTACTAAAGTGATTAGTGCGCTTTCTAAATTCCCTGACACATGGCACAATCCATCACCAGCTCACGCGCGTAAAATTCTCTGTAGCCATCTTAACTTCCGCGAAGATACTACTACGCTGCGTCAAGTATCGATACATCGATTGTATCGTTACATTTTCTATTTAGTTTTCTGGAACAGATTGAAGCCACCATGTAATACAGCTGGCTGTTTCTTCTAGAATTTTCGCTTTGTGTTAAGTGTGAAACGGAGTCACCCTGCTAATATTCAACTGAGTTGCACAATACTATCTAACAAATTGTTGTTGCAAGTGTCTTTATAATTTTGTAAAAAGTATGCGTCCCTTATTTTATAGTTCTCCTGAATAAAACATGAACTTAAAGTTGACTTTTAAAAATATTTAGTTGAAGTACCTACCACTGGGCGTCAGGAAGATCTGTAACATATAAAATGATTCGCAGCGAATATAAGTTGTAACAGGTTAGTGTGAGTCACTTTTAGTGAATCGCGGAGAAATAATAATAATAATAAGGTGTCAGTATAGTAATACACTTTCTTGATTTTGTTTGATCTGTCACCGTGACCTAAATACATTGGCAGGTGTAATATGTCCTTGCAGTGGGAAATGAATGGTACTTAAGAATAACCAATTAATTAAACAGGAAATTGCACCGTCTGGCAAACACCTCCAACCAGTCTCAATTCGAACACGTTTGTTATTAAATGCAATGTTTTTAACTAAAAGTAAATATATTATAGGTAAAATTGAATCCTGGAGGCTGCTACTGAAAGTATTCAGTTATTGGTATCACTATATCCTGTAATGTTCTATGTCAATTTTCATCCACTACATTATGGTTTTTTTACTCTGCGTTATTACTGATTGATCGGATAGTTCGTTTCTTATTTCTATTGTATAGATCACTGGTACAGCAGCGAAGACTTCGTGACATCGAATTTGCTACAAATATTACAAAGAAGTGAGACACAGCACTCGCTTAAATCCCGTTACAACCCACAAAGTATTACTTTTTAACAATTTTATAAGATCATATGGTTTGACTTACGATATTTTCTATTTAGTGTTTAGAACGGGGAGAGGATTGGAGCAAGGAAGTGAAAGCTATTGGGCCAAGGTTTTATCATTGAACCACACTTTATTTAATCAAGAGTGTTTTCGGGAAATTATAGAAAGCTGAAACCTGAGTGATAGAAGCGGGTATCGAACCCAGATCTCCTCAGAATGATACCACCACAATGATGCATGTAATTGTTACAACTTATAATAAACTGTTCTTTTACTTTTATTTTAATTTGATGGATTTCTTGTATTTGATGTCGTCCTCAACCTCTTGGTTGGAATTGAATGACATACGATTCAAGTATTACCTCAGTTCTTGATAAAATGGATTTAATTGTAACTGTGCTGACTTATGCAGTAATGAATTTAATTAAAACTATGTGATCCAGAACTCAGTCACCTATTTGATAAGCTATTCCAAGGACATTATTTTAATGTATTAATTATTTATTTTCATTTCAGAATTCGTAATAGTAGTCACCCAAATACACAGCCAGCACTTACTTTTGCTTCAAAAGCGATATTCCCAGCAGAAGGTGAAAAAGAGAACCTATCTGTTGGTCGCCAGTAACAATTCTACGATGTGGTTAACAAACAGGTGGCCCCAAAGTATTTATATTTAGCGTGGTTATGGCACCCAGTTCTGCACCTTCGTGTAATGATGTAGGGAACCAAATAGTGAGAGGCGCCTTGTCGTGTTGGGACGAATCACTGGACGCGTACGTGTAGCTGCATATATTATCGCTAAGTGTATGTTGTACTTGCTGGCCAATCAAACTGAGCCGTTGGCCTATTGCAGTGGCATTGTCGATGAGAGTACGGTTCTGAACACTGTCAGCTCAGTAGAACGGCATGGGAGGACAATGTGCTTCGAACGGTGTACTCACAAGTGATTCTGCCGACCGTCAGAGGGAACAACAGCAGAGGTACTTGAACGCAATGAGAACGGACAATGCAAGCTGATTCCACTTCATGTTGACGTAAATGTAACACTATTATAATCGTACGGGAAGACACTTTCGACGAAATTTGTAGAATTTCGTTGTTATTTCTTGGTTAAGACTTTCTTCTGTTCATTCTCTTGGGATGACTACAAATTTCTTTCGTGTTGCGATGCTTCTTTACAGAAGTTCTCTTCTTTTGAATTAGTTTCTGTTATGATTTAATAGAGAACAGTCTCTCTAATTTCGTGAGCTCTGATGTTACCTCAGTTACATATTAAAAACAAATAAATAAACTGTTCACAGTAATTCATTCTCTTCTCTCAAGAAAAGCAACAGATTTAATTCTGTAATAAAACAAAATTCGCTTAGTCATATTTTTTTTTTATCTGCTTAACGTCTCTCTAACTGCGAGGTCTTTAGAGAGGATGGGGGGGGGGGGCAAGGAATGGGAAGGAATTCGAACATGGCCTTTTGAAGGAAGCATTCCGGCATTTTCCTAGAGTGATTTGGGAAACTATGGAAAACCAAAGTCTGGATGCCCGGACTTAGTCATATCGACGTAGACATAGTTTCGAATTGTTGCTTGTTTGCCTCTATCGTTGCAGGATCTATAGTTAAGGCAAAACCCCAAATGGTTTAAAAATATTTACCAAATATCAAAATTTACGTGGCATTTTCAGTTGCATTAATCTCGGATCCCGCCAGTGATGGATATATATATATATATATATATAAAACTTCTGAGTAGCCAAGTATCCTGCTAATGATTCACTGCTCCAATTTAGTTTAACAGAATTATCGCTTAAATATTCAAATATTGTAGGGGAAAGCATAGTCAGATTTTAAATGTCCAGTCGACAAGAAAATTGTGTTAGTGGAGACTTTCCCGGCGTATCGATGAAGACAGCAGAGTCAGCTGTCGAAACGTCGTGTATTTACACCACCATCCGGCTGGACACCCGAGAGGTTTTTGTTGTGACAAGAAAATTATTCAGTCATTAAATTTCACCAATTAATATATGTGGATCCCCGTACGGCATGACTCAATAGTGTTCACTTTTTGAATCCAATAGTCTGAGTTATATTTAACTTCACTTAAACTTAACTTTGAGCACCACTGTAAGGTTTGCCGATTCTTCATGAAGGAAGCATACTATGCCAATATATCAGTGGCTGTCCAGTCAATTCCTTTCCTCAATAAGCTCCAGTAAAAAATGGTATTTGGTCGCCAGTGTGATCAAAACTACTTTATATTTCCAAAGCAAGCGTTTGTTAGTCGCCCATAAAAATTCCGGCCCTCAGTGGGAATCAAACAGGGGCTCTCAGTTTTCAAGAAAGTCTCCCTAGTATTGAGCTGTAGGATTTACTCCAGCCAGGGTAAATTGGCCGAAGTTTGAAAGTTTTCGCAACTTTCTTCGGTCAACTCCTCGAGTTCGAAACTTTCAGTCAGCCAGGATGACCGACCGCTCCGTCACTGTATCCCACTGTGGAGCCCCATTATACCGTCGGCGGTCTTCACCGGCTGAACTGCGGGCCACAAAGCCCTCTCCGTCTGCCCTGAGCCGTTTGACTTGGACAAATGGCCGCCATTAACATGCACCGTGTCTGCCGCCAACACGGAATGAGGTTTTTATTCAGACTGAGGCTTTGTGGCTCGGACGTACAATCCCGCCCCTGAGGAAATTCTCTGCCCTTCATTAGGATTCCGAAAACGACCGTCAGCGGTTAAGGCCGCTGCCTAAATTAACACCACCCTAACAAAAACTTGTTTTAGACTTGGAGAATCGTCTTCACCACGGAATGATATGAGCTGTAGGTTTATAAGATTGGTTTATGACCACAGATTAACTAAGATCCCTAGCACTTAGTCTCGCTGAAAGAATTTTACGATGATCCATCTTCTGTCTTATACTACCACCACAGAATCAACTTCAATAAAATGCGTTGAACCTAGAGGTTGGACGTAACTTCAATAATTCGGAAACCTACGGCGAGTGCGATGATACCCGAATTATTAGTTACAATGGGGCGCACCACAGCGCTGCTTGACTAACCAGGAAATTTCAAATGAATAGCAGCTTTGACTTTATTTGTGCGTAAACTGTTAAAAGGAAGTGCATTTTTCAAATAAATAAGTGAATTTTATTTTATTTGTATTTAAATTGTTAAAACGGAGTGTAACTGCGACGCTAGCTAAATGGCAATTGTGTCTTGTGCAAGTAACTGCAAAAAAAAAAAAAATCGATGGACAGAGATAAAAAATTATAATTCGAACAGAGATAAAAAGAAGATTGGTATGTTGCTTTTTGTTTTTTTATGACGATGAGATGCAGAACGCTATTGATCTCGCTGTAAAAGAGCCCTAAAATAAATAGATGCAGAAATTCGTGTAAGGAGAAGGGCGTCCAATGTTTACTCTGGGCTCTCTGTAGCAGTTAGTATGTATAATATGGTCACAACGTAACCAAAGAATATTTTTGACAGGAGATAAGAATCAGAGAAGTTTATTAAAAACTTAAAGTTTACACGAAACGTAGGTAATTTAGAAATATGTCTATCACATAAATATAAGTTATTCGTTTTTAAATTTTCAAGACAATAAAAATTTCCGTCATTTAAAATCAATTGCACCTATTTTAAAACAATCGTAGCCAAATACTTCGAGGATCTAATCAGAGGAAGTTTACTCATATCACGAAAAATATCAGAAAAAAAACATAATTTTTCCTTAGAAGCTTTTCTAGAACTTATTCCTACTACCAGTATAAGTGACAATCGCTATTTTTGACAGGCATTTAAATGATACCACATCAAAACTGAATGTTTTTGTGTGGGGAAAATTCACGTTATCTGAAAGCTAAATGAAATTACATCAAAGCCTATATGTGATTTAAATACTTTGGCAGCATTTCGTTACAGGTTCAAAGGTATGTTGGGGAGATAAAATACAGATGTGGTGAAGACAGAACATGTATTCAAAAACTGAAACCTCAACACTGCTCCACGTAGATAGTCGTTACAACTCGGTTTTGTAAAAATGTGGCTTCAGCTTGATAAAAGTTAAATGAATTATGACTAATGATTGCTGAATGCCAGTTTCTTACCTCAGTTTATTTGCATCTAGAATATACGCTCGTATACTTTCGCAATCGTGACGGTGTACTACATTAAATTTTCAGAGGGCAACTGCATACCGATAATTTTAAATTGAAATCGAAATAATATACCAGATTCTATCCACTGGAAAAAGGCATAGATTTGTTTCGCCACCATTCTTCTTAAATGATACGTATCTGACATGAGGGAAGGAGACTGGTGGAAGAAAGCTGATATGTTTCTTGATAGATTAGAGAGGGTGAAGTCAAATCATTGGCACCTAGTCGTCCTTGACGAACACTGAAAAGCGAAAAATATGCCATATGCCGGGAGACTTAAAGAACATAGCTGGCCTTTCTACGGGAGCACCTATAAGGTACAGATATCGTTACTCTTTAAAACCAGGTGTCAGATAGGTAGCATTGAACAAATATCGTTCTATTTTGAATGTTGCCGTTAGAATGTATCCCGACGATACAACACGTGAATGTAAACTGTTTAAAGGACGGCAGCCATTATTTCGTCAATACCGATGTAAGCCATAATGTATCTCTCTCTCTCTCTCTCTCTTATGTCGATGAACTAAAATTTCATGAACAATATCAATTTAAGACAACTTTCAGCGTTATCGCTTACTGGTAGTGCTTAGAGAACAATTATCTAGTACTTGAAAAGCATTATCGTGAACCGATATTTATTGCGCTATAGTGCTGGACATACGAGCTACCCGTCTGCGAATAAATGATAACTAAACTATTCCTATAATCCTCTGAAAGACAAGCAACGTTAGAATTTTTATGTTTCTGACACTGTTATATATACTTACAACAGTTCCCTAACAATTTTGAATCACTATTAGTAAATAACATCAAAGGAATAATCTGTTTTTTTTCCTTCTTTCTGGGATTTTTTTTTTTTTTTTTTTTTTGCTAAACTGCTGGTAGGAATTTGATAAGGTCTCGACCCACGGTTTCGTTGATACAATAGGGTATATGTTATTAAATGTGATTTCAAAATCTGAGCAATTTTCGATAATTTTTGCTTGCATGTGATTATATAATGCAAATACTACTGGTCGTACTTTGCTGGGGTTTAAATTAATTTACAGCCTATTGTCCCGTGTGAGATGTACACTGTAGGGAATGTTACACCCTGACGGAGTTGCGACAAATGTATGAAAGTTCACCCCAGGTATCCCCATCTGAAGAGAATTAAATGATTAAAAACAGAAAGTTCACATATAATAGAATAAGAATTACTGGACTGTTTACTATGCAAAATTACTTTGTTGTTTAGCGTGAACAATTTGGTTTAACATGACACTTTTTTGTCCATTAGTTCTTGGTGACCAAGTGTGACAAGCCGAAGAGAGACGGCCCTGTACACCCAGATATCTGACTTTGAGAGAGGTCGAATTGGCATGTTTGAAACGGGTTCATCTTATCTCTTAAAGGTTTGGCCGTAAACAGTGTTAGTACAGAGACTTCGCAGTGGACGTAAGAAGGTTCTAGTACTCGTACTCGTAGAGCTGGCACAGGTCCATATAAGACAGCAGCAAGTGAATAGCGCCAGATTGTGTGGTTGGCTGTTGCTGACAGACGGGTGACTGCAGCCCAGATCTGAGCAGTGGTTAAAGGGAGAGTCACTTCGGGGGCAACAGTAAGCCGATTGCTTGAAGCTGGGTAACACTCTCGGACTCCTATGTAATGTGGCCTACTAACCTAATTTCACTGCCAACAACGTCTATCATGGTGAATTGTAAAACTCAACATGACTCGTGATTGGCATACAGTTATGTTTAGCGATGAGTCCCGATTCTGTCTGTGGAAAAGTGGTAATCGACGCAGGTGTAGTGGAGAAAGAGTCCAGCCTGCTGTGATTTCAGAACGTCACACACGTCTATTCCGTGGTGTCATGGTTTTTTGGCGGGAGGGGAGCAATCAGTTACGACAGTAGAATTTAATTGTTGTTGTTGAAGGCACAATGACAGTCCACCACTATGTCGACAGGATGCCCACCACCTAAATAGCATCTTCCAACAGAATAAAACCCAACGCGTCGTCATAATTCAATCATCACAACACAGGCCTTGCAAAGGTTTAAGACATTTGATTGACCCCGCATGGTCCTCAGATGTATCCCAAATATAGCATTTCTGGAGTACTATACCTATATATATATATTTATGCTTATGGCTTTACGCCTCTTCGACGTCTAGGTCATTAGAGGTGGGATAGGGTTGGGAACAAGCAATGGGAAGGAACTTGGCAATTGCTTTTTGAAGGAAGCATCCCGGCATTCGGCTGGAGTGATTTGGAGAAACCATGTAAAACCCATGTCTGGATTCCCGGAAGGGGATTCGAACCCGCGTCTTCCCGAATGCAGGGCCAGAGCGTTACCGCTCCCCCACGACATAGGGTCGCCATGGAACGACACATTCGGTCACATGGTTACCCTGTTCAAGCTGTGCAATAGCTGACTGCACAAGTCTCGTGGAACGGAGAGACATTACCCAAGAACACATCCGAACACTTACTTATGCAATGTCGGCAAGGATACACGATTGTGGGCACACTTCTTGCTGACACATGTATCTGAAGGGAATAATCTTTTCCTGATACATTTTAATATATTATAGCTTTCTCTGGAGATATCCACGAAGTTTCCTAAAATTCCGCCATTTTTGTCTGGGTGTGACAACTTCAATTTCCGCCAGTGTATGATGGTATGTTTCATTGTAATGTATCATTGAAATGCTGATCAGCTTAAGATAATTTTTGAGTGAACGTGATTCACAAATATTACACCTAGCAATTTTGTGTGGTTTTAATTAACATACAGCCCAATTTTCCAAGACTAGAACAAGTTATGTTTTATTTTCTGGTTGTAATATCCAGCCTCTGCTGCCATTTGATGCTCGTTACTTTATGAAAATTTTAAACACATTTCATAGCACGCCCAGTCGTTTTGTGAGACAGTGGAAGGTGGTAAATTCCTGTACGGCGACAAATTGCTGGCCAGTGGTTGTGTTCCTTTGTTTGTGTGACGCAGGTAGAGGCGGCGCCCCCGAATATTCTGGGGAGGCGAGTGGAGACAAGCTGCATAGAGGAAAGTTCTGGGTGAAACCCCAGGAAGTACGCACGTGTCTATGTGGATTCCAGAAACGTGGATTCGCGTTTTTTCACGGCATCTTTCTGGCGTGTGGTAGTTGCTTCATGTGCCTCCGCGAATGACCACGCGTCAGTTGGTGGTTGATGTTATAAGTATTTCTGTGTCGTGAAGAAAACCTTAAGCTTTCCAACGCCTACAATTACGGATAAGTGACAATTTTATATAAACCTATTTGCCCGGTATACGCCAAAACTGAAAGATAAATAGTCTCTCTGCTCTCTCTACTAGGGAATGTTGTGCATTGGTTAAAGATTTCTTCCGTTAGTTTATTGGATGAGTTCATTTTTGGTGTAATGCTAAAAAGTTTTCCATGATTCACTTGTTATACCACTAAAACATGCAATCATTTATATATATTTACAAATTAATTTTTTTCTGTATATAATGTGTTTTCTTTTGTGATTAGATTGTCTAAGCTCAAAGTACATCATCCCATACGATCTAAAATATCAATAATTCTTTTAAACAACCTAATCTTGCATCTCGTGCAGAGAAGAACCTGAATGCCTTTGCTAATTTAGGCAAGTACAAATTCATAAAGAACCAAGACATTTCAAGATGATTAAAACAAAACAAAACAAAAAAAACCTGAGAAATAAAAGTGCCCTAAAATTAATTTCCATTTAAAGCTAAGTTATTTTCGCAGTTGAGATGTTTATTGTGGTTTCAGCGAATTATTACGAGGATTGGAGTTACAGCTTTTTTGAACCTTTACAAGCTACCGTGAGATACAGGGGCTCATTTATTCGTTGTCTGAGTTTATTTAAGAAAGATTTCTGTGTACTAACGGTAATTGTTAACAATGTTGCAAGCAACAGCTAGTAATGATAATACACTCCTGGAAATTGAAATAAGAATACATTGACTCCGGTGTGTAAGACCCACCATACTTGCTCCGGACACTACGAGAGGGCTGTACAAGCAATGATCAAACGCACGGCACAGCGGACACACCAGGAACAACAGTGTTGGCCGTCGAAGGGCGCTAGTTGCGCAACGGTTGGGCACCGCCGCAGTCAGTGTCAGCCAGTTTGCCGTGGCATACGGAGCTCCATCTCAGTCTTTAACACTGGTAGCATGCCGCGACAGCGTGTACGTGAACCGTATGTGCAGTTGACGGACTTTGAGTGAGGGCGTATTGTGGGCATGCGGGAGGCCGGGTGGACGTACCGCAGAATTGCTCAACATGTGGGGCGCGAGGTCTCCACAGTACATCGATGTTGTCGCCAGTGGTCGGCGGATGGTGCACGTGCCCGTCGACCTGGGTCCGGACAGCAGCGACGCACGGATGCACGCCAAGACCGTCGCATCCTACGCAGTGCCGTAGGGGACCGCACCGCCACTTCCCGGCAAATTAGGGACACTGTTGCTCCTGGGGTATCAGAGAGGACCATTCGCAACCGTCTCCATGAAGCTGGGCTACGGTCCCGCGCACCGTTAGGTCGTCTTCCGCTCACGCCCCAACATCGTGCAGCCCGCCTCCAGTGGTGTCGCGACAGGCGTGTATGGAGGGACGAATGGAGACGTGTCGTCTTCAGTGATGAGAGTCGCTTCTGCCTTGGTGCCAATAATGGTCGTATGCGTGTTTGGCGCCGTACAGGTGAGCGCCACAATCAGGACTGCATACGACCGAGGCACACAGGGTCAACACCCGGCATCATGGTGTGGGGAGCGATCTCCTACACTGGCCGTACACCTCTGGTGATCGTCGAGGGGACACTGAACAGTGCACGGTACATTCAAACCGTCATCGAACCCATCGTTCTACCATTCCTAGACCGGCAAGGGAACATGCTGTTCCAACAGGACAATACACGTCCACATGTATCCCGTGCCACCCAACGTGCTCTAGAAGGTGTAAGTCAACTACCCTGGCCAGCGAGATCTCCGGATCTGTCCCCCATTGAGCATGTTTTGGACTGGATGAAACGTCGTCTCACGCGGTCTGCACGTCCAGTACGAACGCTGGTCCAGCTGAGGCGCCAGGTGGAAATGGTTTGGCTTGCCGTTCCACAGGACTACTTCCAGCACCTCTACGATCGTCTCCATTGGAGAATTGCAGCCTGCATTGCTGCGAAAGAAGGATATACACGGTACTAGTGCCGACATTGTGCATGCTCTGTTGCCTGTGTCTATGTGCCTATGGTTCTGTCTGTGTGATCACGTGTTGTATCTGACCCCAGGAATGTGTATATAAAGTTTCCCATTCCTGGGACAATGAATTCACGGTGTTCTTATTTCAATTTCCAGGAGTGTATTACCGTCAGTTCTGTATGCTTGTTTCATTGTAAGTTACCCAAGGAAGTTCTGAAATTTTATAAGTGATCCCACCAAGGGTAGCTAATGATGTACGTTTCAGCTTTAGAACTATTATTTCGTTCTGCAGACATGAATTAAGAAGCAAAAAACATAAAAGCTCTGTGACGGTAAAGAAGAGAGAAAGATAGGAAGCTAACATTTTGCCAAAATGACTCTACCACTTAAAACTCAGACTTGGAATTGAAATTTAAAGCTGTATCAATAAATCACATTTCAATCAGCTTATTATATACCATCACTGCAAATGTCTGTCTTTGTTTTGGCGTTGTGTGGCTTGTTTGTAAGATGAGATAATGCAGTTTTATTGCCTTGAGGGCGGAGTATCCTCTGATCAATCTTCATTATCTCAGAGGATGCCGTAATATCAGAATGCAAAGACTGTAAGATCTTGAGTTCTAGGATATTGATACAACACTTAATCAGTAATATGTTGATTGGATTATGATTAAGGCAATCCCGGTTTTCTTGTTTTCAGATAACAAATGTTGTATAACAGGATTGAAAAGGGAGAGGATTATGAGGAGTGAAAACGGGATAGGATTTTGAAGAGCTATAAGGGGATCTTCACAGTTAATCATCACAGGTAATTGAAAATGGAGCCAACATAAATGCTAAAATTTGTCAACGTATTAGGTACGCAAAAAATTAAAGGTTTTATACGAGCCATATTTTGAAACTTCCTTTATCGATTGTTGCCGTTGCAGTACTGCGATTGTCTTTGTGTGCATGCGTGTTTAGCTCTAAACAACATGTACACGTAGTGTAAAATTGCTAGTTCTTTTGTGTGGTTGGCTTTGAGCGACTGACATGTTCACGGTAATTGACTTGTTTCGCCGACTGTGAAATACGGTTGGTAGTGTTAACATGATCTGTATGAATTTCTTGTTCATTGGCGACGAAGTGTGCCTCCATTCCATTGACTGCTTCGATTAAGGTGTCACGTGACGCACTCAAGTCTCGTCACTTGTCACGATAAGGTCCAGGAACTCATCGTCTTTTTCATTTGTGAAAAATGTCAATGTGCTGGAAGCCAGTTTGGTTTTGTGTTTCTCAGTGAGCATATTGAGCACCAACCGTTAGCACAATTTTCGAAACTGTAATCAATCTACCGCAATTTTGTAAAGAATGCTCCGAGAAATTTATGGAAAATAGCTGAAATTTTGAACCTTCCCTCCTCACAAATTTTTTCTTCGACTGCACTCACCAAATCATCATTGAACAGAGACGGCAGAACGATATGCCCGTCATCAATCACAAATTCGCTGCTCTCCTTACCCATCTCCTGACCATTCCAACACACTTGGCAGCTTCACCATACATCTCACGAATTTGGCGATGAATGTAAGCCGGTTTGAGGTTTATCACATTCAAGAAATGAATAACGGACCGTTTTCCACAGTCGGCGATGCCATTCAGTTACCTTGAACATGTCAATCGCTCAACACGAACGAGGACTGTTGATAATATATCGATATATCAAATTATCGATATTATTTTTTCAAAATATCAATATTTATGAGATATTTTTTAGGACAATATATCGATATTTAGAAACTGAAATCTAGATATCGGATTCGATATTTTTTAAAATAAGTTATCATATTTCGTTTGCTCTGAATGACACTGTGTCCCTCAAATTTCTGTTACGCATAGAGATCAGCAAGCTCAAATAAATCTTAAGACGTTTCCATACTTAATTTGGAATTTATAGGTACCAAGGTAACTCAGATGATGACAACAGTGTCGGCAAGGCATCGCTTGCCCAGCACGAATCGTACGCGAGCCCATTGTTTGAAATGAGCGTGCGCACTGTCCAGGGAACTCCAACTGGAAATTAGTGTGTTAGCAGGAATACTGGGAAGTATAAATAACAAATAGTGGCTAATTAGAAAGCAAGGAAAGTAACACAACTAAGAGTCAGCTATCAACATACAAAACTAAATGAAATTAAGAAAAAAGTTGGCCATAATGCGTGCTACAATAGCTAAACTTTTACCTAAGTAAATTCGTCAACTGTATTGCATATCAATCTAAAAAATAAACTAAGATTTACCTCGAACCTCTTTCGAGTTTTATGAATTTCACTAATTTTTATGAAAATTATGACACGCAATATGGTCAATTTTTTCAAAAAAAAAAGAATCAACAATCATCATCACCAAGAGAAACCATTCGAAAGTGAAATCCTGATTAAGAACTAAATCACGACTATTTTTCAGTGGACAACCTTATTTTTACAAGGTTTGATTTTATGAAATTGAATTTATGAAAGTATCGATATATCGATATACCAAAACTTATTTCACGATATATCGACAGCCATATAGATACTTTTTAAAATATCGATATATCGAAAATCCGATATTTTTTAAAATATTAACAGCCCTAACACGAACCACACAATTGCTTAGCAACAGGAGAAATGAACGCGCATACACGTAACGACAATTGCAGCATTGCGATGACAACAATCGATAGTGGAACTTACTTTAAAAATACGCCCCGGATGATTATGTAGTATAGGAAAAATTGAAGATGTAAAGTTTAATTATTTTGCAACAAACTCAATTGGGCAGTACACATTGTGCGGCTGAAATAGTGAGACTCCAAGACCTTGTATAAACTGGAGAGTTTAACGTGACAATGTAACAGGGTAGGAGGAAACTGGGATACGAAAGAAAATGATTGCTTTAAAGTCAATATTTCTGTCTAATCACAATGATTACTGAGTGGTCTGGTGGCTCAGTGGTTAAGGTGTCTGACTGGGCATCGAATGGTTCCCGGTCGAATCCCCGTCTCGGCGGGGATTTTCATAGCACTTAACCCGACCTTTATCTCTGGCACTGCTTGCTGTATAATGTGAAGTACGCCAGAACGTTTCTCTGGTTCGGATTCCAAATTAAACTGTAGGTCCCCTGTACCCGGTAGGATTGCCGGGTTAGGTTAAGGCGGCTACGACAGGGGCGGAATGAGCAACCAATAGAAACCCCGTCACCAGGTCATTACGATCACACGAAATTATTATATTACCATGATTGTTGACAAATTAAACAATAAAGTCATAGAAAAGGAACGCTGAAAATAAAATTTGTAAGGGTTTCCTAGTCCTTTTTAAATATTCTTGTGATTAATAATTATGTTCTGAATCCTGCACGTTAGTATCTCGTTATCGGCAGTTATGGATACAACATATCGCACTTTCCCTTACTAAATGTATCTTTCGACAGGTTGGAAGTCCGGCAAATTAGTACAAAACAGGGATGTGAGAACAGTTGTAACTAACCAGTGACAGGGTTAGGTCCTTTAGAGATACCGGTTTCCGTGGAACTGTACCTCTGTTCCGCATCAGAGCTTAACGTGGAGGCTTTCTCCGGTTGTGTATCGACGTAACTGTCGATTGTGGTGATATCGCCGGGCGAAAATGCTGACGTAAACGTCAGTTACAGATAGACCTTTTCTCCGGAAATAAAAAAAAAAAAAAAATATCTGTCAGTGGGAAACGCGTTGAAAGGGGCACGAGTGGCGTTGTTCGGCCGTTGATATATCTATTCCACCTTTCGATTGTAACACAGTATGTATTCATTTTTTTGTTCAGACTTGCGGAGAGACTAGTGACGATTAAGACTGGAAATTAAAACGCACATGAATGTCATTACTTAAGAACAGTCATCTCGCATATTAGTTAGATGGACTCGGTCGTCCATCTTGCATGTTTCGCGTATCACATGATAAGTTTGAACAATACGTGTGATGATTCAGCGAGGACTTATAATTAATCTACTGAATTTGT
Organism: Vandiemenella viatica; assembly: GCA_031002005.1. Lineage (NCBI taxonomy): Eukaryota > Metazoa > Arthropoda > Insecta > Orthoptera > Morabidae > Vandiemenella > Vandiemenella viatica. The sequence goes on along the minus strand of JARYHS010009186.1, from coordinate 112,662,073 downwards.
CCTAAATTACTAATCTCCAAAGGAATTTTGCTGAAAATCACTATGGACACTTCCAAACTACTCCTCTTGGATGCCATCCTGTAGTCTGCCCTTAAAAGCATGATTGAACAATTTAATGAATGAACTGTTCTATCTCATAATAACATAAATGAAAAATCCCTAAAGTGCTACTTACCCACTCGCATTGGGGATTCCACATACTAAGTGCATATTAAGTTATGTTCACTATTTTTTTTCTTTAAAATTTGTTTAAAAACGTTTTTCTTTAATTAGAGGTAATTGTTTTTGTATCGAAATTTACTTCAGATGAATTATTGTGTGGTAATTTTTTATAGTATTCTCACAATAAATATGTTGTCCGATTCGTCAAATTCACTATGAATGATACAAATGACTTATAAAATTTTGAAGTTAGTATTAAACTTGTTTATTTATTCATTTAGATATTTTACGAAAACGGTAAACCCCAGAACGGTCGGTATAGTTTTATATTAACCTTGGATAGAATCAAGGTAAATTTTTAGGGAATTTTCGAATCATCGTATTGTTGTGAAGTCTAAGAATAATTTCAAACATTAGTCAATTCTGTGATGGTATTTCTGATATGTTAAATGTTTCTGGAAAGTATGAAAATGCCGATATTGTTTTTCTTCTAGTTTTATTTCAACTCAAATGAATTATTGATACAGCTTGTAAAATAGTCCTGTGTATGTACGCGATTTCTAATTGTGACGTGTATTAATTCTCCGCAATGTTATCTGATTTTGGAGCAGTGCGTGTTCACAAATCCTGACGCATCATCCTGAATATAAATCTTTCTGATCACACTAGGGTCATACGAGGTGTGTCCCTTAAATTTGTCGTGTTACCAGAAAACAAAAACGTACAAAATTGGTAAAACTCTACGTAAGTCTTTAGTTCTATTTATAGTGCAGTCCAGAATTACAACAACGAAAAACCAACCTTTATTATATTATAACAATGTTTTTTTAAATCTGAAATGAATACGAAATTCGTGTTTCATTAACATCTGTAGTGGAAATATGGTGGAAACATTGTAGAGGGGTGGCCCTGCTTGCATTAAAGTAAGGATATGTACTCCTGGATTTAAGAGGACGGAAACTGCTACCGAAGAGTGGCAGAGAACACAGAGCAGAAAATCCTTCAGTACCACGTGGTTTTCTGAAAATGCTTTGTTGATGACAGAAGTTTGACATCTCAATAGGATGCCGAGATATTGGTCATTGCAAGAACATTGGTAAATTGTGTTCAGAAAAATTATTTGACACCAAAAAGGTTTCCACACATTGGGTGCCCAATAGTTTTGGCAGTAGACCAAAAGGCAAAGAAGTCAGTTATTGTGACAAAGCAATGTATCTACCATCTAGTCAAATGGTGAAGACATCGGCGTACGAACAGAGAGCAGTGTAGTTGGTTACCCTCACAGAGAAGCTACACAGTACAGATCTTGAATACAGAATGTAGGCAGTAGTAGAGACACCGCGACATGCAGCAATAGCCACTTGCAATTACTTTCTGCCACTGACTTGGAGTGACATAGGCAATTCAGAAGTAGCCAGATGGAAAACGAAAGGGCCCACGAGAAATGCATTTGTATTTGTGGCAATGTGCCGCAAATATGACAGTGACACAACAGACTCGCGTAAACGGACGCAACAATTCTCAAGTGAGTACGTACCGAGCGTGGGGGGTTAGCGGTAACGTTCTTGCCTCCCATTCGGGATGACGCGGGTTCGACTCCCCATCCGGCCCTCCAGATTTGGGTTTTCCATGGTTTCTCCAACACACTAGACGCAATTTCTGTTACTGGATACTTTGCTTATAATGTATTCTACCCTCAAATTAAAGATGTACCCTTGGTAATGAGCACTGAACAGAATTTCATGCTAACACTGTGAGCAAGAAATATGTTTACTGGATTGTTATTGGTGCATATTTTGACCGAAGAAATTATGATTCAATTAAAAATGTGTTGATTTTCAAAACAGCCATTTAACTACTGGCAAAAGAAAATATTTGGCTTTTGATGACAACCATTGAATGATAATTCTTACAGCTTTATATTTCACCATTTTCATCAATACAAAAGCCAGAATTTAATTTAGGGGATCTATATCTGATTCGTAGGTATGACAAAGTGGTTAGTCACATCCTCGTGCAATGTCCACAGAAGCTGTGAAGACAATTATGATCACAGTCATGGACAACAGTGGAGTGTTTCTGAATGTGAGAAGAATTAACAGTGCGATATTCAAATATCCATAGTTAACCAGACAGAGTTTATGCATGACCAAATACAGCAACCTACAGTGGTTTAAATTTGTAAGGTATGATCGATTCATTTGGCAGCAAAATATTTAGTAGTAATATTATTCTGATTCAGAGAGTTTTGTAACAAAACATTCACAGGTTCTGCGAAATTCCAATGTAATAAATATCACGTTACCAAATATTTATACGTTTTAAAATCCTCTAACAAAATGATAATTAAAATAAATCAGAAGTCACGTGCGGCGAACCTTAAAAAGGCAAAGTTTTTAACAAAGAGGTATCGAATATACACGCAACAAACTGTGCTTTTTATAACATCGGAAAAATTCGTATGGAATAACTGGGCTCTATATGAAACACCAGAGCGTAAAAAGTGAGGTGCAGCGCAGAAATATGAACGAGATGTCATCAACATTTTTCTATTACTAGGAATGCAGTGAAACTAGTATTATAGTGTGGTAGAGAGTTTTTAAGAAACAGATACATATGAACATTCCCAGTAATTTTTTAACAACAATACTTTTTGAAGGATAATTTTTTTGGCGATTTAAACTGATTCTTTTTAGTTCTAATTGAACTAAGCACACGTTTCTTAGCTTCATGCCGTTTAGTTTTATATCGTAACTGATAGTTTAACATTTCAGGAAAGTGTCTGAAAATCAAATGATATTAGACTCCTAGAAGGCACACGGACTTACGGTTTCAATTCAACATGTCTTAAGGCAGTAGCGTAAGTTTATTCCGCTAAAGAAAAAACTTCTTTTCATTCGCGACATGTTCGAAGTAAGTTATTCACAATTAATCTGTGGATTTGTCTTTCTCTTCTTGATGCCCCACAGCTTCGCTAAGAAGTTTCGCTTATTGGTGACAGTGAATTCAGAGCATAAATTAGATTGGAGCTAATTGTGATGAATAGACAATATACAAAAAGTCGCTTACAAACAGTCAAGAGCTGGATGCAACAGTAACTTAAACACAGAGCACTGAAAGAAAAAAACCGAGTCGAAACAACAGCTTTCTGCAAACAGTATGGAAAAACTAGCTCTAAAGCTTAATGCATTATGCATTCAGGTTTGATAATCATTTTTAGCATTTTGAAAAATCTTCAAACTTACGTGATAATTTATGTCAATACTTGACCTACAGGGTAATTTCTATACCGATCCCTAATGTAGTGTCCGCTGTTACAGAGGACAAAATCTAAATATTGACAATTTTTTTCTGTCTGTTCATCCAGGAAAATTTTAATGAACGGATTTTATTGAAACATCTCATATCGATAGTTTATGTCACTACTTAACGTACACTATCGTTTTTATCTAGATCACTAAACTTCCTCGCACTGATACAAAGGACAAAACTGAATTCCTGTTCATAAAGGTTACTCGGGAAACAAACCGAGTATTATTATTATTGATGCACAATATTCTCCGTCGCCATCTTCAGGTGCAGTTGTAAGCCTTGAAGTCTGCCTAGAGAGTGTTGTTTGAAAACTGACATGGTAACGACAGACGTTGTTATGTTGCCTAGCAGCATCCCAGACGTCATTAGACGCCCGCGGAACACAAAAAGCAGAGCGTTGGTGACGAGCAGCCTCAATAACAGGATACATGCATCACTTATCTGGAACCCACAATCCCTGTTAACCAAATCAGACGCGAGGCGAAATTCAAACGCTTCTTTAATGACGCTGTCCCAGAAGCTTCTCGCATGTGTAAGCACCTTAGTCACTTCGAAGTCGAAACCATGTCCTTCTGCCAAAATATGTTCCGCCACTGCTGATTTGTCTTTTTCCCCAGGCGAACATGTCGGGCTTGTTGCAAACAACGTTGTTGTACACACCGTATCGTCTGGCCGATGTATTTCTTTCCACATTCACACGAGATGCAATAAACTCCGGGTGTACAAAGGGCAAGGTCATCTTTTGGAGAGCGCAAAATGTTTCCCAATTTTGGTCTGAGATGCTGCTCGGCAACATAACAATGTCTGTCGTTGCTATGCCAGTTTTAAAAAAAAAAAAAAAAAACTCTCAAGGCAGACTTCAAGGCTTACAACTGCACCTGAAGATGGCGACGGAGATTTATTGTCGCCGAAATATTGTGCATCAATAATAATATTACTCGGTTTGTTTCCCGAGAAACGTTTATAAATAAAAAACGCCGAGAAAAATTGCATTAATTTATTAATTTCTGTTGTTGTTATCCTTCTACCCGCGTATCATGCAAAAATTTATGTTGAGATTTCATTGAAACTGCAAGGCGTTATTACCTATGTCAGCGTATAATATAAAGATTGCTTTTTATTTCAAATATTAGTAATAGTAAAAGTGACTAGAACAGTAAATTTCTTAATTTTTGATGTCTGTTGTAGTTTCTCGTGTGTTGAAGTTCTTATTAAAGCAGCAGGTGTGTTTTGGAAACGAGGCAGAAGGATAATTGACTTTGATCGAGGATGGCGAGGATTGTGGCTTCCGGCATGATTCCACCTAGCAGGCGGATTTCTTACGTTAATAGACAACTATTGTGAGTGCCTTTTGCCAACCTACAAATTATTCACTACTTGATGTCAAAATCTGTAGTAAGTACGTAAAAATGAGTGGTGAAGTGTTTCTCTGTGGGGAGAGCCAAGGGCCAACTAGAAGTCTTAGTAACAACTTGTAGTAATGTTTACATACGACGGTCATACTGTAGGTTGTGAGAAATATTTTTTAACAATCATAATTTTTATTTTTAAGCCAAACAAAGTACATAATCTTAGTCTAAAGACTTTTATTTCACTTTTCAATATTGTATTGGCCTCGTAACTCTTCCTTAACATTTTTTTTTTTACTTATGGCTTTACGCCTCGTCGACGTCGAGGTCATTAGAGGCGGAATGGGACTGAGGACAAGGAACCGGAAGGAATTCGGCCATGGCCTTTTGTAGGAAGCATCCTGCTATTCGCCTGGAGGGATTTGGGGATACCATGAAAAACCCAATTCTGGATGCCCGGACGGGGATTCGAATCGCCGTCCTTCTGAATGTCTTCCTTAACAGAAACGAACAGATGGAAGTGGGAGGGCGCCAAGTGGGAAGTGTAAGGAGGATGCGGAAGAGTTTCCCACCAAAATGTACTGATCTTCTTCATACTGGCATGAACAGTATGCGGACGCGCATTATCCTGTTGAATGATGATTTTCTTTCCAAACCTTTCGATAACCCAATCTTTAAATTATTTCCTACTGTAAGTTTTGCAGCGATGTCATTCACAGCGATACGTCTGTCTTATCTAATAATCGCCTCAACTCTTTCCTTGTTGCATTCCGTGCAGGCAGGTCAAGAGCGGCCGCTACGAGGCTCGTCTTGGATACTCGTGTTCCCATCTTTGAAATGATTCACCTATCTCCTAACATTGCTGGCGCACATGCAGACAACTCTATAGGCACTTTGAAGATTGAGGTGAATTTCAGCAGCTGATTTTTTCACTTTAACAAGGAATTCAATGCCACCACACTGTTGAAACGAAACATTGATGTCAGCCTTTTTTTAAATATTGCCTGTAGTCACAGATAGCAGCAAACAACGTCATAATCTGACAACGCGTCGCGTTCAGACTATGATTTACGACTCTGCTGTCATTTAGTTACATTTTTGAAATGTTTATGGTTTATAATTTTATAGTTTATATTTTTTTCAAATGTTTTGTATGGAGTGTGACTCTTTATGGGGCGGAGACGTGGACACTGAGACGAGAGGATGAAAAGCGTTTATAAGCGTTTGAGATGTGGATATGGAGGAGGATGGAGAGGATAAGCTGGGGGGAAAAATTAATGTTGAAGTACTGGACAGGGTTAGTGAAAGGAGAAAAATACTCCAAGTAATAAAAGAGAGAAAGAAGAACTGGCTGGGACACTTGTTGAGAGGAGAGTGCCTGATAAAAGACGCCTTGCAAGGTCTAGTTTGTGGGAGCAGAATAAGAGGAAGAAGGAGGTATAAAATTATAGATAACATCAAGCGATACGGCAACTACATGGACCTTAAGAGAAAGGTAGAAGATAGGAGACCATGGAGAGCAGTCAAGTGAAAACCTGCCCGAAGATAGAAAACTGATGACGATCATGATGATGATGATGATGATGATGATGAAGATGATGATGATGAGTTGCTCATGACTTTCAGTATGGCCCTTGTATATATTTCTTTAGTGGCTGAGAAAATTCTGGAACGATTCCGCTGTCAAAAAAAGGGAGGGGTTCGTCACCAATCTGCAGAGTCACAGAGGACAACGACTTCATTTCGGTTCTGACATCAGAATATGTTGGGTCAGCATTTGTGCTGAACGCGTGGAAAACCAACGGTCTGCGACAGTATCAAGACTAGGCGGGGTCCATCTTGCTGCATGTAGACAAAGACCGTCATTCAGCACCCGGGACAGGCGCTACTCATGGAATTAGTGTTTCGTTAACTGTGTACCTCCATCACCAGAGGTATACTTAAGCCATACATTTTGTAAGAATTGTACACAAGAACATTCAAATGACCTTACCACACGCCTTGAATAATGCTTTCTAGCTTGTTCACTCTTTTTTGATGTCCAAGTTCATAACAATTTGTTGCAGTAAAAGATTCATGTCAGCTAGTTAAATTCAACGTAACGTGTTTAAAAAATTGTTAATTATGAGCAATTCCTTGGTAAATAATGTTATATTCATTATTATCCATTTATTTATTTATTCTAGTTGGCGTTTAAATTACTCATATTTTTATGAAGTGTAATGCATATTAATACAGATCTTATTAAATTAATTAATTAATTAAATGCACGCACTATGACTCTGTGCACAAATAAAACAACAAACGCATTTCTTTGAAATGGTAGGTTATTTCACGTCAGTAACAACATATGAAATGGTGTGATGTTACGTCAGCAAGCTTTGAAATAAATATTCGAAAATTTAATTACTCCATAGTTGAAGCTATTCGTTTAATGTTTCCTACGCTAGAACGATTTAATATAACGAAGTCCAACGCATGCTGTTACTTGTCCTGTCTTAATCTTAATTCGTTTCGATAAAAAAAATTCATGACGAAAATTAATAACTCATATAGATTGCTTGTTTCCTATTCCTAAACATATCTTTAGTTGATTTTATCTGTGATATTTATTGATCTTACCAAATTAATGTAAATTAATGACGATAATTTATTATGAATAGAAGGAAATAGGGTAAGAGTTTCTTTGGTCCAAATGAATGCAGTTTGTGACATTTATGTCTAACCTCTGCATAGCATTTTTATGCTTGGTAAATAATTACTTTTGTAATGATGTTATGTCTTTTACAATGTTCCGAGTATAATTAGTATAATTAATTTAATTAAATTTAAATAGTTTTAAACATATGATATTATGTGTAGAACGGGGTAGTAACAGCATCTTATTTTGCAGGTCTAGTAATAAAGTATCTTTGGTCATGAGAGTGTCGTGCTCGCGAGATAGCGCGGGAAGGCTTGTGTGAGAGCTCCACGAATGGTTGTTAAGAGTGTAATCTGAATATGTTATGTAGGATAATTTGTATTGCATGTAAAGTTGAGATTGAGTTTTAGAAAGTATTACACTGAACGTGCTTACTAATTGAACTGTGTGTTTTGATTTCTTGAAGTTATTTTAAGAAATCCTATATCGTGGGCATGTGTGCTGGCACGATATTATTTGTTGGTCATAAAAAATAAGAGCTGTTCGGCTTGCAGTGTTAGAGGAGGTCAGAGGGCCAGTCACTCAAAACACGCCGAAGATAATTAGCAGCTCACATTTGGCGACTCCTGCCAGGATTATCAGCTCGCAAGTCACTGGTAAAAGCTTTTTATAAATATGTTGACAGAATTTTGTGGTATTTCTTTTTCGGTGACTGGCCATTAGGCCACTATCGATTGTCTAAAGTTACAACTACTCTGGCTACCCGTATAGCACGCGCAAATATAGCTTATTATCGATAATATTTTGTGTAAATCACTGATTTTTATTTCTAATAGAATACGCTGGAAGTTAGTTCTTCGCGTGGAATACGAGATTAAAGAGCGATGGAATTAAGCACCGGTGAATGCGAGATCGCTGACGGGGAGGCAATAACGCCGTGACCGTAGTCGCTGGACCGCGCCTCAATATCCGTCTGTCTCCTCCACGAGAGCAATCGTTTCTTCCCCGGGCTTGAGAACACACTCCTCCTAAATCCCAGCTGTACAATCGTGTCGCAAACTTCGCATAACTTCACATATTACAAAGTGATGCTCTGGAAATTGTGCCTGGCTTTATACCATGAATTATTATTACATTCATTGTTTGCTATTACCTTTGGGAATAAAAAGCAGTTTATCTTTATATATAAAGATGAATGTATGTTTGTTTGTTTGTTCTTCATACAAATCCACAGTTTTCATCCGATTTCGATGAAACTTTGCACACTTATCCTTTGAAACAAGGAGAAAAATACTGCCCACATTTGGTTGAAAAATTATCTCTATACATAACACATGTTGTCTCATAACTTCGAAATACGGCGATAGACAGACACGTTGGATGTGGACGTCAACGTACCGTGCTTCCGTGTATTGGCCTGCCAGCTCAGTGGCAGTTCGCATCGAGCCGCCGTCGCGTGCGGTTGCTCGATACTTTCCTCAAGCGAGGTTCAGTGAGTGTATCAGTGAAAACTTAGCTTGTGGTTTACGATAGTGAAAATGGAATCGACGATACGGAAGAATACACTGAAATTTGCGTTCGACGCGAAGGAGACAAGACCACGTGCATATGACTTCCATGAATGGCTGTATGAAAAATTCGACTTGACAGACGCAGATGTATACGGAATCCAAATGGACTTCTTGACTTATGCAGTATACGTTAAAATGACAAATGACAACTTGTGCAATACTATCGTAGAGAAAACTGGAGGGAAAGCCGACTACCAGAACCCAGATGGAACTGTAAGTACCGTATATATAAGCCACGCAGGGCTGGGGCTACGATCAGTAAGAGTCTTTAATGTACCATTTGAAATTAGTAATGCTAGTGTAACGGCAGCAATCCGAAACTATGGTGAAATAATAACGGCGACCGACGAAAAATGGAGCCCTAAGTTCAGATTCCAAGCAAACAACGGCATACGGTGTGTGAAAATTGATTTAAAAAAACATATACCTTCCTATATAATGATACAGGGTTTCAAAGCATTAATAATATATGAGGGACAACCGCGCACATGCTCTGTTTGCAATGAACCTGGACATCTAAGATCTGAGTGTACAAAACGCCGACCATTACAACTTCCAAGAGTAAAATTGTCAACATCAGAAACTATAACAGCAAATGCTACAATCGCGGAAGCGAGTAAGGGAAGTAGCAACACAGCGTCTTATGCAGAAGCCACGGCACAAGTCAACAGTGTAAACATAGGCCACACTGTAACATCAGCATGTGAGCCACACACAGAAACGTTGGAAAACACGGAAATCATGGAGATCGATGTAGAGGACAACTCGGAACAGCTCGGCGGTAAACAGGAAACACAAGCCGAAAAATCTGGACAAGAAGAAGAAGAAAACGAAGAACAAGAACCGGAACAGAAATTACATGAAAAAGAAATAGAAGAAGAGAGTATCCCAGAACATGTCATACACATAGAAACATTTACAAATAAAACAACTCACCAGGCAGAAGAAGACTCCGAAACAAAACAACGGATTGAAATGCACAGCTCAACGATCAATAACAAAGCCGAGAATGAAATAAGCGAGAAGAGAATAACAAGACAATCTAGCAGAAGTGCAAATAAGGATGGTGCCAATACCGCAAGTCAATACATAGCAAAAAAACGCCGAGCTCTCAGTGAACGACTCGAAAACAACGGCAAACCAGTAAAAAGAATAGCAGAGAAAGTAGAACGAACAACAAATAACGCCAAACCAGGACAAGAAGAAGAAGAAGAAGAAACAACCAAAGTTAGAATTGGACAAGACACACCAAAATACGTAAACGATCAGAAGATAAGAGAAGAAGATAAACCAAAACTCCTCAGTAAAGACAGCTGGTACGAGGAAGTAATGGAGGGATCTGATGAGACGTAAAATAACCAATGACAAGCAATCAAAGTTATAGCATTGCAACTATAAATATGAACAGAGTAATTACGCCATTCAAAATAAAATGCCTAGCGGATTATATTAAACAAAACAGTATTGACATCGCAATGTTACAAGAAGTGACTTTTACGGAACTAAACATCCCTGGATACGATGGAATAATCAACTACTCCAAAGAAACCAACACGGGAACGGCCCTCGTGATTAGAGAGGGAATTGAGACGGTTAGTACAGAAACATTAACAAACGGCAGGGCCATTGCTACTACAATAAATAACACGCGAATAATTAATGTTTACGCCCCCTCTGGCAATAATAATCGAGCCCAAAGAGCACACTTCTACAAAACAGAGCTACCCTATCTCCTGCGAAATACCACAGGTGCAATAATAATGGGAGGTGACTTTAATTGTGTACTAAGCCAAAAAGATCAAACCCCAAATTTCAATGGGTGCAGGGAGCTGACTAACCTCATTCGAGGGATGGACTTTCACGACGCTTGGGAATGCATTCACGGAAATGCCAAAGCCTACACATATGTCTCAAACAACTCGGCAAGCCGACTCGACAGGATCTACGTAACGGAGACCCTCCGAACCAAAACAACCAGTGCAAACATTTTTCCTCTAAGCTTTTCAGATCACAACAGTATGCAATGTACTGTCAACATGCAGAGGCAGCCAGTTAGCAGAGGCAAAGGATTCTGGAAATGTAACATCTCTATGCTTGAAGACCCGGCGCTAGACGAAGAAATCAAAAGTGTCTGGGACGAATGTCTAAAAAACTGTAAAAAATATAAAAGCACACTATCTTGGTGGGTTGAACATGTGAAACCAAAACTAAAACGAACCTTAATCTCCTGGGGGACACAAAAGAACTATTGGATGAAGGGCACAATTGAGTATTATTACAGATGCATCAAGGAATTATACCAAGAGCCCACCATAACTGTCGATACTAATATAAAAATAAAAAAATACAAAGCCAAGATCCTATCATTACAAAATATGCAAGCAAACAAACTTCTGACAACTTCAAAACCGACTGACGTCGCAACCAAAGAAACGGCAGCCTTGTACCACCTTATAAGGAGCACAAAAAGGAGTAAAAAAACTTTAATAACCAATATAATTAAAGAAAATGGTGAAAACATCAAGGACGGAAGAGATATAATTAAAGAAATTACCACGCATTATAAAAATATTTTTAAGTCAACTCCAACTAGTACGGCGGCAATCTCCGATTTAATATCCAACTCAAGTAACACAGCAAGTGTGGAAGAATCAGCAACTCTAACAAGAATTTTTGACCAGGATGAAATTCATACATCGATAAACAAAGCAGCAAGAGGGAAATCCCCAGGACCGGATGGGTTACCCATAGAATTTTATATTCATTACTGGCCCATGCTAAGAAATAAGTTAACAGAGATTCTAAACTACTTATGGACAGAGGATAATCTTCCCACCGCCTTCACAGAGGGCATCATAGTGCTAGTACCCAAAGGCAACCAGATCAAAAAAATCAATGAAATACGACCAATAACTTTGTTAAATTCAGACTTTAAAATACTAACGAGAATCCTCAAAACTAGACTGGAACCCCTCATGGAGAAAATCTTAGGACCTCATCAAACCAGTGCTATTCCCGGACGTAGCATCTTAAATACTGTGTGCGAATACCGTGATATTATCAGCATAAACGCAGAAAAACAAACGCCATAAAAAAAAGAAAAAAAAAAAAAAAAAAAAAAAAAAAAAGTGGATAAAGGGCTTGCTTATGAATGTTGTGGTCTCCGGTTCAAATCTCCGTGGAGGCTAAGATTTTTAAAAATTGTTTTTCATCGTAAGAGTCAGGCCTGAGCCGTAGGTTATTCGGATTGAATGTTAAACTGAAGATATTAGAAAGTTAGGGGTGCAATGCGAGGCAAATCGTAGGTAGTCTTGCAATGTTGTAGGTGTACACTTTTTTACGTTATAATGATACCTCAGGTGTTGTTCGCAGTTAGTGTGTGAGTGTGAACCACAGTAATATTATTATAAATACGGAAGTAAATCTCTCTCTTTTTGTTACGTTTTGACGACTAAATGGCTATATCGTTGTGATGGAATTTTATACGGAAATCTGTATGAAGGGCACAGGATATTTTTTCCAGTATGATTAACAGTTGTAGTCACGAAATTTTGAAACCTTATCGAATGGTGACAGAAATATGTTGGAAATTGATTCTCTTCAAAAGAGAGGTTCGACGGTACAATGATATAGTGATAGTTTTCCTGTCATATTATTCCGACTCGATGTTGTTTGCGACCAATCCTTCGTTACCAACAACTTTCTATAATTAATTCTGGCAAAAAAAAGTTCTTAACCCACGCGTACGAGGTCGCAGGTAAGGGCTAGTTTAATATAATAACTGATAAAATTACGATGGAGCGTTCGCTCCGGTGGCAATCTCCCTACAATCCCTCCCTTTTCCTTTCCAACCTACTTTTGCCCTCTACTAATTTTTACTTTAAATTCTTTCAGTGTTTCCGGTAAATTATTCCTCACTTCTCTTGGGAATTTATTCCAGTCCCTCACTCCCTTTCCCATGAAAGAAAATTTTCCCACACCCTTATGCCTGAAATCAAGTGCCAGCTTGTTGTCATGGTCAACCTTACTCTTCCAAGCATCTCTCTCAATTTCCCACCAATATCCTTCCAAGCTTCATGACCAGTATAGGCTTTGTACACTCCCATGACTCTATTCACCATCTTTCTATCTTCCAATGAATCCCACTCCAGCTCCTTTATCATATTAGTTACCTTTTGTATTCTGCGGTAATTTCCAGAGACAAACCTGGCAGCCCTCCTCTGCACCCCCTCCAGCTCCTGTATTTGATACCCAAAATGTGGATCCCAAACTACACCACCATATTTCAGCAGTGGTCTGGCCAAAGTTTTGTACCCCAATTCCCTTACTTCTCTAGTGCATCCCCTCATCACTCTTTCCAACAGGTGAATGATTTTCAACCCTTTCCCTACCACCTGTCCAATGTGTCCTGCTCAGTTAAGTTTGCTATTAAATGTAATGCCAACGTATTTACATTTCGAGTCTTCAATAAGTATCTTCTTCCCCACTTAGAATCGTAATCAACCTTTAGCTTTTTATCTGTGTACCTAATAAGCTGACTCTTCTTTGCGTTTATTTTCATCCCATGTTGACTCAGCCAGCTAGTTATCCTGTCTAAATCACCCTACAGCTGTTTATAGTCTTGTAACGGGTTAATGGCATTTCCCCACTACTTTGGAAGCTAATTTGAGAAGTTTTAAATATTGGCGGTTTGCGTGGTTGTCTGGTGACATCAGCATCCGCCAAGTCCGTGGGTTTAGTGAGGTAGGGCCCAGTTTTAAAGCATGGGTTGAAACTGGTCGTCGTCTAGTGACGTCAGCATCTGCCGGGTCCGTGAACTCGGGGGTGTAAACCCCAAATTCGGAAGCATGGTGCGGTTGGGAGAAAGATGCACCCAGGCTTCTGGGCGGGCAGTCTGCCGTTGGCCGTGGAGTAAGTGAGTCTGTCGTGAAAGTGAACAGTCAGTCGAGTCTACGAGAACGCGTGTTCATTATGATAAAGAATTAATTTTGGAGAAGGTGATTTCTTTGGTGATATGAAGGAACTTTATTAATGAAGAAAGTATTTGCAGAATTTTATATGAATTGTTTCGTGGTGAGCCATAGGCATGTTCTGAGAACTAGTAAGGGTGTTGTATGAATGAAAAGAGTGCGTGTTATTCAGTCTAAATTTATCGGAGGCATTATCTGTAATCTTAAAGGATCGAAGTCCCGATAGCGAACATTCATAAAGGTTGGGAGTTGGAGCGAGACTATCTTATTAACTATTAAATGCATGTGTTCCAAATAAGAAGGTGCATTTTTATTTCATTTACCGACTTAACATCGGTTGGCGGCCGTCAGAGAAAGAACCAGAATCTAGTGAGTGCGCGGAAGCTTTAAAGGTTCACAGTAAGTATTGTAACCGAACCTCCAGCATAACCGCGACAGTCTTCTATTGTTTTGATCATTTTATATAACATTATGTCATCTGCAAACAATCTAATTTCTGAGAGTAATCCATTAACACAAACGTTCATTAGAATAACGAATAACAATGGTCCCAGTACACTACCCTGTGGGACTCCCATGTTCCATTCTATTTCTTTTGATATTGCATTTCCTGCCCTAACGTTTTGCTTTCTAACTTTTCGGAAAATAAGCGCAAATAAATGTTTCATTATTGTTCTGGGGAGGTACAGATATTAATGTTTAGACGTTATTCAGGTACTAATCCCAATGAGATTAACACTATTTATTTTATGCATAAAAAATAGAAGTGATGTTATGAACTATTAATTATATGTTTTTATTAATAATATTTTACAGCAAGAAATAGATTGGAGGTCTGGTCATGGAGATTAAATAAGAAAAATATGGAATTTTATTAAGGAAAAGGATGGATTTGATGGAACGGACTGAGTAAAAGTGATCGATATAAAACTGAAAATGGCGCCGGTAGGGAGTTGCCGGGATAATAAAGGATGATAAATATGGGTAAAGATAATTGTTCATAGGTTTAAAAGTGTTGCATAAAGTGAAATAATATACGTAGTGTAGTAGAAAGATCTGTTACTATGTTGATTTCATTTAAAAGAAGGAATTCCAAATGAATCTTAGTTATAGTATAAAAGTATATTGCAGATGCTGAGAAGATGGATAATGAATTTTGACTGCATTAGCGAACGTTATAATACGTCACAGTAAAAGGAGATGGCAAAGAAGGTAATTGCTTTTTGACTGAAAGTTACAAGGAACACGACCAAGTAAAAAATAAAATTGCAGGATTATCTATAATCATTGTTAATGACCAGGAGAGAATTTAATTATTGTTTACTTGAAGTAAAAACAAGTAATAAATCACATTATAACCTTTCCATATACAATAGGGAGGTTAGACAGTTTCCCAAAAAATTGTTGTTCCGTATTTGTTACTTAAATGTGGATCAATATGACAAGGGACGATGCTGGAAGTTTATGCATAAATATTTACCACAAGTTTCGAGAGTATTATATTTTATTACTGGATTTAGTCCTATAAATGCAATGACAGAGAAAAAAAAAAGTAGCATTCAGAATGGGAGGAGGAAACGAGGTTTCTTGGCTTGAGAGGACATGCGATATTAAGTCAATGATTAAAAATCAAGTCAATGAACAAAGCACTTGGAAGTGTGAAACCATTTATCAGTATGACGCTGCATCCCCTCTGGTCTGGATGCAGTAACTAATTCGGTCAGGAAGGGTGTCATAAAGCGGTTGTATTATCTCCAGATAAAATTTGGCCCAATACTGTTGCAACTGGTCCTCGATTCCTCAACATTATGCAGACGTTTCATAGAGATACGTGTACGAACGAGTATTGTCCTGTTGAAAAATGGCACCACAATATTGTCCGCTAACAAGTACCGGTAAGGACGCATGATGTACGTGACGTACTGTTGTATCGTCAGCGCTCTCTCAATCATTACCAGACGTCACATGAAGTCATACCCGATGGCTTCCCACACCATGATGCCAGGAGTAACATCTTTATACCTCTCCAAGTCATTGGAAGAATGGGACCTCTCCCCATTTCGCCGCCATATTTGCCGAAGACGGCCATCGGAGGTAGTACAGAACCTCTTTTGATCTCTGAACGCAATGAATGGCGTCGCACTGTATTATGCACTACTTCGGATGACCACCGTCTCGTCGGCGAGTGTGAACATGTTGAAATGAATTAGTTCATTCAATGGAATATTAATGAACACTTGAACATATCATAAAATTGAATGGTAAAGGAACTTAATCATTGTGGATGTTACGGTTCGTCATTTGTTATAGACAGTTTTTCACTGATTGTTATGATTATCGCATTTTCTGGCGAGATTAATTACGGCGTGGCTTGTAATAGTGACACTGCCGTTGTTTACAGTTAGTTTCATGCTCGCTGCTTCCCAAGAAATCCTCTCGCAAAATGATAGCCGACGTGTGTTCACCTCTCAAGGATACTGCAACGCACCTCCGTGTCTTCAACTGTTGACCAAGAAATGCAATCATCTGCCTGCAGTTGGAACGCAAAAGTCCGTTCAGTCGCGTGCTCAGGTCCAACAATCTCCAACAGTTGTTAGAAATAAGGTCTCGCCATAGAATGAACTTGTCACCGCATTTCGGTGGCCAAATCCACTCCGCTCTCCTCGTCCTTTGCCTGCCTCCAGTCATGTGCTTTCCGCTCCGGTGTCATAGTTCCATGAAAGAAATAACATAAATTTTCATTTCCCACGTCCTGAAGCTGTCCCTGTGTTTGACGTTACTCCAAAGCGACGGAGAAAAAACACAGTTCAATAGAAGCGTGGTACATATCCATTTTCTATGTTTAACATTGTCGTGTTGAGTTTTCACACATCTTGCAGCTAGATTTACTTAAGAGCCACTCACATTTTTTTTGTTTTTTTGTTTTGCTGTCGTCAGTCTTTAGACTGGTTTGATGCAATCCTCCATCCCTTCCTATCCTGTGCTAACCTCTTCATTTCTACATACCCCTTACAACCCACGTCCTCAATTATCTGCTTCATATATTCTAATCTCTGTCTACCTCTACAGTTCTTACCTTCAACTGTTCCCTCCACTAACAAATTAACCAATCCAGCATGTCTCAAAATATGACCTACCAGCCTGTCTCTTCTTCCTGTAAGCTTCTTCCATAAACTTCTTTTCTCACCCATCATTTCCAAAACTCGTTCATTTCTTACTTTGTCTGTCCACCTAATTTTCAGCATTCTTCTGTAGCACCACATTTCAAATGCTTCAAGTTTCTTTCTTTCCGGTATTACTAAAGTCCATGTTTCGCTACCGTAAAGTGCTGTGTTCCACACATAGAGTTTTAAAAAGTTCTTTCTAATTCCTAGATCAATATTTGAAACTAAAAGGTTTCTCTTTATCATGAAGGCTCTTTTTGCTAGGGCTATTCTGCTTTTAACATCACAATACAACGTCCTATCCCTCGAAATTTTTACGATGAGCAAAACATTGTGCTAAAAACATATTTGTCGCTGTTTTATCGGCTTGATACCGCCAGTCCAGTATATCCGAAAACAGTTGTTTTGAGCGCACTCTTTCCTTCCATTTAGGTCAACGCCGGTTCTGATCCCGTCTGGCCATCCAGATTTCAGTTTTCCAGAAATCACTCCAAGCGAATGACGGAATGGTTTCTTCAAAAGATCATGGCCGTATTCCATCCCGTTCCTTGACGACGTCCCACCCCTCTTTTCCCCCATCCTTTTCTGCATCTAATAATCTCAACGTCCGCTAGGCGTAAAGCCCGAAGCATTGATGGCCTGACTTTGTTTAAACTGTTTTTTATACGGAATATTTCTAGAGACACTGTGACGTTACACTACGCTATTAGTAACCATTCTCACAGAAATGCCATGACGTACCAGGTAAGCAGTTTCGTAAGAACATTGGCAGTGATAAGTGAACTGTGCCTTGTGCCGACCCTGGGAGCGTAGGGGATAGCGTGCTAGCCTCGCGTTGCAGGGGTCGCCGGTTCGAGTCCGACCTCGGGCATGGGTGGTTTTAATTAAGTGCTATGATTGACTGTTTCATGGAAAATTTATAATACATCGAGTGATCTAATACATACTTAAAACTACAAAATTGCATAGCGCTGGCTGTATGGCCTAGTAGCAACATGCCATTTATTAAAAAAAAAAAAAAACTTGTGCCTTGTGGTACACTAGGATGTTTATTGAAATATAAACTACACCTTCTTTCAAATGAAAACCCCTCTTCATTGTATTAATACCCAGCAGTACAAATACAGATCATTTCCCTTTGTATCCACTGTCATCTGAACGTTTTTACCTTCGTACTGGCAGTTTTTTTAATAATATTATTATTCGTTGTTGACGAAGTTTGTTGGTCGTGTACGTATGCAATCATCGCTATTCATCATTGGTAAATTTGTTTCCATCTAAATATTTTTTTAGGGATACCGATGAACGACAGTCACTTGTAGACAAATCTAAAGTGTGGTAGAGATGATTCAAGGTTGTCGAAAAGCGCTACCCAAGCTTGTCACCCTACTTGAAGGGATTTTGCGTTAATAAAACTCCTTTTCACGATGGTTTGATCACTTCGATGTCTTATCCCGGTTGATAAATCAATTTCAGGAACATTTCTTCCTATAAATAGGATCTTAAATTGGCAAAGTTCTCTGAGGCGCGATTGTTGTTCTAGGTCAAAATGATCGAATGAGGTAATAAACAATTACCTTTCCATACTACGAACTCTGCACAAAATTCCTGTTGGACCAACACCTTCCTGTACTATAAACTTTATGTGATGCGCAGTGGACTCATGAGACATCCATTCATTTATCGTGATAATAAGTAAACAAACCACTTTCCCAAAATTGTGTAGCGTTTAGAGCGCCAACACCCTCATGACAAATACGCTCTGTTGCAAACTATTTCAAATGTCTCGCCTACATCTGATCGACCTTTGTGTGTGGACAAGAAAGGGAATTAAATCTGCTTTGGCATTTTTCCTGCAACCAACCTTTCAACCGGTTGGAGTGACGATTTCTGGAAGAATGGCTGAGGTGTGGAACCAACCCGCGTCCTCTCGAGTGCCAGTCCCACACAGTATCATTCCGGAACAAGGTATTGCTTATTCAGTTAAAAATAGCATTGTGGGAGTTTATAACAAAAAAGGAACTTAATAAATTTGATATTTGCTGTTTGAAGAAACGAATATCATGGCTAAGTGATGCTCGAAAAATCGTGAAGCGTTATGGAAGCAACTTCTTTTTGTTTATGTAAGATTTTTGTAAGTGTGGAAGTTTCAACTCTGTGGAAGAGTTCTAGGGCAGTTACCTGAAGCTTGTCAGCCAGTGGTGTATGCACTGCCTGTCCTCACGGAAGCCACGTCTGAACAGCGGGAGGTCGCTTGCGGTTTATGCATTGTCTCAGGGTAAATGACGGGTGACAAGTGTTGCGCCATGGCAGTGGTGTGCTCCCCGCAACTGTATATGTAGTGCTTGCCAGTTCCACTTATGCTTTCGTTTTAACAAGGAATTACTAAACATTTTCCATGCTTCCAACCTGTATTATTTTACTGTCTTAACTTTACGTCTTAATTTATACTGTTTGTTTTAGAAATTAGAAACCAGTACGATAGATGTTATAAGGGTACACACCAGCTTTCGAGACCGGTCCTTGAATATATACGGGGTTATTCAAAAACAAGAAGCAGAATTTGAATTTTTATTTCCGATAAACTATTCAAGATAACAATACGAGCCACACGTCACTGGCTAGATGAAGGTTCAAAAGTTGTAACTCCCTCCTATTAATTCCATTAGCTGACGCCAACGGCGCTGTTGCCACAGGAGAAGTCACTTTGTGTGTTACGGTATGCGAATAGTGAATCCATTGTTGATGTGTATTGCGCCGTAAGTTCAATAAACTGGCACCTCGTCATAAACAGATTTACGATTGCCAAAAGAAGTTCGTGGAAGTTGGGTGCATACCAAATGGATAAGCACTGGTGGTCCTGAGCGTATCCGAAGTGCTTTCGTACGGAGTTCTCGGAAATCCGCTACACACTGCTCATGTCGAATTTAGATAGGAAAACTCAGCATTCTTTTATCCACTTATAGGTGACACGTATTTGGATATTTTATAGTTTGCTCCTTCTTTTTTAATAACCCTGTATATATATATATATATACAGGGTGTTAAAAAAAGGTACGGCCAAACTTTCAGGAAACATTCCTCACTCACAAACAAAGAAAATAAGTTATGTGGACATGTGTCCGGAAACGCTTACTTTCCATGTTAGAGCTCATTTTAGTTTCGTTAGTATGTAGGCCTACTGTACTTCCTCGATTCACCGCTCGTATTGTGGACGGCTGTGATACAATACGCCATTCTCCAGGGCTGCATCAGCGCATCAGGGATTCCATGCGACGGAGGGTGGATGCATGTATCCTCGCTAACGGAGGACATTTTGAACATTTCCTGTAACAAAGTGTTTGAAGTCACGCTGGTACGTTCTGTTGCTGTGTGTTTCCATTCCATGTTTAATGTGATTTGAAGAGAAGTAATAAAATGAACTCTAACATGGAAAGTAAGCGTTTCCGGACAAATGTCCACATAACATAATTTCTTTGTTTGTGTGTGAGGAATGATTCCTGAAGTTTGGCCGTTCCTTTCCGTAACACCCTGTATATATATATATATATATATATATATATTCTATTTCTAAATTACAGTAGCAGAGTGGTACGGCGTCTTATTCATGCATTCACAAGTAATATTCACGACAAAAATATTTCTCGCTTCTTCCGTACTATATAGCGGCAATCTGTCTGAACTTCGCGGCGTAAAAGAGCAATTTTTCTACTTGTTTACCTGGTGGTCAGCAGTTGTTAGCCTCCCGCCATTGTAAAATAATAATAATAATAAAAAAATGTAATGTTTCTTAAACCAGAATCTGAACCTTGGCCAATAATATGGTTTGCCTATAGTCACGGGTCTGTAATAATTATCAAGTTGCGAATTTTGTATTGTACAACGAAGTAATAAACAGACACAACTGTTTAAGTCAATTAAAAAAAAAAAGCATTGCACAGATTCAAAAAGTGACGATGTGCTATTAGGATAAAACTGGGTTTTTAAGGTAACAAATTATGATCGTAACCTGATCTGGCTGGAACTAAAACTATATTTGACCCTAATTCTCTGATCTCCAAAATTTGAAGAATTCTGTTGAAAATTTCTGTGAGTTTGAAGAAACTTACAAGTATCAAAGAAAGAGTCAGATAATCTCAGTAGATAATATACAGCATAACAGATATTGAAATAACCATTCTCCTCTCTTCCATTCTACTGCTAATTAATTATTTCCATTAATTGCAATAACGATGCAATATTACTCAAACTTTTTTTTTGTGACTGCTTTACGTCTCTTTTTAACATCGAGGTCTTTAGAGACGGGAAAGGATGGGGGGCAAGGATGGGGGCAAGGAATGGGAAGGAATTCGGCCATGGCCTTTTGAAGGAAGCATCCCGGCATTTGCCTGGAGTGATTTGGGGAAACCATGGCAAACCCAAATCTGTATGCCCGGACGGGGATTCGAACCGCCATCCTCCCGAATGCGAGGCGAGAACGCTAACCGTTACACCGCCCCTCTCGGCAAACTCAAACGTAATAAGTTTACTTAATGAATTAGGATTATTAAATGAAAGATTTCTAATTATTACTATAAACTGCATTTAATGCGATTATACAAAAGATGAAACAACAAACACAGGGATGGTTAAAAATTAGTTTTCCAACATGTAATCGTATTTTTCGTTACGATGAAATTAAATTAAATATAAAATTACATTTCCACATTCAAACGGTTCTATGAAAACATTTGCACATCGAAATTACATGAAATAAAATCAATATGTCGGATAGCTATTTGAAACAATAATTTACGCATTTTAACGGGATTCCTAATTTGAGAAGTGAGATTATTTGACATCGTTTCGGGCGTGTTGTGGTACAGTGCTGATTAAAACTCGCAATCTCACCACATTATAGCCTTTCTCCCTACAAATACAGGTATATTGCTCTCGTAAATTTAGCAATTAAATGTTGTGTCAGAACACCTGTCAATGCATGTAATACAGAATGGACCACATTCCTGCTGGAAAATACCGTTTTTTTTTTTTTTTTTAAATAGCTATTTAATAATAAGGAATTTACTGTGGGAATAACGTTTACTACCTTGGTGTAGAAACATTAATGCTAAGGTAATTAATAATTTCTATACTTTGGGTGCCAGTGGGTTGAATCAAACAGAACTTAATAATTTTACATATAAAATACTGATTCATAAAGGAAGTTTGTTAACGTTATCATTCTAGAGATTAAAAACCCCATGATCTCACAAATAATATTAAAATTTTTATTTCAAAGTGACTAAACTTTATTTCTCAAATGCAGTGATTTAAATTATTCATTATTTACAGCAAATTATCTTACCAATTAATATTGGTGTAGCTCAGTGGTATGTATGAACTATCTCAACTAATTTTAATGGTCGTTTTAAAAACTAGTTCCTACACCGTTCATAAATAGGAGCGATCATCAGTGGCGAGATACAACGGCAAAATGCCATTGTGTGATTTCGGCTTCGCGAACATACTAGCTGCGACAATTGGTGTTGCGAAGTACAGCGTCGCTCCTGGCGCCGTTAGTGGACTCGTGATGGGAAGTCGTGTTGAACAGCTACCTGCAGTCAGGAACTCATCACGAGTCGGCATCTAGAAGCCCAAGTAACAACAACACATCCAGGGAAGACTGGATCTGGTCATCGGCGGTACCGGACAGTAAATTTACCAAAACCTCACAGCTTCCCCCAAATCAACCCACCACCGTCTCTCGCCACAACAGCAGGAAGTGGATTCTTCCGAACTACCCGCCATTACAGCGAGGACGGTGAGCAAGGCGCGTTTCACCAACAATTAAGGGTGCCCACGGGGAGACACGCGGAGTCAGCGCCTGGCACGACCAGGCCGAAGACCCTTCCAAAACCTGGCCCTGTAGCTTAAGCATATCTGCTATTCCCACGTGCGCCCCACCCGCCCCCACAGGGGCAAAGGTGGAAGCCGCAGCAAACCGGGCAATACCGCGCGATTGCCCATTGCGCACTCCTCCCAGGAACCAACCAGCAGCACAAAGCCGCCCGACAAGCGCTACAGGGCTAGCTCCAAGCGTGTGTTCCCCCGCACACCAACAGTCAGCGTAATGCGACACTGAAGGGCAGACGTTCCCACACACTTCGTCCAAGCTTCGCAGTTGCACCGTTGTAGTGCACGACCGCGCCGAAACGCTCCAATGGCGTCGCTGCCCCGCCTGGGTCAGATGTTCGAACGCGTGCATTAGCTCTCTGTCGAAATCAAAGCTCGAATCATTTTCTTGGCGTCAGCCCGTCCAAAACAAGGCTGGCCTTTCGTTCTCTCGATCGTCACCGCCAAATCTGGTGTTTTTCTGCAAACAGGATCTGTAGCCTATAAGCAGAAATTTCCAACCTTGGCGTTGTCTTATTTGCTATTCCATTTTACTTCTCAATACTCAGCATTTACGTGCATCCCATACCTTTCTTCTGCTCCCACTATGTTCCTATCATACATCACTGTCTTTCCAAACCTCTGATAAATACCAGAGTCGTCGTGAAGTGGTAATAAATTGTATTTAGTGTCTCTTTTTCTTTCTTTTCATTCAAAATTTCTCTGCACTTTTCTAGCTCAGCAGCGTATGTGTTTCCCGCATAATAACACCAGAGGCTCATAAGTTTTGCTGTCCGCAGACTTCCCAGGTAACGAGTCACCTCACGTGCTCCTGTGGTAGCATTCAATCCTTGGCGCTTCTGCAAGTGTTAATAATATGAAAATATTTCTTATGGACTGTTCGCGACCCATTATAATTATTTAGATCATACATAATACCTGCTTATTATATCCACTAGAATGTACTAGTGGAAAAGGTTAGCTTCAGGTTTGTTCGCATATTTGATCTGACGGCCATAAAATTCTCCCCAAAAGGTAGAAATCAAGGTTCAAAGAAGAATATAATTCTGTATACCACCAGCCCTTGCGGTTTTCGGTGCCACAAAATCATTTCGTGTAAATTATTGGATCGTTCGTCACTTTGGGAAACAAGTTTTAGTTTCACTTTACTAACACTTCATTGCCGTCGAACCTAACCTCAAAGATGAGCCGTGGTACTGAACTTTTTAGTAATTACGTATTTAATTTACAGGACAAATAAAAACATAAAAGTAGATTGAAAACTTTATTTTTTCTATCTGGAATTTCAATACGAAATACAGTTTTTAAAGTTGTAAAATGTGAACTAGCTAATAAAAGACAACGAAAAACAGTGACAAATGTCGAAACTATTTTCAGTAATGTCACAGTGCTAATTCCCTAACGAGCATAATCCCCAATATCCATATTCTGACGCAATACATCCGACGCCTGTAATCTCTGATACAAACAGAAAACATAGTATTTTTTCCAATAGCGATAGAGGGAGTGGGGTATTAGCAACGTGGGATTGGTACGACATTATACAAAGGTACAAAAGAGCTTTTTAGTTGATGTACATACGGACGGTACTTCCTTTTATTAGTATACCTTGTCTCTATTCACAAAACTTAACAGTCAGATTCATTTCTACCAGAGAGATCGCTAGTTACAAACAGTGCTATGAAATCAATAAAATTGTGTTGTTATTTAAGTAACATTTTAATGCTAACACGCTGAATGAAAGATTTATAAAACTTATGACGTCATTTGTCGGTTGATCGTGCTATGCTAGAGCACAAGAACCTTAATTATAGAGAAAGATAATTTATCAAAGTTTGAAGACTGACAATTTAGATGAGTGTAAGTGGACATGCGTTAAATATATTGAGTTGTGACTGCTTCCATTATTTCTATCTCACTAGGTTACCTAAAACTGAATGAGATTAAAATCGCTATTTCGAATTAACTGGTTTATTTGGAGGGAGGAATTTAATGTGTAAATTAAATTGATATTTAAGGGAATACCTTCAGTGGTGGATCCAGGATTTTGGTTTGGGGGGGGCTAGGATTTGGCTTATTTGGTTTGGGGGGGGGGCTTGCCTCGGGCTTATTTTTTTCTAGAATGCCGCCCTTATAAAAAAAGTAGAGCAAAAAAAAAAAAAAAATGTCCACAAAATCTGTGTTGTCGGGGATGACCTTGGTGGTTTTTGGAGGGAGGGTGTTTCAGCCCCCTAGCCCCCCCCCCTGGATCCGCTACTGAATACCTTGATCCCAATGTTCCGTGTGAGGTTAAACGCATTTTCTGTCTCACTGACTATCGTAAAAATTATTATTTTTATTTTATAACTAAGTGCAAATGAGACCTTGACTTCAATACAGATTCCAGCTATCTTATAGTGGTCTCAACCATGTTCAGCCGCCAGCTGCATGTGCGTAGATCCAAGAGGACTTAGCTACTGATTAGTGGCCGATCTACGACACATTAATAAAGTAACTTCCTCATGTAATGTTGCTGCGATTTCACCGTCGGCCGTCAATTGCTCTCCTTATTGGATCAGGTAGAATTACGACAGCGTAGAAATCGCTAACACCTGAAAATGATTACTAATTAACTTTAAAAATAATTTGCAGGGTCTTTTATTACCGCGTTTCTACTACATTGCAAGAAAGCTAAAACAATACATTTTCTATTCCTTTTATGGATCTTTCGCTTCCAGGCTTATTTAAGTTTCAAGAACATATACAAGATTAAAAAGAAAATTATGTCGCTTTTAAAATGACCTTTCAGTTTTCTTATATATTCTAACGTTATCAACATGTCCTTTTGATATAACCCTTGTTACTCAAACCGATTAAAGTTTTTAACAAAATTTTCTGCTGGTATAAGTCCTTTCACGTCCATAGTCATTTGTTGTATCTGTAATACACAAGTTTCACTTAGTTCATTCAGATGAATTACAAGATAACTGACTAGCTGAAACACTATGCATTAAAGAGCATCATTTATTTTAAGAGACGAGTTCAGGATTTCTAAGTTCTCGTACAGAAATTTGTCAGTAAAAATTGTAACAGATCTGGTCATTTTTACACTTTTGGTGCGTGCGCTCAATAATGCATGAACTAAAAATGTGAATACAGGAACACTAAACTACGAATAAAAAATAACCAAACGAAGAAATAAATATATCTTGTAAGTAACTTTAATCCAATGTAGTTTCCAACATGCTGCATTTGTAATACCTGATTTATATCTGACTTAATTCTTTTGAATGGTTGCAGGAATTATGGTGAAGGGGTATTTTCGATGTCATGTTAATATCGTCATGAAGTCTGCCTTAATATTAGTAAAATACAAATAAAGGAACAACACGTAAAGAATTTCTGGATACGATTTGTTTAAATATTAGTGTACTGCATGGAGAGATGTTATTTCTGTACGTCAAGAAGATAATCCATAAATCTGACACTTAAAAATGATGAAAAATGTCAAGTATGTCATCTGTTTTATGTTCGTTTATGTGTTGAAATATACGAAATTACGCTTGAATAATTTGAAAACTTAATGACAGGACAAACAGTATTATTCTTTGTTGTTAGAAAATATTTTAGTATTGCAATTAGAACGTTTCTTTGACGGTACTAAGCTCTTTGTACATAAGGTTTCTAGAAACTGGCTTCCAAATAAATGGAGCTACTGGCATATCGTGGTTTCTTAATTAATTAAAACCGGCTGAAAATAATCCTTTTCATCCTGGATAAAGTAATGCGTCCGTTTAATGTAATTGAGTGTGGGCTGACAGAAGAAAAACAATTTAATATTCGCTTGACTGTGAAGCTGATTTCCAAGTAGCAGCGTTAGTGGCAGCACTAATATTAAGTTTGCAATTCCAAGAGTCTTTCATTTCACGTAGGTGAAAAAAAACAGTTAAAACAGTTTACTTGCTAAAATTCTTGTTCATCCCAATGGGACAATGTATATAGTAACGATACCATTGAGTTTGGAAATCCTAGCCGAAGAAATCACGTTGCATCTCTGAAAACCATCCTCTCTTAACCTCAAAACGTATCAGCACAGATCACACTACATGGGAGATAAACACAACAAACTGTGGATTCGGTTAATATTGTTTTAACTACGCAAGTTTTATTGTTTATTTCTACAGTTTTCTGAAATACAATTCATTAGAATACACGTAAAATGTAAATCAAACCACTACATCAAAAATTACCACACTGATAAAATACTTTACGGAAATGTTTACAAAGATACTACTTCACAAATCTCAGATAGAATCAAGACCAAAGTTTCTGCTTAATTACGATACTAAAACTTCATCGCTTTTATGTATTTTCTCTCTTCGTATTGAAATGCTTGATCTTCCCGTAGCTATGTGAATATTTGATTAGTCAGATTCTTTCTTAATTTATGTTCGATACATTACTTTAAAATATACAGAAAATGAAAATCAAATCTTCCTGATAGCTAGAGGAAATAAAAATGAAAGAACACCTACCGAGCATGGTGGTGTAACGGCTAGCGTTCTGGCCTCGCATTCGGGAGGACGGCGGTTCGAATCCCCGTCCGGGCATCCAGATTTGGGTTTTCCATGGTTTCCCCAAATCACTCCAGGTGAATGCCGGGATGCTTCCTTCAAAAGGCCATTGCCGAATTCCTTCCCATTCCTTGCCCCCCATCCTTTCCCGTCTCTAAAGACCTAGTTGTTATAGGAGATGTTGAGCAGTTAAAAAAAAAAGAACACCTCTTTTATGACCTTTAGTTCATTTTCTTCTCCAGGATAATAATTTGTACTTGAAAATAAACAATGATCGCACTAGTACACTCACCTTTGTCCGTGCGAGTGAGCAGCGGACCAATTCTAGAACGGTTAGAAACACCCATTTTATATACAGAGAATG
Organism: Vandiemenella viatica; assembly: GCA_031002005.1. Classification (NCBI taxonomy): domain Eukaryota; kingdom Metazoa; phylum Arthropoda; class Insecta; order Orthoptera; family Morabidae; genus Vandiemenella; species Vandiemenella viatica. The sequence continues at coordinate 112,634,095 of JARYHS010009186.1, read as the reverse complement.
TGTTTCTTTTAATCATTTCGTCAACGTTTGCTCTCTCTTATTGGACTCTTCATCCGAACTCCTGACCACAAAAGCCGCTGGTAAACTTCACCGATGCAATGATATGTCCCAGTAAACATTCTTATAACTGAAAAAATGCTTTGCCGGATTGTTTTCGTTTCTGCGATTGTTTTTAATTTTTTTTTTGTCGTCGCGCCTAGTGTTTAGTAACTGATGGTCTGTCCCTTTGCGCTAATAAGCTAGCTTTCCTTCCATTATATCTTTGGTCCACTCTATTTTTAAGTCTAATTGTTTCTTGTTTTGTGCCGTACTATCATTTCGAGATCGGCATACACTACTTCCAGCTGTGAACGGTATGTTTCGTTCTTCTCATTTAAAATTGTACTGTCTGTTTCTCGCCCGTTTATTTGGCAGAGCTCTCAAATGGCCTAGCAACCAATGTCTGTCATAACATTTGCTTAGCCTAACCCAGTAATCCAGACAGCTGAATGGAGACCTAAGCTTAGGGTGAGTTCAAACCAAGCGTTCTACCGTACTTTACATAATCGAAGCAAGCTTTGCCAGATGTTGAGTATAGTTTAAAAGCCGTTGGTAATTCCAGCTGAGACTGGGCTTCGAACAACACAGCATTAATTAAACCACTCTTCTGATACCTCACCACAGAGCTATCATATCGCTGGAAGTATACTGAAGAGTGACATTATGAATTTAACTTCAAATACCACCACCTCGCTAGTTACGTTTTTACATCATTGTTTGGAATTGTTGGCCGCGATATTCAGATGCATTGTTTGGCTGCCAGTTGACAAGATTAACGATTCTCCGCGCAATGCGTTCCATATTAAGGCTAAATAACCTAAGTCAGTAATCCTACCGGATCACAAGCTGTGCCAGAGGTGAAGGTCGGGTTAAGGGTCTATGAAAATCCGAGCTGATTCAGGGCCTCGAACCGGGGACCTGTCTTTCCGCAGTCAGACACTTTACCACTCGGCCAACAAAGAAAATGAAACGGAAGTAAACAGACAATAAACACAATGTTCCCGGCTAGGGAGAGTAAGAAACTCCAGTTTGGGCGTATACTAGGTAAAAATGTTCAAATGAAATTGTCACTAATCGTAACTGCAGGAAGCTGTCGGCATTGACAGTCTTGAGATTTCGTTCACGATGAAGAAACACTTTTAACACCATCCACCAACTGAGGTGGGTTCACTCGTGGAGGCACATGAAGAAAACTCCACGACAAATGATGTCGTGACAAATCGCAGCCTCCTCGTATTTGGAGTCCGCATCCACAAATACACACGTGCGTACTCTGCGGGATCTCACCCCCAAGTGCCTCTCGCTACCGCGTGTCCACTAGCACCCCTCCAGCCTTCGGGGGCTCCATCTGTACCTGCGTCAAACAAACAATAGACACATCCACGCCGTCAACCTGTCGCCAGACAGGAATTCAACCCTCGCCATCTCACAAAACGGCTGAGCGAAATGTCTCACAAAATACATGGAGAGGCGACGAAAAATTTATAACAGCAGAGGCTGGACAATACAATTTATTTTTATATATTAGATACAAGTATCTATATATATAAAGATGAATGTATGTTTGTTTGTTTGTTCTTCACACAAATACACAGTTTTCATCCGATCTCGATGAAACTTCCACACTTATCCTTTGAAACAAGGAGAAAACTATTGTCTACATTTGGTTGAAAAATTATCTGTATAAATAATACATGTTGTCTTATAATTTCGAAACATTACTGAACGGCGATAGACAGTGTAGCGGTCAGCTAGCTCAGAGGATAAAACCCTTGCTTACTAATGTTTTGGTTGTGGTCTCGAGTTCAAATCCCCGTGGAGACTAAGATTTTTAAAAATTGTTTTTGATCGTAAGAGTCACGCCTGTGCCGTAGTTATTCGGATTGAAAGTTAAACTGTAGATATCACAAAGTAAGGGGTGCAGTCCGATGCAATTCGTAGGTAGTCTTACAATGCTGCAGATGTACACTTTTTTACGTTATATTGATCCATCAGGGGTGATTCGTAGTCAGTGTGTGTGTGTGACCTGCAGTAGGAATACTATAAATGCGGAAGTAAGTCTCTGTCTTATGTTACGTTTTGACAAATAAATGCTAACACCGATATTGACGAAATTTGACAAGAAAATCTGTAGGGAGGGCACACGACATTTTGTTTTTTGGTTTGATTAACAGTTGTAGTCACGAAATTTTGAGAACTTATCGAATAGTGACGGAGAGACGGATGTCTGTGTTAGTCTGTAATGTTACGTCACTTGTTCAAGATATTCTTCTCGCGCATTAAGTTAGTGTATAATTTGTTAATAAATTTCGTTTAGAGAAAAAAACTTATTATTTAGTATAGATGTCGATTTTATCTATCCTATTACTTTGTGTCTGCTCAAATGTTTCTGGCACCAATTTATTTTGCCTTCTTTTTTTGACATGCCTTGCGGGAGTAAACTGGCCTAAGTTGTAGCTCTAGCAGAGCAGCTTAAGTTATTAGAACCCAAGAATCGGATGCTCATGCTCAAGAAAGAAGAAAAGTCCAAGCTGAAATAAATCTGCCCTTAGTTAATACCCCCTCCCCCCCCCCCACATCCCCTCACATTCGTTTGTTTTTAAATATGATGGAAATTGATTCTCTTCATGAGACAGGTTAGATGGTAGAATGATATAGTTTTGGGTTTCCTGTCATGTTATGCCGAGTCGGTGTTGTTTGGTACCAGTCCTTCGCTACCAACAACTTTCCATATTCAATTCTGGAAAAGAAATTCTTAATCCACGCGTACGAAGTCGCGGTAATTAGATAGTAATCTATACTTTCACTGGTTCCAATTTCAACATGTCATACTTAGAGCTACAGATATACCACTACTACAGAATGTTGGTGACACGATTTTACCCGGCCAAACGTAGCCTAACGCGCCCATAAGCTAGGCATACACACACACATTTGTGCGCCAGCAATTCCGTGGCGATCCATATAGACGATAAAATGTGTGTGTTAATTGTCTAACGACGAGCCGCATCACAAGCCAAATAACAATAGTTACAGATTTGAACGTGGCGAGCATGCGCGACGGTAACCATACACACGGATATCTCACTTAACAATTTACTCGCGGCAGATAAGACTTGGTTAGTGTCTAACAAGTTAAGTAAGACGAGCAGAGAAGTCGTAGCTCATTTAATTGAGACATATCTGCAACATACTCCACTGCGAAAGGTGAAACCGAAAGAGTATGCGAACAGAAGTTTAAAAAAATTAGGATATAGTGCATTGATAGAGGTTTGTGAGAAATATAATATACAAGTTGATAGTGCATTAATAAAAAAAGAAATGCGGAGCACTTTTCGCAAGAAATATATATATATATATATATATATATATATATATATATATAAAAATTCGACAAGAAGTGGAATAGGTGAAGACAAAATCTACAAAACTAATTTACGATATTACTACGACTTACTACTACTGTCTATGAGAGATCAACACGAACCAATGGACAGTATCAGCAATATAGGAAGCCCAAATTATGAAGGGGAAGATGTATCTGTGCATTTATGTAATACTGAAGAAAGCGAAGAAAATGCTTTTCAAATAGTACAAGTAGCAGTATATGATCGTGTTTATAATCTTCCTGCAACCACTTTTTCTGTCATACTGTCCGTTTCTTTTTCTTTTTTACAGTTCTAATATAAGATGCTGCACGAATAAATACATTTTTGTGTGTGTAGAAGTTAAAAACATGATTCATTTGAATATTGTCACTTCGCTTGTAACATAACCTCACTACACTTGGCTCGCGATGTTTTGGAATTCCCAGTGAGCCGCAAGCCAGGAAATCATGACGGATAAATCCGTAGACCACTACCATAAACACAACAATTTGAGCGCGGCGAGCCAAATGAACGACAAATGTGTGGAACTGATGTTCGTGTGTATGGGCTCTGACAGGTACAGGCTCGTCGCGAGAATATCTGCGCGTAAATGTTTGGCGATTATACTCGCGCTCAAATGTGTTTGTGTATGGGCAGCTATAGAAGTTTTCATAAAAAAAAATCTTTTTCAGATTTTTAATTGGTAAACATTATTTATAATTTTTGAGGGCTTGGTTACCTGCTTTGTACTAATTTTTCACTTCGGCTGAGTAGTCTGTGACAGTTTGCAACGTATAGAGGGGACTCAGTAGTGGTTTTCTGTTAATCGTGTTCGTGCCGCAACTCGTCGCATCGTTCCCGCCCTGCGGCACGTACTGCGGCGGGGTGATGTACGCCCCTGGCAACCAAATAAACGGGATCTAGCCAGGTTATTCGTTCACAAATCACTAGGCTAGTCTGGAGCGCATAACTTTCATGGTTTGAGTGCTCGGCTATATTACACGTTTTTATTTGAACTGTCTTTTGTTTATTCAGTTGCACAAACCTTTTGAATGATCGAGGTTGGTGGCTGATTCAGTACTCCGAAATCCCACTTCTTTTCGTTCTAACTGTATTGATTTTATTTTACATTGTTAGATAGTGGCATTAAATTATTTTCATTTAGATTCCTAGCAATGAATATTATCTTCAAACTGATATATCTCTCTGAATCGGATGTTCGCATTACGGTTTTTTTCGCCCATGACCTCCTATCACCTGTCTCCTTTCTCCATGCTGATAGTGATTTTGATTTCTTTATGATTTAACCGCAATACACTCTAGTTCTCTCACTGGAAAAATTGACGTTCATCTGAACAAGTGTATGAGAGCAATAACTGGCAAATTAAAATCTACCCAAGTACCCTGGTTACATTTCATCAGCAATATATCACCTTCAAAGATAAGACGTCAAAAAGCAACGACACATGAGTATATAATATTACTTAATTCTGACCATCCACAGGATCTCCCAATCTACGAGGTCCTAAATGACCTATCCCCCACTCGTCTCAAATCCAGTATGGTATGATATATTTAATTTCGATGTCAAGGAAAAATGGCGACAAAGCTGGGATTCTGCATATATTGAAGATCCTTTACCTGAACTTCCGTGATTCATTCTGTAGAGGGACCAGTTTGTCAAACTTAACCGCCTAAGGACAGGCCACGACAAATACAACGCTATATTCCATAAGTGGGGACTTAAGCTGTGACTGCGGAGCTCCTTCCCAGGGTATGGAGCACATCATCAAGGAATGACCTCTGAGGAAGTACGATGGACCATTTCAATATTTTTCGTGCTTCAAATTCTCCATAGCATGGCTGCAACAACTGGACATCAATTTGTGAATGCTAGCAACGTTCTTGTCGTTGTATGTTGAAATGATTACAGTTGAATCATTTCATTGACAGAATATTCACGGGAACGAACAGCATTTTGTTTGTTAATGCGAAGAGGCTACAGCTATAGGAATGTTTAGGCAGCAAGGAGGCACGCACGGGGGGAACAAAAGGTTGGCGTCCTGTTGTGCTGAGCCAAATGTTCGAACACAGCATGGGTTGAGACCTGGCGAGGGAGTTTCTGCGATAGCTTTTTAGAACACAGTGACAAGTGAATAAGTCGCAGATTTATGTGACAAAATTCAAAGTGCCCTCTAAAGGTGTTGTGTGTTTTTTTTCTCTGCCTTTCACGGAGTCACTGACTTGGAGGCATTCCGGCGGGCGACACCGACATTGAACTGGCGAGGAGCCAGCTGGTTTTAGTGCGGCGGATAGTGCAATCTGCCTCGGTGAAGAGTGTTTTTAAGAGTAAACGTCAAGTGACGCTGCTGTTGGGATTGTTTGCCGTGTGCAGACCAATTCAGCTACAACAACGATAATTATCGTTGAATAACTATATATAGAAAAGAAAACCGCATTGCATTTCAATGTCGTTGGGACCTGAATCGATCCTGGTAGGGAGACCTGCGTGGTAAAGAGTTTACTCAATGCTTTCTTTAAATGTTAGCTGAGGTGGCGTCCTAAGTAATTAAGAGTTCATGAACAGTCATGAATGTAATGATTTTTTTATTAATTTCTTATAACTGTCTAGTTGTTTTGTTAATAAATGATAAATTGTGAAACATCAATCTTGCTTTGTTGTAAATGCAAAGGTATACCAACAAGGTAATGCATTATAAATTATTTTAATATATTAGAATTCGATAAGATCTCCTCCCAACCAAAACATATTGTTGTGGTTTTAAATAGATTACAACGTATTGTATATAATTATAAGTTTTACATTAGTTGCTTATCTATACTACAAATAAATAAACAAATAAATTTAACCCCTATACGAGTATTACTTTACATTAATTACAGTGAAAACAAACTCGGATATGATCTAGAATTGATAAGTGTGAAATGTACTAGCAATTTCAGAGATGGGTAGTAGTAAAGCTGGAGTTCGATTGAACTAACTTTCATTTGGCTGCAGCGAAACATTAGTATATTCTTAATTGTGTAGATATCAGTTAATTAATGTGGAATCGGGCATTCAACGTTATACCTAGAATCATGATACACTTTTCTAATCACAGAGAATCGGTACTGAGCGTGGTGGGTGAGTGGTTAACGCTTTGGCCTCGCATTCGGTAGAACACCAGTTCGAATCCCCGTCCGGGCATCCAGATTTGGGTTTTCCATGGTTTCTCCAAATTACTCCAGGCGAATTCCGGTATGCTTCCTTCAAAAGGGCATGGCTGAATTGTTTCCCGTTACTTATCTCCAGTCCCACACCTTCTTCCCATATCCTGGGTCAATGTTTAAAACCAATAGCACTTACCGCTTGAGCTCCTTCTGTTGTCATAGTTCGTTACTGAATCGAATTCTCTACTCCTGCTTTTTGATACTCCAAATCTCAAATCCATATAAAATTACTAGCGGTAAAATAGAGCACTTAAGTAATTAATGTGAAAAAAATATCGTTTTATAAGTTTTATCAACCTCAGATGGTTATTAATAAAGTCATTTTATGTTTATGGGGGGTCACAGTAAACTTAGGTTAGCAGTAACGAGGCAGGAGATTAGCTGCAAAACTGAACCTGGTGTTCGACACGACGTAAGTTCAAATACCTGACCAGATATTGGTTTTAGATGTATTCCAGGAATTACTACAAAGAGACCGTATGATTTCCTAGATCGTATGACCCAGAAAAGAGAGAAGATCCATACTCAAATACGATGTGCAGCGGCCATCAATTATAAACGATTGTTTTGAAATAGGTGTTAGATACTTCGGAAATATAGTTAATGTATTGACCACAAGTTGTTAGCATGAATATTTCGGAACAATAAATACTGTAAGCTTGCTTCTATACACATAAATAAATCTATGATACATGATCCTTAAGATTCTGATGTATGAAGGTATTATGGCATCAGAAATGCTGCGTAATTATAAACTTTCGAAGCCTTGTGAATAAATTTGGCATACGTTCTTCTATGAACGTCCGTCAGGGGTTTACAAGCTCGTTCAAAAAGAGCATCCCTCAGCAGGCAAATTTACTAATTAAGGAAGACAAGCGAATAAATGTTTGTGGGATTAGTTAGCGATTGGAGTAGGTTACCTAGTTGTTCAAGCTATTATCAAAAAGGAATTATACATACGAAGAGTAACTACAATGTGGCTGTTATGAATGTTGAATACAAATGTAAAGACATTAAGGGCTGAAACCATCCCGAAACTTTTTTTAGCACTTTTAACAGATTCATCATCATCTAACTATATTTGTTTCGACTCATGAAAAAAAATTGTGTAGAAATTTTTTTTCAACTCCGAAGACGTACAAAATTTATTTCGCTCTTGGCTACGTACACATTCTTTATACTTTTATGAAGAAACGGTTAAGAAACTAACAGTACGATAAAACAAATGTTTAGAAAACGGTGGATACGTATTATGTAGAGACATAATTCTGTATTTGTCATTTAACAAAAATTCAATTCATCTTTATATATAAAGATGAATGTATGTTTGTTTGTTTATTTGTTTGTTTGTTAGTTTGTTTGCTCTTCATACAAATCCACAGTTTTCATCCGATCTCGATGAAACTTTGCACACTTATCCTTTGAAACAAGGAGAAAAATACTGTCTACATTTGGTTGAAAAATTATCTGTATAAATAACACACGTTGTGTCATAACTTTCGAAATACGGTGATAGACAGACACGTTGGATATGGTCGTCTCCGTACCGTGTTTACGTATAGTGGACTGACAGCTTAGTGGTTAAAGCGCTTGCTTACGAACGTCGTGGTCTCTGGTTCAAATCTCCGTGGAGGCTAAGATTTTTAAAAATTGTTTTTTCATCGTAAGAGTCAGGCCTGGGCCGTAGGTTATTCGGATTGAATGTTAAACTGTAGAAATTAGAAAGTTAGGGGTGCAATGCGAGGCAAATCGTAGATATTCTTGCAATGTTGTAGGGGTACACTTCTTTACGTTATAATGATCCCTCAGGCGTTGTTCGCAGTCAGTGTGAACCAGAGTAATATTATTATAAATACGGAAGTAAGTCTCTGTCTTTTTGTTACGTTTTGACGACTAAATGGCTATATCGTTGTGATGGAATTTTATAAGGAAATCTGTATGAAGGGCACAGGATATTTTTTCCAGTATGAATAACAGTTGTAGTCACGAAATTTTGAGACCTTATCGAATGGTGACAGAAATATGTTGGAAATTGATTCTCTTCAAGAGACAGGTTCGACGGTACAATGATATAGTGATAGCTTTCTTGTCATAATATTCGTAGTCGATATTGTTTGGGATCAATCCTTCGTTAGCAACTTTCTATATTTAATTCTGGCAAAAAAATTCTTAATCCACGCGTACGAAGTTGCGGGTACGGGCTAGTATATATATACACACACACACACACACATATATATATATATATATATATATATATATATATAAAAGTCCCATTCATATTTAATTTACCCTTGCAATTACAATACCTAAAGCTTATTCCCGTGGCTACAGCTTATAACCTGCATTAAAACATACATTGTGCGTTAAAAATTAGAAATCTTTCGCAAATGAGTATCACAGAAATAGTTGTTGAAAACTCATAACAGCATATTCAGATGAAGATATATTAACTTTGAATAGTAAGGTAGATAGTTGCATCGGTTCTTCGTCACCTTATAAAAGTTAAAACATGGGTACAGACTTGTCTTTGTTATTTCCGAATGCGTCTAAACACCATCAAGTAGAAAATAATTGAAAGTCCAACGATCAAATTAATGTTTCCATGATTATTTATCAACTCCCGGAGAGAATTAATGTGCAGTAATTTGCATGTCATTACTTGCTTTGTGGATGCTATTCACTCAGCCGTGGAAATGCATATTAAATTATTTTATTACGTCAGTAATGTGATTCGTATCGGCGCTCCATAGACCTAGCTTGGTTTGAACTGCTGACCCGCTGTGCATATTCCGGATTCCAGATATCTACAGGCCACTACCAGAATGATATCACTGTAGTCTTTCCCTTATGTGATATGGTAACAATTAAATTTAAACCCCTATCTAACTAATGTTTTTTCAGAGTGTTCGGGCAAAAGGTAACACCTTACTGACTCGATAGCACTGTCCCTGTTACGAGATTTTATTCTATAAGAATTATCTTTAATGAGTAGTAAATTTCGGATAAGGAGAATGAATCCATTCACTCGAACGCTATTCAATGCTGTCTTTGAAGCCGGTACCAAATCCACTATTTATGTCTTTGAAAGAAAGTTGAAAACTTTTTTCCTTCATCAACGTCTGTGGTTTCTAGCCTCCTTTGAACATATGTCCCTCTAATTTCCCCTAAATTTTTGTCTCCAAATTGTTCAATGCTCTTCACTTATTTTATGTAAAACCCCCTACGGTCCTTCAATGCATCTATGCTTGGTATTCACCTGTGTTATTAGGCTTGTATCTACGTTTCAAATATCTTTCATGATATTCTTCCTAATACTCTCAACTTTTCCATATCATACGTCTCTTACAATCTTGATTCCCTCCTGCAAGGATACCTCCTTCCAACCTTCTCATTAGTTACGATTTTCCTCTTCATTACTTCTCTTCAGAATTTAAAGAATCCTTATGTCCTCCATCTTCCTAACATTCCTTCACTTAACCGTTTTTAATTTGAGAGCATAAGTATGGTCATGAATATAACTAGCAATTTTTAAACGATTACATATTTAGTCTGTTGATGGTTTCCATCACAGATGGCACAATACCATATGTGAAACATTCCTTAAACAGGAAGTTTTGATAGTTTTAATTATTTCAAATTAAGGAAAATCTGATGTAGTTACTGTATATCTATAAAGTATTCACTTGCTCATACATTACTGTTTGTGAAAACTGCAACACCCAGAAGCACAGATCTGAATCATTCCAAAATCGGAGGATGTGTAGAACAGTAGAGCCATAGTAACAGATGAGAGATGGCGTGCACGTAGGCCCAGCAATATCATTGTTTATGTGTGACTGGACAGGTTACTGTTACACACCACTCAGTAGGTGCAGAGCCGTCGACTAAAGTGGAAACGTGAAAGCAAGTGCCGAAACGTTTCGTCCACTTCAAAGGGAGAAGTATCATTATGTTACTGAGTTCGAACGAGGACGAGCAAAACTTGCACTTTTTTTCTCGAATCACCACTTGCGTATCACCACGTTACAAATTTGCAGTCAATATCAAGTTTACGCACCTCGACGTCTGTACTGGAGCAGCTCTCTTGTGGCCTTCCTTTATTTATACGCTGGCAGAGCGCACCTGCGGAGCTATAGTCCTTTGTGGCACTGGCGTGTCTGACAACAGGTTAAAAGCGTTAAATTTGATTGACCTATGCGTTTACTACTATGGTTTTGGAAAACAACTAGCAGAACACCCACAAAATATATAGTTAAGGAGAACTTTAAATAGTTGCCTCGAATTGGCGCACGCAAATGGTCTGCAGACGCTATTGATATGATCACCAGATCTGGGTAATTATACCACCCGCCCGTTGAATTCTTCTACTAGTGTAAACCCGTGGTCGTTTTTTTGCGTGTCGTCACGGATCTATAATAGTTCCAGTTTTTAGGTTCAAAGATTATAACTGGTTGACCTGATCTGATCAAATATGAACGTGACCTGAGTTTCACCTTTAGGATGAATAAATTCTCTTGGGCTTGCAGAACTCAGAGGTATTAATAAACGTAGGTATTAAACACGAGCAGGTAAGATCGCGCTATTGTATAATTGTTTCAATGGTCGTAGACTCGAACTTGCTTAAATACAAACTAGACTTGTATTTGACCCTTGAAATAAACTCTGCAAAATTAAAAAAATTCCTGTTTCCTTCGAAAGCATCGCGTTGTTTTATTTTTTTTTAATTGTTGTTGAGACTGGGCAAACACTCATAATGTAATCATGGGTCATAGTATCAGTAACGGCCAGAAAACTTAATACACAATCCTTATTATTAAACAGTTGAGCAACTCCGAAGAAATTAATTGCCAGAATACTCGGTTCGGTAACATGTTTGATCTAATGTCCTCTTTAAATAACTTAATACCTCACGTGCAGTGAACATGAGCAAATACAATTACCGAAAGTGGTCAGTAAAATACCTAAAAAACAAATAAACCCTAATGTATAAACTTTGATCAAGCAACGACATTAATGAAAGTTTTAATTAAATTTAAATTATTCCTAAGCCGGAATGACAATTGGCATTCGTGGTTACAGCAGAGACCATGAGTAATTTTGTAAAAGTTTTTTTTTATGTTTCTTTCTTTAACATGTTACTAAAAAGCATTTCCTCAATTTTTCGGCCGTATAGTTTATCGATTTTTTAACTATGAAATGCAACGAAAAGTAAACTTAATGAATGTACTATGTCAATTAATTTGGTAGCAGTGGCTTAGTTATTAAATTGTGGGCATAACCTTGAATTTCTTCTAATGATATCTCTGGTGGCTGTTGATTTGCGAGCGAAGGCTGACACGTGACACCGTTCTCCAGCCAATAGCTATCGACGTGAGTGAGTGAGTGTGTGAGTGAGCTTAGGAAATTATATAGTAGATTAATAACCTTGTTTTATAATTCACAAGTATTATCGTCCTCTTTCTTTTGTATATTTAAAACCAATAACTTTACCTAACTGCTTTCCTGCCAACTTGAGTCAACTGGTTAGTATCTTTTTGTATCTTTGCTTAAAAGTTCGTCCTGTACAGTCCCCAAAAATGTGTACATATATGTAACACCACAAATAATATTAAGTCTCCAATTTTTCATGCCACCTTCGCGCATATCTCATCTGCTACAGCCAAAAAAAATTGTTTACTGTATTTAGTGCCCCACCAATACTGAGAAAAACTATCACAACCAATATGAAAACTCACAGACTTGAGTTTTCAGAGCGATAATAAACATAGTTGGACAGCGAGAAGGAAATTCATATGATTAAGCATGACCACGATGGTTAGTAACTGTCCCTGCAGAATTCATTAAATACAAGAAAATTGCTAGACAGAGGGATATAAACTCACTGGAAAAAGGCAATGCAGCTACGAGAATGAACAGACGAGAGTTGCTTGTTTTAGAAATAGTAAAAAACTTTGTGTCGGTACCTAGGCGTGGCTACTCTGGGATTGAATCACACGTCACAGTGTAGTTAAAAATTAAGAACTATTATGTAATACATCATGAAATGAGCTAGATTTAGAATTAGGAAGAGCTTGTATTATTTCATAATTTTGTTGTGTATACCGTAACCAACATTATTTTTCAGATTTAGCATTAAATCTTATCATTGCATCATCTCAGTCGTTAATACTGAGTGACTCCAAAATTTCTTTAAAACATTGTCTTCCAAACAGCAAGTCTTTTAAAAACTATAATGTAAAATTTAAATTATTTCTTTAGCTGTAACGAGAGCTATTTGTTTCATTACATGATAAGGGTTTAAAATAATAATACTCCTAAGCGCATGAATAATTCGCAATTGACGTTTTTTTTTCTTTTTAGACAATTCTTACTCGAAACTTTGAATATAAGCAATTGTTTCATGGCAATCGTGTCTGATCAACTTATTACTACTAACTTGGATTTTATCCCCAAAGAAATTTTGAAAAAGGAAGTGTCTTTGAAAGGATCGTGCTATTTTGAGTTCAATCGGTCTTACAGTTTTCATGTAATGGTAGTATGAATGTTTGGATGGTGTCATTTATCCAGGATTGGACGTACGCATTACGAAATCCCATCACAAAACGCTGAAAAATCAACAAATTTTGAGCTAATAAATTACTAGTAAAAAACTGCATTCAAGAAAGACAGGACTGATAAAACATTAATGTTTCAAATCGCTTTTGCACTACATTTATGATATCTTATTGCATTATTGTTTCAATTTCGTTGCAGTAAATTAATCACCAGTAGTAAACCGCATACACCAATCCGCTAATCATTGTAATTAGCAACATCAATGTTCTGTAACCGACAACTAATTTCACGTGATACTGTTGATTATTATCGGAATATCTAACAAATTAACTAGACGAAATACTGCTGATTTAATTCCTGAGACTGGATTACGAATGACAAGTGGTAAGAATATCGCGCTCAGAAAACTGAAAACACTAATTTTGTGTTTGGTGGGACTTCAAGGCCTGTCGTCCACTGGAACCGAATTCGTCCCACCGAGTGTCGTGCCGCATACCGCCGAATTTGGCCGACTAATCACGAGACAGGTATTGTTACACGTCCACTGGACACGACATACTCGGCCGCATATGGCCGTATACGGCTGAATAACGGACTAATCCCATTGAAATGGGATTAGACGGACGTATTCGGTCGAATGCCAAAATCATGTTGCTCTCCTAATAAATATTTCCTTTTTTATCTTTTATTTGATCTTGATTAGTATTTGTTGAAACACTATCATACACTGTGATGGTACACAGTTACTGTAAAAATTTTATTTACAGAAAGGACAATTTTGTAAGTGGGTCTGCGCAGTTATAATAATTACTAGCCTCGTACCCGCGACTTCGTACGAGTGGATTAAGAATTTTTATGCCAGAATTAAATATAGTAAGTTGTTGGTAACGAAGGATTAGTCCCAAACAATATCGAGTCGGCATAATATGACAGGAAAGCTATCACTATATCATTCTACCGTCGAACCTGCCTCTTGAAGAGAATTAATTTCCAACATATTTCTGTCACTATTCGATTAGATCTCAAAATTGCGTGACTACAACTGTTAATCATACTGGAACAAATATCCTGTGCCCTTCATACACATTTCCTTATAAAATTACATCACAACGATATAGCCATTTAGTCGTCAAAACGTAACAAAAAGACAGATACTTACTTCCGTATTTATAATAATATTACTGTTGTTCACACTCACACACCGACTTTGAACAACACCTGAGCGATCATTATAACGTAAAAAAGTGTACACCTACAACATTGCAAGACTACCTACGATTTGCTCGCATTGCGCCCCTAACTTTCTAATATCTACAGTTTAACATTCAATCCGAATAACCTACGACCCAGGCCTGACTCTTACGATGAAAAACAATTTTAAAAAAAATCTTAGCCTCCACGGAGATTTAAACCGGAGACAACGATGTTCGTAAGCAAGCTCTTTAGCCACTGAGCTTCCAGCTCATTACACGGAAACACGGTCTGAAGACGTGCATATCCAACGTGTCTATCTATCGCCGTATTTCCAAGTTATGAGAATAAATTGCCAACATATATCTGTCACCATTCGATAAGGTCTCAAAATTTCGTGACTACAACTGTTAATCATACTGGAAAAAATATCCTGTGCCCTTCATACAGATTTTCTTATAAAATTCCATCACAACGATATAGCCATTTGGTCGTCATAACGTATCAAAAAGACAGAGACTTAGATCCCTAATTATAATAATATTACTGTCGTTCACACTTACACACTGACTGCGAAAAAAACCTGAGGGATCATTATAACGTAAGAAAGTATACACCTACAACCGGAGACCACGAGGTTCATAAGCAAGCGCTTTAGCCACTCAGCTGCCAGGCCACTACGGAGAAACTGGGTACGGAGTCGTCCACATCCAACGTGTCAGTCTACCGCCATATTTCGAAGTTATGAGACATATGTGTTACTTATACAGATAATTTTTCAACCAAATGTAGACAGTATTTTTCTCCTTGTTTCAAAGAATAAGTGTGCAAAGTTTCATCGAGAACGGATAAAAACTGTGGATTTGTATGAAGAACAAACAAACAAACATACATTCATCTCTATATATAAAGATTTTAATAAAATTAGCATAGTAAAGAAAATTATTTCAGTTTTTCTCCAACGATTATGAAATATCTCCTTCGTCGGGACCGCATTTACGCATAGGGTATATTTGGCCTACAGCCTAAGCGAAAAATAAAAATGAAACATATGTGAAGAAAGTGGCCTATTTCCGAAGTGGTTTTAGCACATGAAATTTTTTTGAACCCCATTTGCGCATTGTAATTAATTCCTTTGAAGCACAGTTGTCATGCAAAGTAAAATTTCAGTACACCCGTACCGGAAAGTACTAACTATACGGCACAACGATGAAGTCGCTCTGAAGGTGCGTTCCCACGACGTCTTGTAACGGAGGCCAGACGAAGTGCGCGCCACAGGTTAGCCCTCGCGTACCTCGCCGCCAACTACCCAACACGTTGCCTAGTGTCGTTTGGCACAGAGCACTTTACAGCAACAGAAGGGGTGCGCACCTCTGCTGCAAACCGATGGCACCAGCGCACCACTACACACGCCTGTGATATTTACCGACAGACAGTGGGTAGCTGCGTGCCATCTTCGCCAGCAGAGGTGGCCTGTTCCCACGGCATGTTGTGGGGTATCCATCTGGGGCGGCCTGCGTTACAAGACGTCGTGAGAACGGACCTTAAGAACGCACTCGCAACTTATGGTAACAAGACGTCATGGGAGTGCACGTTTAGAGCGACTTCATCGTTGTGCCGTAAAGTTAGTACTTTCCGGTACGGGTGTACTGAAAGTTTACTTGGCAGTAAATCTCTGCTTCAAAGGAAAGTCATTTTCAAAATTGAAGTTGATCAGATATAGGCTTCGAACCTCCATATTAGAAGCCGGACTCAACTTTTGGGCTTAGCTCAGCATTGAAAGTGATATTTTAAGAGAGTTATGTTATTAAAATAACGGGCGTAGCTTTATGAGTATGAAGTGTAGTCACAAATCAATCAACCACTAATCTATGTGCAAGTTGTTTGTAGTAACTAAAATTAAATAATAAATTGTACACACAATTTAAAAGACTGTAACTGACGCCTAAAGAAATACAAAGACCTACAATACTATATTTTGCGAAATTAATAATATTCGTCGCTGATGATGCCTCGATGAGAGGTGAAAGGCGTACTACGCAATAATAAATAAATTAAACAGTTTGCATTGGCGTTATCTTTGAACTGGTAATTAATTAAGCAACTGTGGAAACATGGCCTGCAACAACATTGCTATATTTTTTTTATCAATGCACTTCTATACATTTAAGTCAATTGACATTTCACTTTCATTTTAAGTTTTTTAATGTTTGAGAAAATACTATATTTGAATTAAGCACGATCGATTGAAATTCACTTTTTTGTTATATTCCTTCTTTTCGTAACTTTTGATTGTCTTATATTTTCATTAAAAATATATTAAGTTATTTTTAAAACTGAAATACTGATTCTGGCATATTTTGTATTCATTTTCTACTCTAATTGTTTAGAGCGATGTTAATAAATTGTATTGAATATGGTTTTCAGTTGATATCAATTGTATCTCAACAATCCTATACAGTATATACTAAATTTTTATACGACTTAATAATAAATTTCAGAAATTTCTTTTTAGGCCTTTAGTTAGAAAATTGTTATAAATTGAGAAGTTAAAAATATTTGCTGGGGATGGCGTGCCGCACAGATTCAACTAAACCTCTGCACACCATAAATACAGCCCTGACCCTCGTAATATAAGGCCCAGTAAAGTCTGTTTTTACAAAAAGTAAGTTGCTGTACATTTTGTAAAAATACTCCATTCACTTGTTTATGACGTGACAATGACGGGACGGCAATATGTGTCGGATGCAGCAGACGAGGTTTAGTCGGACGACCTGTTCGGCCGTAGATCGGATGTTACTCGGGCGAATGCGGTTCGGACGAAATTCGGTTCCAACGTTCGACCGGCCTAACGTCCGCACTTCTTCCGCAGCTATGACGTATCCTGTTCCTTTTAAAGTAGGCGGGCGGTGCTGGAATCTCTGTGTCTAAATGACAGATTCGTAAATGAGAAGCATACAATTAAATGACAAAAGTCATAGGTTACTTCGTAATATCATATCGGACGCACTTTTGCCCGGCGATGTGCAGTAACCTGATGTGGCATTGATTCAACTACTCATCGGAAGTCCACTGAAGAAATATTCAGCCACACTTCCTCTTCAGCCGTTCATAATTGTTGAAGTGTTGCTGGTCCAGGATGTTGTACGCGAACTGACCTTTCGATCATGTTCCAGACAAGTTCGATTGGATTCATGTCTGTGGTCAAAATAATCGCTGGATTTGTTCAGAATGTTCTTCAAACCAATCGTCAAAAATTTTGGCCCGGTGATATGGAACTGATGGATGAAGAAAACTTTTCAAAGTTCCTGAAAACGGTGTAATATTACTGAAATAACTTCTCAGGTGCAACTTATCCAATAACAAATACATTCATTTATGTCGGACATAGTTTTAAACCAAACAACCAATTCACTGCTCAGTATTTTATCTTGTAAGCACCTTAGAATTTGTTAAATTCTTCTTTTCTTGGATACAGGGCATACGGAATGGTATAAGCTCATCAGTAGTTGTAAAATTTTTCACCTCGTCACTACAGGATATGGGGGACGGGAATCATACAGAAGCCGATACTGCAGCTTATAATCGAAAGTAGAAGATTTAAAATCAGTAAAGTAATTCAACATGTAATAACAGCCTAACCAGATAGATAATAATAGAAAAAAACTGCTAAACTTACCTAAATCATTTAAATCCTTAAGAATTCAATGCCTCTTACAATTTGACTTAATTTCTTAAGATTTGTGGGCCACTGCCAGTTTAAACTATTTTACGAATGGTAATTTTAAAATTTATGTGTGGAAATTCTTTTTTAACCTTCACCCAGTAGAAAGAGTACCAGGTTTCTATGTTATAAACGATTTCAAATTTACTTTCCGTTATATGTAACCACAGCTTAACTTATTTTATTTTGTATTTACGAGCTTTACTGCTTCGTTTAGTGAGGTGAGGATATTTCAGTCAACTAACTTTGTCAGTTTTCATTAAAAAGTGATTCGTTTCGATATCCATCTTTTACATGTGCTATTTTCGAAGTTGTATTGATTAAAGATGTAAGTTCGTTAAAGATGTTTCAATGATTTAAAAGATGAACACTTAACCCAACCAGAATGTTTCAAAATTCTTCTTAAATTAACATGTTATCTGACTTCTGAGGTCCGTATATCATATACTGTCTAGTAACTTGATGTTGTGGCTTCACAGTTGCAGCAATATCAAGTACTAACTCCTGCGCACATTCGTGTTCGGTATACGTAGTTAACGATTCGTGTCCTTGCCTCCGTGCCACAGCAGAGGAGAGGAATCGGTAAGTGGTGCGAAGTTAGATTCTTGCCCTTTGTAATGCAACCCGAGTGGATCGTCTTATTTGGAAAGTTTCCACAACGATGTCAATTTCCGTCGGGGTTACGTGGAGTTGAGACCGCAATCGTTTCCTCAACGGCAGTTGGACATTAGCCAGCAAGTAGTAAGATCTCAATTTCTTACTCTGCAGGTTGGTCACATACGATATGGACAAACACAAAAGTTTTACGAAGAAAAGCCATCCAAACGAAAGAACGAAGTTATATGTGGCTTTCTACCATGCAGACCACTAGCAGAAAAAAGATTCACTTTGTTACGTTGAGAACTAATTTAAGTGAAATGCTGAGACACCTGATAAAAATTTAAGTTTTGCGGCAGTCAGGACATTACTGCCCTAAAAAATAAAAGGGTTTTCCAGCTCAGGCCGGGCTATTAATACCCATATGATGAGATTAGTGGAGACAGAGCTACAAACAGCCTTCCACAACCTCAGAACTAGAATGAAGGTGACGTATGCAGCATCATGCGCCTGTTAATTTAGCTGAAATTTAAAATTTCATCATTTTTAAACAGGTTGATTAGATTTCCTGATACTCGTGGAAGAGAGGAGGGAAGACAGGTCTTTCTAACGCCTAGCTTTCTGGAAAAATCCTGGTCTTTGACACATCGTATCTTTATGACTCGGATGGTTCTCAATCACTTATCATGATGGGTGAGATTCTAGTCAGGTAATTTATTTTCAGGTGGTAAGCATTATGAAGGTTTCGTCTGTGCTCGACCAATCCTTGTTGCCAACAGTTCTTAACTTTCCGCTTTTGGAATTTTCACGATCAGTGATGAAGTTGGAGAGAGGGACTTACCGGAGAAGTAAGGGAATTGTGTTAGAAAAGTTTGGTCAGACCATTACTTGAATATGGTAGTGTAGTATGGTACCCACATTTTGGATATCAAATACAGGAGTTGGATGATGTGCAAAGATGGGCTGCAAGATTTGTATTTGTAAATTACCACAGAACGCAATCAGTTGGTGATATGATAAAGGTGCTGGAATTGGATTCATTGGAAAACAGCAGAAGGGTGAAGGGAATCATGGGAGCGATTTTACATCACTGAGGACTAGATTATATCTACAAATAATAATAATATAATCAAAAACTCAGATGTGATGTTTTGCTTAATTACACAAGTTTGTAAAAAAATTAAATACATAGAGACATGCATAGTACTAAGTGCAGACGAAAAAATTTTAAGGTATCTTTAACATTAAAGCTAAATTCCGATAACGTTAAATCTTCCCCATTTTATTTTGCTAAATATATTACAAGGAAAAGGTAAAAAATAAATTTTTAACTGATTTTTTGTTTAAATGTTTCTTGCTTTGCAATGTGGCCATCTTAATCCGGTAATTTCGATTAAATCTCTAAACGGCAACAGCTGTTTCGGAAATGATGTTACTAAGAGTAGTAATGATGGCCTTGGTGACAGAAAAATCAGATGTGTTCCTAAAGGACTACATATTTTAATTGTTTAGTCGTAGTATGTTAGATAATGATTGTTCAATTCTACCGTGCTTTGTAAAGTTGTCGCCTATGAGAATAGATTGCGATATCATCATGTTCCAACCGGAAATAAATTTATGGAATGCTGAAAAATTCTATCTTTGTTTGTAGAAAGGAAAAAATTATATTTTTTGGCTTATTGAATAATTTAGCTCAATACTGAGAGTATCTGATAAGCGGAAATGCATATAAAGAAATTTACTAAACATTGTTAATAAAGAGTTATTTTTAAGTATTAAAAGTAAGTAAATTCGCGTGGTCTTGCAACCTGGTGATAGAGTTTCGCTTTTTCACGCATTCCTCCACTGTCGGGGTCCTACAGTTTAAAGTGGAATCCGAAACACGGAATATCCTGACATAGGTCATACGTCAAACATAACTCTTAAAAATCCCTTGCCCGCCGCGATTTGACTTGGAACCGGTCCCCGTACTTTTGCAAGCATGCGCCTTAACCACTGAGCCACTAGAACACGATAGAGAATAAATTTGGTACTAACTTTGACTTTATAGTTAATACTTTTCAAATATAGGCCTGTTTACTGTCAGCACAAATAAATAGAAAAGTTGCAGTTTATACGTTAACACAATAATTCATCACGAAATACACATGAAGATTGTTATAAAATTAAGAGAAATGAAGAAAAGGTGGTTGAACTGAATGTATGATCTTTTTTATTATTCTTCTAGTGTATCTCTAGAATGCAGTAAAATAAGAGCGAATGTATCCAATTAGTTTTTTCACAGATTTTTAAGTCATCCGTAATTAGAAGAGCTACAGAAATTGGTATACTTTTACTTCATATCTACTTGTTATTTTAGTTATAATTTTAAGCATTTATTCTGTCACGTCGTTGACTGCTATTACTATTTTCTTTAAGCTTGATGAAACGCTTTTCATAACTCCGCTCTTTTTCCCCTCAAAATATTATATTTTAACTTTTTCTCATCTTGTAATTTAACATAATGTTTCCTCGAAGATAGAACACAAGTGAAAAACTGCTGTCGGGAAGGTAGGCGAGTAGAATTTGTGAATACGGTAAGTTTTTAGCAATGTCCTGAAGGTGCAGGTGCTGCGAGCGGGATGTCCTGAACAATCGGAAATGCCATAAATAAAGGCATCTGGAAAGTTTTGCAAGTCGGTGCTATAAAACTGTTTTCAAAATGTAAAATATTTTTTGTTTCACGTTTTGCAGATAAATTACTGTAATTGATTGGTGGTAACATATGTTCTGCATTGCCAATCATCAGATGCCACTACGTTGACACAGTTTGTTGGAGAAAAGCACAAAGTTTGTGACACTCCACTGATTTTAACTTATTTTTTTAACTATTAACCTCGCTATCAATTAACTTCTAGTATTAATATCGTCTCATAATTAATAAATGATGCTAAAAAAATTGGGAAGTAAAAGGTACAAACTAAAGTTACATTTTACAACCGTTAGATGTTACGCATATAGGAAAAAATTGTGTGTTATTAATGCGTAAATCTCTCAGGGTTTATCAAGCATTTAGCTGCAACAGTTTTTAAGAAATCAGATAATGACCACTGACAGTCAAAGTTCTCGGTTAAATCATTTATACGATTGTTACCACATTAACGCCGTTAGTAAAGTTAGCTCCATGAAGCAGTATTAATAATTAGCCAACTAAATTTCGGTAGTAGTTTCACACCATCAGTCCAAACTTGGTATCGCCACTCAGTTGTTGAAAGTTGGGCATGTCAACAACAATCTCTCCTATCGTAAAATAATTGAAACATTATGGAAGACTTCTATCGCATGGTATAGTGCCAAAATTTCTGGTTTCGGAGAAATCTGACATATAAAAACTAGTTTTTAAGAACTAATGTTTAATAGTTGTATAAAAGTGAGATTTTGTCTGAGAAAAGCGCACTTGAAAGTGATAATGAGAAAGCAGCATTCTGAAATGAAGGACAAAACATATTTTATCACTCTAGACCTCGCTCAGATTCTCGTCTCATACACTGAATTGCTGACAGTGATAAAAAGTGTTTCCCCTTGCATTAATTTTTTAACAGCACTGCGAATTATAGCAACAGAATTTAAATTTTCACCTGTTTAAGAAGATGAAATGAAAAATGTTGATTAGAAATATAATCTGACTGTATAAATCGTAATTGGAAATATGACTTATCTTTAATCAAATTTCATTCACGTACGTTGAATCATTAGGAGGCTATTAAGTAAGAAGGACCACAGCAGAGGGCTAGTCAAAATGATTGCAGTGATTTCCGAAGATTACTACAGATTTATTATTTGACATATACTTACAAGATTACACAGATATATAAACAAACTGTGAAAGTTATTTTGGGTGTTTACAGATGTTCAATATGTGCACCTTTAGTAAATCTGCACACATCAAATCTATTATCTAGTTCTTCCCATACACGATGCTACATATCTCTGTCAATGAGAGCAAATGCAGGTCTGGTAGGTCAACTGGTACTGGCGGCACGAACACTGTGTCTTTTACGAAACCCCAAACAAAGAAGTCTTAGGGGAACGAGGAGGCCATAACATCAGCTGACGATCAGCATCCCCAGCACGACCAATCCATCTGTTTGGAATCCTGCTGTTTAGGAAATTGCGGACAACTAGAGAAAAATGGGGTGGAGTAGCGTCCTGCTGGAAAAATGAAGTCTTCACTGTCAGCTTTCAGAAGTGGCATGAGCCAATTCTGCAACATTTGCAGATAGATTTTCCCTGTGATCGTCTCCTCATTAAAGAAAAAAGGTCCATAAAGTTTCTTTCGTTTCGTTCACTTTTGGAGAGTCACGAACTTGCTACACATAAGCATGAGGATTTTCGGTCCCCCCAAATGCACACATTGTGCCTGTTCACATGAAAAGTGGCCTCACCACTAAACACAAGTTTTTCTGCGAATTTTCATCTTGTTATAGACCAGCGGTTCCCAACCTATGGGTCGCGACCCACTGGTGGGACGCGGCATGTGTTTTGGTGGGTCGCGGAAAAATCGAGGTTTTTACCATAAAACTATGTATTATTGGTTTTGAAAAACAAATACAGAATTAAACTATGTGTAAAAAGTGACTTAAGGTTAAAATTAATCAGTGTTAACCCTGATATCGATGCCCTCATCAGCAAACACCAGTGCCAGAAATCTCACTGATTGTTAAGTTGTGTTTTTATAATATTTAAACATATTTTTCATTATATTGTGCACAAAGCATCGAGTTGACGGCTGAGAAATTCTAGAATTAGTTAAAACTCGATTTGCAAATTAAAATGACATGGATGTGCCAAGTCATATCATGGTGGGAAACACCTACAAAACCCATTTTAGTGGTTGACTGGTAAGTTTGTCGTTCAGTTTTTCCTACTCCCAGTTTTACATATTTTCATACATTTGGGTGCAGTAAAACACAATGATTAAGCTACCAATCAACAACTAAAATTAGGTCTGCAGATGATTTCCACCAAAAAGCGACTTGCCATGCCAGTTGCATTTTATATGCTGATCGAGTTACTTCTAATCGTGGAATTTCAGCAGTCAACTTGATGAGGTGATGGTCTGTGCAGCCGCCTCCCGGTCTATAATATGTTTGTTGTTTTATGTATTATCAATCCTTGTTTCTGTTGATGGTATTTCCTTTGTACAAAAATTTGCCTTTTTGTTGGATAAGATAGTCGATAGCGTATCGAGGTCATACAACATTTCCCATTCTGATTATTAGATAGACTCTCATATTAGGTGGGTCGCCGAGTAGGTATAATTTGGGGCTACAGGCTCAAAAAGTGCGGTTCTTGCACGGAACACCTCTATTGTTCTAATTGGATACATTGTATCATTCTATTGTTCTCCCCCTCCCACCTGTCAATCATTTTCACACACCTCTATTGTTCTCCCCCCTCCCACTTGACTAACCACTTGACTTGAGGGCCACTTGACTAACCACTTGACATGAGGACCACTTGACTAACCTCAGTTACACCTATTGTCCTTGACCACGCCCCCTTTTCCCCCCCTCCCCCCCCCCCCCCCTCTCCTACACTAACCCCAGCTTCACCACCCCAGTACCAGCTATCGATTTTATTGGTCTTTTGCCAGTCCATATTCGCCTGGAGTGATTTTAGGAAAAAAAACGAGAATATGGATGCTCAGACGGGGATTCGAACCAGAGGTAACCTCAGCTTCACCACCTAGTACCAAATGTCGATTCTATTGGTCTTTGTGCCAGTCCATATTCGCCTGGAGTGATTTTAGGAAAAAAACGAGAATATGGATGCTCAGACGGGGATTCGAACCAGAGGTAACCTTCAGCTTCACCACCCTAGTACCAGCTGTCGATTCTATTGCTCTTTTGCCAGTCCATATTCGCCTGGAGTGATTTTAGGAAAAAACGAGAATATGGATGCTCAGACGGGGATTCGAACCAGGCGATCGTTGTTTGACGGGCATTCAATGGACGGGAATAGGCAATATACTTTATATTGAGCGCTTAATAAAATGCGATTTAACCAATGAGGTTTCTTTTCTTAAGTTAGGAATTAATGTCTTTAAACATACGACGAACGAGAATATGGATGCTCAGACGGGATTCGAACCAGCGATCGTTGTTTGACGGCATTCGATGGACGGGAATAAGCATTATACTTTATATTGAGCGCTTAATAAAATGCGATTTAAACCAATGAGGTTTCTTTCTTAAGTTAGGAATTAATGTCTTTAAACATACGACGAAAACACATTTCTGAAAGCTCATTTAACGTAATATTAAGCACGTCATTTTACCCCAATCACACTAAGTACGATGATAAAATTTATACAGCGTTGATTGTAAAAAACTGAGCTTTCTATTTACATAATATACTTTAAAAAAAACATATTTCCGATAGCTGATAACAAATTTCGCTCGTTGAGCCAGAGGTTGCTGCCCTAAAGAGGGGTCGAGTCTAACACAATGCTCCCTTTTGTTATCGGCACTCGAATGCGTCAGCTGCACAGCCTGTAACTCAACTTCATTTCGCGTAATATTAAGCTTTT
>JARYHS010009186.1:112498363-112607816 GCA_031002005.1 Vandiemenella viatica | reverse complement strand
GTTCATTGAATTCATACGAATCTTCTTGGTAAAATCATATCCATTAGCATTGCTGTAAAAAGATCTCTAGTTTTTATCTTATTTGTGGATGCTGAAACAGAAACAAAATGTCAAAATCGCAAAATAATATCCGTTTGATATGATGCTTTTCGTGTTTGTTTTTAAACATTATTCACAGCAGCGATAAGCGATGACGTATGCGGTGTGGTAATGGGACATTATAAGTAGATCAAATACGCACGTTAAGTATACATTTCTGTAGCCATCTTACTAGCATTTATGCTTCACTGTACAATGTACAGTGTACATATTTAATATTCTGTGTTACACTAATTTGCTAGTCAACTATGGTTGAAAAGATTGATATGCAGAAAGTTAATGATTTACATCTCAAAATGAACAAAAAATGAACTTTTCTTTACATCTTAATAAGATTATAAATGAAAAAATTGGATGAATGGATGTTTGGGCGATTTGCCTCAATCACGGTTTAATTACGCAATAGATTTAAATGAAATTTGGCACGGAATTAATATATTGTCTGGGTAGTGACATAAGTTTTTGTCTCAGAAAAACGAATAGTTCCTTTGGAAACTGTCTTTCTGTCAATTTACATTTTTAAAACATCAAAGACGGTACTGCCACGTTTACAATTTTCTTCTTACATAAATTTCAAACACTTTTGTTTTAGTAATCAAAGCAAAAATGTTATTGGTAAACTTATATTTCCGGAGCGGAAAATATAAATCTGTTCTTAACACTAAAATGTTTCCCTCTATTCCGACAAGTGACTAACGTCAGTTATTGTTTTTTTCGGTGTGCATTCATTACACCTTTGTTTAGCTACATCCCGGCTTTAAGATATAGTTTTCCTCGAAAAGTAGCAACCAAGGAAGGAGGTATTCATATTTTCAACCACAAAGGAGATATTTTTTCCCTGTTTGCCATAAAGATTTCCAAGCTGGTGAAGTCACGGCTAACTGCTAGTCAGTCAACATATTTTGTTTTATTCTCCTATGTTTCTCGAATTATAATGTTGGTGTTGTGGTGGGTGCCTTGGTGGGCAAACCACGTTACAATTATCTTTCATACCTTTATGATTAATAATTGTGGATTTTTAATTTTAATTTTTATGAAGGAGTGAAAATTTATTAATTTTGCAAGAATTTCGACGTTAGTTGGAATTCAGGAAAATTGTCACAATATGACATTTATTTTCTTATCACTGGCGATTAAAAGTCCGAGCGAATTTACCGTTAACATTAACACAAATTGGCAAAGTCATAAAAGCAACGCTCAGAGTTACAATTAGCCGTCATGAGCAAGCAAACAATTATATATTTACTTTTAAATATATCTCAGAATCAAAATGCAAGAAATAATGACAAATGGAAACAATAAAAAATACAAGTTATGACTACCTCAGACAAAGGTATCATGATACTGTGACTTTATAGTTAAAAAGGAAAATCATGGGCGCCAGAATGAACAATATATCATTCGAAAATAACTAGTTCTGGCAAATTATGCCGCTAGCTCAGGGGTTTTTACAATTACAAAGTGAGAACATGGACCTATCCTCTCAAAGTCGCTTACGGGTTCTGTTTCACGGAATGCACAATCACATTGGTCGTAATCAATTAAAGAATTACCATTGTAGTTCTGCGTCTGATGTCTGTGATGAGTGTAGCGGACCCACGATATGTGAGATTATCTCACAAGTCGGCTATAGGCATCTCTGGTCTGGCAATGCGCATCATCGCATTACCGGCTGTGTTGCGGTGATACGCTCGCTCCAGCAAGGCAAGCTGCAGTTAGCGAAAGAAGTCAACTTTCCAAGTCAACCTCAGACTGGTGCGATCGAAGTTAGAATGTCCAGCTCCTCGCTCCTCGGTCCACGAAGAAACTTCTCGCTCCGCCCATTTGTAGTCTCGAAGCTCACATACAACAAAAATTCCCAGGATTTTGAGTTATACGCTCATTTTGATTGGATCTTCAGGTCGGCACCTAATGTCACGTGATATCCTCGACATGTGATTTGGCCAAAGTACCTGACAGAGGTCGGACATATTCGGCTAAGTTCGCCGGGGTGAGAGAACATTCGGGTTTCGGACGGCAGGCTTTTCCCGCCAGGAGAGTGACGTTGTTGACCACCTATCCCTAGGGAGCAGAGTGTGTGGTCTGGCAAATCCCAAATCCGCGACTTCTTGTCGCCAAGGCTCGGAAACACCAAGATTAGCTTCAAGCCTACATAGCTCAATAATTCTTGAATATTCGCTTTGCTACGATACACTGTATAAGTTCACCATTTCATTACAGTCCTCACTTGGAATCTTGCGTACTTTATAAAATTACAACAAAAATCTATTCACGTGGTCGCCCAAGATTTATGTAAATTACTCTTATATTATTACATATATAATAAAAAATGCACCTTGTAACGTGGCGACAGCGCGGCTCGTTACAGTGTGAAAGGTATTGTCTACAGTTGATTTTTAATGTTATCTTCCCTCATTTAGTTATCATGCCAGATACAGTAGCTGTAAAGACTATAGCCGGAGTAGTAGCAATAGACTTCTGGTGGGTTCCCCGACCGAACAAATTTCACTGAAATTTTTCTAGTTTTATGAATCTTGCTAACAAATTTTTTGTTGAGTAATTATCGTAATATTAAAAACTTTATGGAGAATTGAGGCCATAATATAGCAATAAGAGAGCAGTGACAATACTTGATCTATTTAACACGGGTGGTTACACATGTGTGTTTCTTAATCTCGTACATCTTAGCCAAAAAGATTCTAGCTTTCACAATTAAAGTAAAATTTAATTATAGAATTTTTGTTTCTTCGTGTTGATTATAATTGGAATATGGCTCGTGACTAGAGCATAATTTAGTGGTTGAATCATGTTTTGCACCATCAATGCGATACACCACCTGCAGGAAACAGTTTTTGAATTTTTACTCTCCTCATATCTCGTGGTGACAATTTGTTTTCGCAGTTTCAGAATAGTCTAGATGTTCCAACCACGTCAGAGCCTTTTGGAGGTTACAATTTTCCATTTTAATTCAGGACAAACAGAAGTAAACACTCATGCTGCTTGGGTGGTAAAGTAACTGTTCTCCTCAGACCTCGAGCGTTTCTTAGTATAAGCACAAAGAGACCAATTAGTAGATTTATGTGTGATATTTTTAAAATACTTCAAGTGCCTAATGGAGATGAGAGATTTGTATACGAGGGAAGATAAACCCATCGTCTAACAGCTAGTAATATAGTTGTCAAATAATAATACAAATAGAGATGAGGCAATTGTTGCAATATTTGTGTTACATTATAGCAATATATTTTAATGATTTTTTATGTTGCATTTGCCCTGCTGCATGATATATAGACTAGACCTTATGGGGCCTCAGTATTTCAGTGGTGGAAGTGGAGTTTCCTGATTCTTTCTCTACAGAGGAGGTGGCGTTGTCGATGTCGCGTTCCAACTGTTCCACTGTCGATGCGTTTCCTCGCCAATTCTCGTAATGCAGTGGACAGCAATATTCGTTTTAGAAATTCCCCCACCTGTAATCAAACTATTTAACAAAGCGAAGGATGCAGTGACTGTAAGTAGAAATCGTTTACTTTGCTGTGATGAAGCAATGTTGGGTTTAAGCTGATATGGAGAATTGGAAGCGCCCCGCAACTGTCAGTGGTCCCAGGTTGTAGGAGACTTAAGTTACCCACAGTGTCACTTTCAGGTGACTTAGTTAGTTCCTGCGATGTCCTCAGGAAGTTTCTTCTGGAGCATCTGTGCTGGCGGTTCATGACCGTGCAGGGGATGAGAGCTTTACCGTTCTACTTTTGTTCTCTTCTTGTTCGCAGCCACGTGTTTTCTGATACAGGGACTGTAATCACAGTAAAAGACATGATCTGTGTATTGGAGTGGGGTTTAGGCATTCTGTCCCAACCTACAGGTGTTATTGAGAGCCACATTCACCAGTTTGGAGTGAAATAATAAGCACCAAATTGGGCATACATATTCAGTAACAGAGTAACAAAGGGTCATCTACATTTTGCTATTCTTGCGGTGCTTTTGTATGTGAGGATTCTGTCGAATATCACTCCAAGGTATTTTGGGATGTTGTACGTCTAAAGCACGATACCAGACTACAATATTTTTTATTTTCGTAGAGCTTTCCATATTGTTTGGATTAGAGGCAAACACTTCAGGTTTTTTAAGGGGTAGGTATTACGTGATTTTCAGTATAACAGCTTGATTGACATTCAAGGACAGCAGACAATTTTCTGTTTACTGCTTCAAGCTTTATGTGGCCGGGACAAGGTGTTCAGTTGTAAAAGGAGCTCTTGGTTGTTGGATGTAAGTATATAGTATATAGTATATAGTATGTTGGAGTTGGGGCCAGTGTGCCACTAGGAATCGTTGACGTCTTTCATAGTGTACTCAGTTCAACAAACTGGGTCCTACGAAGTAACGGCTGTTGTTAGGATGCGCAGAGCATTCGAAATAAAACTGTTTGGCATTTTCCAGGCGCCTATCGACTCTGACGATACGAACAGCGCTTGTTAACTCATTACTTCCCTGAAAGCGACAGAGAACTCGCAGGCGCGCGTAGCGTCAGGACGAATTTGCCTGTTTCGCAGCGCGTAGCCGGCCGGCCGTCTATCCTTTGCTGACGCCAGTATATTGAAAAGTCCGAGGCGGGCGGGCGCGGTTTAATTTCCATCTGCGCAGGCGGAGGCCCACTCGGCTGATATTTGATGTGCCCGCCTGGCTAGCCACTGTGCCTCTGACGCTGTCAGCCTACTCGCCGGCGCCCCAGGACGTTCTCCCTCCCACCTTCGATCCTCCAGCGCTGAGCCTGACCGGTGGCATCTGGAAGCATCGAACACTGACCACAATACCACACGGACATGACGAATACGAATACTGTCTTAAGCAAGATGGCTGAAGCACTCCCCCTTCCTACAGAGAAAGAAAAATTAACTCTGCTCTTGATTCTCTTATCTTTAATGCAGAACACCGATTTTCACAATGACGCTCTGGCCTCGCATTCAGCAGGACGGGGGTTCAAATCCCGGCCCAGCCATCCAGATTTGGATTTTCCATGGTTTCCCGAAATTACTAAAAAAGGCCATGGCCTAATTCATTCCAGTTCCTTGAACCTAGTCCATTCCCAACTCAATGATCACAACGTCGACTAGTAAAAAAATAAAAAAAATGTTTTATAACATTTTATTTCAATTCGTCGACCAGTTATTGAAAATACTGTACAGATTTTTTTTCTCACAATGATAAATTAATTTAACTGTATGCCACTAGTTGACGGAAATATATTTTAATTTCTCTGTAATTTTATTCATAGTTTAACGTTTAATATCATCATCAAGGGTTCTCTACTATACAGCAGGTCCACGCACAGTGACAGCCCTCCACGCCTCCCTCTGTTTCGCCATAGTAAATTTTTCTTTCTATTGAAAGCTTCCTTTGCCATTGCTGTTCTAGTTTTTACCTCCTTCTTGCAGCTCATATCATCACTCACAATACTCCCGAGATATTTAAAGGACTCCACTTGTTCAATTATTTCTCCGTGCGCGTTATCATCATTTCTTTCCTACACTTTCCCACCATCATACATTTAGTTTGGTCCTATTGATTCTCATTCCGAATCCCTCACACCCTTTGTCTAAAGTCTCTAACATTCTTCTGAGTATCTTGACACTTTCTGCCAGCAAAGCCATATCATCAGCAAACCTTATGCAGGTAATCCTACGTCCACCCATGCATACTCCTCCTTTACGTTTAATATAAAGAATTATCACTTTTCCAATATGCACAATATCAAATTTCCGACTTGAAAGATTGATTACAGAAGATGATAGTAGTATTCTCTCAATACTTTATTCCCTTGACTTTTATTTTACTTAAGCTTTTGAGAATAGAAAGATATCAATAAATAGCAGGAAAAAGAATCAATAGTTTCATGTTAACAGTGGTATCAAACAATGTATTATTCATTTTCTAAGTAAATTGAAGTAAGTAAATAAACAAGCAGTAAACCTACAAGATAAAATAACTCAGACTCCATAATCTTAAAAGAAACAGAAAAACCTATAGAACAGCGAATCACTGATAACAGATCCCAATCCATGTCACAGGCCTTACATTGCATCAAACAATATTATGTAGCTGTTTTGTAGAAAGACCTTTTTGTCACTGCCCTCATTTATAGTTATAGGCTGAGGGTATCAAATCTGGCTGCAGATTTCACCAGCTCTAACAATTTAGTAACAGTATTCCTAAGAAATAGATATTAAAGTTTGTAGTACTGTTGAAGTGAAAATATACAGCGTAGGTGAATGGATGCTGAAAGTGATTATAACATTTTGTAGTGAGTACTGTCTAGTAATACTAGTCATGATGGAATCGGCTATATGTTATATCTATGTTAATTTCATATTGGCGATTACAATAATAATTTGCAAGATAGTTCGGTAGCAAGGTTTTAGGATAAATAATTAAATATCAAATTTCCTTTCAAAGTAGTTATAGTAAGATGCTGAGCACCTGTACAAATAGTAACATCTGAGTAAACAGAAGTTATGATAGATTGTTGACTCTCCAAATCTTAGACGACAATCTTAAATTTTCAAATGGATTAAGATATATCTTATGTTTATGTGTTCCTTTATGGCTTTCCATCTCTTATTGTTGACAACATGATGCTTACGACCGTTACGTAATGTTTTTTCCACTTACCTGTTTTAGTCATGTCAAAATACGTTAAGAATCCATGCGTGACCTAATTTTTATTTAATTGAATTTATTTAACTATGCCTGATTCAAACGGCACTATGAAATCTATTAGAAATTAGGACTGTACATATCTAATCTAAGTATCCAATGAACCACATAAATAATTGAACCATAGAACTGATGAGTGCTAAACATAGATTTTGTTGTTACTTACCGTATATAAAATAGTAGCATTAAAATTTTCCATCATGCACAAGAAAGTTTACACACACATAAAAAGTACAATGCAAGAACATTATATGTGGTGAGTAACGATAAAAGTTTTTGTTTAGTGTTCATTAGACCTATGGTTCAATTATTTATATTGTTCATTGGATATTTAGGTTAGATATGTACAGTGCCAATTTATAATAGCTTTTGTATTATGAAGTATGAATGAAGCACTGTTAAATAAATTCAATTATATAAAAACTGGGTCACATGGGAAATTTTAACGTACTTTCAAAAAACGTTATTTTGCGCTAGTAAGCATCTTTGTTGACAGCGATAAGGAATGTATAGCCGTTAAGGAACATATAAATATAAGAGATATCTTATTCCATTTGAACATTTAAGATTGTCGTCTAAGTTTTGGAGGACCCATAAAGAATCATAATTTCTGTTTATTCAGACGTACACAGCATTTCACTATAACTACTTTGGAGGAACATTTGACAGTTAACTAGTTTTTGTTTTAAAACATAAATTATGCACCTTCCTACCCAACCATCTTGCAAATTGTTATTGTAATCGTCAATATAAAATTAACATGGATATATAACTGAAATACGTATTAGACTAGACGATACTAATTACAAAATGCTATAATTATTTGACGATGTCGGTTCCAAAATAAATACATTTATCAGCGCTGTACATTTTCGCTTCAACAGTCATCAATCACTGCTACAAGCTGTAATATCTATTTCTGAAGAAATCTGTTACTCAAATGTTAGAGTTGGAGCCAGATTTGATACACCCAGACTATAATTGTAAATACGTGCATTAATATAAAAGTAAAGGGAATCATCTTTTGTAATCCATCTTCCAGGTTTGAAAGTGGTTGAAACATCAACTGAGACGCTTTATAGTCTGTCTCCACTGGCTTCGATATTCTGTTTCCAGGGATAGTTGAGGTTTCGTCTGTATTGTTTTGTGCTCAATTTGGTATTCTCATTGCATTAGACATCTTCCTTGTGATTGAGGGTGTAAAGTCTACGACTGTTTGTTAGAAGCGAGAAGACTGTGTCCGCTTTTTGAGTGATGCCTTCCACGCCGTTTGTTTCAATGAAAAATCCATAAATTAATCATACATTTACCATTAATAAGGGTGAAACAGGAAGCAAATTTCAAGTTTTAATTCCGTCGTTTAATTTCACACTCAATATCTGTCGAAATCGCTTCAAATGGGCGCTTTAATTACGTTCATTCCTTTGATTAATGGAGCTAATATTGAAGGATACCAATCAAATATAATCCAGAGTTAGATATTAAAGCTGTAGTATTTTTAAAGGATACAATCTATTTGTTGCTGTATTTACTGGTCCCCCTTTTTTATGTAAAAAAGTTTTAGATCTTTATACATAATAGAAGATGAATTAATTATACTACTTTTATCTAGAAAGTATTTCAGAATATTTTTGTGGCGTACTTCAAGAATAGTTTTTTTAAGAAAAATAATCACATATTCGTAGTACCGCGTCTGTTCGGTATGCGGTAACGCTTATGACGGGAGACGCGAGTTACATTCACCGTTTGCTATCCCGATTTTGGTTTTCCGAAATCACCCCAGGTGAATGGTGGCCTGATTGCCTCAATTGGGTTTGGCGGAAACCTTTTACCATTTCTTGCCTAACCTTCTACCCTTTCCAACCCCCCTCCCCCCAAAAGATTCCTTATAGAAAATTGAAAATTTAGTTATGAAATATGGTTTTATTTACCCTGACCACTTACATATCATGTTCCCTTTCTTTCGAGCTTTACGTTTAGCCAATTAATTTTCATAAGCTTTTACACTAAGTCATGTTGAGGATGAACACTGAAGCGCTGATATATATGCAAAAATATTGAAATAATAAGTTTATTAAATGTTTCTAACTTTGTGAAGTCACCATCGCTCGCAAGTTGAAATCTCAGAACGTAGGTTGGATCTGCACTCTATCCACCCTGATTTATATTTTCCTTGGGTCTTCCATGTCGATACAAGCGAATATCTATCTGGTTTCTTTAAAACACCATGACAGGATTGGGCTGCACTCTATACTAGCTATAACATATACGTACTTCCACTTACGTTTGGAAACATAACCTTAATTACTACAGTTTAATGTATTTAATAGGCCCAAACGATTATGAATGTGTTATATCTGAAGCTGACATTAATAATTGTGTTGATATTGTCTCATACAATGAAGCGAAACAGTTTGGCCTCAGCTCTCAGCAATATTGATGCTGGATTGTGACGTTTGTCGGTACGTCATGCGGAAAGGAAAATGCGGAACAGAGTCGCAGGAGGAGTCATTATATGTATTGAAAATGGTGTAATCCACTGACTTAAGTAACTTTGAGAAAGGGCAGACTGTTATTGCCCTGCGCCCGGGGACAAGAATCTCAGAAACATCGAGGCTGGTCGACTATTCGCGGGATAATGCTGTAAGAATCTGTGAAAAATGGTTGAAGGAATATAAAACCTCTAGTAAGTGACAAGGTGGTGGACGTCCAGGCCTCATCACAGGAGGTCGGAGGTGGCTTCCCCGCGCTTGTAATGCTGGGTAGGGGAAGATCTGTGGCAGATCGGAAGGCAAAGTACAATGCTGGTGCAGGCAAAAGTGTTCCATACCACACTGTTCAACTCACATTGTTGATCATAGGGACCATCAGCATAGTATCCCTACGTGTTCCCATGTTGACCCAACGACATCTGCAACAATAACTGCGGATGGCACGAGATCATTAAGACTGGACAGTGGACAAATGGAAACGCGTTTCCTGGTAGAATGAATCGCGTTTCTTTTACTCCGTCCTCCAAGCGGACAAATAATCAAAACATCCACCACTCCACGGATGAAGGAGAGTTGGGGCAGTATTATGGCGTGGGTAATTTCACAAAGGAATTCTTGGTACCTGTGGTAGTAATAGAATACACCACGAAAGGTTGTAGAAATATTTGTTCGCTACAAATATTCCTCAATTAAATAGTAGTAATAAACACGCTGCCATTTTGAAACATTACGACATCATACTGAATGGCGCCTAGTATTACTACCTGGCAATCGGAACTTCAGTTTCTCCTGATTCTTATAAAACAGGGTCTCCTCAGTCAGATGGTTAATGGAATAAAAATAATTTTTTTTATCGATACATTTTAATGAACAGATAGGCACAAAACTGCCCAACCACCGACTGATATTTTCCAATTAATTCAATTACAACACCAGCAATTACGATTATCCGAAGATTTCAAGTCCATTGGTCAAAATTGAGACATGTTTATACCTACTAGCCACATTAATTTCAGTTCAGCACGCAAAAGAAACAGTTTTCTCTAATCACTTTATATGTAGTGGCAACAATAGTCCACCATATTTGATAATGCACTCGTTTCTCCACCAACCACAGTTTTACTTTCGCCGACACGGCACTGTGAATTGGTTTAGCTTGTCGCAATTCCACGTACCGTAAACATTAAAAAAAACTTTATAGCCGTACAATTATGTCAGGATAGGTTCCCACTATACCAGTGGATATCACGGAACTTACTAGAATACATTATCAAAGATTCTATTTTTTACAATCAATCCAGCGATATCGATCTGTATCAATCGAAATTAACCTTGTATGTCCCAGAGCAACATGGTATAATCATTAACCAAACAACAATAATAATAACGTTAGGTGGGCCTTTAATTAGTAATATGATAAGGTGTGAAAATTATTGTGTATCTGTTCATGTTTCACGACTTCCATGACGGCGACAGCAGCTTCCAGTAGAATAACTGTCAGCATCATAAGATCGTAATCATGCTAAAATTGTTTACGTAACATGATAGTGAATATATAGGTGATATATTGGCCACCAAATTTGCCTGAGCTCAACACAACAGAACAAATTCGGAACGCTATCGGACGCCAGATGCGCGCCCAAAAACTACCAGCTCATAACGTAAGGGAATTGTTTGATCTGAGTGCAAATATCTAGTGCAGATACTCCTGAAAACTTAACAAGGATTTGTCAGATCAATTCCTCGCTGAAACGCTGTTGTAATGCTTTACAAAGATGGACCAAAGTGCTATTAAGTAAGTGGTCATGATATTTTGGCTCATCGGCGTATGTACCAGTATCTAGTAGTGTTCAATCTGCTTGAATTGTGTGTTGGATTTATGCTCCTTGTTTTAGATATTTGGACAGAGTTTGGTATAAATTAAAATGAGGTGAATACAGATTACAGAAACTGTCGCACAACACAAAAGAGTAACGTCACTAGATAAATTACGTGTGACGGTGCTGTTATTCCAGTATACATCCGTGTCTTGCGGATATATAGAATTAAGGCTATATCCAAACTAAGCTGGAAACATTAAGAAAGTGGTAAGGAGAGGACTTAAAGCATTTCTTTCGTTGGAGTGTGTTGTGTACCAGGAAAGCGGATGAAATGGAATATGTTTTATTCAGGAAATTATTTGTGGGTCACTGGAAGATGGAAGAAAACTGAAGAGTGTGTTTACGGGAATTAGTGGCAGTTTAGCATAGCTGGATATTTGGAGAAAATTTACGAGTAGCGCGTGCAAGGTGATCGCGTTCAGAAAATGGCATCTGATTTCATGGCTAAGAGACATGAAACTTTTTAAATTGTAGATCACAATGCAAGAGATTGGAATAAATCATACAGTATTTCCTAACCTTTTACCTCAAACACTGAAATATTTTAGAATAAAAATTATGCTAATCCAAAGAAATGAATTTTCTTCATGGGAATTGGTTTCATCCAATGCAATTAATAACAATAATGATAACAACTATTCATTCATAAGCTGTATTATATTAATAATATGTCTTTTTGTAAAATATTCGATTACGTTATGATAATACAACACTGAAAAAGTCATTACCACTCGATTTAATTGCATTGTGTTGTTTTTAACTGCAGAGCTGGGTTAATTTATATCTTCAGATTCTATAACGTCAACCACGTTGTAACGGACAGTCTGTGCATTAGGGCTTAAATTGGAAGTTTTGGTATTTTATCCAGTGAATATTGTAAGTTGCTTGAAGCAAGCAGACATTGTCTAAGTGAAACTTTCTGCTGACTCTCAGTGCTTCTGCGGCGCGAAGCACAAAACATGCGTCTAGCAAGTGATGGCTTACGCATAAATACGCGATCGTGGCGTGATCTTATCCTATTCTATTCTGTGATTGACGATTTTGCCAGCAGTCATGTAAGACGTAAGACTTGTGTCTTGTCTGTGTGCCTTTGGGCACTGGGCAAGCTATGCTTGTCTATAGTCTTGTCTCATGTTAGTTATCATTTGGTTAGGATAAAACAAGTTAGATACATTATTCAGTCAGTGTAACTTAAACAAGTTGTTTGCCGTTGTTGTAACAATGTTGTAATGCCTCAAGATGATCTATTTGGTAATGAAGTGTTATATTCTGGATCATTAATTATTCAGTCACTCGTATTTAATCAGTAAAGTCATGTTCAGTTATATTCGTATGAAGAAGCTAGTAAGTCATTTAGTGAGTTAGTAACATTGAAACGACGCGAACGTGTCAATTCCTTACAGCATAAAGTGAGACAGATTTGCGGATGAATGTATGGATAAGATTTTCTAATTAAATTAATTTTAAATTATCAGTTGTGTCGCCTCAGTCATTTACAGCCGTTAGGTTAGATCCCAAGTTATTTCAGATAATTATGAGGAAGAGTTTGTGATATATCGGTAAGGTAAGAACTATTATAAATATCACAAGTAAAGCAGTCACGTGACTCCTGTTTTATCAATAAGCTCGCCCTGGTGTCAATATCCTTTACCTGACAAATAATATCTAGGTACCCACAAGTAGTTAATCTGTTATAATCTGTAAGATGCCTAAAATCCATAGAGGCTTCTAAGAACACCTCCAAATCAATCTAATTCGGCCAGTAGTGGACTGCACGGCCATAATAACCCCCATATCACACATATCCCGCTACAACGTGATCGGATCTTACAATTTATTATAATATTAATAAAATATTTTTAATATTAGTTATAATATTAATAAAATATTCACGAATTGCAGTGTCCGTAATATAACTGGTCTTCTTGTTGTATGGCCAGCTAGCGTACTTCAGACGGGTATGCATCCCCCACCCATGTGCCAAGCTGTACGGCTGCCGGGAAGGAAGGAAGGAACTGCTTGCTCAGCGGGAATGTCTATCCTTCAGGCGGCAGTCCAACGACTGGCGAGCTGCGAGCAGTGAGACAAGTTGGTCGCAACAAGGGAACTGATTTACCAGCTTCTCTGTAACGATAAGTAATTAAGAATGTTTGTATTGTATACGGGGATCCCGAAAATTTTTTCCTTCACTTCAGACACTTTTTTAGGCACTAAATTTTTAATTTTTATCCTAAGAAAATTATATAGATTAAATATTAACAATCTCATTTCATCAATTTAATGAGGGTATTACTTTTGAAGGATACACAATATGACATCTAGTACCTTTGTTAATATAGTTTATTTCATCAATAGCACAGAACACCATGAAATATCACGATTTTAAAAAACATTTGCAATAATAATCAAACGTGAATCCCTTGCTACAATTCCGATTTTTTTTAACATGTTGATCAAATAACTTGAAGAAGAATCGAAAATAAGAATTCAAAGATTTCAACTTGCTGTAACTGCGAAAAGATGCTATCAATAGAAGTGAATATATTGACAATATGTATCATTACACTGCGCAAAATATGTGTGGTTACTGGTTATTGTGCGCTATAATTAGATAGTAAGACGATAATTTACTGCCATCCAGTTTCCATTCTGAAGCAAATAGCATTATTCGATATTCGGCAGACCACTTTGTTAGCTTACTCGCTCGTCAAACATTACCAATCAAAACTGACAGCTGTATTTCAGAATTAATTATTCTGCGCATTTCTATTCCAAATGTTGACCCGCAGCACAGCAAATCGGTTTTCTATAAATTATGTAACTTTGATATTATTTTTCTTATTTATATTTGTAACTGATGGTTATATTTTGACATGAGTTAGGATTATCTTAATTTGCTTCCTGAAGAAACTAAACAAAAATATAACATTGATGGTGCCTCAAAATGAAACAGCAGAAGACCTAATAAGAGAACGTAGCTACTTTTCTCAATAATCTGAACAAAGGCTTAATTTTTAGCCTATAGCTGTCATATTGCCTCGTTCGAAGAATGCTCTACCGAAGCAGATGAAATAATGAATAAATAGAATGGATTAAAGGCCATTAGAGAAATCATGAAAGAGATAAAATTACGGAAAGCGTTTTAAATCTCATAAAATAATTTTCTTCCTGCATTCCTGTCGAATTCTAGGTAGATGTCCCTTTGAAAGTATTGTTAAACATTCTGCAGTGTGACAGAGTAACAGTGTTCCGTATTGCGTCTAAAAACACGTTGCAACTAGATGTTAATGTCGGTTTCGTTTGTTCTGATGGTGGTTTGGGTGATGATTCAGGTAGTGAAGACAGTAGTTAAATCAAAGTGGTATTACTCAGCGCTGGTAGTAGCAGATTGCGACTGAGTAGCAGGTAGACAGTGTTAATAGGATTTTCATATTCACAAAAAAGTGTCTGAACATCTTCCTTCCAACTCCGAAGTGACGGATCTTCTTCACAATGATTTAGTTGTGGGAAGTCTTCCATGGAAAGAGATGAAATCCATTACATCATAGACAAGTATTTCCAATATTAGGAGTAAATATACAGGGTGTCCTCTAATGCTGTGTACAATTTGGAGGGGAGGTAGAGAACATCGTGAGGAGCTATAATAACATCAGAAAGAATGGGCGGAAACGTAACTCTAACGAGATAAAGAGACACAAAGACAGTAAGGCCAAAACACAGAATGTAGTGTTAAATGCTTCATTACACACAAAAACAACAATAAATAAAAAGCATGCAGCTGAAACCTTGTTCCTGAATGCCGATAAAGTACTCTTTGGGGAAATGGAGAAAAAAGAGAGAAACATTATTAGAGGAATTCTGGGTTCCAACTTCAAGAATGACATCCTTTAAAAGAGATCCAACAAAGAAGTCTACAGCAAAATAGAGAAAATCATCGAAACAATCCCCAAAAGACGGGCACCATATTATGGCCACGTCAAACGGTTAGAGGACAACAGAATAACAAAAAAAAGAAGACCTTCATTTGATCGGGCTATAACCAAAAGATGCTTTCAACAGAATTTCGGAAGAAATTAATGACAAATGGGACAAGGCGAGATAAAGATTCCAAAAGAAGGCACGGTACACTCTGGATAGAGGGGCGTAAACAGGCACACTCAAAACGAATGATGGAGTTCTGGCCCCAAACGAAGAAGAAACTCGCTGCCAAATACACAAAGGCTTAACGTGGTCCTAGTTGGGCCCAACGAATATATAAAAGTATGACTTAAAAGCTTCACGTGAGATGTTAGAAATTGCGGCCATTGGCATGTATACACAAGCGACACCGACGCGACATGGATTGGCGGACAAGTTCGAAAATACCTGGCGTTTCACGGATCATACCAGCAGCAATGGATATTCATGCCATCAGGTCCATTTCAGAATTTACGGGTGTGTCGTACACAATGCTCTTCATGGCACTCTAGAGAAATAAAATCCGGAGGAGATAAATCAGGAGATCTGGTCTGAGAGGCCAAGCCCAATCCACCTGTTTGGAAACGTCACGTACACACGTAAACATCTTCCATAATGAGATTGCGCCCCGTCGTTTTGAAACCACATGTGGCGCCGAACAGGTGCGTGGACATCGGTAAGTACTTCCGGAAGTACCTCCAGTAGAAAGACGAGATACTTGTCAGAGTCCAGTCAAGGTGGTAAGACGTATGGCCCGTATGCAATTATTGCTCCTCACGATATTCTCTACCTACACTCCAAATTTTTACACGGTTTTCCGGGACACCTTGTATATAAAACAAAAAGCTCTCTTGAAAATGTCATTTTGATTAGCTGTTTGTCTTTTATTTAGATAATTTGAAGTTGTTATCACTTGCGAAAGCAATAATACAAAAGCTACGTCAGCAAAATTCCCTTATAATTTAATGCAGACGATTCTTTTATCACAAAGAGACAACGAAACTTAGGTAAACGGCGATATATAAATATTGAAGGGCCATAAGTCACTGGGTACCTCCCAGTTCCGTGTGGGACCCCTTTTGCCCAGCCAAGTGCAGCAGATCGACGTTTCATTGACTCAGCAAATTGCCGGAAATCCATGGAGAATACACCGCCATGCTTCCTCTATAAACAGCCATAATTGCGAAAGTCTTGCCTATGCAGGACGTTGTGCACAAACTAATGTTTCAGTCACGATCCAGATATGTTCGATTGGTTTCATTTCTGGCAATCTAGGTGGCTGGAATTAACCAGAATGTCCCTCAAACCAATCGCTTGGCCTGGTTACATAGCGCAATGACGTTATAGAAACGTCCATCGTTGTTTGGGAACACGAATGTCATGAATGGCTATAAATGTCTCCAAGTAGCTCAACTTAACCATTTTCAGACAGTAGTCAGTTCAATTTGACGCGAGATCCCATTCCATGTAAACACAGCCCATACCAAAGTAGAGCCAGCACCAAATTGCACCGTGTCTTCCTGACAATCTGGTCAGTGACTCAAACCATATCATGAGCTCTTACAAACTGGAATCTTGACCGCGCAACCTTTTTCCAATCACATACTGTAGAGTCGATATGCTCACAAGCAAAGGTCAATGACGTTTTGTTAGAAGTACTCGTATTTGTGTTCTGTTACCATATCCCAGCAACGCCAAATTTCGCGGCACTGTCAGCACGAACAAGTCTTTCGTACGTCCCACTTTGAGTGTTGCTATTCCTTTACGTTTTGTTGCCCGTCCGTCAACACTGACACCTCAACGGAGACATCGCTGTTCTCGGTCTTTAAGGAGACGTGTTTTGCACAGCACACTATTGACACTACTGAACGAGAAATGTTGAATTCACGAAAAATTTCCGAAATTGAATGACCCATTCTTCTAACGCCATCTACCACGCTGCATTTAAAGTGTGTTAATTCACGTTAGGGCCATTTATACGTTTCTTCAATGACGCATATAAATACTTGCGCCGTCCCATCTCTTCACTGTTGAAACTTTACACCTATACTAAGCAATTCCTTCGATTTTGGTGTTCTAGAACAGTGGTTCCCAATTAATGGTACGCACAGAAGCAGGGCCGACGCTAGGATTTTGGGGCCCGGGGTAAGCGTTCTTAGCAGTCACATAACCAGTTGGGGGCCTGTGGCGAATTCTTCGGTTGGGGTCCTCCATCAGGTCAAATGGGAGACCTTTTCTTTTTAGCTATACAGCTTGCCGAGGGCATTGGACGGATTCTTGGCCTGGGGGGCCACTACAGCCGGTGACCAGCTTACCCCTTCCCCCCCCCCCCCCCACCCCTAACGCCGACCCTGCGCAGGGGTACTTGAGATTGCTTGAGGGGGTATTCGCGGTATTCTTTTGGCTAAGTTAATCACTAAGATAATTGGAATAATCAATCGCGCAAACATTAATATCGCAAAAGTACGTTTTAAGACAATCTGCGTATGTGTGAATTATATTACAGTTATACTGTGATTGTGCGAATCATTAGATGGGATTAACGCATTTATATATTTGTCATTTCAGCTATAACGGATATGAGCTCTTTCTTGAAATGGTAATCAAGAAAAACTAATTGCGAACAACTTTTCTTTCATTTAATACATGGAAAAAAGAAAGTATTGTACACGCTGTCTTACAGGTTATCTGTCTACATTATCAAGTGTAAAATCCTAAACTATAGGATCTTCTCATTACAATGTCAATACCTACGATCGTGACTTTACTCGAATTATCTAAAGTGTTGATTACAACTTTGGATGGTCGTACATTGATGACGCGATGACAAAATAGCGGCCTATGTGGAGTGGATGAGTGATATTTGTTCCGGAAAGGGCGCTATTCGAACTGTCGCCAACCGCCGGTCGTCGCCCTGACCTCCGAATGTGTATTCGTTCTCGGAGCAACTGCGCATGCGTCAGCAGTCTGCATTTCTACATTGCCGACGCGGTTCACAGACGACGTTTGCGCATTTGTACAAATAATGATTACATTTGAATGTTGGCAAACCCTAGTACGGCAACTTATATCGAGGCAACCATTTTCCATTACAATTTGAAATTAGTTTCAATTTATTGAAAGATATTGAATTGCATTTCATTTAATTAGCGAACAATTCAACGAAGTGTTTTTTTTTTTTAAAAAATACGACTAATATTGCTATAATTAAGGGCATTTCTTACAAAATTTTTCCAAGCAACCCGGTCGCAATGTATTGCTCTATAGCAAATCTTTCACTGAAATTGCACTTCGATAAAATTACAGAAGA
Source organism: Vandiemenella viatica (assembly GCA_031002005.1). Lineage (NCBI taxonomy): Eukaryota > Metazoa > Arthropoda > Insecta > Orthoptera > Morabidae > Vandiemenella > Vandiemenella viatica. The sequence continues at coordinate 112,589,370 of JARYHS010009186.1, read as the reverse complement.
ACGTGTAAATTAGGAAACCAAATCTTAGGCTGCATTATTTCCCAAAAGTTTGTATTCACAACAGTACCGAAGATACAGGGCGGAAAGTTAATTAAAAACGTCAATGCTTGAGAGTTTATTTGTACAGGTAACGTCTGTAACTGAAGGACAAAATGCAAACCACTACATGACCACGCTCTTCTACAGTCGGCGAATGAGTGGGAAAGACCTTCTTTGGACCGGCTTTCTGACAGCGAGAAAGTTTTCTGCGGCTTTATATTGTGAAGATGATTTTATAAATCTTCCTCGGTCAAAGGCAGAAGGGATAATCCTTTCGAGAAGAAATTAATCGTATTTACTAGTACTTTCATCATAAAACGCCTATGAATATTTACAACTGTTTTGTTTCACCTTCAGACACGGATTGATTCGGTCCTGGAGCTTTATGGGATGGACGAATAGATATATAGGATGTATCAAAAAAGTATCATCTGATTTAAAAAAATCAGAACTATTATGTTATTTGAGGTATGTGCGTGAACAACGTACTGTTAGAAAGAGCAAACTCTTGAATTTTACATGGTTCCCGCTAAGTAGCAGCCCACTTCAGTTCTAGTAAAAAAGCGATTTGTGTTCTACGTTTAACGCAGTGCGTGTCAGTAATAACTGTTCATCGTGACTGTCGTACTAGTTATGCTGTGGATGCTCCTACAGCACAGAGCATTAGACGATGGCATGAGAAATTCCGAGAAACAGGTTGTTTGTGTAAACGCATACCGTCGGGCCGCCCCCGAGTGTCTGACAAATACGTGGAACGCAACCGCCATACATTCACAAGGATTCCGCAGAAATCCATTCTCCATGCAGCTCGACAGCTCAACATGCCCCCGACGCCCGTCTGGCGTGTGTTGAGTCGACGTTTACGCAGGAAACCGTACAAAATTCATCTACTGCGAGCTCTTCATGAAGGTGACAAACAACAACGTGTGGAGGATGGCAGTTTTGTTCCACATTTAGTATTTAGTGACGAAGCAACATTCCATTTAAATGGTAAGGTGAACCGTCATAATGTGAGAATACGGGGTACGGAACAACCACATGACGTTCTAAAACATGAAAGAGACTCTTCAAAATTTAATTTGTTTGTTGCAGTTTCACGGGAAAAGGTGTACGGTCCATTTTTCTTTGCTGAGAACACTGTTACAGGAAGCACATATGTCGATATGCTTGAGAACTTTCGTTTCCCACAGTTGGCGACTGATTCGAACGACTTCATTTACCAGCAGGATAGGGCACCGCCACACTGGCTTCTGGAATTGTGGAATTTTTAAATCAAAGGATTACTGAAAGATGGATCGGTCGGACTGGACCAAATGATTCAGCCATACATTACTGGCCTCCAAGGTCACCCGACCTGACTATATATGATTATTAATTGTGAAGGTTTATAAAACACTCTGTTTATGTGCCTCCGTTACCAACAACAATGACTGAACTGAGACATCGCATAACAGCAGCTGTGGAAGCTGTCAATCAAGACATGGTCGCTGCAGTGTGGGAAGAATTTGTATACCGCATTGATATGCCGTGCATCTCAAGGGGGTAATATTCACCACCTATGAAAAGGTATGAAAAAAAAATAACGTTTGGAGTTTCCCATTCATAAAAAACAAAATTCATTGTATATGTTTATTTGTTTCAGAAATATAGACGTGCCAAATCGGATGATTCTTTTTGATACACCCTGTATTTCCATTGGGCAAAACACTACCTTCATCTGAATCACAGCTTTAGGGACAACAGCATTACTACCAGCAGAGGAAGCTGGAGTAGTGGAAGAAGACGCCATGATTGAACCGTAGAACTACAACGGAATGATTTCCTCGTAAGAAAATGTATTTAAAAAAAGGGAAACCTTCATTCGGTGATATCTATTTTTCTCCTCTTGAACTGTCCACACACATGAGCTGGACTTACATTTAATGTTGTGCGTATTCTTCAGTTACTATCTTTAAATATAATAAGACGTACCATGAAGAAAGGCTGTAGATTTAAAATATTTTTTTAAAAAAAGTTTCCATCATTGTTCATAGTTACAAAGATGAAATAAAAAGTTTTAAGATTTTTGTCAGTTTTTACAAACGTGATTCACACCAAAATGACTGGTCAGCCTACAGCTCATCCTACCAGCAGCAAAATAGGTTATGTTTAATTTTGATACAATGTCGGAACGCTGAGAAATTGAGAATAAAGTGCTAGGAAATTAGTACACATTTTTCATTGAACACAATTCTCGTAAAAAACTACAAGTAAATTTTTTTTTGTGGTTTCAAATAACGTGTAGTCAATGCTGTATTTTATTTGACGTAAAAATGCAGATTAGGGGGTCCGCAAGTATTTCATTACCTGATTTCACCATACGAGTGGCATTGTATTATTCGCAGTAATTAAACTAAAGTTCTTTTATTCAGTCCAAGTGTACGACGTTGGGGGCAACAGCTTGTTCTATGTATATTCTCATAACTGGTCACATAACAAAGATGTGGCTAATAATGCCTGGAACATACCACATTTTCATTTTTTTTCCAATACGCATTCGGCTGTCTTACTGCAGCCTGCTTCAGAGATATTATGTTTTGTTACGTACTTCACAGCAGAGGGGGCCAAGCGCAGACAGTATTAGTTCCCCGTATTTGTAGTCATTGGTACTATTCTCTACGACATTTACAGTGCCTCCTTCATTCGTCTAGTCCACCACTGATCTTCTCTCCATAGCAGCACCACCCCTTCAATTTTAACAATGCTTCCGGCGTTGATCTCATGGTTATTTGCGGCCTGCTACGGATGCTGTAAAAACAAAGGGACGAAATGACGGCAATGTTATATTCGACATCATCTTGTCAGTCGCTGCGACCGATCTGAAGCAGATGAAAGGATGCGTTACATGACGATAAGCTTGTCAGAGGCTACAGAACATGAACGCATTGACGGAACCAGTGCGAAATTCAACGATGGTCATCAATCTGATCTTGTACAAAATAGAGGCAGAAATCGACGTGCATAATCACCTCTGGTATTTTTGCAGCGAAGACTATAATCTTACTGAAATGAATGTTAACGAGATTCTGAACTAATATCCATCATGCATCTGTGTAATCTGCTTAGTTCTTTCGAGAATTTCACCTGTGGAAGGTACGTTCGTGTACGGAAACAAATCCCATTTCCCCTATTAGAAAGCTGTAGAAACTGAAGAAAATGTTGGAAGTTCAAATTAAATTTAATCCCTTAATACACATGTCCCAAGTGTAAGTTGATCTTTAACAAGGCTAAGGATTATTTGGATAAAAACTCAAATGAAAGTATCTCGAAAATGGAAACAAGTATATATTTTATTTGTGGCAGAAGATATTTGTTGGAAGATAGTTCCTGGACAGCGGGGCTAGTTATACTGAAATCAACCTGATCACAAACGGCAATGTAAAATCTTGTAAACGAGCACTAGGCAAATATTATTGTTGAAGTAGTAGTCTGGTGCTAATGTGAAGAATGACGACAGTAGAATTACTAACAAACATTTACACCTCGTACCGGCCTACACATGAGCTCAAATCTGTGTGAAAGATTTCACATCATGGATGTGATGTTCTATTCAACATGGTAGTTGCGGCTATGTGAAGTTATTTTTGCACAAACGGCTTTTCCTATTTGCTCGAAGATGAAGACGGAGCTTGGGATCCGCATCAAAAAACCTACGCAGTTTCCATTGAAAAGACGTCTTGGAAAAACTTATAATCAACCCGGTCTAGTACAAACTATCAGCCTTCGCTTTGACAGGTCTTCTGTTTTAAGAGGAGCTACTTGAGGCATTAGTTCACCAAGTACTGATAGGTCAGCTTCAATTGCTGTCATTCTGAGTGACCGATCTATTTATGGTTAATTCACTTGCTTCCAACTACAACAAGAAATAGTTTATTTAGATTGCCTCCTAATTATGTCGTATTCTTTATGCAAACTATCGTCAGTTCTATCAATATTTTTTTAAAACACGAAGTGACTCGTACTTTTATTAATCTGGTTTATACCTGATCGTTAATACTTTTCAATATTCATTCTGTTCAAATTCATAACATATGAGCAGTATACACTTAACTGGTTGAATTAATGAAATGTAAATATTTCGGAATATCATTTGAAGAAAAGTAAATGGATATAGAAAATGGCAGAGAATTGTTGCGGAGAATAATGAGTTATAAAAGTATCAAGGACTCTAGGGAGCTCGGTTGTAAAGGTTTCTTTAGGTCCTTGCTTGAGACTAATTAGATGGTGTTGGTCTCAGATTTCTATCATCAAACTAGTGTCACAGTTAAGATATCTAATAAAAGTAACTTTGTTCCCCTTAATATTGCAATGCCGTTCGTAAGAAGAAATGGTGTTAAACATTTTTGACTGCAAGAACTAATCAAATCCTACCAGTAGTTGTTGTATGAATCACGTTCAATAAAAAATGATACTTTTATCTTTAATATCGCAGCTTTCCGACTTCAAAAGATACCGTATTTTACCCACAAGGTCATGGTTTGCACATTAACATAAATTCCTTAAAAATCCGACAAGTAATCCGTTTCGTCCAATTTTACAGACAGAAAAACTATTTTTATAAAAAATCTTTTCTTCTGCATAACCTACTGATAGTATCCCAAGCTCATATTTTAAAAAAAATATTTTGTACGTATATAATTTTCCCGGTTACAGCAGTGTAATATTTGTTGGAGAGAATGAAATGGAGACCAGCTAGATATGTCTGTGAAAATGTTCGTACTCTATAACTGTAATGACAAAGAATCTAGACTGGGATACGTTGGAGGATATTATATGGCTGAAGAGAATGGCGGACATGTATAAAGTATAAGGTGATGATGAGGCAGGCTTGCGGAAGGTAAAGAGAAGGAGCTGGAAAGAATGATACGAAAACGACCATGAATTCCAACGTGATTGTAGATATAGAAGTGTGGGCAAGTTTATCTTTATAGGCAGCTGAGTCAGGGACTATAATAAGTAACCTAGACAGTTGATGAACAATATCCCTTTAAAATATAGGAGTTTAAAGTATAATATTCGTCAATATTTATGGAAATCGGCACCATGGCAAAAGCTCTAGCTTAGTTAATGGAGTTTTAATAATAATAATCCGATTTATATGTTTTTACTTTACGTCAAGATCGTTGAGATGATATACAATGAGGATAATCACTTCTGACTGGACCAAATATAATATATATATATATATTACTTCAAACTAGTCGAGGCACATTAAAAACAGAGCTCATAGTACTACATCTTAACAATATATTGAGAAACCGTGCTGGACGCTCGCGAAGCAACACTTTATTTACCAACAATTGAAGTTAAAGACACTTCTACTTGTTTTCAAACGCCAAACAATGGCCAATACAGTAAGGAAATTAAAACACTTTAAATCCTTATTTAAATTTAAAAAAAAACTAACTTAACTCACGGTTGGTTGGATTCTCCCGAAAGAGGCATACTAATCCATTGTGTCAGAGATAGGACTACCAGTTCCTTTCCTCTGGGACAGTCAATTTAACATGGTATCCAAACTACGAAACGTCCTGGCGAAGCCTATGTAATCAATCAAGGCTCTTATAAATTTCTGGTTCCAATAGAAACTGAAGCTAAGAACGGACCCCGCACTTTCGAAAGCGAGCGGTTTAGGCACTGAGCTACCTGACCGCTCAATTTGAATTTAATAACATTAATTTCACTGCAAATTATACGCATATAAAAAATACAAACATTATACTGATCACTGTAATAACCACTAACTTTGCTAGTCGCTATGGACTTACACTCCCTGATCTTTACGTCACGTTACTAAGCACCAAATTTTTTAAGAAAGCGCTTGAAACTATGTCATCCTACTGAAAATTATGTAATTTACAATTCAGAACAAAATATCATACATTCACTAACCAGTCATACGTAATTATAAGAAGCAAATCATGTGATTTATTTACACAGTCTTAATTAATTGAAGGAACGCTAATGAAGGAATAACATGAATATAATCATATTTCATCATTGCAGCACCTTGATGATGTACGGCGTCTTAACCGAGATTCGCTGGTTTGAGTCCCTTTGAAGGAAGAGGTCTTCACAAACGGGGCCTTGATTGGCAGAGAAGGAGATGGGCCGTGACGGTGCCTGATTTCTAATCACGAGATTAGTCCTGGCTAAATCCGCAGTATCAATGGATAAGGGCATACGTCATTGTAGGTAATGATTCATCCGTCAGATGTGAACATAAAGCTTACAGTTGGCCTGTTGTCGTTTTGCACATATACGAACCTCATTGAGCAAATACGCTATGTACAACACACACCACTGCCATCTACGCCCAAACAACAGTTAAACACATGGAAGGAACCAACTGGCCGTCCTCCATCCATTACAATGCCTGTTACGCGTCCTTCGAGAGGATCCAATGATTTTTCGTGTTGATTAATTTGTTAGTGGAGGGAACAGTCCACGGTAAGAACTGTAGAGGAAGACAGAGATTATAATATATGAAGCAAACAACTGAGGACGTGGGCTGTAAGATGTATGTAGAAATGAAGAGGTTAGCACAGGATAGGAAGGGATGGAGGATTGGATCAAACCAGTCGAAAGACTGACAACAGCAAAAAAAAAAATAAGTATACATGACAGAGTATAATAAATGAGGTGGAGATTAGGGGACATTCTTCCCATATGTCTAGGTAAATATGGAAAAGGAGTAAAGGAAATAATCAAATCACCTGCAAGTAGGAACCTAGGATTGAACTTCATTACGTTGTGTTTACCCACATCCATTATAATGACGCTTTAATACGCATGGTCAATCTGAAGAATTCAGGAATTGATTTAGAAAATCATTAAATACCATTGGCATATCTGTTATTTTAAGCTAATAAGTAAACCGCAGAAAAAACTTATTACCAATTACGTTATCTGTAATTCCATTACTGCTCCAGTTGAAGCAACAACTACAGGAGTACTTGTCATTTTGCTTCAGCCTGCAGTCGGTAAATACCCATCGAGCAGTCATAAAGGCTAGCACACATCCGGACCCGCGAGAACTTCGTCAAGTGTTGGAGCTCATTTCGTAACTTCAGAAATATGCGGCGCGCATCCGAGCTCGACTACTTTTTATTGTGGTTGCAACTCTGCGAAGCGGCCGCTTGTTTTTCAGTTCCTCTCGCTGTGTTCCTCATGGGAAGGCCGGCAGAGGCCAGCGGGCGAGTAAGCATAGTTTCCTTTTCGCGGTAGTATAATTAAAAGATACAGGCCACCTCTGGCGCTTCAGAACGGCAAATACCGTCGCTTTTCCAAGGATAATGTTGCATGCTGTTTAGTATTCATCCGTTTCAAATTGAACCACAAAAAATGGTTTCTTCTCTCTGTGCTACTTGGCAATTCAACATACAGTAACACACTAAATCAACTAGTTGGCTTTCAGAGTAAAACAATTACTTCCTTTAACAAAAAAAGTTAAAATGATTATTGATCATGTTTGAATTACAACAATACAACCGTTTAAAGTGATTCTATTTTGGACAAGACATTCTATAGGCTTAATACGGAACAAGTGAATATTTATTGGCGAATACTACTATTATTTATTGATAATAGGGGTTACCTGAGGATAATTCACTTTTTTCTAGCACAAATTCAATGTTTTTCACCACGAAAGAAAGTAAATAATTTATTAATACTGATATTTTAAAATCAAAAGTATTTTTAATTCTTGATAATTGTTCGTCAATTGTTCAGAGCCCTTCTGAAGCACAAGATCATTTCAGAAAATCTTCTACCGCCACGGAGTATAGAGTTCCTTAAATCATAATGGAACATTGATGCACCGAGTATTATTCGCCCAATGTGTACCCTTGCTTACTACTTTGCACTATCGCACTATACTCGTAAGTTTAAAGAAACCATGAATTCCAAGCAGATAGAGGTTGTGCGACATATAGATATTAATGAGGAAATGTTGTTGGCAGTAGAATAAGGCAGAACAGTATAGTTAAAGGTCAAATACTATTGCAGTGAAAATTACTCAAAGCTTCAATTTAAATAGTTATTGTTATTTCATGTTAATTTTATGAAGAATGACCGAGCGGGGCATTGTAACGGTTAGCGTTCTCGCCTCTCATTCGGGAGGACGGCGGTTCGAATCCCCGTCCGGCCATCCAGATTTGGGTTTTCCATGGTTTCCCCAAATCACTCCAGGAAAATGCCGGGATGCTTCCTTCAAAAGGCCATGGCCGAATTCCTTCCCATTCCTTGCCCCCATCCTTTCCCGTCTCTAAAAGACCTCGATGTTAAAAAGAGACGTAAAGAATTTACAAAAAAAAAAAAAAGAATGAAAATAAAAACTAATCTTTGAAATTTAACTCTTGTGACTCGTATTTTGGAAGTTCAATGGAATAATTGGGACTCCTTGATCAAAATTGTGAATCAATTAACTGACTGGAGAAAAACTTTTCCATGTTAACTGGAAATATATTAGTGTCTAATAATTTTGAGCAACATTATTCATAAGAGAAACTGAGTTGAACAATTTCACTGAAGGCAGTATTTCTGATATACCGCATTGAATCAGACAACTTGGTAATAGAGTTTTGATTGACTTCTGTCGTTCCTACTGTTTAACGTAAACTCAGAATCAAGTATTTAATTTGAGTTTGTAAAAACTCCTGGGTCCAACGGTGATTGAACCCAGTATGCCGATTTTTTCGCGTTGAATCTCAGAACATATACTGATATAGTTCATTCAAGTTAAGGACAATGCGATCAGTGATCACCTTATACATTGGGGTTATTCATTAAAGGTTGTGCTAATAGAACTGTCCTGAGGCTTATATTATCAAATGATGATCTGAAATAAATTGTTATATTTTGGTTTTTGTAAAATCCGAAACGCCAGAAATTCATACTAGGATCGTTTCAAGGGCTTAATTGATGTCTTTTGCATAAATAAGTTGATAATTATTCTCTTCCTTCATGTATTTACCACAGGTGGCAAGAAAATTACGAGCAACAGAAACGTGGAATGTTGTAGAAGGGTGCCTCCCTCCGTCATTACTTTTATGAAACATCTGCGACTGATACATACTCCTCGCTTTTAAATGTATGATCCGCAGTAAACCTCTGAATTACGCCTCGCTAAGCCGCGTCGGAAATTAGCGAAGCTTTCGTCCCTCGCTCACGGCGGAACGCCAACTGCTCCGCCACAGAGTTTGATTGCCTTCTCGCAGTGCCAGCACGCACGCAGATTTTTTTTTTTTTTTTTAACTGCTTTACGTCTCTTTTTAACATAGAGGTCTTTAGAGACGGGAAAAGATGGGGGGCAAGGATGGGGGCAAGGAATGGGAAGGAATTCGGCCATGGCCTTTTGAAGGAAGCTTCCCGGCATATGCCTGGAGTGATTTGGGGAAACCATGGAAAACCCAAATCTGGATGCCCGGACGGGGATTCGAACCGCGGTCCTCCCAAATGAGGCGAGAACGCTAAACGTTACACCGCCCCGCTCGGTACGCACGCAGACGACAACGGCGGTGTTGTGAACTAAAATTGTTGGCGCCGTGCTGCATCAGACACGTGGCAGGGTTCACTCCGGAATCGTATGAAAATTAGTCTAGGAAACTACCATTCAAAATACATCTTGTAAGGAAATATAGTCCCTTACATTTTTGTTTGGATTATTTCAGTTTTATTGTTTTATTTTTTGTGTGTTTAATTTATTTTCTTTTTGTAAAAGGAAAAGATACGTTAATAGTTACTATGCATGAGCAAAGAGCAGTGTGTTACAAGAACACCTTTGGCGGAGAAAGAAGAAGAAGCGAGTCCAGAGATAAAAATGACGGCGGGCAGAGGCATGAATTGGTTGGTGTTCCTCGCTCGAATAGTAATCGAGATAATGAGTGAGAATATTGAGTTTATAATGATTTGTTGAATGTGTAATTTGTGAAGAAAATGATGAGTGAAATATATAGAAAAGTGAAATGAAGTTCTCCTTAGTTTATTGTATGTTGTTTGAATCATACAGACCGATTAAGTAGCAGAAACTGCAAGATAATATTCCATGGATTCTGTGGTGAGTAATATACACCCGAGGCAAATCCAGGAATCATATTAAAAGGTCAGTTTTATACAATCTACTAAATGTAATACCTCCTCAAAAACAGGAAAAAAATGCGAGTCGAGACTTCCGAAATATTGCTCCGAATTGTAAAGCCCATCATAGATATGGATTTGATAGGTAATATGACAATCGCTTTGCACAGAGATCAATACTTGAAGTGAATGTATTATTTGGGCAGTGAATAGTAATTGGAAGACCATTTCATTCAGTAGTACATTCAGGTCTACCTCTTTCGAAAGAAACAAGGCAGGTCACCGAGCTTAATGCTCCTTCGCCCTCCCATTTCCTACAATTACCATCAACAGTATCACATGCATTCAACTCATTCACGTAGCAAAGAGTCTAGCTATTGTTGGCCAAGTCGTGAATACTGAAAATTTGGTTTACCGACGGGGCTCGAAGCAATTAATCTAGTGTCAGATGCCGAGCACAATCGTTTGCTCCAACAATGTGAAGCAACTGTGCGTACCTCAAAAATAAATGTTTCACAATGAGAGTAATGTAATTAGTAATATTAGTATAAGACGTAACATCACGCTGTTACCTTCCTTAGTAAAACACATTAAGTAGACGTAACATAAGATTTTACACATGAAAATCATTATCAAACTATGAGCGTTTGGAGAAGTAGTAAGATATTGTCGCATGGGCACTCGTGAACTGCGCAGTCGTTTGCGTAAATTTACATCACGCTGAAATTTGAAATCAGGAGTTATAGTTAGTATTTGATCATTTAATTTGAGATTAAAACTCAGAATTTAATCACATCCACATTATGAAGAAAATAGTGTAACTGGTTAATAGAATAATGAAGTATAAAACAATGATTGCTCTCAATTGTACGTAATTTTTGTAGGTTTAAAGAAGGTAGTAACGTGCCTCAGCCATAGGCCCAGTTGGATGCCGCACCGCGATGGTGCCCAGTACCTCACACCGTGTTATGTGGATCATGTTCGGGAGATGAAAAAAAAAAAAGTCAGCACTTGGCCGGCAGATTGTGTGCCAAAGGTTTGTGTTAAATAACAATCCTCTCCGCAAGCCGTATTGAGAGACAACATAAGACACTGCTGATGGTGAATCTTTAGTGGGATGAGGACGTTAAGTCTGGGAGTTCCTTTGGTATCCTTTGGCAGAGCAGGCTTGAATGGGGCGGTACCGGTTTTCACTCTCTTCCATATTTCCTACATTCACAACACACTGTACTGAAAATACATCCATCACAGTAATCCAGACAAAGCCATAAAGACGTTAATATACCGAGCGTGGTGGGTGAGCCATAACGCTCTGACCTCACATTCGAGAGAACGCGCATTCGGGAGAACGCGCGTTCGAATCCCCGTCCGGGCATACAAACTTCCATGGTTTCCCCAAATCACCGCAGGTGAATGCCGTGATGCCTCCTTCAAGAGGCCATGGTCGAATTCATTGTCACCAACCCCATCCTGTCCCTAATGACCTCAACATCGACGAGGCCATAACTAAAAAAAAATTACACTTTAATGTCTGGAAAAGGCAAGAGAGGAAACCACATCAGTATAAATTTAACAACAAAGATCAAATTTAACAGTTAAGGAGAAAAAGGAAGACAAACAATCTCTCCGTTTTTTAATGGAAATGCAATTTTTTTGTATAATTAATAATAGTAGGATATGATTCTACTGAGTTGCCTACCTAGGTTTAAATTTTAAAAAATTATGTTTTTTCCCAAAAATTTCGTTCCCTCGTTTTTTTAGATAAATTATAATTCATTTCAGAGGGAGACATGTAAATAACATAAAAACTTTGGGTTTTCCTATGAAAAAAGGCCGTAAGTAGAGGTTGCTGTTAAAGATAGGCAAGTTTGAGAGAGAGTTAGCGCATTGCACCGCCCTGCAGATGGTGTGATGCGCTAAGTTTAACTGTTGTCAATTCTTACTTGTGGCCACTCAAACTTTTAATGTTTTTCCTATATTTCTCTTTGAAATGAATTATAACTATACTAAAAAAAAAAAAAAAAAAAAAAAAAAAAAAAAAAAAAAAAAAAAAAAAAAAAAAAAAACGAAACTATACAAAAAATAATTTTTGAAATTTTAATTAAAAATTCCAGCAGCCATATTTTGATAGGCAATCCGGCAGGACTGTGTTCTGCTATTATTAACTATACATAGAAATTTAATTTCAATTAAAGAACAGATGGACGTAGAAATCATAGAGCCGAATCTCGGGCTATAAATTCTATTTCATTATTTCAAATGAATTTTAATTTTGTTACACAGTTCAGTATCAAAGATTTCTGTACTCGAGGAGCTGTACAAGCATATGTGCTTTACCCTTAAGCTAGAATGCGGCCTTGACTGTTATTAAAAAATAGCAAATCTCTTGTACAGTTTTAAAAAAACGTTGAAAGAATTTAAAGTTAAAATTTTGAAGGGTATATGTAGGTGGATGCAGAAAAGGGGGAAGACGGGTGTTTAGGGAAATTGCCACCGGAGCATGCACTCCATTGCAATTTAATTTAATTTTATTAATCACTGTCTATGTAACTCAATCTTCTAAGAGCATAATTCGAGGAATGTAACGAGCGTATTGCGACATGGAACTGTATTGAAGACAAGGTTGCGGTCGCATTCCCTAGTCAATGGAGGTTCGTAGTAGAGTTTAGATACAAATTTGCAATACGTTTCAAAAGCCTTTCCCAGGGGTTTAAGTAGCGCCACATCCTTGCTTTATTCCCACCACTCACTTAATGAATATCTATCCCCCACAGTGTCCAGCCACCAATGCTCTTCATTTCCATCTGTCTTACCTTAACTCTCCATCATCATCGTGGACCAGACCTCTTTTTTTTTTTTAGCACGCACTCCTCAACTTCTCTTAGTCATCTATCGACTGGTTTTTCTTTGGGCCGCTTACCTTGTACCTTCATTTCATTTAGTGGTATTTTATACTCGACCATTTTCTTAAAATCTCCACATCATCTGACTCTTGCCATCTCTATCCTTTCCTGCAGCGTTTCCTCTTTTAGTGTATCCCTAACATCCTCGTTCTTTATCATTTCCATTCTTGTAACAGCTATTCAGTTTCAGAATACTTATTTTCATTCGCTTAATTTTTACTTATATGACGTTTCTTAACTTTTCAGATTTCGTCAGCCAACTCGAGGATAGTGGAACAGCTCTCAAACCTAGACTTTAAATTGAATTGTATTTTATGAAGCATTTGTAGCAAGCTAGCGGTTGAGTGAATATAATTTTGTGTGTTTGTGTTGCAATTTACTGTAAATCAGTGAAAACGAACTTTGTTTTATGAAAAGAAATTATGTAAATACCATTTAATATGTTTAAGGGCAGAACTATGCAAGCGAATTACTTAAATGTTTGTAATTGCAAGTATTAAGGTGAGTTACGATGTTTAAAGGATAATTTACTACATATTAAAATGATTTTTGTGGATAATTTTGTGTTTAAGTATCTTTCATTTCATTTCTTATCATTTCGTAATGATTATAAATGATTAGGTATTAATTCTGATTGTTTTTAATATGTGTTGAATTGTTTAAGTATTGTTAAAGTTCGAGAAATATCTGTCGGAAGCCTTTGTAATGTTCTTGAACTTTCGATGAAACTTATATAAAGCGAGCGGCAGAGACCCAAGACAGTTTTTACGTCGGCAAGGACAGAGTTTTGAGCATGTAATCGCTGGGGTTTGTGTTTAGATGTGACCAATATCTTTTAATTCTAGGTCTTCGAGAAATAAAAATAGTTAAAATTTTAAACTGTATCGTGGATTAATTATTTCTTATATACTTAAACCCCGAGACACCTAATAATAGGAACATAGTGCGCCCGATACTTTACCCCCGACACATTACCCCCTCATATATCTCTCCAACCAGTACCTGCTTAAAATTAGGCCGAGTCGGTTAGAGGAGCCGTTTCGGTCGTTCAGTTCGACGTTTGATCCAGGGCAGTGTAGTTCGTAGTCAGTACCCCTACCAACAGAGGGTATGCTACCAGCCAAACAGGTCCATACGTGCGCTAAACTGCGAACGTGCGCCGCGCTCGGCGTGCTAATGTGCTGGCGCCACGTGAGGACACCAGCTGTTGGCAGCCTGCGGTGGATTGATGCTGCCGAAGCTGTCTTCAGAATATTAATGTCGGCATCACTCGTTTCAGAAACGGGGCAGGTTTCATATTAGACGCTCAGCCGCTCGCTGCTAGCAGATATATTACTTTAATATGTTTTCTGCCAGCATTTAGTTCGCCGTGGTTCTCAGTTCTCACTTGAGCAGAAGATACACGAGGTCGGAGCTGCATGACGGCAGTGTCAAACGCTATTCCATAACTTCTTATATCAGTCATGAATATTGAGTTTGCTACTTGAAATACATCATCCCGGCATAAACTACTATTTTGGATATTTATATCGTAATGTCACAATCATAATAACTGTACCCGATTGCTTTAAACAGACAAAAAAATTTTGCGCACTGAATAATTATTTATTGCTTGTAAAAGAGCTATGCTGATCATGTGCAGGGTAAATAGAGATTGAAAGAACTTCCAGTGATTCTGGAAGGGTGTAGATTAGAATGCTGGCTTCACTTACCAAATATCTCCGTTTGCACAGATACCTCGTATAATAACTGTGAACCACCTGTTTACGTTTTCATTAATTATATTTTCCTTCTACAGATATCAGATTTTTTTTATAGGTCCACATAAACTATATTTTGTGGTTATGCTTAATTCTAGGTACACCAACGAAGCAATAAATTACCTGATAATAGTAATCTTAATATTTTAGTTTACCGTTAATGAATCAATAAACAATGAAATAATAATCCACAATTCTCTGTTTTCTCAACAGACTACAATGCTTTTATACTCTTCAAATCAAGTGGTTTATTCAAGTCTTACAATGCTTTTACCGATTACTTATCTTTTGTTTTACCTCAATACATATGTCTTGTTAAAATATTAACAACAATTTATTAATACAATCACGCCATCAGGCTTGTACTTTCAAATACTATAACATGCTACTCCAGTGCACCATAATCATTCTTTCTTCCAATATTCGAACATCTTTTTGCCCCTTTATACGTAAACAGCATAATCAGTTTGTACAATTACAAATATTTGACATAAATGATTTTAACATTAATTTATATAAATAGTGAGTACTTTACATGGTGTGTTCGACCCGGGCAGTTTTAATTAAATAATTTGACCGTCTTGTGTTGTCGTAACTATGTATAGCAAGTATTAAAACCGTGAAATTTCATATGCAATCGATTAAAAAAATGTCAAATAAAGATGCCTCTATGACAGCAAATGCCAAATACTATAGTATTTCTGTCTTAAACTTCCAATGACGTCTCAGCACATATACAACTGTCATGTCTTGGCAACTCTCCATAGTATTAGCAGCCATAGCAGCGACAAATGAAAATATTTCGTAAATAGAATTAGCCGTTTTATTACCGTACTTGCAGAGTACCCGGCGAAGTCTGGTCTAAACGGAATTGATTTACCAGTACACTGTTTTTATATTTCCGATGTGAATCATGCGTATCAAGTTTCACTAATTTGGCACCAGCCATTTCCAGAAGTAAACTAAACACTGATATACACGAGAAATTCCCAGAACGGGGTCAATTGGATGCTGCGATTCGGAATGTCGGTTTACAGATTGGTCCAGGCCGCATTTGAACCTAATCATATCATGTGTTAAAGTACGGCTCGGTAGTCAAAACATCTACTATCCACGCATTAATATGTACCACATACATAATTATGTATCTGCAATATGTCTGTTTGTTCCAGCACGATGCAGAAAATTCAAATTTTTAATGGGTTTTAACAGTTTTTAAGCTTGAGGTCAAAGCTAAAATCTGATAAATATGTTGAAATATTAGGACAAATTTATTCTAAGAATATTCTGGCGTAACTTAAAAAATCTGGATTTATTTTGACGTTATTTAAAACTATGGTTCCTATAAGGAACACTGAAAATTAAAAGGTGTTGGGGTGAAGGGACAAAGTGATTGGGCTATTGTTAACCTAATATAGACAGTATTTTTCCGCTTTTTCCAAAGCATACGTGTGCAAAATCCCCTCAAAATTGGGTAAACTCTGTAGCTTTATATAAAGCATATTGAAAATAATTAAGGATGGAAAGGGGGTGATAGATTGTGTTTTTGTAAAACTAATGTGGACAGTATTTTTCTCTTTGTTTTAAAGTATATATGTAGGACGTTCTGTCGAAGTCGGATAAAAACTGTGTGTTTGTTTAAAAAGTAAGGAGTGTAAAGGGAGAGCGGGTAAGGTTTTTTTCCCATCATAAACCTTCTCCACTAAATACACATTTATTTGCCAACTTTCATGATGATTGGTCAAAAGATGTCGACTGTATCTTTGTGTAAAGATCTTGACAAAAATTAAGAGGGTGGAAAGCGGGAGAGCGGTTGGGTTTTTGTAAACCAAATAATGACACTATTTTTCTCTTGATTTTAAAGTATACGTGTGCAAGGTTCCATCGAAATCGGATAAAAAATGTGGTTTTGTATAACAATTAAAGGTTGTAAAGAGGGGGAGGGGCTGGTTTTTGAAATTTTTTTTGGTCATAAACCTTCTCCATCAAAAAATACACGTATGTGCCAACTTTCATTGTGATCGGTGAAACGGTGTTGACGTCTAATAATCTCTGATATACCAACATCCTTTATTTTATATAAGATGATGTACAAAATACACATAGTAATTTGAACCGTTGATGACAGTGATGCCAAACCAGTACACTTTTGAATTTTTATCTGCCTGCGTATGCATCACGTATTATTGGATAGATTAAGAATAGCATCTATTTTATTAAGATTCAAAAAATATCATCTTCACACTTCCAAAGAAAGCACAAGCCGACAAATGTGAGAATTATCGCTCCATTAGTCTAACATCACATGATTCAAAATGACTGACAAGAATAATATACAGAAGAATGGAAAGTATAGTAGAAGACATAGTAGGTGAAGAGCTGTTTGGGTTTAGGAAAAATCGCGCTACAAGGAAGCAATTCTGTCTTTAAGATTAATACTTGAAGGGCGGATCAAGAAAAACAAAGATACTTTTATGGCATTTGTTGATTTAGATAAAGCTTTTAATTATGTTAGGTATGAGAAGGTGTTCAAAATTTTAAAGAAGTCAGGTCTAAAGTCTCGAGATAGAAGAATACTTTTTAAACTATATTAGAATCAAGTGGCTATAATAAAAGTAGAGAATCATGAGAGACAAGCATCAGTTAAAAATGACGTGAGACAAGGTTGTAATCTATCCCCGTTAATATTTAACTTGTATGTAAAGGAAGCAATAAACAAAGTAAAAGAAAAACTTCCATGTGGCATAAGTGTTCAGGGAGAAAAAATTAATATGCTACGATTTGCTGATGACAATGTCTTGTTAGCAGTGAGGGTTGAGGATACTGAGATGTTACTGAATGGCATGAACAAAATACTGACGGCAGATTTTGGACTGAATATAAATCAAAGCAAGTCAAAAGTGATGAAATGTAGCAGAAATGATACCAATACTAGTAGATTAAATGTAAAACTAGGATCGGATGCAATAGGAGAAGTGAGTGAGTTCTGTTACTTGGTAAGCAAAATTACAACCGATGGCCGAAGCAGGAATGATGTTAAAAGCAGAATAGCACTAGCAAAAAGAGCCTTCATGAAAAAGAGAAACCTTTTAGTTTCAAATATTGATCTAGGAATTATAAATAACTTTTTAAAACTCTTTGTGTGTGAGCACAGCACTTTACGGTAGTGAAACATGGACTTTAGGAATACCGGAAAGAAGGAAGATTGAAGCATTTGAAATGTGGTGTTACAGAAGAATGCTGAAAATAAAGTGGACAGACAAAGTAAGAAATGAACGAGTTTTGGAAATGATGGGTGAGGAAAGAAATTTGTGGAAGAAGCTTACAGAAAGAAGAGATAGGCTGGTAGGTCATATTTTGAGGCATGCTGGATTTGTTAATTTGCTGGTGGAGGGAACAGTTGAAGGTAAGACCGGTAGAGGAAGACAGAGATTAGAATATATGAAGCAGACAATTCAGGACGTGGGTTGTAAGGGGTATGTAGAGATGAAGAGGTTAGCACAGGATAGGAAGGGATGGAGGATTGCATCAAACCAGTCGAAAGACTGACAACAGCAAAATAAAAATAGTAAAAATACTGAAGTTCCTGATCATAGAGAAGCCAAAATCGTACTTTTTATATTTCCATCTGTCTGCCGGCGCATAATACATTAACTGGTGAATGGATTTTAAACAAACTAAACACTGACATAGCTCGTATAGCCGATTAACATATAGGATACTTTTATCTACATAAGTAATTTAGTTCCCTATGATAAGGAGCCCAAAACTGTAGATTCTTTAATCTTTGTCTGCCCATCCGTGCATCAGGTAGAAACGTTATGAACAGATGTTTTTATGTACAGCACATAGTGATTGCTTATGTCACCCACTTTTTATCCACATTGTTATCATATTATCACACAGGCATAATCATAAATTTATTAATCCTAGTCTGACGCTTGTAATGTTGTATTAACATGGGCATAGCATCTGTGAATATTTTTAATCTAAATATACTAGTTTATTGGAAAACTGTAATTGTTTTATATTTATTAGCATTCACATATAAGTAAAAATTGCACCACTATAAAATACGTATACAATTCTTTGATGAAACTATGTTTTGGATCTATAAACCGCATCAGAGGTCGCTGTATATCAGATTCCATTCGTAGTGATAAGAAGAAATAAATTTTTTGTATACTTCACTTTGAAACAGAAGGCTTAACTTATCAATAGATTGATACAATTGAATCTGAGCTGTTATTCACGTCTGTGTATTTTACTGTCGTGAAAATATTATTATTTCCACCCGGATCTCACTTTTTCATATTATGTGTTCTGATACATGTACGAAAACACGTGGTTTAAAATAAAATTGTTAGGTACCATAAAACATATTTTCCAAAAAAGTCAATATATTCTTGTTGAATTTTTTGTCCAATTTAGGTCAATAATTATTGTCAGTATATGGCATACTTCGTTAGAGATTATTGCTTTAAGTGTAATAAGAACTTTATTATATTCAGTAACTCTAAACTCTGGAATCCAGATTTAGCCTCGCATTTTCAATCTCTTCCGGTCTGCTCTCTATCACGCAGCACTCCTCGAACATCAAAGATGGAGCATCAAGAAATATATTTTAGTCGTTCCTCGTTTCTTTCATCACCAACTACAGTATGCAGTATCATACATCCATTCGGATGAAATTTTTCAACCCACTCTGAATGATTAATCCAACGATTTTTGATACTATTAGATTTTTCTGCAGACTGAAAATGTTCTCTATAACGATTTATCAGCTGTGGGTACAAAATTGTGTACCACAAGACTTTTCATCTGAATACATCAGCAGTTTTTTGTTTTAGTCCAACGTTCACATTTAGATTCCTTGTAAAGAGTTATATTCCGATATGGATAATTTATTCCCTAAAGATCCAGCTAGTTAATATTAACATCACCTTCTTTATCCTAATTTCTTCAAACTCTATATTTTTTCTTGTCTTTGAAGTGCATGAATATGTAAATTGTTAAGCAATTTTATTTATACTGTTCTCTCCGATCAGCAAAATTATCCAGTTATTTGATTTCCCTTACCTTTACCAAAGTTATTTGAATTCAATCAAACATTTATTTGTATTTAGAAACAAGTTGATTATATTTAATATTTTTCCTTCATACGACATTAGTGTAACGCATACTCCAACAGTACTAATGTAGTTAGGGATTCCGAATCCTTTAGGAAATTTAGGATATATGCTTCCCCTTCTGGATTATTGTTTGAGGTTATGCCTCTTCATCCCATAATATTATATTGAAGTACAAAAAAAACTTTGTCTTCTAGGCTAAAAATCATCTTTAAATGTGTTTTGTAAGGTTGTATTGAACAACATGTGAATAAATTGAACAATTTCATTATCTCCAAAGTTAATGTATTATTTACTAAGTTCATGTATATTACACTCCTTCCAACGCCAAGCCTCCCCTCAAAATCTACACCTCCCCAAGGAAGGGGGCCTACCAAGCTGAGAGCTCCTATGTTAGAGAATTCTTTTTGTGTAGGCTCAAAGTTATCTCATTGCATTTACAAAACCATGTAAAGGAGCACTGACACCAAGCTTCCTGTTTTTGCTCTTGGGTCTCTTAAAATGTATTACATAGTTGATTTTGTTTTACTATAAAATAAACCAACTTAATTTTTAAATATCAACTCATCATGTGTCATGAAATACTAACTGTAAATAAAAATTAGTCTTGCTAATTAAGTCCTCAAACGAATAGTAAATTATGAAATAGGTTGAAAAATATTTAAAAAGCATTTGGCTGAAGCCTTGAAGCAATGTGAATAACTTGCTCTTCGCGATACAGTATTTTCGTAAAGAAACCATCAATTTCCAGTTGTTTGAAGAAAATCTAGTTTTTTTGCGGAGAAAGACGTTCTTTAGTACACGAAATAAAATTCAATATTATTCCGAACTGAAAAACATAATTCGTTATTAATTCCATATTATTTCATATCAGAATACTTAAATGTTAATTATTGCAGATCATAGAAACTTATAGCACTTGTCTGCCCCGTTGATATTATACGCAATCACTAATTATAGTTACACTACAGTAAATTTATGGATCCATCTTTACGATTTATTATCTTATGCCGTGTCGAGCTAGTAAGATTTCATACTATGTACTACAATCAGTGTGTGAAATATCTCTAACACCACAGTGAAGTATGATTTTGCAGCTGTTTCAACTCATAATTCTAACCTAATTTCAGAGAGCAATTAAGCATCATGATTGGGTGCATAATATGTTAAATGTCATACGTATGTCTTTAATTACATAATAGACAACGATTTGGCTTTGAATTGCAATTTTACTGGTAAATGAGAGGCAACACAGAAGTAAATCTTTTTTTTTTTTTAGGTTACTACTACAAAAGAAACTGTTTTGAAACAAACAGTGCCACGTATCTTGCATTTGTAACGCGTTTAAGGGCCACTGAAACTTAATTTTCATTTAAAATTAGTTTTATACCAACAGCCATGTAAAAAAAAACGTTCTTAATAGTTAATGAAATCTGAGGAGGAACACTAAACTTTTCCTTCCACTTTCTCCAATGTCTCTGACCAATTGTGTTGATGCTACGTGTTATTTCTGTTGTCAACAATCCTTTTTCTTAACTAATGCAAAGCCTACAAAAATTAGTAAGCTAGCAGTTGATAGGAGTTTTTGGTTTCTAAGTAGCATTATTAGTTTACGTTAAAAGACACTGCTTGTTTAAGACGTAAGTTAAAGGTGGATACATAGGAGGCTGGGACACAGCTCACCTCACTGCCGCGCCTGCGCAGGTGAGTCGCAATACGCTGTGCAGAAATGTAAAATAGGTAAGCGAAGATTTAGGAGTTGGCAGGAGTTCCCATTAAAAGTTACCGTTGCAATCACTGCGAATAAACCTCTGGGACAAACACCACAAATTTATTGATTATACTGTACTCATGTAAATTTTGTATAGACTTTCAAACAATATTTTGTATCAGTTACCAAAATTGATAAACAAAAATTTTTGCATTTTGCCATCAGATATTTTATATAAAGTGTAATTGTAAATACGTTAACATTAATAAACTCTCTCTTCTGTTTAGTGAATACACTTCGTTGAGTATTTAATCCAACAAAATGCTGAATGACTCTCCATTTTTACTGGAATTCAAACAATTCATCCAAATATAAACCTTCATATCTGTAACATTATCATCAAATCCTCAATCATGTTGTATTAATTTACTATTATTATTATTAGAATTATGTCGTACTTATTAATTATAAGCATCCTGAATAATTGTGTTAACGTTTGCAACTTGATTTGTAATATTATTGGGTTTCCATAGATTCTAGTTTGTTTAGTAACCGGGGTAGCGTAGTTTTGTTATATTTAAACAACAACCTCTGACTCAGGTCAGCTCTGACTCTGAGCGGGCAGCGATTGTTGATTGGACTCGTGCCATGGCAGGTTGCGGGGCAAAGTGTGTGTTGCGCAGCTCGGAGAAGGTTGTATAGCCTGATTTAATGCTCTCTGTACACAAACTAAAAGCTTGATAAATGTATTTGAAACAAGTGTCTTAAAAGTTGTTTCAACGAACAGTGTAAATTAAATTCAGTAATATTTCGACCAGAAAGTGAGTTAATTTACTTCTTGACATTGAAATAATACTCTCAATTTGGATGTTATCTACAAGAAATTTTTAATTAAAGCTATCCTAGCTAACAGCTTGCAAGTGTTGAGAGAGGCGAATTGGGCCATTCTAACACGCCGTCATCTACTAACGGAGTGGTTAGGTCACATAGGGTAACCGTTTCAGGCATAATTGGTAGCTTACATTTGGCAACCAATGTCAGGATAGTTCACAAACCATCAGTTCCTTTCACTGTACAATCATACAAAAACTTTTGTTTAGTGATCCATACAAGAAAGATCATTTAAGAATACAAGCATAACGTCCAGCTGAATTTGTAATAAGATCCTCAGGTCTGGAATAACATTACGATAATAGAACTGAAATAACTGTAAGGAATTTCCTTATATAACAGATCAACACTTGTTCAAGGACGTTGTCTCCTGTTCATCTCTGAGAACAGCAAAATCAGAAGCAGCCATCCACCCTTGTATACCATCTATTGCAATGTGCATCTGATGTCTTGCTCTATATTTATCTGATAGCGGAAGATTGTTCGTATTGCAGCTTGCCCGCTTCTTTCCACGTCAGTATTCTTATTCCTTTGGCTCCTTCAGAATACTCACTGATCAAATTTTATCTGTAAGTTGCATCATTCTCTATAGGCCGTTGACACTACGGTACGTGAACAATTTATGTAATATGTGACTGCCATTTTTTTATGTTATACTGAACTTACTGCACTCTCTTAGTTTGCTTTTGGGGTTCTAACAAATAGTATGAACGTTGTTGAATTGTGCTTGTATCGACATCTGTTTCCAGTGGATGAGCAGCGTTATCGAGCGAAGCATTTGTTTGAACTGTGGAGTTTATAAACTGGCCCCCCTGTATATGTACGAGGGATGATCATATTTTCCATTTCTTTTTTATATCTCCCCTGCTGCAGCCGCAATTCAGTGAATGGCCGTTTTTGCGCTTGGCTGCACTGTAACAGTCACGTCCGCAGTCGCTGAACTCGAAGAACTGTAGATGCGCTCACGTCAGCCGTTGCGATCGGATTTTCGTTTGCTGTGAGAGAAGCGTACAATTGCCGTAAATTCAGTCAACTTTGTTTTCATATTAATCTTGATTTTTACTATAATCTCTCACTTTTCTCGATGTTGTGCGTAATTCTACTTCTCCACACATAACTTTCAGTCATTTCTGCTGTCATTACGAGGATGTAAGAGTGTCTGAACACTCTGGATTCTTACCGTCAAGGAATTTGTTTTTCTCCTTTACCTTGTTTATTCTCTGTTTTCCCACGACTTTTACCTCATTTACTCTGTTTCTACCGTTTTCTGAGTTTTTTCTCGTTTTATTTACGTTTGATGCTATACTATTTTTAAAAAAATTAGTGGTCGACTTATGTTTAAATGCGCTCATGTCTACGGGTAAAACTTATGTGGGGTCTTAAGAAAAATGCTTCTGAAGGCATGTTGTGGTGTTTGTCTGGTTTTCTAATCCTATATGAATTTAAAGATTTTTCTTCTGTGGCTCTTTTTTTATTTCGCAATGAATGGTTGTACTTTTAGAGTTTTCAACCAGTAGATTGGCTGGGCCTTTCTTACTATACTACAAGATTTGTACTAGGCTTTTTGGCTTACGAAAAATGGCCTTTTCTTTGTGAGTAAGAATTTTTGTGTGTAATTACTGTTGTTGGTGCATTATATTGTGGAAACTAATATGTATTAAGGCTGGGAGTGAAGGATGAATGATGACTACTTTTCCGAAAGACACCTTGAAAAGTCATGAAATTTAAGGTCCCATCAGTAGAACTAATCATCAGCATGTCGTATGTCTTCAACCAATAATACCGAGCGTGGTGGTGTAACAGCTAGCGTTCGGGCCTCGCATTCGGGAGGACGGCGGTTCGAATCCCCGTCCGGGCATCCAGATTTGGGTTTTCCATGGTTTCCCAAATCACTCCAGGCAAATGCCGGGATGCTTCCTTCAAAAGGCCATGGCCGAATTGCTTCCCATTCCTTGCCCCCATCCTTTCCCGTCTCTAAAGACCTCGCTGTTAGAGAGACATTAAGCAGATTAAAAAAAAAATTAACCAATAAGCGCTGTTGAGGACTAATCGTTAGGGGTTTGATACTACCACTTATAATCTTTCAATCGAATTAGTATAATTAGTTCGCAGTCGTGGTTTACTAAGACTTCTGTCGAAGAACCATGTTGGTTATTAATACTGCCATACAAATTGCTGATGATGACGTGATTTTGAATGATTCTGGTCCGTTTATCAACACTCGACACACCTTACATACAGTAATTTTGATTAATATAGTCAATTATGCAACCATCAACAAATTGAAGATACTGATTGTTACGAAGTCAAAAATGAAATGCACTTCTCTGATCAAATACAAATGAATTTAATAAACTTTACTTGTTGAATCACTTTTTTACACACTCATATTACATCCAGTTAAATATCCTAACTCATTTAACAAATCATTATAGTTTCCATACAGTGAAACACAAACTCAGGTTACAGACATTTATAGAATTATTTAGCACACCTATAATTAATCTACTACAAAAATATTATACGATAATATTAGTTGTAGTAATCTCCAGGAAATCCGAATCTCGGATGATATCATACAGGAAAGATTCAGATTTAGTAGTATGGACGATAACCACCAATTTTGGAAAAAAACAGTATATTAGAAGAAGGAACACCTGGGCGGAAGAACGGAGGAAAGTGGTCAGCAAGAGGCTGAAGACATTGTGGGAAAATGAGAAAAACACCTCTGCTACATCAGTTCATTCACTCTCCTCAGTTGGGGAATTGTGATTATGTTACACCACCTCCATTAGGAATGTCGATACACAGGTGCAATGAGGACGTATATTCGCAGAACGCAGGAAGGGAGAACTTAATCTAGAATACCACTATTTTTATGTATTAACCTATGAGAATGTTAATGGTTTAATTCTCGCGGGGGGGGGGGGGGGGGGGCTCTTCAAGCAGCTACTTTAAATGTAATTTGGAATCGGAACTGATTCATTTTAGGGCTGATAAAAAATCATACAAGAAGGCCAATCCAAATAAACAAAAATTAAATAGTGGCATCAATAATCCCTATTGAAGACGCGTTGATTAATTATAGGTGTGCTAAACAATTCTATAAATGTCTTGTGGTGATTTATTCTTGGTTACTTATGTATGTAGTTTCCACTTTTCACCTTTATCTTATATTTTTATACAGCTGGCATCTGCATTTATTGTTCTGGTAAAACTTTTATTTATTCAGTTAATGGTTTAACAACTTCCACCAACACCAGTTGAAAATACGACCGTTAATCTTTAAATCGGGCTTCTCATATTAATATTTCTCAATCCGCATATTCAACTTGCGAACTTAATATAACGCCTCTACCATATAGGCTTAAAACATGTCGCTCCTGGCAACCAACGTCTCCAAACAAAAGGAACACTAATGTAACCCAATCTCAAGGAGTATGCATATTAATGTACTTGCATACTATATAATAGTCCATAATATAACCATATGAACATCACAGTCTCTAACCATAGTTTTTGTTTCACTGTAAGGAAGCTATAATGAGTGACAGAGAGGAATATTTTGCTAAAAACTGTTGCGAGCGGGAAAACTCTTCGGATTACAGAAGTTGCGAGTACTAGATTGTTTGTGCTTCCAGTAATTAATTAACACAATCTACCTTCAGAGACATCAAGACATTTCTTGAAACTGTGGTTCAAGTTTATAATACCTCAAATAAAAATGAGAGAAAAACGTGGCAATTAGTACATGATATATTGATCATAGCAATCTCATTAGTGTTAATCCCTAGCTAATTGATTTTTGGCTTCCCTAACAAAGTTTTGGTCTTAGAAGACATGTATACAATTTTCTCACCGTCTTATTATAAACGATAGAATTCTTCACCGTTACTAAATCGAGATAGATTTTTTGGATATGCTCCTCTGTATCACTGCTCACAACAAAATAAAGTAATTAAGATGGGGCTTGGAGTTAGTCGTTTCCAACATGAAGATGGTGAGAATTTCCCCACTAAGCCGTATGCATACTAGCTAATATTACATCGACATGTTGTAGTATACTTACCGCTTTATCTATGGCTTCATGTCTCACGACGTGGACGTTATTAGAGTCAGGAAAAGATTTAAATCGATAAACGGTAAATTCACCATGGTACTTGAAAGAACCATTCATGCATTAGGAAAACAAGGATAACTGAAAACCGGCGAATGATCCAAGGTCCTTCATAATATCGGCTCTGAAAGTTAACCAGTCACATAACAAGCTCGATAGGTTTTGTTTTTCTTGTGCTGTACTTTAATGATTAGAATAATTAGTAGAGTTACTATTAGAATACTTAAATCCATTAAATCCTTAAAAATAATTATCCAGATATATTATTTAAAAAAATTAAATTGTTTTAAGAATAAAACTGTAGAAACTAAGGGCCTACTTTAGGTAACAAGGTAGTAGGCTATGTAAAATCAGGAAATAAAATGTACTTTAATTAAAATATATACTTTCAAATAAATGAAACACAAATGGTAGTAACATGCATAAGAACGAAGTTTCTCTCTGCCTGGTGATTAGCCGAGTGAGCAGCGTATTTTCACACGATATTTCGGCGATTGGAATTTCTGTCGCCATCTTCTGGTCAAGGTACTAGCATGAATTTCGAACTATGGATCTGACTGTGTATCATGGCAGCCCAAATGCGGTGTTGACTGAAAATAAAAGAGAATGGGAGCAACTACACGCTTTAAATTAGCTTGACCTATATATTTGTGTGTATGAATGTAAAGGAATTTTTCAATTAAATTTTCACTGTCTTCGAGATGTCTGAATTGTTTGAAATTTTACACACATATTAAGAACCGATGATAATACAATAATTTCATAGCAATGTCCTGATATTCTCTTTACTTTGGCATCAAGAACATGAAAGTGGTTGAATGAAATGGAATCATGCAATTCAATTTTCACCCACTTTCAGGTGTCTCAATTGTTTGAAATTTGGCACAAGTATTAAGAACCGATAATGATACAGTAATTTAATAACTATGTCCAGATATTACAATTATTTTAACAGTAACAACAGACAAGTGTTTTAACCGTTATGCGACAAATGTGACTAATTTTCACCCTCTGCTAACATCGCTTAGGAGGCTTAGTTGATTAAGGCGTGGGACTAGTAAACAGACGTTCCCGATTCGAATCCCTATAACTGCGGTGATTTTTATAGACCTTAGAAGTTACTTTCCTCTGTGTCAAAACCATGCTTTCTTTATGTGTATAACGGCAGAAAGCTCCATGGTACGGTTTTCACGTTATACCTATACCAGATGGGATTGCCGGGTTAGGCAAGTGCAGACGAGGCAAGAGTGCAGATGCGAGGAAATTAGAAACTTATCACTTGGCGACCGCACTCTTCGCAGATTCCTAGCCAAAAATGTCATACGCATTTAATTTAATTATCCACATCTAGACGTCCCAATTGTTTGAAATTTTACACATGTATTAACAACCGATGACAATTCAATAATTTTATTCTCTTTTCGTTGACAGTAATAGGTTAAAAGTGGCTGAATGTAATGAAAATTTCCATTTAATTTTCACCTTCTTCCAGAAGTTCAAAATGTCTGAAATTTTGCACACAATATAATAATTTCATTTCTACGTTCCGGCATTCTCATTAGTTTGACAATAAGAACAGAAAAGTGATTTGATTGTCATATGACAGATGTGGCAGGAGTCTGGTGGCTTTGTTGGTTAAGACGCGTTACTGGCAAAATGATGTTCTCGGTTTCGGCTGGAATTTTTTAACGACCTCTGAAGTGACTTTCACCCCTGGCAAAGGTTTGCTTTGTTTATGGGAAATACGTTATGATGCTTCGTGGTTAGAGTTCCAGGTTAAACTGCAGGGTCCCTGTATCCGATGTGATTGAGAAGTTAGGCAAATACACCCGCGACATGAGAGTGTATGAGAGGCAAATCGAAAAACCTTTGTCCCTTGGCGGCCGGATCCTTTGGACATTTCCCGGCCAACAACGCAATACGCATTTAATTTAATTACCCTAAACCAGGAGTCTGAATTTTTTCGAAATTTTACACGCGTATTAAGAACGGTTGATAGTATAATAATTTAATAGCTATATATTCTTATTCTCATTACTTTGACAGTGAAAATAGAAAAGTGGTTTTCTGGCCCAACCTTCTGCAAATGCACACCTAACGATACTTTTATGCAAGCAAATACGATAGCAGCAGCAGTCACTTAACGTGATATTAAAAAGTAATTATTTGCTACAATCGTTTCGAGTTAGATTGAATAATAGTAGAAGGGGTGTCTTCTACATTTTCCCTACTATCGGACTTCTGGCAGGCCTGACAATTTAAGTGTCTGTTACTCACGGGAATTATAATTAAAGATGAAACAACAACACAAACAAAAATAGAGATTTACGAAGAGAAGCAAACAGTAATAAACATACTTTTGTAACAATGTAAACTAAAAAGTTGAAAATAAAATTATAGTTTAAAAAGGTAAAAACACGCGATGTGATCTACAAAGATAAAAAAATGTAAACATAAAGACTTTCTTTAACAGAGGCAAGACGTCCCACAATTTAGCATAAATTAAATCTTGAATAAACTTAAAATAATAATAAAGTTATTGATTAAAAAAATAATTTTACGGTAGAATAAGCGTGGGGTGCTCTCTACTGATTTTTTGGAATGACCTTCACTAACAACTAGCCATAAAAAATATGAGACAACTCATTTCTAGCATTTTTAAATTGTCCCTGTCTCTGTTAAAAATCTTTATAGCCAAGATTATTTTTAACTTTATAGTCCACATTGCTACAAAAGCATGTTTTTAGTTTTTTTAAATTATAATTTAAGTTTCACTTAATACATTCAGGTCCATCTTTAAGACAAAGGAGATGTAAAAATATTGTTGCTGAATAATAATAGACGAATTTAAACTGCTAAAATCTTAAACTGTGATATACTTGAAATTCGTATTTCAGCCAGTTTTACAATTTCTACATGGCGACCACTTAATGTCAAAAGAATATTAAACTTTCATTTAACGAATGTAGTAATACAGAGGAATTAAAATCAGATGTAAACATAGTTTAATTTTTAGGTCAGCTAACATTAAGGAAAAGGAACTACCAAAATATTTGTATTAAGGTAGTCTGTGACTTCCTTGAAATTAGTGGTTCACCCATTTATACTTGCATACTTAGAGTGAAATGTAATTAAAACTTCTGTGAATATGACAAAGATGTGGAAGCATCACGATTAGCTGAAGTTATATTCAGAAACTGGCTGAAATCTTTCCATCCTCTAACAACATCGTGGTACATTTTTGAAACTGTCTCACTATTCGCTAAAACGTTTCTAAATATCTACAATCAGATATTCGTTAACGGATCCGTTGTATTTTTTGAGCACTTGGCACGAAACTCTCGGACTCGTTACGGTGGGTCGGATCTACCTGCGGCCCTAATGGCGGACGGATGCAGCCCAGCCTGCTCTTCTCCTTCTTTATTCAGCCCGGGCCGCAGGCTGTTTTCCCAGCTCGCACAATACAATAGCTGGGCGAGCCGCCATCCAGACACCAGGGCGCAAACGCAGCGGCCGCCAACAACGGCGCGCGATAGCCAGGTGACGTCAACGCACAGTGGTTTGTTTACACTGAATCTTCCACAGACGACGCTGCAAAGTATAGAACATTCGGCTCGTAGTCTGGTGCCACCATTTGAGTATATTCCATCGTGTATTCTTGCCAGGACCGAGCGTGGTGAGGATGAGCGGTAACGCTCTGGCCTGGCATCCAGGAGTACACGGTGTAATAGCCCTCAAACCTAAACTTTAATTGGAATCGTGTTTTATGAAACATTTTTGGCAAGCTAGAGTGTCATTGGAAATGGTTTTGTATATTTGTCTTGTATTTTATTGTACATCAGTGTAAATGGATATTGTATCATGGAAAGAAATTATGTAAATACCATTTAATATGTTTAAGGACAGAACTACGCAAGATAATTACTTACATGTTTGTAATTGTGAGTATTAAGGTGAGCTACGATGATTTACTACAGTTTAAAATGATTTATGTGGATAATTTTGTGTTTAAGTATCTTTAATTGTCATTGCTAAGCATTTTATAATGATTATATATTAATTTTGATTGCCTTTAATATGTTTTCAATTGTTTAAGTATTGTTAATGTTAGAGAAATATCTGTCGGAAACCTTCGTAGTGTTTTAGAACTTTCGATTGAGCTTATATAAAGTGACCAGCCAATACTCAGACACAGTTTTACAGACTCAGATTACATCGGCTAAGGACAGTGATGAACGAACGGTTTGGTAGTATCGACTGTAGTCGTTGGAGTGTTATGTTTATATGTGAACTATATTTTGAAATCCGATGACTTACTAGCAATAAAACAAGTAAAAATTTGTAACTTTATAGTGGACTAGTTATTTAATGTATTAATTAAAACTGTGAACCATCTAATAGCCGGTTCGAATCCCCATGTGGCCATCCAGATTTGGATTTTCCATAGCTTCTTCAAACCACTCCAAATGAATGCCGGGATGGTTCGCTTAAAAGCTGAAGGGTGAATTCCTGCCCGTTCCTTGCCCCCGTTCCTTTCCCGCATCTCATTACCTCGAAATCGAAGAAGCGGAAAGCCATAATCAAAGAAAAAAATCAGTATATTTTGCAAGGTTTTATTAAATAGCCGAGATAAAAGAATTACTTCCACTAACCATTTTTGCATGTAGCCCATGATGTTGAAGATATGACATTCACATCTAAATGTGAATTCAGCACTTCAGAGAATTGTACGAGGAAATGTCAAGATTGAATTTAGCTAACATGAAAAATTATACATAGGAAGCTAATTGTTTATAAAGCTGTTCGCAAATACAAGCTTATACAAATAAATTTCTGTATCCTAATTGAAATAAGGCGCCATTTAGTCTTGGACGTAAATAAAATATTATTTTCTGACACTCTTCCCGTATCGAATCAGATTACTCACGGCCATTACTATTACTATTACAATTACTCCGCGATTCACTAAAAGTGTTTGGCGGAGGGTGCATTGCACCTATCAGGAAGGGTAATGGTTTGGAAGGTATATACGGGATATGGCAGGTGGCGACCATGGGCTATTGTGAGGAACCATCCCAGCATTCGCCTGGAGTGATCTAGGGAAACCATGGAAAACCCAGATCAGGATGGCCGGAGTGCTTTATCGGAAGCTACTCCTGTCCGATTTTGTGTTTACTCGCCCGGTAAATCCATTCTATTCCATTCCCTAATCGCTCGTGGAAAAAATGAGTAGAGAAATGAATCGGTTCTGGCCCTGATTTCTCTTATCTTATTTTCGCGGTCATTCCGAGATATGAATGTTGGTGGTAGCAATATTTGTTTGCTGTCATTCCGAAATACGTCAGTCGAGAATTTTTCAATTAGCTTCCGTCGAGAGCAACGCCTTCGGTGCTCCAGGTCTTCCCAACCTAACTCCTTCAACATGGCACTTACGCTTTCCCTCCAACTATATATACCTGTCACGAATTGGGCGGCTCTTCTCTGGACCATCTCTAATGCCTCCATTAATCCCTTTTGATGGGGACCCCATACAGAGCAACAATATTCCAAGTGAGGCCTCACTAGTGACTTGTACGAAATCGATTTAACTTCCGGAGTGCATTGTTTTAAATTACGACCTAGAAATCGAAGCATACGATTTGCTTTCCCATTAACACGCTCAGAAAGATTGTCGGAGAGTGATACTCTGCTCAGAGGCGTTGACGGGTCCAGGAACGCGCAACACTGAGTTCTTTTGAGTGGCTGTACGTCTTTACCGCTTATTCAGCAGCGGCGTGGTAACATACACGCTCCCTTCAGACAACAGCAACAGGTACCGCAAGCCAGAGGTGGCTCAAACCGTACTGTTATAAGTCTTGTAATCGAAGACAAGGCGATGGCGTGACTTCTCTCATGCCAAGTCACCACCGCAAGACCTCTGGAAATCCTTCCTCTTTTCTGATGTCTTATCGGAATCCCCTCAAGCTCCGTCGAAATCCAATCCGTAAGCTCGTAAGACATGTGGACCCAGAACAAACAAAAATGCTACTTATCATTTTGTAATATCGACGGTGATTGGGAGTTCACAGTCAGCTGATTGACACTTGGATCTGCTATAACTACTGCACCCCGGAAATGTCCCACCTTCTCCGAGTTTTGGCTTAGGCCACCAAACTTTTCCGTTAACGTACGGCGATCGCTCATCTCACGGCACAATAGATCATCCAGCCAAATTATTCACTTGACCAGAGAAGGGTCAGTTAGGCCACTCTGCTGGAGGTAAGCGGGCCTTCCCTCCCTGTTGTGAAAGAAGTTGTCACTTAGCTCAGGTATTGAAAGGGACATATTCCACCGTTATAGTTGGCTGGCTCCAGACTTGAAGCAAAAATACCGTTCCGCTGTGCGCACGCTCGAGCAAAATATTCCAACCCTCCTTTCAATATTAATTATTATTCCTATTAAAACATTGTACGAGTCTAACACAGCAATCTCGTTACAATCTTTACCGACAATAATATTACTAACAGTGGTAGCAACGTTGACAAGATCTCATCAGTGTGAACATAAGTTTGCCAATATAAATCTTATTAACAACAAAATTGAGAAACCAAATAACTGATAAGAACTTGGATTCATGTTCGAAATTAAAAACAGCAAGTTACGCATGTGATATCATAAAACTTTCTAACGAAAAGCAAGTGCACTGATATCACTAACTAAAATGGCTACTATTTACATGTGATTTATTTATGAAGGTAGAGCTATTACGAATTTAAACAATAGTATGTGTGATGGTGTATTGATTATTTAATAAATTATAACTATGGCTCTTATAAATTTTTACTGACTCCTTTAATGATGAAACTGGCACTTTAACTTGCACTTAATTTGCCGACCACTGGCCTAGATGATTGCTGGATACCGCATAAAAACCCCAGAAGTGGCCACAGTAGTTTAGCTCACTTTCAATGGAGCCTCTCTGAACTGATCAGACGAGATGCTCATTAAACTTTCTTAAGTGGAGGTGTTCAATGAATACACAGTCTGTGAATCTTGGCAAGTCCTGAATGACGAATAGCTCTTGATCTGTAGTAATATTAGCAAACCGACTCGCTTCTTGCAAATGACATTGTTATCAGCGTAACAGATTGCTGGAAGTCACATTCAGCATTGCTTCCGAACATAGAAAATGAAATGCATATCTCAATTTCATCATTTAAATTGATGTTACTTTTAATATCCTTTGAATTTATTGCCATATAACTACCAGTGAATTTAGGAATATTTAAATTGTTTTAAAGGCAATTTAATTTATTTGCACTTTGTAACGGTATAAAAGTGAAAGCCCATTTAGTTAATTAGTATTGAACAACAATACAAGTTCTTTATAATATTCCATGCTGGTGACCTTGAAGTGATTACAGATTCTTTCTGATCGGTCGCCACGGGTAGATATCCGAAATTAAATATTTAGTCACCCAAAGGAACCACACTTGCATAAATTAAACAAACTTTAATGGACACAGTTATCACTTATTTATGTCGTTAAAGTTCACAAGGATGACACACAACACGCCGTCGTAAATCACCAGACATACCGGTATGTGATTCCCTATTCGGACTTCTAGATCCTGAATATTGTAAGCTCGATTAAGTAGTGAACACAATCGTACAGTCATAACCGCATTAACTCCTGCTACAGTATTACACTTCACTGTCCATAGTTCTCGTTTAAGCTTACAGCAAACATAAACTGCCGATGACATCGCTACTAAAGTGATTAGTGCGCTTTCTAAAGTTCCTTTTATATCAAACTAAATTCCCTGACACATGGCACAATCCATCACCAGCTCACGCGCGTAAAATTCTCTGCCATCTTAACTTCCGCGAAGATACTACTACGCTGCGTCAAGTATCGATACATCGATTGTATCGTTACATTTTCTATTTAGTTTTCTGGAACAGATTAAAGCCACCATGTAATACAGCTGGCTGTTTCTTCTAGAATTTTCGCTTTGTGTTAAGTGTGAAACGGAGTCACCCTGCTAATATTCAACTGAGTTGCACAATACTATCTAACAAATTGTTGTTGCAAGTGTCTTTATAATTTTGTAAAAAGTATGCGTCCCTTATTTTATAGTTCTCCTGAATAAAACATGAACTTAAAGTTGACTTTTAAAAATATTTAGCTGAAGTACCTACCACTGGGCGTCAGGAAGATCTGTAACATATAAAATGATTCGCAGCGAATATAAGTTGTAACAGGTTAGTGTGAGTCACTTTTAGTGAATCGCGGAGTAATAATAATAATAATAAGGTGTCAGTATAGTAATACACTTTCTTGATTTTGTTTGATCTGTCACTGTGACCTAAATACATTGGCAGGTGTAATATGTCCTTGCAGTGGGAAATGAATGGTACTTAAGAATAACCAATTAATTAAACAGGAAATTGCACCGTCTGGCAAACACCTCCAACCAGTCTCAATTCGAACACGTTTGTTATTAAATGCAAAGTTTTTAACTAAAAGTAAATATATTATAAGTAAAATTGAATCCTGGAGGCTGCTACTGAAAGTATTCAGTTATTGGTATCACTATATCCTGTAATGTTCTATGTCAATTTTCATCCACTACATTATGGTTTTTTTACTCTGCGTTATTACTGATTGATCGGATAGTTCGTTTCTTATTTCTATTGTATAGATCACTGGTACAGCAGCGAAGACTTCGTGACATCGAATTTGCTACAAATATTACAAAGAAGTGAGACACAGCACTCGCTTAAATCCCGTTACAACCCACAAAGTATTACTTTTTAACAATTTTATAAGATCATATGGTTTGACTTACGATATTTTCTATTTAGTGTTTAGAACGGGGAGAGGATTGGAGCAAGGAAGTGAAAGCTAATGGGCCAAGGTTTTATCATTGAACCACACTTTATTTAATCAAGAGTGTTTTCGGGAAATTATAGAAAGCTGAAACCTGAGTGATAGAATCGGGTATCGAACCCAGATCTCCTCAGAATGATATCACCACAATGATGCATGTAATTGTTACAACTTATAATAAACTGTTCTTTTACTTTTATTTTAATTTGATGGATTTCTTGTATTTGATGTCGTCCTCAACCTCTTGGTTGGAATTGAATGACATACGATGCAAGTATTACCTCAGTTCTTGATAAAATGGATTTAATTGTAACTGTGCTGACTTATGCAGTAATGAATTTAATTAAAACTATGTGATCCAGAACTCAGTCACCTATTTGATAAGCTATTCCAAGGACATTATTTTAATGTATTAATTATTTATTTTCATTTCAGAATTCGTAATAGTAGTCACCCAAATACACAGCCAGCACTTACTTTTGCTTCAAAAGCGATATTCCCATCTGTTGGTCGCCAGTAACAATTCTACGATGTGGTTAACAAACAGGTGGCCCCAAAGTATTTATATTAGCGTGGTTATGGCGCCCAGTTCTGCACCTTCGTGTAATGATGTAGGGAACCAAATAGTGATGTTGGGACGAATCACTGGACGCGTACGTGTAGCTGCATATATTATCGCTAAGTGTATGTTGTACTTGCTGGCCAATCAAACTGAGCCGTTGGCCTATTGCAGTGGCATTGTCGATGAGAGTACGGTTCTGAACACTGTCAACTCAGTAGAACGGCATGGGAGGACAATGTGCTTCGAACGGTGTACTCACAAGTGATTCTGCCGACCGTCAGAGGGAACAACAGCAGAGGTACTTGAACGCAATGAGAACGGACAAGTTCCACTTAACGTAAATGTAACACTATTATAATCGTACGGGAAGACACTTTCGACGAAATTTGTAGAATTTCGTTGTTATTTCTTGGTTAAGACTTTCTTCTGTTCATTCTCTTGGGATGACTACAAATTTCTTTCGTGTTGCGATGCTTCTTTACAGAAGTTCTCTTCTTTTGAATTAGTTTCTGTTATGATTTAATAGAGAACAGTCTCTCTAATTTCGTGAGCTCTGATGTTACCTCAGTTACATATTAAAAACAAATAATAAACTGTTCACAGTAATTCATTCTCTTCTCTCAAGAAAAGCAACAGATTTAATTCTGTAATAAAACAAAATTCGCTTAGTCATATACTTTTTTTTATCTGCTTAACGTCTCTCTAACTGCGAGGTCTTTAGAGAGGATGGGGGGGGGGGCAAGGAATGGGAAGGAATTCAAACATGGCCTTTTGAAGGAAGCATCCCGGCATTTTCCTAGAGTGATTTGGGAAACTATGGAAAACCAAAGTCTGGATGCCCGGACTTAGTCATATCGACGTAGACATAGTTTCGAATTGTTGCTTGTTTGCCTCTATCGTTGCAGGATCTATAGTTAAGGCAAAACCCCAAATGGTTTAAAAATATTTACCAAATATCAAAATTTACGTGGCATTTTCAGTTGCATTAATCTGGGAATCCGCCAGTGATGGATTTATATATATATATATATATATATAGGGTGTTACAAAAAGATACGGCCAAACATTCAGGAAACATTCCTCACACACAAACAAAGAAAATATGTTATGTGGACATGTGTCAGGAAACGCTTACTTTCCATGTTAGAGCTCATTTTAGTTTCGTTCCCATGGCCCCCACGCTCTCCTGACCTCAACCCTTTTGACTTCCATTTATGGGGGCATTTGAAAGCCCTTGTCTACGCAACCCCGGTACCAAATGTCCAAATGTAGAGACTCTTCGTGCTCGTATTGTGGACGGCTGTGATACAATACGCCATTCTCCAGGGCTGCATCAGCGCATCAGGGATTCCATGCGACGGAGGGGGGATGCATGTTTCCTCGCTAACGGAGGACATTTTGAACATTTCCTGTAACAAAGTGTTTGAAGTCACGCTGGTACGTTCTGTTGCCGTCTGTTTCCATTCCATGTTTAATGTGATTTGAAGAGAAGTAATAAAATGAGCTCTAACTTGGAAAGTAAGCGTTTCCGGACACATGTCCACGTAACATATTTTCTTTGTTTGTGTGGTAGGAATGTTTCCTGAAAGTTTGGCCGTACCTTTTTTGTAACACCCTGTATATATATATAACTTCTTAGTAGTCAAGTATCCGGCTAATGATTCCCTGCTCCAATTTAGTTTAACAGAATTATCGCTTAAATATTCAAATATTGTAGGGGAAAGCATAGTCAGATTTTAAATGTCCAGTCGACAAGAAAATTGTGTGAGTGGAGACTTTCCCGGCGTATCAGAGTCAGCTGTCGAAACGTCGTGTTTTTACACCACCATCCGGCTGGACACCCGAGAGGATTTTGCTGTGACAAGAAAATTATTCAGTCATTAAATTTCACCAATTAATGTATGTGGATCCCCGTACGGCATGACTCAATAGTGTTCACTTTCTGAATCCAATAGACTTAGAAGAGTTATATTTAACTTCACTTAAACTTAACTTCGAGCACCACTGTAAGGTTTGCCGAATCTTCATGATGGAAGCATACTATGCCAATATATCAGTGGCTGTCCAGTCAATTCCTTTCCTCAATAAGCTCCAGTAAAAAATTGTATTTGGTCGCCAGTGTGATCAAAACTACTTTATATTCCCAAAGCAAGCGTTTGTTAGTCGCCCATAAAAATTCCGGCCCTCAGTGGGAATCAAACAGGGGCTCTCAGTTTTCAAGAAAGTCTCCCTAGTATTGAGCTGTAGGATTTACTCCAGCCAGGGTAAATTGGCCGAGTTTGAAAGTTTTCGCAACTTTCTTCGGTCAACTCCTCGAGTTCCAAACTTTCAGTCAGGCAGGATGACCGACCGCTCCGTCACTGTATCCCACTGTGGAGCCCCATTATACCGTCGGCGGTCTTCACCGGCTGAACTGCGGGCCACAAAGCCCTCTCCGTCTGCCCTGAGCCGTTTGACTTGGACAAATGGCCGCCATTAACATGCACCGTGTCTGCCGCCAACACGGAATGAGGTTTTTATTCAGACTGAGGCTTTGTGGCTCGGACGTACAATCCCGCCCCTGAGGAAATTCTCTGCCCTTCATTAGGATTCCGAAAACGACCGTCAGCGGTTAAGGCCGCTGCCTAAATTAACACCACCCTAACAAAAACTTGTTTTAGACTTGGAGAATCGTCTTCACCATAGAAGGATATGAGGCTGTAGGTTTATAAGATTGGTTTATGACCAGAGATTAATTAAGATCCCTAGCACCTAGTCTCGCTGAAAGAATTTTACGATGATCCTTCATCTGTCTTATACTACCACCACAGAATCAACTTCAATAAAATGCGTTGAACCTAGAGGTTGGACGTGACTTCAATAATTCGGAAACCTACGGCGATTGCGATTATACCCGAACTATTAGTTACAATGGAGCGCACCACAGCGCTGCTTGACTAACCAGGAACTTTCAAATGAATAGCAGCTTTGACTTTATTTGTGCGTAAACTGTTAAAAGGAAGTGCATTTTTCAAATAAATAAGTGAATTTAATTTTATTTGTATTTATATTGTTAAAAAGGAGTGTAACTGCGACGCTAGCTAAATGGCAATTGTCTCTTGTGCAAGTAACTGCACAAAAATTCGATGGACAGAGATAAAAAATTCTAATACGAACAGAGATAAAAAAAAGATTGGCATGTTGCTTTTTGTTTTTTACTACGATGAAATGCAGAACGCTATTGATTTCGCTGTAGACGAGCCCTAAACTAAATAGATGCAGAAATTCGTGTAAGGAGAAGAGCGTCCAATGTTTACTCTGGGCTCTCTGTAGCAGTTAGTATGTATAATAAGGTCACAACGTAACCAAAGAATATTTTTGACAGGAGATAAGAATCAGAGAAGTTTATTAAAAACTTAAAGTTTACACGAAACGTAGGTAATTTAGAAATATGTGTATCACATAAATATAAGTTATTCGTTTTTAAATTTTCAAGACAGTAAAAATTTCCGTCATTTAAAATCAAGTGCACTTATTTAAAAAAATCGTAGCCAAATACTTCGAGAATCTAATCAGAGGAAGTTTACTTACATCACGAAAAATATCAGAAAAAACATCGTTTTTCCTTAGAAGCTTTTCTAGAACTTCTTCCTACTACCAGTATAAGTGACAATCGCTATTTTTGACAGGCATTTAAATGATACCACATCAAAACTGAATGTTTTTGTGTGGGGAAAATTCACGTTATCTGAAAGTTAAATGAAATTACATCAAAGCCTATGTGTGATTTAAATACTTTGGCAGCATTTCGTTACAGGTTCAAAGGTATGTTGGGGAGATAAATACAGATGTGGTGAAGGCAGAAAATCCATTCAAAAACTGAATAGTCGTTACAACTCGGTTTTGTAAAAATGTGGCTTCAGCTTGATAAAAGTTAAATGAATTGTGACTACTGATTGATGAATACTAGTTTCTTACCTCAGATTATTTGCATCTAGAATATACGCTCGTATACTTTCGCAATCGTGACGGTGTACTACATTAAATTTTCGGGGAGCAACTGCATACCGATAATTTTAAATTGAAATCGAAATAATATACCAGATTCTATCCATTGAAAAAACGCATAGATTTGTTTCGTCACCATTCTTCTTAAATGATACGTATCTGACATGAGGGAAGGAGACTGTTGGAAGAAAGCTGATATGTTTCTTGATAGATTAGAGATGGTGAAGTCAAATCGTTGGCACCTAGTCGTCCTTGACGAACATTGTAAAGTGAATAATATGCCATATGCCGGAAGACTTAAAGAACATAGCTGGCCATTCTACGGGAGCACCTATAAGGTACAGATATCGTTACTCTTTAAAACCAGGTGTCAGATAGGTAGCATTGAACAAAAATCGTTCTATTTTGAATGTTGCCGTTAGAATGTATCCCGACGATAAACACGTGAATGTAAACTGTTTAAAGGACGGCAGCCATTATTTCGTCAATACCGATGTAAGCCATAATGTTTCTCTCTCTCTCTCTCTCTCTCTCTCTTATATCGATGAACTAAAATTTCATGAACAATATCAATTTAAGACAACTTTCAGCGTTATCGCTTACTGGTAGTGCTTAGAGAACAATTATGTAGTACTTGAAAAGCATTATCGTGAACAGATATTTAATGCGCTATAGTGCTGGACATACTAGCTACCCTTCTCCGAATAAATGATAGCTAAACTATTCCTATAATCCTCTGAAAGACAAGCAACGTTAGAATTTTTATGTTTCTGACACTGTTATATGTACTTACAACAGTTCCCTAACAATTTTGAATCACTACAGTATTAGTAAATAACATCAAAGGAATCATCTGTTTTTTTTCCTTCTTTCTGGGATTTTTTTTTTTTTTTTTTTTTTGCTAAACTGCAATTTCAAAATCTGAGCAATTTTCGATAATTTTTGCTTGCATGTGATTATTGCAAATACTACTGGTCGTACTTTGCTGGGGTTTAAATTAATTTACAGCCTATTGTCCCGTGTGAGATGTACACTGTAGGGAATGTTACACCCTGACGGAGTTGCGACAAATGTATGAAAGTTCACCCCAGGTATCCCCATCTGAAGAGAATTAAATGATTAAAAACAGAAAGTTTCACATGTAATAGAATAAGAATTACTGGACTGTTTACTATGCAAAATTGATTTGTTGTTTAGCGTGAACAATTTGGTTTAACATGACACTTTTTTGTCCATTATTTCTTGGTGACAAAGTGTGACAAGCCGAAGAGAGACGGCCCTGCACACCCAGATATCTGACTTTGAGAGAGGTCGAATTATTGGAATGTTTGAAACGGGTTCATCGTATCTCTCAAAGGTTTGGCCGTAAACAGTGTTATTACAGAGGCTTCGCAGTGGACGTAAGAAGGTTCTAGTACTCGTAGAGCTGGCACAGGTCCATATAGGACAGCACCAAGTGAATACCGGCAGATTGTGTGGGTGGCTGTTGCTTACAGACGGGTGACTGCAGACCAGATCTGAGCAGTGGTTACAGAGAGAGTCACCTCACGAGCAAAAGTAAGCCGATTGCTTGAAGCTGGGTAACACTCTCGGACTCCTGTGAAATGTGGCCTGCTAACCTAATTTCACTGCCAGCAACGTCTATCATGGTGAATTGTAAAACTCAACATGACTCGTGATTGGCATACAGTTATGTTTAGCGATGAGTCCCGATTCTGTCTGTGGAAAAGTGATAATCGATAATGTACGCAGGTGTAGGGGATAAAACGTCCATCCTGCTGTGATTTTAGAACGTCACACACGTTAAATCCGTGGTGTGGGGCCAATCAGTTACCACAGAAGAATATAATTTTTGTTGTTGTAGGCACAATGACAGTCCACTACTATGTGGACAGAGTGCTGCACCCTATTGTAATACCCTTCATGTCCACCATCAGAATAGCATCTTCCAACAGAATAAAACCCAACCCGTCGTCATAACTCAGTCATCACAACACATGCCATGCAAGGGGTTATGACTATATATTAAACCCTCATGGTCCCCAGATGTATCCCAAATAGAGCATTTCTGGAGTGCCATGCCTATATATATTTCTTGTGGCTTTACTCCCCGTCGACTTCTAGGTCATTAGAGGTGGGATAGGGCGGGAACAAGGAATGGGAAGGAACTTGGCAATGACTTTTTGAAGGAAGCATCCCGGCATTCGGCTGGAGTGATTTGGGGAAACCATTGAAAACCTATATCTGGATGCCCGGATGGGGATTCGAACCCACGTCTTCCCGAATGCAGGGCCAGAGCGTTACCGCTTCCCCACGACACACGGTTTTGGTGCCATGGAAAGACACATTTGGTTACATGGTCACCCTGTTCAAGCTGTGCAATACCCGACTGCACAAGTCACGTGGAACGGAGAGACATTACCCAAGAACACATCCGAACACTTACTTATTCAATGTCGGCAAGGATACACGATTGTGGGCACACTTCTTGCTGACACATGGATCTGAAGGGTATAATCTTTTCCTGATACATTTTAATATATTATAGCTTTTTCTGGAGATATCCACGAAGTTTCCTAAAATTCCGCCATTTTTGTCTGGGTGTGACAATTTCAATTTCCGCCAGTGTATGATGGTATGTTTCATTGTAATGTATCATTGAAATGCTGATCAGCTGAAGATTATTTTTGAGTGAACGTGATTCACAAATATTACACCTAGCAATTTTGTGTGGTTTTAATTAACATACAGCCCAATTTTCCAAGAATAGAATAAGTTATGTTTTATTTTCTGGTTGTAATGTCCAGCTTCTGCTGCCATTTGATGGTCGTTACTTTTTGAAAATTTTAAACACATTTCAGAGCACGCCCAGCCGTTTTGTGAGACAGTGGAAGGTGGTAAATACCTGTACGGCGACAAATTGCTGGCTAGTGGTTGTGTTCCTTTGTTTGTGTGACGCAGGTAGAGGCGGCGCCCCCGAATATTCGGGGGAGGCGAGTGGAGACAAGCTGCATAGAGGAAAGTTCTGGGTGAAACCCCAGGAAGTACGCACGTGTCTATGTGAATTCCAGAAACGTGGATTCGCGTTTTTTCACGGCATCTTTTTGGGGTGTGGTAGTTGCTTCACGTGCCTCCGCGAATGACCACGCGTCAGTTGTTGGTTGATGTTATAAGTATTTCTGTGTCGTGAAGAAAACCTTAAGCTTTCCAACGCCTACAATTACGGATAAGTGACAATTTTATATAAACCTATTTGCCCGCTATACGCCAAAACTGAAAGATAAATAGTCTCTCTTGCTCTCTCTACAGGGAATGTTTTCGTGCATTGGCTAAAGATTTCTTCCGTTAGTTTATTGGATGAGTTCATTTTTGGTGTAATGCTAAAAAGTTTTGCATGATTCACTTGTTATACCACTAAAACATGCAATCATTTATATATATTTACAAATTAATTTTTTTATGTATACAGTGTGTTTTCTTTTGTGATTAGATTGTCTAAGCTCAAAGTACATCTTCCCATACGATCTAAATAATCAATAATTCTTTTAAACAACCTAATCTTGCATCTCGTGCAGAGAAGAACCTGAATGCCTTTGGTAATTTAGGCAAGTACAAATTCATAAAGAACCAAGACATTTCAAGATGATTAAAACAAAACAAAACAAACAAAAAAACTGAGAAATAAAAGTGCCCTAAAATTAATTTCCATTTAAAGCTAAGTTATTTTCGTAGTTGAGATGTTTATTGTGGTTTCAGCAAATTATTACGAGGAATGGAGTTACAGCTTGTTTGAACCTTTACAAGCTACCGTGAGATACAGGGGCTCATTTATTCGTTGTCTGAGTTTATTTAAGAAAGATGTCTGTGTACTAACGGTAATTGTTAACAATGTTGCAAGCAACTGCTAGTAATGATAATATTACCGTCAGTTCTGTATGCTTGTTTCATTGTAAGTTACCCAAGGAAGTTCTGAAATTTTATAAGTGATCCCACCAAGGGTAGCTATTGATGTACGTTTCAGCTTTAGAACTATTATTTCGTTCTACAGACATGAATTAAGAAGCAAAAAACATAAAACTCTGTGACGGTAAAGAAGAGAGAAAGATAGGAAGCTAACATTTTGCCAAATGACTCTACCACTTAAAATCTCAGACTTAGAATTGGAATTTAAAGCTGTATCAATAAATAACAAATAACATTTCAATCAGCTTATTATATACCATCACTGCAAATGTCTGTCTTTGTTTTGGCGTTGTGTGGCTTGTTTGTAAGATGAGATAAATGCAGTTTTATTGCCTTGAGGGCGGAGTATCCTCTGATCAATCTTCATTATCTCAGAGGATGCCGTAATATCAGAATGCAAAGACTGTAAGATCTTGAGTTCTGG
Organism: Vandiemenella viatica; assembly: GCA_031002005.1. Taxonomy (NCBI): domain Eukaryota; kingdom Metazoa; phylum Arthropoda; class Insecta; order Orthoptera; family Morabidae; genus Vandiemenella; species Vandiemenella viatica. The sequence goes on along the minus strand of JARYHS010009186.1, from coordinate 112,544,896 downwards.
GATATTGATACAACACTTAATCAGTAATATGTTGAAGGGTTATGATTAAGGCAATCCCGGTTTTCTTGTTTTCAGATAACAAATGTTATATAACAGGATTGCAAAGGGAGAGGATTATGAGGAGTGAAAACGGGATAGGATTTTGAAGAGCTGTAAGGGGATCTTCACAGTTAATCATCACAGGTAATTGAAAATGGAGCCAACATAAATGCTAAAATTTGTCAACGTATTAGGTACGCAAAAAATTAAAGGTTTTATACGAGCCATATTTTGAAACTTCCTTATCGATTGTTGCCGTTGCAGTACTGCGATTGTTTTTGCGTGCATGCGTGTTTAGCTCTAAACAACATGTACCCGTAGTGTAAAATTGCTAGTTCTTTTGTGTGGTTGGCTTTGAGCGACTGACATGTTCAAGGTAATTGACTTGTTTCGCCGACTATGAAATACGGTTGGTAGTGTTAACATGATTTGTATGAATTTCTTTTTCATTGGCGACGAAGTGTGCCTCCATTTCATTGACTGCTTCGGTTAAGGTATCACGTGACGCACTCAAGTCTCGTCACTTGTCACGATATGGTCCAGGAACTCATCGTCTTTTTCATTTGTGAAAAATGTCAATGTGCTGGAAGCCAGTTTGGTTTTGTGTTTCTCAGTGAGCATATTGAGCACCAACCGTTAGCACAATTTTCGAAACTGTAATCAATCTATCGCAATGTTGTAAAGAATGCTCCGAGAAATTTATGGAAAATAGCTAAAATTTTGAACCTTCCCTCCTCACAAATTTTTTCTTCGACTGCACTCACCAAATCATCATTGAACAGAGACGGCCGAACGATATGCCCGTCATCAATCACAAATTCGCTGCTCTCCTTACCCATCTCCTGACCATTCCAACACACTTGGCAGCTTCACCATACATCTCACGAATTTGGCGATGAATGTAAGCCGGTTTGAGGTTTATCGCATTCAAGAAATGGATAACGGACCGTTTTCCACAGTCGGCGATGCCATTCAGTTACCTTGAACATGTCAATCGCTCAACACGAACTAGGACTGTTGATAATATATCGATATATCAAATTATCGATATTATTTTTTGAAAATATCAATATTTATGAGATATTTTTTGGGACAATATATCGATATTTCGATACTGAAATCTAGATATCGGATTCGATATTTTTTAAAATAAGTTATCATATTTCGTTTGCTCTGAATGACACTGTGTCCCTCAAATTTCTGTTACGCATAGAGATCAGCAAGCTCAAATAAATCTTAAGACGTTTCCATAATTAATTTGGAATCTTTGGTACCAAGGTAACTCAGATGATGACAACTGTGTCGGCAAGGCATCGCTTGCCCAGCACGAATCGTACGCGAGCCCCTTGTTTGAAATGAGCGTGCGCACTGTCCTAGGGAACTCCAAATGGAAATTAGTGGTTAGCAGGAATACTGGGAAGTATAAATAACAAATAGTGGCTAATTAGAAAGCAAGGAAAGTAACACAACTAAGAGTAAGCTATCAACATACAAAACTAAATGAAATTCCAAGAAAAAAATTTATGTTAAAAGTTATGTAATTTGGCCATAATGCGTGCTATAATAGCTAAACTTCTACCTAAGTAAATTCGTCAACTGTATTGCATATCAATCTAAAAAAAAAACTAAGATTTACCTGGAACCCTTTCGAGTTTTATGAATTTCACTAATTTTTATGAAAAATATGACACGCATAATGGTCAATTTTTTCAAAAAAAAGAATCAACTCATCACCAAGAGAAACCATTCGAAAGTGAAATCCTGATTAAGAACAAAATCACGACTATTTTTCAGTGGACAACCTTATTTTTACAAGGTTTGATTTTATGAAATTGAATTTATGAAAGTATCGATATATCGATATACCAAAATAATTCAGATATATCGACAGCCGACATAGATATTTTTTAAAATCCGATATTTTTTAAAATATTAACAGCCCTAACACGAACCACACAATTGCTTAGCAACTGGAGAAATGAACGCGCATACACGTAACGACAATCGCAGCATTGCGATGACAACAATCGATAGTGGAACTTACTTTAAAAATACGCCCCGGATGATTATGTAGTAGAGGAAAAATTGAAGATGTAAAGTTTAATTATTTTGCAACAAACTCAATTGGGCAGTACACATTGTGCGGCTGAAATCGTGAGACTCCAAGACCTTGTATAAACTGGAGAGTTTAACGTGACAATGTAACAGGGTAGGAGGAAACTGGGATACGAAAGAAAATGATTGCTTTAAAGTCAATATTTCTGTCTAATCACAATGATTACTGAGCGGTCTGGTGGCTCAGTGGTTAAGGAGTCTGACTGGGCATCGAATGGTTCCCGGTCGAATCCCCGTCTCGGCGGGGATTTTCATAGCACTTAACCCGACATTTATCTCTGGCACTGCTTGCTGTTTAATGTGAAGTACGCCAGAACGTTTCTCTGGTTCGGATTCCACATTAAACTGTAGGTCCCCTGTACCCGGTAGGATTTCCGGGTTAGGTTAAGGCGGCTACGACAGGGGCGGAATGAGCAACCAATAGAAACCCCGTCACCAGGTCATTACGATCACACTGAATTATTATATTACCATGATTGTTGACAAATTAAACAATAAAGTCATAGATAAGAAACAATGAAAATAAAATTTGGAAGGGTTTTCTAGTCCTTTTTAAATATTCTTGTGATTAATAATTACGTTCTGAACCTGTCACGTCAGTATCTCGTTATCGGCAGTTATGTATACAACATATCGCACGTTCCCTTACTAAATGTATCTTTCGACAGGTTGGAAGTCCGGCAAATTAATACAAAACAGAGAATGTGAGAACAGTTGTAACTAACCAGTGACAGGGTTAGGTCCTTTATAGATACCGGTTTCCGTGGAACTGTACCTCTGTTCCGCATCAGAGCTTAACGTGGAGGCTTTCTCCGGTTGTGTATCGACGTAACTGTCGATTGTGGTGATATCGCCGGGCGAAAATGCTGACGTAAACGTCAGTTACAGATAGACCTTTTTCCGGAAATAAAAAAAAAAATAATATCTGTCAGTGGGAAACGCGTTGAAAGGGGCACGAGTGGCGTTGTTCGGCCGTTGATATATCTATTCCACCTTTCGATTGTAGCACAGTATGTATTCATTTTTTTTGTTCAGACTTGCGGAGAGACTAGTGACGATTAAGACTGGAAATTAAAACGCACATGAATGTCATTACTTAAGAACAGTCATCTGGCATATTAGTTAGATGGGCTCGGTCGTCCATCTTGCATGTTTCGCGTATCACATGATAAGTTTGAAAAATACGTGTGATGATTCAGCGAGGATTTATAATTAATCTACTGAATTTGTCCTAAATTACTAATCTCCAAAGGAATTTTGCTGAAGATCACTATGGACACTTCCAAACTACTCCTCTTGGATGCCATCCTGTAGTCTGCCCTTAAAAGCAAGATTGAACAAGTTAATGAATTAACTGTTCTATCTCGTAATAACATAAATGAAAAATCCCTAAAGTGCTAGTTACCCACTCGCCTTGGGGATTCCGTATACTAAGTGCATATTAAGTTATGTTCACTAATTTTTTTCTTTAAAATTTGTTTAAAAACGTTTTTCTTTAATTAGAGGTAATTGTTTTTGTATCGAAATTGTTTCAATTAAAAAATTTACTTCAGATGAATTATTGTGTGTGCTAAATTTTTATAGTATTCTCACAATAAATATATTGTCCGGTTCGTCAAATTCACTATGAATGATACAAATGACTTATAAAATTTTGAAGTTAGTATTAAACTTGTTTATTTATTCATTTAGATATTTTACGATAACGGTAAACCCCAGAACGATCGGTATAGTTTCCTATTAACCTTGGATAGTATCAAGATAAATTTTTAGGGAATTTTTGAATCTTCGTATTATTGTGAAGTCTAAGAATAATTTATAACATTAGTCAATTCTGTGATGGTATTTCTGATATGTTAAATGTTTCAGGAAAGTATGAAAATGCCGATATGGTTTTTTCTTCTAGTTTTATTTCAAATCAAATGAATTATTGGTACAGCATGTAAAATAGTCCAGTGTATGTACGCGATTTCTAATTGTGGCGTGTATTAATTCCCCGCAATGTTATCTGGTTTTGGAGCAGTGCGTGTTCACAAATCCTGACGCATCATCCTGAATATATATTTTTCTGATCACATAAGGATCATACGAGGGGTGTCCCTTAAATTTGTCGTGTTACCAGAAAACAAAAACGTACAATATTGGTAAAACTCTACATAAATCTTTAGTTCTATTTATAGTGCATTCCAGAATTACAACAACGTAAAACCAACCTTTATTATATTATAACAATGTTTTTTTAAATCTGAAATGAATATGAAATTCGTGTTTCATTAACATCCGTAGTGGAAATATGGTGGAAACATTGTAGAAGGGTGGCCCTGCTTACATTAAAGTAAGGATATGTACTCCTGGATTTAAGAGGACGGAAGCTGCTACCGAAGAGAGGCAGAGAAGACAGAGCAGAAAATCCTTTAATACCATGTGGTTTTATGAAAACGCTTTGTTGATGGCAGAGGTTTGACATCTCAATAGAATGCCGAGATATTGGTCATTGCAAGAACATAGGTAAATTGTGTTCAGAAAAATTATTTGACACCAAAAAGGTTTCCACACATTGGGTGCCCAATAGTTTTGGCAGTAGACCAAAAGGCAAAGAAGTCAGTTATTGTGACAAAGCAATGTATCTACCATCTAGTCAAATGGTGAAGACATCGGCGTACGGACAGAGAGCAGTGTAGTTGGTTACCCACACAGAGAAGCTACACAGTACAGAATGTAGGCAGTAGTAGAGACACCGCGAGATGCAGCAATAGCCACTTGCAATTATTTTCTGCCACTGACTTGGAGTGACATAGGCAATTCAGAAGAAGCCAGATGGAAAACGGAAGGGCCCACGACAAACGCATTTGTATTTGTGGCAATGTGCTGCAAATACGACAGTGACACAACAGACTCACGTAAACGAACTCAACAGTTCTCAAGTGAGTACGTACAGAGCGTGGGGGGTTAGCGGTAACGTTCTTGCCTCCCATTCGGCCCTCCAGATTTGGGTTTTCCATGGTTTCTCCAACACACTAGACGCAATTTCTGTTACTGGACACTTTGCTTATAATGTATTCTACCCTCAAATTAAATATTTACCCTTGGTAATGAGCACTGAACAGAATTTCATGCTAATACTGTGAGAAAGAAATATGTTTACTGGAATGTTATTGGTACATATTTTGACCGAAGAAATTATGATTCAATTTAAAAATGTGTTGATTTTTAAAACGACCATTTAACTTTTGATGACAACCATTGAATGATAATTCTTACAGCTTTATATTTCACAATTTTCATCAATACAAAACCCAGAATTTAATTTAGGGGATCTATATCTGATTCGTAGGTATGACAAAGTGGTTAGTCACATCCTCGTTCAATGTCCACAGAAGCTGTGAAGACAATTATGATCACAGTCATGGACAACAGTGGAGTCTTTCTGAATGTGAGAAGAATTAACAGCGCGATATTCAAATATCCATAGTTAACCAGACAGAGTTTATGCATGACCAAATACAGCAACCTACAGTGGTTTAAATTTGTAAGGTATGATCGATTCATTTGGCAGCAAAATATTTAGTAGTAATATTATTCTGATTCAGAGAGTTTTGTAACAAAATATTCACAGGTTCTGCGAAATTCCAATGTAATAAATAACACGGTACCAAATATTTATACGTTTTAAAATCCTCTAACAAAATGATAATTAAAATAAATCAGAAGTCACGTGCGGCGAACCTTAAAAAGGCAAGTTTTTAACAAAGAGGTATCGAACATACACGCAATAAACTGTGCTTTTTATAACATCGGAAAAATTCGTATGGAATAACTGGGCTCTATATGAAACACCAGAGCGTAAAAACTGAGGTGCAGCGCAGAAACGTGAACGAGAAGTCATTAACATTTTTCTGTTAGTAGGAATGCAGTGAAACTAGTATTATAGTCTGATAGAGAGTTTTTAAGAAACAGATACATATGAATATTGCCAGTAATTTTTTAACAACAATACTTTTTGAAGGAAAATGTTTTTGGCGGTTTAAACTGATTCTTTTTAGTTCTAATTGAACTAAGCACACGTTTCTTAGCTTCATGCCGTTTAGTTCTGTATCGAAACTGATAGTTTAACATTTCAGGAAAGTGTCTGAAAATCAAATGATATTAGACTCCTAGAAGGCACACGGACTTACGGTTTCAATTCAATATGTCTTAAGGCAGTAGCGTAAGTTTATTCCGCTAAAGCAAAAACTTCTTTTCATTCGGGACATCTTCGAAGTAAGTTATTCACAATTCATCTGTGGTTTTGTCTTTCTCTTCTTGATGCCCCACAGCTTCGCTAAGAAGTTTCGCTTATTGGTGACAGTGAATTCAGAGCATAAATTAGCTTGGAGCTAATTGTGATGAATAGACAATTTACAAAAAGTCTCTTACAAACAGTCAAGAGCTGGATGCAACAGTAACTTGTACACAGAGCACTGAAAGAAAAAACCGAGTCGAAAACAACAGCTTTCTGCAAACAGTATGGAAAAACTAGCTCTAAAGCTTAATGCATTATGCATTCAGGTTTGATAATCATTTGCAGCATTTTGAAAAATCTTCAAACTTACGTGATAATTTATGTCAATACCTGACCTACAGGATAATTTATATACAGATCCCTAATGTAGTGTCCGCTGTTACAGAGGACAAAATCTAAATGTTGTCAATTTTTTTCTGTCTGTTCATCCAGGAAAATTTTAATGAACGGATTTTATTGAAACATCTCATATCGATAGTTTATGTCACTACTTAACGTACGCTATCGTTTTTATCTAGATCACTAAACTTCCGCGCATTGATACAGAGGACAAAACTGAATTCCTGTTCATAAAGGTTTCTCTGGAAACAAACCGAGTAATATTATTATTGATGCACAATATTCTCCGTCGCCATCTTCAGGTGCAGTTGTAGGCCTTGAAGTCTGCCTAGAGAGTGTTGTTTGAAAACTGACATGGCAACGACAGACGTTGTTATGTTGGCTAGCAGCATCCCAGACATCATTAGACGCCCGCGGAACACAAAAAGCAGAGCGTTGGTGACGAGCAGCCTTAATAACAGGATACATGCATCACTTATCTGGAACCCACAATCCCTGTTAACCAAATCAGACGCGAGGCGAATTTCAAACGCTTCTTTAATGACGCTGTCCCAGAAGCCTCTCGCACGTGTCAGCACCTTAGTCACTTCGAAGTCGATACCATGTCCTTCTGCCAAAATATGTTCCGCCACTGCTGATTTGTCTTTTTGCCCCAGGCGAACATGTCGGGCTTGTTGCAAACAACGTTGTTGTACACACCGTATCGTCTGGCCGATGTATTTCTTTCCACATTCACACGAGATGCAATAAACTCCAGGTGTACGAAGGGCAAGGTCATCTTTTGGAGAGCGCAAAATGTTTCTCAATTTTGGTCTGAGATGCTGCTCGGCAACATAACAATGTCTGTCGTTGCTATGCCAGTTTTCAAAAAAAAACTCTCAAGGCAGACTTCAAGGCTTACAACTGCACCTGAAGATGGCGACGGAGATTTATTGTCGCCGAAATATTGTGCATCAATAATAATATTACTCGGTTTGTCTCCCGAGAAACGTTTATAAATAAAAAACGCCGAGAAAAATTGCATTAATTTATGAATTTCTGTTGTTGTTATCCTTCTACCCGCGTATCATGCAAAAATTTATGTTGAGATTTCATTGAAACTGCAAGGCGTTATTACCTATGTCAGTGTATAATATAAATATTGCTTTTTATTTCAAATATTAGTAATTGTAAAAGTGACTAGAACAGTAAATTTTGGAATTTTTGATGTCTGTTGTAGTTTCTAGTGTGTTGAAGTTCTTATTAAAGCAGCAGGTGTGTTTTGGAAACGAGGCCGAAGGATAATGGACTTTATCGAGGATGGCGAGGATTGTGGCTTCCGGCATGATTCCACCTAGCAGGCGGATTTCTTCCGTTAATAGACCAATATTGTGAGTGGCTTCTGACAACCTACAAATTATTCACTACTTGATGTCAAAATCTGTAGTAAGGAAGTAAAAATGAGTGGTGAAGTGTTTCTCTGTGGGGAGAGCCAAGGGCCAACTAGAAGTCTTAGTAACAACTTGTAGTAATGTTTACATACGAGGGTCATACTGTAGGTCGTGAGAAATATTTTTTAACAATCATAATTTTTATTTTTAAGCCAAACAAAGTACATCATCTTAGTCTAAAGACTTTTATTTCACTTTTCAACATTGTATTCGCATCGCAACTCTTCCTTAACATTTTTTTTTTTTTTACTAATGGCTTTACGCCTCGTCGACGTCGAGGTCAATAGAGGCGGAATGGGACTGAGGACAAGGAACCGGAAGGAATTCGGCCATGGCCTTTTGTAGGAAGCATCCTGGCATTCGCCTGGAGGGATTTGGGGATACCATGAAAAACCCAAATCTGGATGCCCGGACGGGGATTCGAATCACCGTCCTTCTGAATGTCTTCCTTAACAGAAACGAACAGATGGAAGTTGGAGGGCGCCAAGTGGGAAGTGTAAGGAGGATGCGGAAGAGTTTCCCACCAAAATGTACTGATCTTCTTCATACTGGCATGAACAGTATGCGGACGCGCATTATCCTGTTGAATGATGATTTTCTTTCCAAACCTTTCGATTACCCAGTCTTTAAATTATTTCCTACTGTATGTTTTGCAGCGATGCCATTCACAGCGATACGTCTGACTTATCTAATAATCGCCCCAACTCTTTACTTGTTGCATTCCGCGCAGGCAGATCGAGAGCGGCCGCTACGAGGCTCGTCTTGGATACTCGTGTTCCCATCTTTGAAATGATTCACCTATCTCCTAACATTGCTGGCGCGCATGCAGACAACTCTATAGGCACGTTGAAGATTGAGGTGAATTTCAGCAGCTGTTTTTTTTTTCTTCACTTTAACAAGGAATTCAATGCCACCATGCTGTTGAAACGAAACAATGCTGTCAGCCTTTTTTAAAATATTGCCTGTAGTCACAGATAGCAGCAAACAACGTCTTAATCTGATAACGCGTCGCGTTCAGACTATGTTTTACGACTCTGCTGTCATTTAGTTACATTGTTGAAATGTTTATGGTTTATAATTTTATAGTTTATATTTTTTTCAAATGTTTTGTATGGAGTGTGGCTCTTTATGGGGTGAAGACGTGGACACTGAGACGAGAGGATGAAAAGCGTTTGAGATGTGAATGTGGAGTAGGATGGAGAGGATAAGCTGGGGGGAAAAATTAATGTTGAAGAGCCGGACAGGGTTAGTGAAAGGAGAAAATACTCCAAGTAATAAAAGAGAGAAAGAAGAACTGGCTGGGACAATTGTTGAGAGGAGAGTGCCTGATAAAAGACGCCTTGCAAGGTCTAGTTTGTTGGAGGAAAATAAGAGGAAGAAGGAGGTACAAAATTATAGATAACATCAAGGGATACGGCAACTACATGGACATTAAGAGAAAGGCAGAAGATAGGAGACCATGGAGAGCAGTCAAGTGAAAACCTGCCCGAAGATAGAAAACTGATGATGATGATGATGATGATGATGATGAAGATGATGATGATGAGTTGCTCATGACTTTCAGTATGGCCCTTGTATATATATTTCTTTAGTGGCTGAGAAAATTCTGGAACGATTCCGCTGTCAAAAAAAGGGAGGGGTTCGTCACCAATCTGCAGAGTCACAGAGGACAACGACTTCATTTCGGTTCTGACATCAGAATATGTTGGGTCAGCATTTGTGCTGAACGCGTGGAAGACCAACGGTCTGCGACAGTATCAAGACTAGGCGGGGTCCATCTTGCTGCATGTAGACAAAGACCGTCATTCAGCACCCGAGACAGGCGCTACTCATGGAATTAGTGTTTCGTTAACTGTGTACCTCCATCACCAGAGGTATACTTAAGCCATACATTTTGTAAGAATTGTACACAAGAACAGTTAAATGACCCTACAACACGCCATCAATAATGCTTTCTAGCTTGTTCACTCTTTTTTTATTTTCAAGTTCATAACAATTTGATGCAGTAAAAGATTCATGTCAGCTAGTTAAATTCAACGTAACGTGTTTAAAAAATTGTTAATTATGAGCAATTCCTTGGTAAATAATGTTATAATTCATTTTTATCCATTTATTTACTTATCCTAGTTGGCGTTTAAATTACTCATATTTTTTTAAGAAGTGTATTGCATATTAATACAGATCTTATTAAATTAATTAATTAATTAAATGCACGCACTATGACTCTGTGCACAAATAAAACAACAAACGCATTTATTTGAAATGGTAGGTTATTTCACATCAGTAACAACATATGAAATGGTGTGATGTTACGTCAGAAAGCTTTGAAATAAATATTCGAAAATTTAATTACTCCATAGTTGAAGCTATTTGTTTAATATTTCCTACGCTAGAACGATTTAATATAACGAAGTCCAACGCATGTTGTTACTTGTCCTGTCTTAATCTTAATTCGTTTCGATAAAAATAAATTCATTACGAAAATTAATAACTCATATATATTGCTTGTTTCCTATTCCTAAACATATCTTTAGTTGATTTTATCTGTGATGTTTATTGATCTTACCAAAGTAATGTAAATTAATGACGATAATTTATTACAAATAGAAGGAAAATAGGCTAAGAGTTTCTTTGGTCCAAATGGATGCAGTTTGTGACATTTATGTCTAACCGCTGCATAGCATTTTTATGCTTGGTAAATAATTACTTTTGTAATGATGTTATGTCTTTTACAATGTTCCGAGTATAGTTAGTATAATTAATTTAATTAAATTTAAAAAGTTTTACACATATGGTAGTATGTGTAGAACGGGGTAGTAACAGCATCTTATTTTGCAGGTCTAGTAATAATGTATCTTTGGCCATGAGTGTGTCGTGCTCGCGAGATAGCGCTTTAAGGCTTGTGTGAGAGCTCCACGAATGGTTGTTAAGAGTGTAATCTGAATATGTTATGTGGAATAATTTGTATTGCGTGTAAAGTTGAGATTGAGTTTTAGAAAGTATTACACTGAACGTGCTTACTAATTGAACTGTGTGTTTTGATTTCTTGAAGTTATTTTAAGAAATCCTATATCGTGGGCATGTGTGCTGGCACGATATTATTTGTTGGTCATAAAAAATAAGAGCTGTTCGGCTTGCAGTGTTAGAGGAGGTCAGAGGGCCAGCCACTCACAACACGCCGAAGATAATTAGCAGCTCGCATTTGGCGACTCCTGCCAGGATTATCAGCTCGCAAGTCACTGGTAAAAGCTATTTATAAATATGTTGACAGAATTTTGTGGTATTTCTTTTTCGGCGGCTTGCCATTAGGCCCCTTTCGATTGTCTAAAGTTACAACTACTCTGGCTACCCGTATAGCACGCACAAATATAGCTTATTCTCGATATTATTTTGTGTAAATCACTGACTTTTATTTCGAATAGAATACGCTGGAAGTTAGTTCTTCGTGTGGAATACGAGATTAAAAAGCGATGGAATTAAGCACCGGTGAATGCGAGATCGCTGACGGGAGGCAATAACGCCGTGACCGCAGTCGCTGGACCGCGCCTCAATATCCGTCTGTCTCCTCCACGAGAGCAATCGTTTCTTCCCCGGGCTTGAGAACACACTCCTCCTAAATCCCAGCTGTACAATCGTGTCGCAAACTTCGCATAACTTCACATATTACAAAGTGATGCTCTGGAAATTGTGGCTGGCTTTATAGCATGAATTAATATTACATTCATTGTTTGCTATTACCGTTGGGAATAAAGAGCAGTTTATCTTTATATATAAAGATGAATGTATGTATGTTTGTTTGTTTGTTAGTTTGTTTGTTCTTCATACAAATCCACAGTTTTCATCCGATCTCGATGAAACTTTGCACACTTATCCTTTGAAACAAGGAGAAAAATATTGTCTACATTTGGTTGAAAAATTATGTTTATAAATAACACATGTTGTCTCATAACTTCGAAATACGGCGATAGACAGACACGTTGGATGTGGACGTCAACGTACCGTGTTTCCGTGTACTGGACTGCAAGCTCAGTGGTTAAAGCGCTTGCTTACGAACGTTGTGGTCTCCGGTTCAAATGTCCGTGGAGGCTAAGATTTAAAAAAATTCTTTTTCAACTTAAGAATCAGGCCTGAGCCGTAGGTTATTCGGATTGAATGTTAAACTGTAGATATTAGAAAGTTACGGGTGCAATGCGAGGCTAATCGTAGGTAGTCTTGCAATGTTGTAGGTGTACACTTTTTTACGTTATAATGATCCCTCAGGTGTTGTTTGCAGTCAGTGTGTGAGTGTGAACCACAGTAATATTATTATAAATACGGAAGTAAATCTCTCTCTTTTTGTTACGTTTTGACGACTAAATGGCTATATCGTTGTGATGGAATTTTATAAGGAAATCTGCATGAAGGGCACAGGATATTTTTTCCAGTATGATTAACAGTTGTAGTCACGAAATTTTGAGACCTTATCGAATGGTGACAGAAATATGTTGGAAATTGATTATCTTCAAAAGAGAGGTTCGACGGTACAGTGATATAGTGATAGCTTTCCTGTCATATTATTCCGACTCGATATTGTTTGCGACCAATCTTTCGTTACCAACAACTTTCTATAATTTGATTCTGGCAAAACAAAATTCTTAAACCACGCGTACGAAGTCGCAGGTACGGGCTAGTTTAATGTAATAATTGATAAAATTGGGATGGAGCGTCCGCTCCGGTGGCAATCTCCCTACAACCCCTCCCTTTTCCATTGCAACCTACTTTTGCCCTCTTCTAATTTTTACTTTAAATTCTTTCAGTGTTTCCGGTAAATTATTCCTCACTTCTCTTGGGAATTTATTACAGTCCCTCACTCCCTTTCCTATGAAAGAAAATTTTCCCACACCCTTATGCCTGAAATCAAGTGCCACCTTGTGGTCATGGTCAACCTTACTCTTCCAAGCATCTCTCTCAATTTTCCCACCAATATCCTTCCAAGCTTCATCACCAGTATAGGCTTTGTACACTCCCATGACTCTCTTCACCCTCCTTCTATACTCCAATGAATCCCACTTCAGCTCATTTATCATATTAGTTACCGATTGTGTTCTGCGTTAATTTCCAGAGACAAACCTGGCAGCCCTCCTCTGTACCCCTCCAGCTCCTGTATTTGATACCCAAAATGTGGATCCCAAACTACACCACCATATTTCAGCAGTGGTCTGGCCAAAGTTTTGAACCCCAATTCCCTTAATTCTCTAGTGCATCCCCTCATCACTCTTTCCAACAGGTGAAGGATTTTCAACCCTTTCCCTACCACCTGTCCAATGTTTCCTGCTCAGTTAAGTTTGCTATCAAATGTAATGCCAACGTATTTACATTTCGAGTCTTCAATAAGTAGCTTCTTCCCCACTTAGAATCGTAATCAACGCTTAGCTTTTTATCTGTATACCTAATAAGCTGACTCTTCTTTGCATTTATTTTCAACCAATGTTGACTCAGCCAGCTAGTTATCCTGTCTAGATCACCCTGCAGCTGTTAATAGTCTTCTATTGTTTTGATCATTTTATATAACATTATGTCATCTGCAAACAATCTAATTTCTGAGAGTAATCCATTAACACAAACATTCATTAGAATAACAAATAACAATGGTCCCAGTACACTACCCTGTGGGACTCCCATGATCCATTCTATTTCTTTTGATATTGCATTTCCTGCCCTAACTTTTTGCTTTCTACCTTTTAGGAAAATAAGCGGAAATAGATGTTTCATTTATATTGTTCCAGTGAGGTACAGATATTAATGTTTAGACGTTATTCAGGTACTAATCCCAATGAGATTAACACTATTTATTTTATGCATAAAAAATAGAAGTGATGTTATGAACATTTAATAATATGTTTTTATTAATAATATTTTACAGCAAGAAATAGATTGGAGGTCTGGTCATGGAGATTAAATAAGAAAAATATGGAATTTTAGTAAGGAAAAGGATGGATTTGATGGAACGGACTGAGTAAAAGTGATAGATATAAAACTGAAAATGGCGCCGGTAGGGAGTTGCCGGGATAATAAAGGATGATAAATTTGGGTAAAGATAATTGTTCATAGGTTTAAAAGTGTTGCATAAAGTGAAATAATATACGTAGTGTAGTAGAAAGATCTGTTACTATGTTGATTTCATTTAAAAGAAGGAATTCCAAATGAATCTTAGTTATAGTATAAAAGTATATTGCAGATGCTGAGAAGATGGATACTGAATTTTGACTGCATTAGCGAACGTTATAATCCGTCACAGTAGAAGGAGGCAAAGAAGGTAATTGCTTTTTGACTGTATGTTACATGGAACACCACCAAGTAAAAAATATAGTTGTAGGATTATCTATAATCATTGTTAATGACCAGGAGAGAATTTAAACATTGTTTACTTGAAGTAAAAACAAGTAATAAATCATATTATAACCTTTCCATACACAATAGGGAGGTTATACAGTCTTCGAAAAACATTGTTGTTCCGTATTTGTTACTTAAATGTGGATCAATATGTCATGGGACGATGCTGGAAGTTTATGCATAAATATTTACCACAAAGTTTCGAGAGTATTATATTTTATTACTAGTTCGTTGGATTTAGTCCTATAAATGCAATGACAGAGAGAAAAAAGAAAGTAGCATTCAGAATGGGAGGAGGAAACGAGGTTTCTTGGCTTGAGAGGACATGCGATATTAAGTCAATGATTAAAAATCAAGTCAAATGAACAAAACACTTGGAAGTGTGAAACCATTTATCAGTATGACGCTGCATCCCCTCTGGTCTGGATGCAGTAACTAATTCGGTCAGGAAGGGTGTCATAAAGTGGTTGTACTATCTCCAGATAAAATTTTGCCCAATACTGTTGCAACTGGTCCTCGATTCCTCAACATCATGCAGACGTTTCATAGAGATACGTGTACGAACGAGCATTGTCCTGTTGAAAAATGGCACCACAATATTGTCCGCTAACAAGTACCGGTAAGGACGCATGATGTACGTGACGTACTGTTGTATCGTCAGCGTTCTCTCAATCATTACCAGACGTCACATGAAGTCATACCCGCTGGCTTCCCACAACATGATGCAAGGAGTAACGTCTTTATACCTCTCCAAGTCTTTGGAAGAATGGGACCTCTCCCCAGTTCGCCGCCATATTCGCCGAAGATGGCCATCGGAGGTAGTACAGAACCTCGTTTGATCTCTGAACGCAATGAATGGCGTCGCACTGTATTATGCACTACTTCGGATGACCACCGTATCGTCGGCGAGTATGAACATGTTCAAATGAATTAGTTCATTCAATGGAATATTAATAAACACTTGGACATATCATAACTTTGAATGGTAAAGGAACTTAATCATTGTGGATGTTACGGTTCGTCCTTTGTTATAGACAGTACTTCAATGATTGTTATGATTACCGCATTTTCTGGCGAGATTAATTACGACGTGGCTTGTAGTAATGAGATTACATTTGTTAACAGTTAGTTGCATGTTCACTGCATCCAAAGATATCCTCTCGCAAAATGATAGCCGACGTGTGTTCACCTCTCAAAGATACTGCAATGCCCCTCCGTGTCTTCAACTGTTGACAAAGAAATACAATCATCTGCCTGCAGTTGGAACGCAAAAGTCCGTTCAGTCGCGTGCTCAGGTCCAACTATCTCCAACAGTTGTTAGAAATAAAACACTAGACTTCAGGTCTCGCCATAGAATGAACTTGTCACCGCATTTCGGTGGCCAAATCCACTCCGCTCTCCTCGTCCTTTGCCTGTCTCCAGTCATGTGCTTTCCGCTCCGGTGTCATAGTTCCATGAAAGAAATAACATAAATTTTCATTTCCCACGTACTGAAGCTGTCCCTGTGTTTGACGTTACTCCAAAGCGACGGAGAAAAAACACAGTTCAATAGAAGCGTGGTACATATCCATTTTCTATGTTTAACATTGTAGTGTTGAGTGTTCACACATCTTGCAGCTAGATTTACTTAAGAGCCACTCACAATACAACGTCCTATCCCTAGAAATTTTTACGATGAGCAAAACAGTGTGCTAAAAACATATTTGTCGCTGTTTTATCGGTTTGGTACAGCCAGTCCAGTATATCCGGAAACAGTTGTTTTGAGCGCACTCTTTCCTTCCATTTAGGTCAACGCCGGTTCTGATCCCGTCTGGCCATCCAAATTTCAGTTTTCCAGTAATCACTCCAAGCGAATGACGGAATGGTTTCTTCAAAGGTCATGGTTGTATTCCATTCTGTTCCTTGACGACCTCCCACCCCTTTTTTCCCCCATCCTTTACTGCATCTAATAATTTCAACGCCCGCAAGGCGTTAAGCCCGAAGCATTGACGGCCTGACTTTGTTTAAACTGTTTTTTATACGGAATATTTCTAGAGACACTGTGACGTTACACTACGCTATAAGTAACCATTCTCACAGAAGTGCCATGAAGTACCAGGTAAGCAGTTTCGTAAGAACATTGGCAGTAATAAGTGAACTGTGCCGTGTGCCCACCCTGGGAGCGTAGGGGATAGCATGTTAGCCTCGAGTTGCAGGGGTCGCGGGTTCGAGTCCGGCCTCGGGCATGGGTGTTTTTAATTAAATGTGGTGTTTGTCTGTTTCATGGAAAATTTATAATACATCGAGTGATCTAATACATACTTAAAACTACAAAATTACTTAGTGCTGGCTGTATGGCCTCGTAGCAAAATGCCATTTATTTAAAAAAAAGAAAAAAAAAAACTCTGTGCCTTGTGGTGCACTAGGATGTTTAGTGAAATATAAACTACACCTTCTTTCAAATGAAAACCCCTCTTAATGGTATTAACACCCAACAGTACAAATACAGAGCATTTCCCTTTGCATCCACTGTCATCTGAACGTTTTTACCATCGCACTGGCAGTTTTTTTAATAATATTATTATTCGTTGTTGACGAAAGTTTGTTGGTCGTGTACGTATGAAATCATCGCTATTCATCATTGGTAAATTTGTTTCCATCTAAATATTTTTTGAGGGATACCGATGAACGACAGTCACTTGTAGACAAATCTAAAGTGTGGTAGAGATGATTCAAGGTTGTCGAAAAGCGCTACCCAAGCTTGTCACCCTACTTGAAGGGATTTTGCGTTAATAAAACTCCTTTTCACGATGGTTTGATCACTTCGATATCTTATCCCGGTTGATAAATCAATTTAAGGAACATTTCTTCCTATAAATAGGATCTTAAATTGGTAAAGTTCTCTGAGGCGCGATGCTTGTTCTAGGTCAAAATGATCGAATGAGGTAATAAATAATTACCTTTTCATACTACGAACTCTGCACAAAATTCCTGTTGGACCAACACCTTCCTGTACTATAAACTTTATGTGATGTGCAGTGGACTCATGAGACATCCATTCATTTATCATGATAATAAGTAAACAAAACACTTTCCAAAAATTGTGTAGCGTTTAGAGCGCCAACGCCCTCATGACAAATACGCTGTGTTACAAACTATTTCAAATGTCTCGCCTACATCTGATCGACCTTTGTGTGTGGACAAGAAAGGGAATTAAATCTGATTTGGCATTTTTTCCTGCAACCAACCTTTCAACCGGTTGGAGTGACGATTTCTGGAAGAATGGCTGAGCTGTGGAACCAACCCGCGTCCTCTCTAGTGCCAGTCGCACACAGTATCATTCCGGAACAAGGTATTGCTTATTCAGTTAACAATAGCATTGTGGGTGTTTATAACAAAAAAGGAACTTAATAAATTTGATATTTTCTGTTTGAAGAAACGAATATCATGGCTAAGTGATGCTCGAAAAATCGTGAAGCGTTATGGAAGCAACTTCTTTTTGTTTATGTAAGATTTTTGTAAGTGTGGAAGTTTCAAATCTGTGGAAGAGTTCTAGGGCAGTTACCTGAAGCTTGTCAGCCAGTGGTGTATGCACTGCCTGTCCTCTCGGAAGCCACATCTGAACAGCGGGAGGTCGCTTGCGGTTTATGCATTGTCTCAGGGTAAATGACGGGTGACAGGAGTTGCTCCATGCCAGTAGTGTGCTCCCCGCCACTGTATATGTAGTGCTTGCCAGTTCCACTTATGCTTTCGTTTTAACAAGGAATTACTAAACGTTTTCCATGCTTCCAACCTGTATTATTTTACTGTCTTAACTTTACGTCTTAATTTATACTGTTTGTTTTGGAAATTAGAAACCAGTACGATAGATGTTATAAGGGTACATACCAGCTTTCGAGACCGGCCTTGAATATATACGGAGTTATTCAAAAACAAGAAGCAGAATTTGAATTTTTATTTCCGATAAACTATTCAAGATAATAATACGAGCCACACGTCACTGGATAGATGAAGGTTCAAAAGATGTAACTCCCTCCTATTAATTCCATTAACTGACGCCAACGGCGCTGTAGTCTCTTTACTTAGAAATGGCTTTGTGTGTTACGGTATGCGAATAGTGAATCCATTGTTGATGTGCATTGCGCCGTAAGTCCAATAAACAGGCACCTCGTCATAAACAGATTTACGATTGGCAAAAGAAGTTCGTGGAAGTTGGGTGCATACCAAATGGATAAGCACTGGTGGTCCTGAGTGTATCCGAAGTGCTTTCGTACGGAGTTCTAGTAAATCCGCTAAACACTGCTCATGTCGAATTTATACAGTAAAACTCAGCATTCTTTTATCCACTTATGTGTGACACGTATTTGGATATTTTATAGTTTGCTACTTATATATTAATAACCCTTTCTATTGCTCTACCAGTAAATTACAGTAGCAGAGTGGTACGGCATCTTATTCATGCATTCACAAGAAATATTCACGACAAAAATATTTCTCGCTTCTTACGTACTACATAGCGGCAATATGTCTGAAGTTCGCGGCGTAAATGAGCAGTTTTTCTGCTTGTTTACCTGGTGGTCAGCAGTTGTTAGCCTCCCGCCATTGTAAATAATAATAATAATAATAAAAAAATTGTAATGTTTCTTAAACCAGAATTTGAACCTTGGCCAATAATATGGTTTGCCTATAGTCACGGGTCTGTAATAATTCTCAAGTTGCGAATTTTGTATTGTACAACGAAGTAATAAACAGACACAACTGTTTAAGTCAATTAAAAAAAAAAAGCATTGCACAGATTCAAAAAGTGTCGATGTGCTATTAGGACAAAACTGGGTTTTTAAGGTAAGAAATTATCTGGCTGGAACTGAAACTATATTTGACCCTAATTCTCTGATCTCCAAAATTTGAAGAATTCTGTTGAAAATTTCTGTGAGTTCGAAGAAACTTACAAGTATCAAAGAAAGAATCAGATGATCTCAGTAGATAATATACAGCATAACAGATTTTGAAATAACCATTCTCCTCTCTTCCATTCTACTGCTAATTAATTATGTCCATTAATTGAAATAACGATGCAATATTACTCAAACGTAATAAGTTTACTTAATGAATTAGGATTATTAAATGAAAGATTTCTAATTATTACTATAAACTGCATTTGATGCGATTATACAAAAGATGAAACAACAAACACAGGAATGGTTACAAATTAGCTTTCCAACATGTAATCGTATTTTACGTTACGATGAAATTAAATTAAATATAAAATTACATTTCCACATTCAAACGGTTCTATGAAAACATTTGCACATGGAAATTACATGAAATAAAATCAATATGTCGGCTAGCTATTTGAAACAATAATTTACGCATTTCATCGGGATTCCTAATTTGAGAAGTGAGATTATTTGACATCTTTTCGGGCGTGTTGCGGTACAGCGCTGATTAAAACTCGCAATCACACCATATTATAGCCTTTCTCCTTACAAATACAGGTATATTGCTCTGGTAAATTTAGCAATTGAATGTTGTGTCAGATCACCTGTCAATGCATGTAATGAACCACATTCCTGCTAAAAATACCTTTTTTTTTTTTTTTTTTTTTTTTTTTTTTTTTTTTTTTTTTTTTAGCTATTTAATAATAAGGAATTTACTGTGGGAATAACGTTTACTACCTTGGTGTAAAAACATTAATGCTAAGGTAATTAAAAATTACTATACTTTTGGTGCCAGTGGGTTGAATCAAACAGAACTTAATAATTTTACATATAAAATACTGATTCATAAAGGAAGTTTGTTAACGTTATCGTTCTAGAGATTACAAACCCCATGATCTCATAAATAATATTAAAATTTTTATTTCAAAGTGACTAAACTTTATTTCTCAAATGAAGTGATTTAAATTATTCATTATTTAAAGCAAATTATCTTACCAATTAATATTGGTGTATCTCAACTAATTTTAATGGTCGTTTTAAAAACTAGTTCCTACACCGTTCATAAATAAGAGCGATCATCAGTGGCGAGATACAACGGCAAAATGCCATTGTGTGATTTGGGCTTCGCGAACATACTAGCTGCGACAATTGGTGTTGCGAAGTACAGCGTCGCTCCTGGCGCCGTTAGTGGACTCGTGATGGGAAGTCGTGTTGAACAGCTACCTGCAGTCAGGAACTCATCACGAGTCGGCATCTAGAAGCCCAAGTAACAACAACACATCCAGGGAAGACTGGATCTGGTCATCGGCGGTACCGGACAGTAAATTTACCAAAACCTCACAGCTTCCCCCAAATCAACCAACCACCGTCTCTCGCCACAACAACAGGAAGTGGATTCTTCCGAACTACCCGCCATTACAGCGAGGACGGTGAGCAAGGCGCGTTTCACCAACAATTAAGGGTGCCCACGGGGAGACACGCGGAGTCAGCGCCCGGCACGGACCAGGCCGAATACCCTTCCAAAACCTGGCCGTATACCTTAAGCATATCTGCTATTCCCACGTGCGGCCGGCCCCACCCGCCCCCACAGGGGCAAAGGCGGAAGCCGCAGCAAACCGGGCAATACCGCGCGATTGCCCATTGCGCACTCCTCACAGCAACCAACCAGCAGCACAAAGCCGCCCTCCAAGCGCTACAGGGCTAGCTCCAAGCGCGCGTTCCCCCGCACACCAACAGTCAGCGTAATGCGACACTTAAGGGCACAGGTTCCCACACACTCGTCCAAGCTTCGCAGTTGCACCGTTGTAGTGCACGACCGCGCCGAAACGCTCCAATGGCGTCGCTGCCCCGCCTGGGTCAGATGTTCGAACTCGTGCACTAGCTCTCTGTCGAAATCAAAGCTCGAATCACTTTCTTGGCGTCAGCCCGTCCAAAACAAGGCTGGCCTTTCGTTCTCTCGATCGGCGACGCCAAATCTGGTGTTTTTCTGCAAACAGGATCTGTAGCCTATAAGCAGAAATTTCCAACCTTGGCGTTGTCTTATTTGCTTTCCATTTTACTTCTCAATACTCAGCATTTACGTGCATCCCATTCCTTTCTTCTGCTCCCACCATGTTACTATCATACATCACTGTCTTTCCAAACCTCTGATAAATACCAGAGTCGTAGTGAAGTGGCAATAAATTGTATTTAGTGTCTCTTTTTCTTGCTTTTCATTCAAAATTTCTCTGCACTTTCCTAGCTCAGCAGTATATGTGTTTCCCGCATAATAACACCAGAGGCTCATAAGTTTTGCTGTCCGGGGTAGCATTCAATCCTTGGCGCTTCTGCAAGTGTTAATAATATGAAAATATTTCTTATGGACTGTTCGCGACCCATTATAATTATTTAGATCATACATAATACCTACTTATTATAACCACTAGAATGTACTAGTGGAAAAGGTTAGCTTCAGGTTTGTTCGCATATTTGATCTGACGGCCATAAAATTCTCCCCAAAAGGTAGAAATCAAGGTTCAAACAAGAATATAATTCTGTATACCACCAGCCCTTGCGGTTTTCGGTGCCACAAAATCATTTCGTGTAAATTATTGGATCGTTCGTCACTTTGGGAAACAAGTTTTAGTTTCACGTTACTAACACTTCATTGCCGTCGAACCTAACCTCAAAGATGAGCCGTGGTACTGAACTTTTTAGTAATTACGTATTTAATTTACAGGACAAATAAAAACATAAAAGTAGATTGAAACTTTATTTTTTCTATCTGGGATTTCAATACGAAATACAGTTTTTAAAGTTGTAAAATGTGAACTAGCTAATAAAAGACAACGAAAAACAATGACAAATGTTGAAACTAGGTTCAGTAATGTCACAGTGCTAATTCCCTAACGAGCATAATCCCCAATATCCATATTCTGACGCAATACTTCCGACGCTTGTAATCTCTGATACAAACAGAAAACATAGTATTTTTTCCAGAGGGAGTGGGGTATTAGCAACGTGGGATTGGTACGACATTATACAAAGGTACAAAAGAGCTTTTTAGCTGATGTACATACGGACGGTACTTCCTTTTATTAGTATACCTTGTCTCTATTCACAAAACTTAGCAGTCAGATTCATTTCTACCAGAGAGATCGCTAGTTACAAACAGTGCTATGAAATCAATAAAATTGTGTTGTTATTTAAGTA
Source organism: Vandiemenella viatica (assembly GCA_031002005.1). Classification (NCBI taxonomy): domain Eukaryota; kingdom Metazoa; phylum Arthropoda; class Insecta; order Orthoptera; family Morabidae; genus Vandiemenella; species Vandiemenella viatica. The sequence continues at coordinate 112,522,211 of JARYHS010009186.1, read as the reverse complement.
ACATTTTAATGCTAACATGCTGAATGAAAGATTTATAAAACTTATGACATCATTTGTCGGTTGATCGTGCTATGCTAGAACACAAGAATCTTAATTATAGAGAAAGATAAGTTATCAAAGTTTGAAGAGTGACAAGTTAGATGAGAGTAAGTGGTGATGCATTAAATATAATGAGTTGTGACTGCTTCCATTATTTCTGTCTCATTAGATAACCTAAAACTGATGAGATTAAAATCGCTATTTGGAAGTAACTGGTGTTTTTTTTTTTTTTTTTTTTTTTTTTTTTTTTTTTTTTTTTTTTTTTTTTTTTGGGAAGGGGGAGTTTAATGTGTAAATTAAATTGATATTTAAGGGAATACCTTGATCGCAATGTTCCGTGTGAGGTTAAATGCGTTTTCTGTCTGACTGACTACCGTAAACATTATTATTTTTATTTTATAACTAAGTGCAAATGCGACCTTGACTTCAATACGATTTTTAGTTGTTTTTTTTGTGTGTGTGTAACAGATTCCAGTTATCTTATTGTGGTATCAACCATATTCAGCCGCCAGCTCCATGTGAGTAGATCCAAGAGGACTTAGCTACAGATTGGTGACCGATCTACGACATATTAATAAAGTAACTGCCTCATGTAATGTTGCTGCGATTTCACCGTCGGCCGTCAATTGTTCTCCTTATTGGATCAGGTAGAATTACGACAACGTAGAAATCGCTAACACCTGAAAATGATTACTAATTAACTCTGAAGATAATTTGCAATGTCTTTTATTACCGCGTTTCTACTACATTGCAAGAAATCTAAAAGAATACATTTTCTATTCCTTTTATGGATCTTTCGCTTCCAGGCTTATTTAAGTTTCAAGAACATATACAAGATTAAAAAGAAAATTATGTCGCTTTTAAAATGTCCTTTCAGTTTTCTTATATATTCTAACGCTATCAACATGTCCTTTTGATACAACCCTTGTTACTCAAACCGATTAAAGTTTTTAACAAAATTTTCTGCTGGTATAAGTCCTTTCACGTCCATAGTCATTTGTTGTATCTGTAATACACAAGTTTCACTTAGTTCATTCAGATGAATTACAAGATAACTGACTAGCTGAAACACTATGCATTAAAGAGCATTATTTATTTTAAGAGACGAGTTCAAGATTTCTAAGTTCTTGGACAGAAATTTGTCAGTAAAAATTGTGACAGATCTGGTCATTTTTACAATTTTGGTGCGTGCGCTCAATAAATGCATGAACGAAAAATGTGAATACAGGAACACTGACCTACGAATAAAAATAACCAAACGAAGAAATAAATATATCTTGTAAGTAACTTTAATCCAATGTAGTTTCTAACATGATGCATTTATAATACCTGATTTATATCTGAATTAATTCTTTTGAATGGTTGCAGGAATTATGGTGAAGGGGTATATTCGATGTCATGTTAATATCGTCATGAAGTCTGCCTTAATATTAGTAAAATACAAATAAAGGAACAACACGTAAAGAATTTCTGGATACGATTTGTTTAATATTGGTGTACTGCATGGAGAGATGTTATTTATGTACTTCAAGAAGATAATCCATAAATGTGACACTTAAAAATGATGAAAAATGTCAAGTATGTCATCTGTTTTATGTTCGTTTATGTGTTGAAATATACGAAATTACGGTTGAATAATGTGAAAACTTAATGACAGGACAAACTGTATTATTCTTTGTTGTTAGAAAATATTTTAGTATTGTAATTAGAACGTTTCTTTGACGGTACGAAGCTCTTTATACAAAAGGTTTCTAGAAACTGGCTTGCAAATAAATGGAGCTACTGGCATATCGTGGTTTCTTAATTAATTAAAACCGGCTGAAAATAATCCTTTCCATCCTGGATAAAGTAATGCGTCCGTTTAATGTAATTGAGTGTGGGCTGAAAGAAGAAAAACAATTTAATATTCGCTTGACTGTGAAGCTGATTTCCAAGTAGCAGCGTTAGTGGCAGCACTAATATTAAATTTGCAATTCCAAGAGTCTTTCATTTCATGTAGGCGAAAAAAACAAAAAAAAAAACAGTTAAAACAGTTTACTTGCTAAAATTCTTGTAAACGGTTCATCCCAATGAATATAGTAACGATACCATTGAGTTTGGAAATCCTAGCCGAAGAAATCACGCTACATCTCTGAAAAACCATCCTCTCTTAATCTCAAAACGTATCAGCACAGATCACACTACATGAGAGATAAACACAACACACTGTGGATTCGGTTAATATTGTTTTAACTACGCAAGGTTTATTGTTTATTTCTAGTTTTCTGAAATACAATTTATTAGAATACACGGAAAATGTAAATAAAACCACTACATCAAAAATTACCACACTGATAAAATACTTTACGGAAATGTTTACAAAGATACTACTTTAAAAATCTCAGATAGAATCAAGACCAAAGTTTCTGCTTAATTACGATACTAAAACTTCATCGCATTTATGTATTTTCTCTCTTCCTATTGAAATGCTTGATTTTCCCGTAGTTATGTGAAAATTTGATTAGTCAGATTCTTTCTTAATTTATGTTTGATACATTACTTTAAAATATACAGAAAACGAAAGTCAAATCTTCCTGATAGCTAGAGGAAATAATAATGAAAGAAAACCTCTTTTATGACCTTTAGTTTATTTTCTTCTCCAGGATAATAATTTTTACTTGAAAATAAAAAATGATCGCACATGTACACTCACCTTTGTCCGTGCGAGTGAGCAGTGGAGCAATTCTAGAACGTATAGAAACTCCCATTTTATATACAGAGAATGTGTTTCTTTTATTCGTTTCGTCAACGTTTGCTCTCTCTTATTAGACTCTTCATCCGAACTCCTGACCACAAAAGCAGCTGGTAAACTTCACCGATTCAATGATATGTCCCTGTAAACATTCTTATAATTGAAAAAATGTTTTGCCTGATTGTTTTAGTTTCTGCAATTGTTTTTTTTTTTTTTTTTTTTTTTTTTTTTTTTTTTTTTTTTTTTGTCGTCGCGCCTAGTATTTAGTAATTGATGGTCTGCCCCTTTGCGCTAATAAGATAGCTTTCCTTCCATTATATCTTTGGACCACTCCATTTTTAAGTCTAATTGTTTATAGCAGAGTGAAGGAAATTAGAACACGGTAGAATTCAAAGATAACAGTTACGAACAATATCTTAGTTAGTATATCTTGTTTTATGCAGTACTATCATTTCGAGATCGTCTTACACTACTTCCAGCTGTGAACGGTATGTTTCGTTCTTCTCATTTAAAATTGTACTGTCTGTTTCTCGCCCGTTTATTTGGCAGAGCTCTCAAATGGCCTAGCAACCAATGTCTGTCATAACATTTGCTTAGCCTAACCCAGTAATCCAGACAGCTGAATGGAGACCTAAGCTTAGGGTGAGTTCAAACCAAGCGTTCTACCGTACTTTACATAATCGAAGCAAGCTTTGCCAGATGTGGAGTATAGTTTAAAAGCCGTTGGTAATTCCAGCTTAGACTGGGCTTCGAACAACACAGCATTAATTAACCCACTCTTCTGATACCTCACCACAGAGCTATCATACCGCTGGAAGTATACTGAAGAGTGACATTATCAATTAAACTTGAAATATCACTATCTCGCTAGTTACGTTTTTAAATAATTGTTTGGAATTGTTGGCCGCGATATTCAGATGCATTATTTGGCTGCCAGTTGACAAGATTAACGATTCGCCGCGCAATGCTTTCCTTATTAAGGCTAAATAACCTAATTCAGTAATCCTACCGGATCACAAGCTGTACCAGAGGTGAAGGTCGGGTTAAGGGTCTATGAAAATCCCAGCTGATTCAGGGACTCGAACCGGGGACCTGTCGTTCCGCAGTCAGACACTTTAACCACTGCGCCAGCAGACCGCAACATGTCGGTGACGCCAACTCATTAGATTTTACCCATCGAAAATTCACGCAACGTGCCTAAAGAAATTTTCACTTCAAAAACTCAAAATCAAACATAGTCAACAACCAGAATGTTGGTCGAATCTTCCCGAAAGAGACGTACCAAGCTACTGTGCTAGAGGCATGAACGCCAAATCCTCTCCTCAGGGGACTACAGTTTAACGTGGAACCACAGAACATCCCGGCGTAGCTCATATAATCAAATACAACTCCTAAAAATTCCTGCTTCCGACGGGATTTGAACCAGCGCCCGAAGAGAGAAACTTTCAGACGCATCGCCTTACGCTCTGAGCTACTAAACCTCCTTCTTTAAAGCATACGATTACTAAGCACCATCAAAATCGAAAAAAAATGCGGTTTTGTATGAACAACGTAGACAGAAAATAAAAATGAGTGGGGAAAGCAGGAGAGGGTCTAGAAGAAAATTGCAAAAAAAAACAAACATTTTGAAATGTTTCAGTTCTTTAAGACCTTAAACATTCTCTTTCTCTCTGCATGAGATGCAATATGCAATTGTTAAAAATGTATTTTTAATATTTCTGATTTGCATTAATAGGATGTAAATTGAGCTTACACACGCTAATTACAAAAACGAAACTCGAATGCAGAATTTACAGAAATAACTAATTTAGAAATATTATAACTGAGGGAAAAAAACCATGTTCATTTAACATTACATAAAAAATTAACTCGGCCAACAATGAAAATGAAACGGAAGCAAACAGACAATAAACACAATGTTCCCGGCTAGGGAGAGCAAGATACTCCAGTTTGGGCGTATACTGGGTAAAATGTTCAAATGAAATTGTCACTAATCGTAACTGCAGGAAGCTGTCGGAATTGGCAGTCTTGAGGTTTCCTCCATGATGAAGAAACACTTTTAACACTATCCAGCAACTGAGGTGGGTTCACTCGTGGAGGCACATGAAGAAAACACCACGACAAATGATGTCGTGACAAATCGCAGCCTCCTCGTATTTGGAGTCCGCATCCACAAATACACGCGTGCGTACTCTGCGGGATCTCACCCCCAAGTGCCTCTCGCTACCGCGTGTCCACTCACCCTTCCAGCCTTCGGGGGCTCCATCTGTACCTGCGTCAAACAAACAAAAGATACAGCCACACCGTCAACCTGTCGCCAGACAGGAATTCCACCCTCGCCGTCTCACAAAACGGCTGGGTGAAATGTCTTACAAAATACATGGAGAGGCGACGAAAAATTTATAACAGCAGAGGCTGGACAATACAATTTATTTTTATATATTAGATACAAGTATCTATATATATAAAGATGAATGTATGTTTGTTTGTTTGTTCTTCACACAAATACACAGTTTTCATCCGATCTCGATGAAACTTCCACACTTATCCTTTGAAACAAGGAGAAAACTATTGTCTACATTTGGTTGAAAAATTATCTGTATAAATAATACATGTTGTCTTATAATTTCGAAACATTACTGAACGGCGATAGACAGTGTAGCGGTCAGCTAGCTCAGAGGATAAAACCCTTGCTTACTAATGTTTTGGTTGTGGTCTCGAGTTCAAATCCCCGTGGAGACTAAGATTTTTAAAAATTGTTTTTGATCGTAAGAGTCACGCCTGTGCCGTAGGTTATTCGGATTGAAAGTTAAACTGTAGATATCACAAAGTTAGGGGTGCAATGCGAGGCAAATCGTAGGTAGTCTTGCAATGCTGCAGATGTACACTTTTCTACGTTATATTGATCCATCAGGGGTGATTTGTAGTCAGTGTGTGTGTGACCTGCAGTAGGAATACTATAAATGCGGAAGTAAGTCTCTGTCTTATGTTACGTTTTGACAACTAAATGCTAACACCGATATTGACGAACTTTGACAAAGAAAATCTGTAGGGAGAGCACAGGACATTTTTTGTTGTTTGATTAACAGTTGTAGACACGAAATTTTGAGAACTTATCGAATAGTGACGGATGTGTGTGTTAGTCTGTAATGTTACGTCACTTGCTCAAGATATTCTTCTCGCGCATTATGTTAGTGTATAATTTGTTAATAAATTTCGTTTAGAGAAAAAAACATATTATTTAGTATAGATGTCGATTTTCTCTGTCCTATTACTTTGTGTCTGTTCAAATGTTTCTGGAACCAATTTATATTGCCTTCTTTTTTGACATGCCTTGCGGGAGTAAACTGGCCAAAGTTGTAGCTCTAGCAGAGCACGAGCAGCTTAAGTTATTAGAACCCAAGAATCGGATGCTCATGCTGAAGAAAGAAGAAAAGTCCAAGCTGAAATAAACCTGCCCTTAGTTAGTACCCCGTCCCCCCCACACACATCCCCTCACATTCGTTTGTTTTTAAATATGAAGGAAATTGATTCTCTTCAAGAGATAGGTTAGATGGTAGAATGATATAGTTTTTGGTTTCCTGTCATGTTATGCTGACTCGGTGTTGTTTGGGACCAATGCTTCGCTACCAACAACTTTCCATATTCAATTCTGGAAAAGAAATTCTTAATCCACGCGTAAGAAGTCGCGGGAATTAGCTAGTAATCTATACTTTCACTGGTTCCAATTTCAACATGTCATACTTAGAGCTACATATATACCGCTACTACAGAATGTTGGTGACACGATTTTACCCGCCCAAACGTAGCCTAACGCGCCCATAGAAGTTTTCATTAAAAAAAAAAAAAAAAAAAAAAAAAAAAAAAAAAAAAAAAAAAAAAAAACTTGTTCAGATTTCTTCTTGGTAAGCATTATTTATAATTATTGAGGGCTTGGTTACCTGCTTTGTACTAATTTTTCACTTCGGCTGAGTAGTCTGTGACAGTTTGCAACGTATAGAGGGGACTCAGTAGTGGTTTTCTGTTAATCGTATTCGTGCCGCAACTCGTCGCATCGTTCCCGCCCTGCGGCACGTACTGCGGCGGGGTGATGTACGCCCCCGGCAACCAAATAAACGAGATCCAGCCAGGTTATTCGTTCACAAATCACTAGGCTAGTCTGGAACGCATAACTTTCATGGTTTGAGTGCTCGGCTATATTACACGTTTTTATTTGAACTGTCTTTTGTTTATTCAGTTGCATAAACCTTTGGAATGATCGAGGTTGGTGGCTGATTCAGTACTCTGAATTCCCACTTCTTTTCGTTGTAACTGTATTGATTTTATTTTACATTGTTCGATAGTGGCATTAAATTATTTTCATTTAGATTCCTAGCAATGAATATTATCTTCAAACTGATATATCTCTCTGAATCGGATGTTCCCAATACGGTATTTTCAACCATGACCTCCTATCACCTGTCTCCTTTCTCCAGGCTGATAGTGATTTTTATTTCTTTATGATTTAACCACAATACACTCTAGTGCTCTGTATTGATTTTATTTTACATTGTTCGATAGTGGCATTAAATTATTTTCATTTAGATTCCTAGCAATGAATATTATCTTCAAACTGATATATCTCTCTGAATCGGATGTTCCCATTACGGTATTTTTCGCCCATGACCTCCTATCACCTGTCTCCTTTCTCCATGCTGATAGTGATTTTGATTTCTTTATGATTTAACCGCAATACACTCTAGTTCTCTCACTGGAAAAATCGACGTTCATCTGAACAAGTGTATGAGAGCAATAACTGGCAAATTAAAATCCACCCAAGTACCCTGGTTACATTTCATCAGCAATATTTCACCTTCAAAGATAAGACGTCAAAAAGCAACGACACATGAGTATATAATATTACTTAATTCTGATCATCCACAGGATCTACCAATTCACGAGGTTCTAAATGACCTATCCCCCACTCGTCTCAAATCCAGTATGGTATGATATATTTAATTTCGATGTCAAGGAAAAATGGCGACAAAGCTGGGATTCTGAATGTGTGAAACATCAATATATTGAAGATCCTTTACCAGAACTTCCGTGATTCAATCGGTAGAGGGACCAGTTTGTCAAACTTAACCGCCTAAGGACAGGCCACGACAAATACAAAGCTATGTTCCATAAGTGCGGACTTTAGCTGTGACTGCGGAGCTCCTTCCCAGGGTATGGAGTACATCATCAAGGAATGACCTCTGAGGAAGTACGATGGACCATTTCAATATTTTCCGTGCTTCAAATTCTTCATAGCATGGCTGCAACAACTGGACATTAAATTGTGAATGCTACCAACGTTCTTGTCGTTGTATTTTGAAATGATTACAGTTGAATCATTTCATTGACAGTATATTCACGGGAACGAGCAGCATTTTTGTTTGTAACTGCGAAGAGGCTGAAGCTACAGGAATGTTTAAGCAGCAAGGAGGCACGCACGGGGGAACAAAAGGTTGGTGTCCTGTTGTGCTGAGCCAAATGTTCGAACACAGCAGGGGTTGAGACCTGGCGAGGGAGTTTCTGCGATAGCTTTGTAGAACACAGTGACAAGTGAATAAGTCGCAGATTTATGTGACAAAATGCAAAGTGCCCTCTAAAGGTGTTGTGTGTTTTTTTTCTCTGCCTTGAACGGAGCCACGGCCTGACTTCGGGAGAAAGAGGCATTCCGGCGGGCGACACCGACGTTGTACTGGCGAGGAGCCAGCTGGTTTTAGTGCGGCGGATAGTGGAATCTGCCTCGGTGACGAGTGTTTTTAAGAGTAAACGGCAAGTGATGCGGCTGTTGGGATTGTTTGCTGTGTCCGGACCAATGCAGCTACAACAACGATAATTATCGTTGAATAACTATATAAAGAAAAGAAAACCGCATTGCGTTTCAATGTCGTTTGGACCTGAATCGATCCTGGCAGGGAGACCTGCGTGAGAAAGAGTTTCCTCAATGCTTTCTTTAATTGTTAGCTGAGGTGGCGTCCTAAGTAATTAAGATTTCATATGCAGTCATGAATGTAATGATTTTTTTTATTAATTTCATAAAACTGTCTAGTTGTTTTGTTAATAAATGATAAATTGTGAAACATCAATCTTGCTTTGTTGTAAATGCAAAGGTATCCCAACAAGGTATTGCATTATAAATTATTTTAATATATTAGAATTCGATAAGTTCTCCTCCCAACCAAAACATATTGTTGTGGTTTTAAATAGATTACAATGTATTTTATATAATTATAAGTTTTACATTAGTTGCTTATCTATACTACACATTAATAAACAAATAAATTTAACCCCTATACGAGTATTACTTTACATTAATTACAGTGAAAACTAACTCGGATATGATCTAGAATTGATAAGTGTGAAATGTACTAGCAATTTCAGAGATGGGTAGTAGTAAAGCTGGAGTTCCATTGAACTAAATTTCATTTGGCTGCAGCGAAACATTAGTATATTCTTATTTGTGTAGATATCAGTTAATTAATGTGGAATCGGGCATTCAACGTTATACCTAGAATCATGATACACTTTTCTAATCACAGAGAATAGGTACTGAGCGTGGTGGGTGAGTGGTTAACGCTCTGGCCTCGCATTCGGTAGGACACCAGTTCGAATCCCCGTCCGGGCATCCAGATTTGGGTTTTCCATGGTTTCTCCAAATCACTACAGTTGAATTCCCGTATGCTTCCTTCAAAAGGGCATGGCTGAATTGTTTCCCGTTACTTATCTCAAGTCCCATCCCTTTTTCCAATATCCTGGGTCAATGTTTAAAACCATTGGCACTTACCGCTTGAGCTCATTCTGTTGTCATAGTTCATTACTGAATCGAATTCTCTACTCCTGCTTTTGATACTCCAAATCTCAAATCCATATAAAATTACTAGCAATAAAATAGAGCACTTAAGTAATTAATGTGAAAAAATATCGTTTTATAAGTTTTATCAACCTCAGATGGTTATTAATAAAGTCATTTTATGTTTATGGCGGGTCACAGTAAACTTAGGTTAGCAGCAACGAGGCAGGAGATTAGCTGTAAAACCGAAACTGGTATTCGACACGACGTAAGTTTAAATACCTGACCAGATATTGGTTTATATGCATTCCCGAAATGACTACAAATAGACCGAATGATTTCCTAGATCGTATGACCCAGAAATGACAGAAGAGGTTTACAACGGAATAAATCCAGATCCATACTCAAATACGATGTGCAGCGGCCTTCAATTATAAACGATTGTTTTGAAATAGGTGTTGGATACTTCGGAAATATAGTTAATGTATTGACCGCACGTTGTTAGCATGAATATTTCGGAACAATAAATGCTGTAAGCTTGCTTCTATACACATAAATAAATCTATTATACATGATCCTTAAGATTCTGATGTATGTAGGTATTATGGCATCAGAAATGCTGCGTAATTATACACTTTCGAAGCCTTGAGAGTACATTTGGCATACGTTATTCTATGAACATCCGTCAGGGGTTTACAAGCTCGTTCAAAAAGAGCATCCCTCAGCAGGCAAATTTACTAATTCAAGACATTAATTCAGGAAGACAAGCGAATAAAAGTTTGTGGGATTAGTTAGCGATTGGAGTAAGTTACCTAGTTGTTCAGGCTATTATCAAAAAGGAATTATACATACGAAGAGTAACTACAATGTGGCTGTTATGAATGTTGAATACAAATGTAAAGACATTAAGGGCTGAAACTATCCCGAAACTTTTTTTAACACTTTTAATCGATTTATCATCGTCAAACTATATTTGTTTCGACTCATGAAAAAAAAAATTGTGTAGAAATTTTTTTTCAACTGCGAAGACGTACAAAATTTATTGCGCTCTTCGCTACGTACACATTCTTTATACTTTTATGAAGAAACTGTTAAGAAACTGTCAGTACGATAAAACAAATGTTTAGAAAACGGTGGATACGTATTATGTAGAGACATGATTCTGTATTTGTCTTTAACATCAATTCAATATATATATATAAAAGTCCCATTCAAATTTTATTTACCCTTGCAATTACAATACCTAAAGCTTATTCCCGTGGCTACAGCTTATAACCTGCATTAAAACACCATTTATAATCACGATCATTCATTACATTCTGCGTTAAAAATTAGAAATCTTTCGCAAATGAGTATCACAGAAATAGTTGTTGAAAATCATATCAGCATATTCAGATGAAGATATTTTAAGTTTGGACACTAAGGTAGATAGCTGCATCAGTTCTTCGTCACGTTATAAAAGTTAGAACATGGGTACAGACTTGTCTTTGTTATTTCCGTTCTGGAATGCGTCTAAACACCATCAAGTAGAAAATAATTGAAAGTCCAACGATCAAATTAATGTTTCCATGATTATTTATCAACTCCCGGAGAGAATTAATGTGCAGTAATTTGCATGTCATTACTTGCTTTGTGGATGCTATTCACTCAGCCATGGAAATGCATATTAAATTATTTTATTACGTCAGTAATGTGATTCGTATCGAGCGCTCCATAGACCTAGCTTGGTTTGAGCTGTTGACCCGCTGTGCATATTCCGGATTCCAGATATCTACAGGCCACTACCAAAATCATATCGCTGTAGTCTTTCCCTTATGTGATATGGTAACAATCAAATTTAAACCCCTCTCTAACTAATGTTTTTTCAGAGTGTTCGGGCAAAAGGTAACACCTTACTGACTCGATAGCACTGTCCCTGTTACGATATTTTATTCTATAAGAATTATCTTTAATGAGTAACAAATTTCAGATAGGGAAAATGAATCCATTCACTCGAACGCTATTCAATCCACTATTTATGTCTTTGAAAGAAAGTGGAAATCTTCGCAGTTCTCACAGCCATTTTTCCTTCATCAACGTCCGTAGTTTCTAGCCTCCTTTGAACACATGTCCCTCTAATTTCCCCTAAATTTTTATCTCCAAATTGTTCAATCCTCTTCACTTATTTCATGTAAAACCCCCTACGGTCCTTCAATGCATCTATGCTTGGTATTCACCTGTGTTATTAGGCTTGTATCTACGTTTCAAATATCTTTCATGATATTCTTCCTAATACTCTCAACTTTTCCATATCATACGTCTCTTACAATCTTGATTCCCTCCTGCAAGGATACCTCCTTCCAACCTTCTCATTAGTTATGATTTTCCTCTTCATTACTTCTCTTCAGAATTTAAAGAATCCTTATGTCCTCCATCTTCCTAACATTCCTTCACTTAACTGTTTTTAATTTGAGAGCATAAGTATGGTCGTGAATATAACTAGCAATTTTTAAACGATTACATATTTAGTCTGTTGATGGTTTCCATCACAGATGGCACAATACCATATGTGAAACATTCCTTAAACAGGAAGTTTTGATAGTTTTAATGATTTCAAATTAAGGAAAATCTGATGTAGTTACTGTATATCTATAAAGTATTCACTTGCTCATACATTACTGTTTGTGAAAATTGCAACACCCAGAAGCACAGATCTGAATCATTCCAAAATCGGAGGATGTGTAGAACAGTAGAGCCATAGTAACAGATGAGAGATGGCGTGCACGTAGGCCCAGCAATATCATTGTTTATGTGTGACTGGACAGGTTACTGTTACACACCACTCAGTAGGTGCAGAGCCGTCGACTAAAGTGGAAACGTGAAAGCAAGTGCCGAAACGTTTCGTCCACTTCAAAGGGAGAAGTATCATTATGTTACTGAGTTTGAACGCGGACGAGCAAAACTTGCACTTTTTTTCTCGAATCACCACTTGCGTATCACCACGTTATAAATTTACAGTCAATATCAAATTTACGCACCTCGACGTCTGTACTGGAGCAGCTCTCTTGTGGCCTTCCTTTATTTATACGCTGGCAGAGCGCACCTGCGGAGCTATAGTCCTTTGTGGCACTGGCGTGTCTGACAACAGGTCAAAAGCGTTAAATTTGATTGACCCATGCGTTTAATATTATGGTTTTGGAAAACAACTAGCAGAAAACCCACAAAATAATTGTTAAGGAGAAATTTAAATAATTGCCTCGAATTGGCGAACGCAAATGGTCTGCAAACGCTATTGATATTATCACCAGATCTGGGTAATTATACCGCCCGTTGAATTCTTCTACTAGTGTAAACCCGTGGTCTTTTTTTTTTTTTTTTTTTTTTTTTTTTTTTTTTTTTTTTTTTTTTTTTTTTTTTTTGCGTGTCGTCACGGATCTATAATAGTTCCAGTTTTTAGGTTCAAAGATTATAACAGGTTGACCTGATCTGATCAAATATGAACTTGACCTGAGTTTCACCTTTAGGATGAATAAATTCTCTTGGGCTTGCAGAACTCAGAGGTATTAATAAACGTAGGTTTTAAACACGAGCAGGTAACATCGCGCTATTGTATAATTGTTTCAATGGTCGTAGACTCGAACTTGCTTAAATACAATCTTGGCCTGTATTTGACCCTTGAAATAAACTCTGCAAAATTATAAAAAATTCCTGTTTCCTTCGAAAGCATCGCATTGTTTTTTTTTTAATTGTTGTTGAGACTGGGCAAACACTCATAGTATAATCATTGGTCATAGTATCAGTAACGGCCAGAGAACTTAATACACAATCCTTATTATTAAACAGTTGAGCAACTCCGAAGAAATGAATAGCCAGAATACTCGGTTCGCTAACATGTTTGATCTAATGTCCACTTTAAATAACTTAATACCTCACGTGCAGTGAACAAGAGCAAATAACATTACCGAAAGTGGTCAGTACAATACCTAAAAAACAAATAAACCCTAATGTACAAACTTTGATCAAGCAACGACATTAATGAAAGTTTTAATTAAATTTAAATTATTCCTAAGCCGGAATGACAATTGGCATTCGTGGTTACATCAGAGACCATGAGTAATTTTTTTAAAGTTTTTTTTTATGTTTCTTTCTTTAACATGTTACTAAAAAGCATTTCCTCAATTTTTCGGCCGTATAGTTTATCGATTTTTAACTTTGAAATGCAACGAAAAGTAAACTTAATTAATGTATTATTTCAATTAATTTGGTAGCAGTGGCTTAGTTATTAAATTGTGGGCATAACCTTGAATTTCTTCTAATGATATCTCTAATGGCTGTTGATTTGCGAGCGAAGGCTGACACGTGACACTGTTCTCCAGCGAATAGCTATCGAGGTGAGTGAGTGAGTGAGCTTACGAAATTATATAGTAGATTAACAACCTTGTTTTATAATTCACAATTATTATCGTCCTCTTTCTTTTGTATATTTAAAACCAATAACTTTTCCTAACTGCTTTCCTACCAACTTGAGTCAACTGGTTAGTATCTTTTTGTATCTTTGCTTAAAAGTTCGTCCTGTACAGTCCCCAAAAATGTGTCCATATATATAACACCACAAATAATATTAAGGCCGGCCACACACAGAAGTGGGCGGGGCAGGGCGGGGCAGGGCATTTTGCCCCGGGGCGTCTTGTGCGACGGGAAACGTACGGGCGCCTATGGAGCACCACACACAGGACCGGGCGGGGCAGGGCACGTCGAAAAGACGCCCCGGGGCAAAATGCGAAGCTGAAACAAATTATGCCCCGGGGCAAGTCGCTGACGGGCAGAACGTTCTGCGCATGCGCTGTCACGGGACCCACCCTCCCTCCCCGGGCTCCACTGGTTGTGTTGAACACGTGGTTGTGTTGTGTTTCGAATATTCGACTGATTTGTATGACTGTAAGATATAAAATTTATATGACTATACAGTGTTATTATATGGTTGAATAACTAATGCTGAGGAAAAAGAGGACCAATATACATACGTTAAGGTTATCAAAAACCGCTCCTCTGGGGGTATGGCTGTTCTCCAGTTGGTATTTTGCTTTTCTATTCTGCTCCGAATGCTCTCAAGTACAAAGTCGAATGTCGAAATTGACATGCGACAATAATAAAAAAAACTTGTCTGGGTCGGCTCGAAGCTCAGAAATAAAACTTCCTATATTCCTTTTCAGGTATATAGGGTGTACCCACATCTCTCTGTTGTTAACATTGTGGTCCAAGAGCTGCAGATAGTTCCAAATTAACAAAACGGTCTCCTCATCTTCATCCAGTTCAAAATGATACACTACACACCAGTATGCTCCCACTGAGTTCACTGACAGGTGATTTGCTAAATGTTTGACTTGTCGTGCCCCGCCTCGTTCTGTGTGTGACAGCAGCACGACAGGGCAAGTCAGGCGACTCGTCGCGCCCCGCCCCGCCCTGCCCCGCCCGGTTCTGTGTATGGCCGGCTTAAGTCTCCAATTGTTCATGCCACCTTCGCGCATATCTCATCTGCTACAGGCAAAAAAAGTTGTTTACTGTATTTAGTGCCCCACCAATACTGAGAAAAACTATCACAACCAGTATGAAAACTCACAGATTTGAGTTTTCAGAGCGATAATAATATAGTTGGACAGCGAGAAGGAAATTCATATGGTGGTGAATGATTAAGCATGACCACGATGGTTAGTAACTGTCTCTGCAGAATTTATTAAATACAATAAAATTGCTAGACTGAAGGATAGATACTCACTGGAAAAAGGCAATGCAGCTACAAAAACGAACAGACGAGAGTTGTTTGTTTTAGAAATAGTAAAAAACTTTGTGTCGGTACCTAGGAGTGGCTACTCTGGGCTTGAATCACACGTCACAGTGTAGTTAAAAATTAAGAACTATTATGTAATACATCACGAAAAGAGCTAGATTTAGAATTAGGAAGAGCTTGTATTATTTCATAAATTTGTTGTATATACTGTAACCAACATTATTTTTTCAGATTTAGCATTAAATCTTATCATTACATCATCTCAGTCGTTAATACTGAGTGACTCTAAAATTTCTTTAAAACATTGTCTTCCAAACAGAAAGTCTTTTAAAAACTATAATGTAAAATTTAAATTATCAACTTACAGTATTTCTTTAGCTAATTTGTTTCATTACATGATAAGGGTTTAAAATAATAATACTCCTAAGCGCATGAATAACTAGCAATTGACGGTTTTTTTTTAGACAATTCTTACTCGAAACTTTGAATATAAGTAATTGTTTCATGTCAATCGTGTCTGATCAACTTATTACTACTAACTTGGATATTATCCCCAAAGAAATTTTGAAAAAGGAAGTGTCTTTGAAAGGATCGTGCTATTTTGAGTTCAATCGGTCTTACAGGTGTCATGTAATGGTAGTATGAATGTTTGGATGGTGTCATTTATCCAGGATTGGACGTACGCATTACGAAATCCCATCACAAAACGCTGAAAAATCAACAAATTTTGAGCTAATAAATTACTAGTAAAAAACTGCATTCAAGAAAGACAGGACTGATAAAACATTAATGTTTCAAATCGCTTTTGCACTACATTTATGATATCCTATTGCATTATTGTTTCAATTTCGTTGCAGTAAATTAATCACCAGTAGTAAACCGCATACACCAATCCGCTAATCATTGTAATTAGCAACATCAATGTTCTGTAACCGACAGCTAATTTCACGTGATACTGTTGATTATTATCGGAATATCTAACAAATTAACTAGACGAAATACTGCTGATTTAATTCCTGAGACTGGATTACGAATGACAAGGGGTAAGAATATCGCACTCAGAAAAGTGAACACACTAATTTTGTGTTTGGTGGGACTTTAAGGCCAGTCGTCCACTGGAACCGAATTCGTCCCACTGAGTGGAGTGTCGTATACCGCAGAATATGGCCGAGTAATCACGAGACAGGTAAAGGCATTGTTACACGTCCACTGGACACGACATACTCGGCCGCATATGGCCGTATACAGCTGAGTAATGGACTAAACCCATTGAAATGGGATTAGACGTAAGTATTCGGTCGAATGCCAAAAACGTGTTGCTCTCCTAATAAACATTTCTTTCTTTATCTTTTATTTGATCTTGATTAGTATTTGTTGAAACACTATCATACACTGTGATGGTACACAGTTACTGTAAAAAATTTATTTACAGAAAGGACAATTTTGTAAGTGGGTCTGCGCAGTTATAATAATTACTAGCCTCGTACCCGCGACTTCGTACGAGTGGATTAAGAATTTTTATGCCAGAATTAAATATAGTAAGTTGTTGGTAACGAAGGATTAGTCCCAAACAATATCGAGTCGGCATAATATGACAGGAAAGCTATCACTATATCATTCTACCGTCAAACCTGCCTCTTGAAGAGAATTAATTTCCAACATATTTCTGTCACTATTCGATTAGATCTCAAAATTGCGTGACTACAACTGTTAATCATACTGGAACAAATATCCTGTGCCCTTCATACACATTTCCTTATAAAATTACATCACAACGATATAGCCATTTAGTCGTCAAAACGTAACAAAAAGATAGAGACTTACTTCCGTATTTATAATAATATTACTGTGGTTCACACTCACACACCGACTTTGAACAACACCTGAGCGATCATTATAACGTAAAAAAGTGTACACCTACAACATTGCAAGACTACCTACGATTTGCTCGCATTGCGCCCCTAACTTTCTAATATCTACAGTTTAACATTCAATCCGAATAACCTACGACCCAGGCCTGACTCTTATGATGAAAAACAATTTAAAAAAAATCTTAGCATCCACGGAGATTTAAACCGGAGACAACGATGTTCGTAAGCAAGCTCTTTAGCCACTGAGCTTCCAGCTCATTACACGGAAAACACGGTCTGAAGACGTGCATATCCAACGTGTCTGTCTATCACCGTATTTCCAAGTTATGAGAATAAATTGCCAACATATATCTGTCACCATTCGATAAGGTCTCAAAATTTCGTGACTACAACTGTTAATCATACTGGAAAAAATATCCTGTGCCCTTCATACAGATTTTCTTATAAAATTTCATCACAACGATATAGCCATTTGGTCGTCATAACGTATCAAAAAGACAGAGACTTAGATCCCTAATTATAATAATATTACTGTGGTTCACACTTACACACTGACTGCGAAAAAAACCTGAGGGATCATTATAACGTAAGAAAGTATACACCTACAACCGGAGACCACGAGGTTCATAAGCAAGCGCTTTAGCCACTCAGCTGCCAGGCCACTACGGAGAAACTGGGTACGGAGTCGTCCACATCCAACGTGTCAGTCTACCGCCATATTTCGAAGTTATGAGACATATGTGTTACTTATACAGATAATTTTTCAACCAAATGTAGACAGTATTTTTATCCTTGTTTCAAAGAATAAGTGTGCAAAGTTTAATCGAGAACGGATAAAAACTGTGGATTTGTATGAAGAACAAACAAACCAACAAACAAACAAACATACATTCATCTCTATATATAAAGATTTTAATAAAAATTAGTATAGTAAAGAAAATTATTTCAGTTTTTCTCCAACGATTATGAAATATCTCCTTCGTCGGGACCGCATTTACGCATAGGGTATATTGGCCTACAGCCTAAGCGAAAAATAAAAATGAAACATATGTGAAGAAAGTGGCCTATTTCCGAAGTGGTTTTAGCACATGAAATTTTTTTGAACCCCATTTGCGCATTGGAATTAATTCCTTCGAAGCACAGTTGTCATGCCAAGTAAAATTTCAGTACACCCGTACCGGAAAGTTCTAACTATACGGCACAACGATGAAGTCGCTCTAAAGGTGCGTTCCCACGACGTCTTGTAACGGAGGCCAGACGAAGTGCGCGCCACAGGTTAGCCCTCGCTACCTCGCCGCCAACTACCCACCACGTTGCCTGGTGTCGTTTGGCACAGAGCACTTTACAGCAACAGAAGGGGTGCGCACCTCTGCTGCAAACCGATGGCACCAGCGCACCACTACACACGCCTGTGATATTTACCGACAGACAGTGGGTAGCTGCGTGCCATCTTCGCCAGCAGAGGTGGCCCCGTTCCCACGGCATGTTGTGGGGTATCCATCTGGGGCGGCCTGCGTTACAAGACGTCGTGAGAACGGACCTTAAGAACGCACTCGCAACTTATGGTAACAAGATGTTACAAGACGTCATGGGAGTGCACGTTTAGAGCGACTTCATCGTTGTGCCGTTAAGTTAGTACTTTCCGGTACGGGTGTACTGAAATTTTACTTGGCAGTAAATCTCGGCTTCAAAGGAAGTCATTTTCAAAATTGAAGTTGATCAGATATAGGCTTCGAACCTCCATATTAGAAGCCGGACTCAACTTTTTGGCTTAGCTCAGCATTGAAAGTGATATTTTAAGAGAGTTACGTTATTAAAATATCGGGCGTAGCTTTATGAGTATGAAGTGTAGTCACAAATCAATCAACCACTAATCTATGTGCAAGTTGTTTGTAGTAACTAAAATTAAATAATAAATTGTACACACAATTTAAAAGACTGTAACTGACGCCTAAAGAAATACAAAGACCTACAATACTATATTTTGCGAAATTAATAATATTCGTCGCTGATGATGCCTCGATGAGATGTGAAAGGCGTACTACGCAATAATAAATAAATTAAACAGTTTGCATTGGCGTTATCTTTGAACTGGTAATTAATTAAGCAACTGTGGAAACATGGCCTGCAACAACATTGCTATATTTTTTTTATCAATGCACTTCTATACATTTAAGTCAATTGACATTTCACTTTCATTTTAAGTTTTTTAATGTTTGAGAAAATACTATATTTGAATTAAGCACGATCGATTGAAATTCACTTTTTTGTTATATTCCTTCTTTTCGTAACTTTTGATTGTCTTATATTTTCATTAAAAAATATATTAAGTTATTTTTAAAACTGAAATACTGATTCTGGCATATTTTGTATTCATTTTCTACTCTAATTGTTTAGAGCGATGTTAATAAATTGTATTGAATATGGTTTTCAGTTGATATCAATTGTATCTCAACAATCCTATACAGTATATACTAAATTTTTATACGACTTAATAATAAATTTCAGAAATTTCTTTTTAGGCCTTTAGTTAGAAAATTGTTATAAATTGAGAAGTTAAAAATATTTGCTGGGGATGGCGTGCCGCACAGATTCAACTAAACCTCTGCACACCATAAATACAGCCCTGACCCTCGTAATATAAGGCCCAGTAAAGTCTGTTTTTACAAAAAGTAAGTTGCTGTACATTTAGTAAAAATACTCCATTCACTTGTTTATGACGTGACAATGACGGGACGGCAATAAGTGTCGGATGCAGCAGACGAGGTTTAGTCGGACGACCTGTTCGGCCGTAGATCGGATGTTACTCGGGCGAATGTGGTTCGGACGAAATTCGGTTCCAATGTTCGACCGGCCTAACGTCCGCACTTCTTCCGCAGCTATGACGTATCCTGTTCCTTTTAAAGTAGGCGGGCGGTGCTGGAATCTCTGTGTCTAAATGACAGATTCGTAAATGAGAAGGATACAATTAAATGACAAAAGTCATAGGTTACTTCGTAATATCATATGGGACGCACTTTTGCTAGGCGAAGTGCAGTAACCTGACGTGGCATTGATTCAACTACTCATCGGAAGTCCACTGAAGAAATATTCAGCCACACTTCCTCTTCAGCCGTTCATAATTGTTGAAGTGTTGCTGGTCCAGGATGTTGTACGCGAACTGACCTTTCGATCATGTTCGAGACAAGTTCGATTGGATTCATGTCTGTGGTCAAAATAATCGCAGGAATTGTTCAGAATGTTCTTCAAACCAATCGTCAAAAATTTTGGCCCGGTGATATGGAACTGATGGATAAAGACAACTTTCCAAAGTTCCTGAAAACAGTTTAATATTACTGAAATAATTTCTCAGGTGCAACTTATCCAATAACAAATACATTCATTTATGTCGGACATAGTTTTAAACGAAACAACCAATTCACTGCTCAGTATTTTATCTTATAAGCACCTTAGAATTGGTTAAATTCTTCTTTTCTTGGATACAGTGCATACGGGATGGTGTAAGCTCATCAGTAGTTGTAAAATTTTTCACCTCGTCACTACAGGATATGGGGGGCGGGAATCATACAGAAGCCGATACTGCAGCTTATAACCGAAAGTAAGGCGATTTAAAATCAGTAAAGTAACTCAACATGTAATAACAGCCTTAACCAGACAGATAATAATAGAAAACAACTGTTAAACTTACCTAAATCATTTAAATCCTTAAGAATTCAATGCCCCTTACAACCTGACTTAATTTCTTAAGATTTGTGGACCACTGCCAGTTTAAACTATTTTACGAATGGTAATTTTAAAATTTATGTGTATAAATTCTTTTTTAACCTTCACCCAGTAGAAAGTGTACCAGTTTTCTATGTTATAAACGATTTCAAATTTACTTCCGTTATATGTAACCACAGCTTAACTTATTTAATTTTGTATTTACGAACTTTACAGCTTCGTTTAGTGAGGTGAGGATATTTCAGTCAACTAAATTTTTCAGTTTTCATTAAAAAGTGATTCGTTTCGATATCCATCTTTTACATGTGCTATCTCCGAAGTTGTATTGATTAAAGATGTAAGTTCGTTAAAGTCGTTTCAACGATTTAAAAGTTGAACACTTAACCCAATCAGAATGTTTCAAAATTCTTCTTAAATTAACATGTTATCTGACTTCTGAGGTCCGTATATCATATACTTGATGTTGTGGCTTCACAGTTGCAGCAATATCAAGTACTAACTCCTGCGCACATTCGTGTTCGGTATACGTAGTTAACGATTCGTCTCCTGGCCTCCGTGCCACAGCAGAGGAGAGGAATCGGTAAGTGGTGCGAAGTTAGATTCTTGCCCTTTGTAATGCAACCCGAGTGGATCGTCTTATTTGGAAAGTTTCCACAACGATGTCAATTTCCGTCGGGGTTACGTGGAGTTGAGACCGCAATCGTTTCCTCAACGGCAGTTGGACATCAGCCAGCAAGTAGTAAGATCTCAATTTCTTACTCTGCAGGTTGGTCACATACGATATGGACAACCACAAAAGTTTTACGAAGAAAAGCCATCCAAACGAAAGAACGAAGTTATATGTGGAATTCTACCATGCAGACCACTAGCAGAAAAAAGATTCTCTTTGTTACGTTGAGAACTAATTTAAGTGAAATGCTGAAACACCTGATAAAAATTTAAGTTTTGTGGCAGTCAGGACATTACTGCCCTAAAAAATAAAAGGGTTTTTCAGCTCAGGCCGGGCTATTAATACCCATATGATGAGATTAGTGGAGACAGAGCTACAAACAGCCTTCCACAACCTCAGAACTAGAATGAAGGTGACGTATACAGCATCATGCACCTGTTAATTTAGCGGAAATTTAAAATTTCATCGTTTTAAAACAGGTTGATTAGATTTCCTGATAATCGTGGAAGAGAGGAAGGAAGACAGGTCTTTCTAACGCCTAGCTTTCTGGAAAAATCCTGGTCTTTGACACATCGTATCTTTATGACTCAGATGGTTCTCAATCACTTATCATGATGGGTGAGATTCTAGTCAGGTAATCTATTTTCAGGTGGTAAGCATTATGAAGGTTTCGTCTGTGCTCGATCAATCCTTGTTGCCAACAGTTCTCAGCTTTCCGCTTTTGGAATTTTCACGAGAGAGGGACGTACTGGAGAAGTAAGGGAATTGGGTTAGAAAACGTTTGGTCAGACCATTACTTGAATATGGTAGTGTAGTATGGTACCCACATTTTGGATATCAAATACAGGAGTTGGATGATGTGCAAAGATGGGCTGTAAGATTTGTATTTGTAAATTACCACAGAACGCAATCAGTTGGTGAAATGACAAAGGTGCTGGAATTGGATTAATTGGAAAACAGCAGAAGGGTGAAGGGAATCATGGGATCGATTTTACATCACTGAGGACTACATTTTATCTACAAATAATAATAATATAATAAAAAACTCAGATGCTATGTTTTGCTTAATTACAGAAGTCGTGTTGTATGGAACTGTTTGTAAAAAATTAAATACAGAGAGACATGCATAGTACTAAGTGCAGACGAAACAATTTTAAGGTATCTTTAACATTAAAGTTAAATTCCGATAACGTTAAATCTTTCCCATTTTATTTTGCTTAATATGTTTCAAGAAAAAGGTAAAAAATAAATGTTTAATTGATTTTTTGTTTAAATGTTTCTTGCTTTGCAATGTGCCCATCTTAATCCGGTAATTTCGATTAAACCTCTAGCGAACTCTAAACGGCAACAGCTGTTTCGGAAATGATTTTACTAAGAGTAGTAATGATGGCCTTGGTGGCAGAAAAATCCGATGTGTTCCTAACGGACTACATATTTTAATTGTTTAGTCGTAGTATGTTAGATAATGATTGTCCAATTCTACCGTGCTTTGTAAAGTTGTCGCCTATGAGAATAGATTGCGATGTCATCATGTTCCAACCAGAAAAAATTATATTTTTTGGCTTATTGCACAATTTAGCTCAATACTGAGAGTGTCTGATAAGCGAAAATGCATATGAAGAAATTTACTAAACATTGTTAATAAAGAGTTATTTTTAAGTATTAAAAGTAAGTAAATTCGTGTGGTCTTGCAACCTGGTGATAGAGTTTCGATTTTTCACGCATTCCTCCACTATCGGGGTCCTACAGTTGCAAGTGGAATCCGAACCACGGAATATCCTGACATAGGTCATACGAACATAACTCTTAAAAATCCCTTGCCCGCCGCGATTTGACTTGGAACCGGTCCCCGTACTTCTGCAAGCATGCGCCTTAACCACTGAGCCACTAGAACACGGTAAAGAATAAATTTGGTACTAACTTTGAATTTATAGTTAATACTTTTCAAATATAGGCCTGTTTACTGTCAGCACAAATAAATAGAAAAGTTGCAGTTTATACTTTAACACAATAATTCATCACGAAATACACATGAAGATTCTTATAAAATTAAGAGAAATGAAGAAAAGGTGGTTGAACTGAATGTATGATCTTCTTTATTCTTCTTCTAATGGACCTCTAGAATGCAGTAAAATAAGAGCGAATGTATCCAATTAGTTTTTTACAGCTTTTTAAGTCATCCGTATTTAGAAGAACTACAGAAATTGGTTTACTTTTACTTCATATC
>JARYHS010009186.1:112428689-112497363 GCA_031002005.1 Vandiemenella viatica | reverse complement strand
GACTCCTCTGGATGTAAATATCCTGTCTCACGTCGTCAAGTGATTGTCAACGTTCTACTCATGCCATACGCAGAACTTTGCGTCACATGCGCAGTGTTCGCGTAACGCGTAACCCGAGACTCGTAACGCATGACGCGTAACATGAAACTCGTAACGTGTGACGCGTAACTCGTAACGCGTAACGCTTAATTCGAAACTCGTAACGTTTATTTAACGCGTAACTCGAAACTCGTAACGTGTAACTCGAAACTCGTAACGCATAACTCGAATCTCATAACGCGTAACTCGAAACTCATAACGCGTAACTCGAAACTCATAGCGCGTAACGCGTAACTCGAAACTCGAAATGAGTAACACGTGACGCATAGCTCTAAACTCGTAACGCGTGACGAAAATCATAACGCGTAACGCGTTATTCGAAGCTCGAAACTCGTAACGCGTAACTTGTAACTAGAAGCTAGTAACGTGTAACGCGTAACTCGAAACTCGTAACGCGTAACGCTATAAAATTTCTCCCAACCGTGCCCAAAGAAGTTTCACTTTTAAAAAAGTGCTGTTCCTCTGCTTTTTCGACTAAAATCACTCGCTAATTGACAGCACAAAGCATAAATTCCATTAATAGACTATTAATCAACATCAGATAAATTATTAAAAAAAATACTTTATAATGTAGAAAATATTGATAAACCGCGTGATTAAGCGACAGATGTGTATTTCGGGATTTGATTTTTTATTAACAAGCTACGAAGCCATGCCTGGTTAGTTTTCTTAATTTGTTCATCCCGTTTTATTGCCGTGTAAGCAGCCGCAATTTGTGCTAGAACTGCTGTTGGATAGCTCACGAAATGGCTGAAATACTACGTGCACGAAAACTTTATGTCAAACTTTTATGCGATTAAAGTGAATAATGGGGCGTAATTTGAAGACAAACATATGGTTCGCATGTATGATTAATAGATGGTAACGATAACCCGTTGCGTACACAGAAATTATATGACGATGAGTCTCTTGTTTGAAAAACTTTGTAGCTATAGTTTTACAATCACATTTTTAACCTAAATCAATTTGTATCATTCACTCACTTCGTTTGCCGGTTTTAATTAAATAATTGCGCTACTAAACCGTCGAGTTCAGGTTCACCTCGCATGCCGAGGATTTGTACGGTACATGGATTGTATACTACGATGATTTGACTATCAATACAATTTTGTTAAAGCTAATTTAAAAATTAAGTGCCAATAATAAATTATTGTTATAGATCACCTTCATTATTCGAAAATAGTTAAAAACCAATTGAAAATGACGTTACTTTTTAATTATCTCGAGTATTTACGAAGTAAAGTAAAATTAAAAAAAAGAACTAATAACGATTAATTTTTACCATGTTCTATATCCTTTTCTAAATGAAGAAAAACATATTCATTATTTTTTGTTGGTATATTTCATGTTAATTTCGTGTTGTCTATCCTTTCTCTGGTTATTCAATAAAATTCCGTGTTTTCATCTTCTGCCAAATGTTTTGGTTATTTTCTAAGCTCGTTCTAATAACTGCTACAGACAACAGTAAAAATCTAATAAGTTCCATGTAGATTTAATTAATACTTTTCTTTATGGTTGGTTTATAAAGGTGAAACGTTTTGAATTAGTATACACAAAGATAAAAAGCTATCCATTATTCCTAACTTCTCATAACTGCCCTTTCATTGGACGCGAGAATAGCGAAAACAATCGAAGATGGCCTAACATATTAACATGTAGATTTAAATCGAATACATAACTTTCTTTAAAGTTGATTTGTGGTTTCGATTTAAAGGGAAAATTTTGTTAATCTTCCTTCCTAGTTTGCCATAACAGCGATATCTATGAATTGAGGGCGATAATTTTTCGATCATCATTGTGTAGCCGCAGAAGGACGGACAGTTTAAAGCATAACCGGTAACATGACCAAACTGGCTTTTTGTTATTACTGATTAGGTTTAAAAAACTGTATACATGTATTTTTTTCTTATATATTCTGTCAGGAGTGGTTCTGATGGTTAGGTATCAAAAAATTCAGTTGATATTTTGTGAATTTTTATTTAGCTGTGTATTTAATGAATTATGAGTGTTCAAACTTATTAAAAATATTCCTTCCCCAGATTTTGAAAAAATATCTAAGGTGGGATTTGTAAATAATAATCCATAGTATTTTTATTCTGTGTAGATGGCAACCAGATGGAGCATTGCAAGTGTGAATAAAATTCTCTAGGGTAAATTGACTAGTAAATGAGTTTGTGGGGTCATAATTATTTTATCCATATACAACGCCAATAAATCTTGCAATCTTACATAATTATAGTTGGTGTTTGAGAAAATTAGTGGGAATGTATTATCACCGCAAATTTATTTTGCATTAATGAAATTATCTGTCGAATGGTATTGCTACATATTTTATTTTGCCTAAATAGCTAGTTATCGAATAATCAAATGTGTTACAATCATCGTTTGTTATAGAAAAACTACAAAATCCAGAAAGAACCTATTGTTTTATGTAACCATCTGGAGGCTAATTATCATAGTAAACCATGAAAGGATTTTTGGAAAAACAGTTTTGGAAATAAAGGGGGAATAGATTTTTTGTTTTTGCAAAAATTGTACAAAATCGTGGAATAAAATATCCATACGTTTTCATGGCAATCCGATAGCCATGAAAATTACCTAAGGGGAATTTTCGTTCGATTTCCCTCTTTCCCCTCAAAAACAATAATTATTATTTCCACCCTCATGATTTTTCTAAATTTTTCGTTATAATCGTGATTAAAGTATACTTTCAGTCACAGATTACGGAGCTAAAGAAAAGATTTTTTTTCCTTTAATCTCTTATCTTTATCTTTAGCCATTGTCAATATTTACGTCGTATTATGAACAAAGCAATCATATTTCAAATAAAAAAATATTACATTACCGATGATTCTCTGTTCATTATTAGTTTCTGCTTCAATAACCTACTGAAACTTAACGTTACAGCTCAATAGCGGATTTGATAAATGAGCTGGGTTGGGAGTCATTTAAAGACAAGACGAGGGTATAGAGAGTGCTGTGAATGTATGAGGTGTTTGTCAGTGATGAGAATTGTGATGACATTAGTCGAGATACTGCATAGAAGCGAAAAGATGGCCGTGACTACAAGCTGGCACTCGATTTCATGCATAAGGGAGTGGTAAAGGATCAGGGATCGAAATAAACTACTATGGAAAATTATGAATAATTTACCATAAACGCTGAAGGAATTTAAAATATCTAAAAGTACATGGATGGGAGAATTTGCAATCAAAATATAAAAGATAACCACAAAAAAATTAATGGGAAGAAGAAATGTTAAATAAAATAGATGACTTGGGAAATGGCCAAAGGAGCATGTGCTCTAACGCAATTAAATTAATTCCTAATTATCATACTTCCTTCAGTTTTATGTTTAGTGTTATAAATAAACTTTACTATAAAATTACAGACTGTTTCAGCGTCAAATTAATAGTGCAGTATCATCTTTTCCAAGGTATAAAGCATGAGTTATAACACTGGAGTTAGGAATGGCCGACAGAATTCCGTATTGCACCCGACGCGAAGCGAAAAGTTTCTCTGCTGTCTCTGGTATGCCGTTGGCACGGGAATCAGCTTTTATTACTGTTGGCAAAGTCTTTGTCGAACGCAAAGTGAGACGCGCCATTGTGTGTGAAACGTTGGCGGGTGAACCGAAGCGCTGCGCGCAGCTCCGATGGTATTTCATGTTTAATGCCGTATACTCGATCTATTAAAGGGCGTGCTTAACTTCATTAGCTTCCTGCTGAATTATGGATATTGATTTCAAAATATCTGGCGGCATAACGTACAGCTAATCTTTATTCTACATGCCAAGATAAAGCTTTCCCGCCATCTGTTGATGAATTTTGCAGACGGTTAGCAATTCATGCGGCTCCTGGCGGCTGCCTTCGGAACTGTTTGCCCGAGGCATGCCGCGCATGCGCAGTCAGGCGTGTGTCGCAGAAACTAGTTAGAGGGCGCTGTAGTCAGTCTTGCCACAGTAAATCTGGGAACAGGGCGTCCACTGAGGCAATATGGCTGGCGTTTTACGTCGTGAAAACCGCATCTCAAATCTGAAGTAATTTCATATTACGCAAAACAAATAACTCGTATCTGCTCGTTGTGTAGATTAAATAGCAAAAATATCCTAAGTATAACACGAAGATATAATCCTACTGTGGTAGTTGGTACTGTGCTATAAAAAATTCACGTACGATAATTATCGCGTTATTATTATCACACATTAATAATAATAAAAATTTATTCATTTCAGAAAATTATCCCTTCATTAATTATTTTACCTCAATAACTATACCATACTTTAGTGTAAACCTTTATTTCTTTTGCTGGGTAATATAATCATAACCGCCCGTAATCATATTTTTTGCGATGGATTTGGGATAACACTACAAACATATAACCATTTTTTTCCCTGCATAACTATATCTGGAACAAGATCTTCAATGGAAAAAAAAATGAGTCGGCATCTTCATGTCTTTCAAACAAAAACTAATTAATACCTGATAATTTCTTATCGATATCCGTGGCTTTTTAACGTTAGAAAATTATCACATAATACATTGCTTTTAATATTAATAAAGCTTTGACTCCTAAGAGAAAAAAAATTATTTTTAAAAAATACCATACATTCTGAAATTTAAAAACTATTGTTTTTCTCGCTAATTTTAATCCTTACCCCTGGAGAAATAAAGTTATGGAAAGTTTAAGGAAAAAGTAGAGTAGCAAAAATTATGTTATACTCAGCATTACGTATAGTAAATCTCTACATTATAAATCTATAAGGGGGCTATATCTGACTGTTCATTTGTTATCGCAACACGGAAACACTGCATAACCGATTTGGATGGTCTGAAACATTATGGTTGGCTTTAAAGCTGCAGTATTTATTATTGCACTTCATGCCAGGGATTACTGAGCATGGTGGATCCGAATTCGACCGGACGGGATAGAATTTTAGAGGTGGCTTAATTAACCGCTACCTGTCCACTGATTAAGCAAATAAGCAAAATAAACCTCGTTGCTTGGATGAAAATAGGTCCACAAAATTAAGTTTGCGTGTAATGGAATAATGTGATTTTTGAGGAAAAAAAACTTGTTAACGAATCTCATCCAAATTAATTCCTGATGAAAGACCTTTTTAAAAAGTACAGATATGTTGAATTTTTCCAGGCACATTCTTAAAAAACAGAATGGAAAAGTCTCATAAATTGTTAACGACTTTAGAAGCATTTATCTCGCGAAATAGACATCTAATAAAAAATATTTCAAATCGAAATTGATTGAACTTTTGAATACCTGTTGAACTACATAAAACTCGATCGGGGATGCACAATAAAGTTCGCCTGTCTCTGTTTTGGATTAAAATTTTTATTTCTACAATTTGTGTACGAACATATTTTCGATTAATGGAATTCATCTTCTTGCAAAATTTTTTCACAATCGGTTATAATTCCGTGGCATTACGAGAATGCGTGGGACGGAATGATATGACGAAATTGTAGGGGTTCTAGTTTTTGTCATTAAAGTTACAGAACCTTAAAACGATCTTAAATGATGAAAAAGCAATGGTCTCACGTAGCTGTAAGTTGTATTTAAGACAAAGTTAAAGTTATATATGAAGCAAACTTAACAGCTTCATGTCTCTAGTTCCCTAAAATATATCAATTTCATATAGCTCAGCGTCTGATTCATTCGCGCTTGACGATGAAATTAAAGAATGGGATATCTTCAAAAGTGATTCATTGAATGCATAAACACTATGAGCAGTGGATAAACGGTTACGAGAGGAATTATGATACCTTGGACTGAACCAAACCTTCATACACGAGAGAAAATAGGAATAAAGCAAGCATGGTTTCTCAGCCTACAAGGTCGCAACAATTGTATAAGCTATCTCAAACAAAGTCCAAGGTACAGTCGCATCACTTTATTCGATATACCGACCAGTCTCTCCTCATTACCATTGCTGCAGAATATACTGCTTATTAAATGCCTGATCAAATACCGCAAAGTCTTGGCTCATTTTGGCCCATTTGTCTAGGTTAACAGGTAGTCATTATTGAAAAATCCACTCAACACCTTCAGATGATAGTTCCACTGATGTTAACATGTTTGAGCATCTCAATTGTGTCACAACAGCTTTGATGAAAGTCATTTGGGGTCAAGCCACCAATTGTTCAAGATATAGGCAAACAAGGCTCTTACCATGTCGTCCAAATATCACTGCATATTATTATTATTAATTAGGAATGGACTTTATTGGATCACGCAAGACCTCGATTCCCATCTTGGCTTGCAATTAACAAATTCTGCAGCGTTTCCACTGGGTAGATACAACCAGGGATTGTCAATTCCTGAAGCAACAGGGCAAACTTAAATGTTGCTGTCTGTTATTCGTGTAACTAGTGGTTTCTATGATATGGGTATAATTTTTTTTGTGAAATATGTAGTTCATGTGGAGGAGATAGGGGCATTCTCAGCATTCTCCTCGCCTGAAAAGCGTCTAAAAATCGCAATTAGCATAGCCAATAAGCGGGGTCTACTACGTGAATCTGGTCCCGTTGGGGATTTTATTATTCACTCACATATAAACCATATTTTGGTGAAACCATCTATCCACGAGTGATTTGAGGAATTCATGGAAAATCGAATCCTGACTTGCCGCAGTGGATAAAACGCTATTTTTTAAACACCTATCAAATAATTAAAGTTTGAAAAAAAATATTTCTTCATTAATATTTTCAAAATTCAGATAAAAAAAATTGTAACTGAAGCATTGTTTGTTAAGTGTGATAGTCACGCTACTCAGAAGTATCTGTCATTGGAAGAAAGGCGTCATCTTCAAAACAATGGAAATTACTCCAGGATATTGAGGAACATAGAAATACAGATTAATATAAAGACAAGCAGTAGACTCGATTACGATGCTTTTCCTAGCAATATTGAAACGAGAAATAATTCAGCATTAAACAAAAACAATATAATGAATCACAAGCAATAATTCAAAGTTTTTGATTGTAATTATGGATAGAATATTGCTTCTTACTCGGTATTCAAAAATTTATATCCGTAAATTATATTTAATGTCTGAAAATCGTATTTCTATTAAAACTATGCTTGTACTATAGTGAGAGTAAACTAATATAACCACAACTACATTAAAAAAAAGCCTTTGCCGAATAGCGGTTATCAAACATCACACAGCTTGGCCGTGACAACGGACGTCAATTATTAACAATCAGAGTAATATAGACAGCGTGATAAAAGGCTGACAGATTTCCGGTGCGCCTGGAGTCACGTGCAGGTAGGCAGTCCCGCCGGGCTGCAGTCTGATTTTCCGGTGCGCCCGCAGTGGCTGCAGGTTTGCAATATTAAGACGTGCCGAGCAGCTGACACGTGGGCCACACGTGCGGCTGCCACTCCTACTCGTGTGTTTTCAGGTCAAGGGCAACCGAATGCAGCTGGAACATCAACACTCGGTAAGCGGTCGCCAGAAACAGTTTATTTCAAATAATTGCAGTACTAAAAATTAAGAAAATGTACAAGATGAAGCACAGTATAAGTTAAATAGTTATATTGATGTACACTATGATATTAGAACTACTATCCGCCACATGCGATATCGATGTTGTTGGAGACATGATGTTGTTCATATTAATTATAAAAATAAGTGACATTTCACGAAAAACCTTAATATTTAGCGAAATGTAGAAAGTCTAACAAGATCCGTGGGCCAATGAAACTTGTGATATAACTAAGTTGGATATGAAAACTCCATTTTGGTATTTTTTTCTAGGCGTGTGTTGTATAATTTCATGCTCCCCATGTTTTTGTCGTCATTATTTTGGGCACCCGACAATATTGAACAATTCAGTATTACCAAATAAGCATTGTGGGGAGTGCTACAGTGTATTTCTTTTTATTTATATGAGTTTACTGAAGGAAAATTTGAGAAGCAATTGTACCAGTTCTTACAGAATATTTTTCGATTATGATGTTTAATATTTTAATAATATTCAGCTGCGTTAGTACGAAATAAAAATAAAAGTAGCCATCAAATATTGCTTGTTGCTAACATACACATGTATTTCCTACGTTTAAAATCTCTTAAGACTCGTTTACCTTTCGCAGTTAATAAGTTCAAAGGTGGCCTTTTCAGGCCACGTTGGCAAATAGTGTTGAAATCGTGGGTGGATAGCCATTCATTCATTTTCTCCACCTGGAAGTGGTTCAGAAAATGTAAAGGTCAACACATCTTTCCTGCTTATATTTTTCTTACAAGACACTATGTCAATTATACTGGCGCAGACTAAGTGGGCGTTGTGGGAAGTTCATTAAGATAAACGTGAAGCAAATATCACGTACCAATCGTGGTCACGTTCGCAGACAATTTAAACATAGGATAGACACTTTTATACTGTAATAACTAACTTTCAAACTCATACAAAAATCGTAAAATTTACTTTCACGACGTTGTAGGTAATACACGGTATCTTCCACCTGACTTATAAATGTTCATTCCACTACAAAACGACACAAAGGAAAGGATTAAGGACCGCATATTGTTATACCAAGTCTCTGACACTGTTATAGGAATTGCAGAAAAAGATTACAAATCCCATACCTATTCCCTGCACCTTCAAGATGCTATTAATCTGTTCTTCTCTCTACGGAACCCACTCAACAGTCATCCAATATTCTATGCTTAAAATACGATAGTAAGTGGTATGTTGCCATTCCATTCAGTTTAATCTGTTATTTAGCATTAGCGTTCACTACAGCCGATAATATGAGCTGATCTCACTATGCCACATAATATTTTAATGAATAAACCGTATTTATATTGAGCAGCTTACTTTACACCCACCATAAAATGATTTTAATCGTTCATTTTTAAAACAAAAAAATTATTCGCGCTACTTTATTGAAATAATGTAAATCTCTTGCAATATGTTAAAAGAATTAGCAGAACATTTTTAATTCTAATGCGTAACGTCCTTAAAAATGGAAACAACATAATATTAAAGTTGTATCCATGATCGATTATAAAATCTGATAAATGAAGACACTACATTTACTAGTGTGACGCTCAGTTTACCATCTAAATTACTTCATGATTCATCTCATAAAACGAAATGATGCGAGGGTGATCTGATGGAATGAAGTATTCGAAATCTGTTTACATATATTACGTACGCCTGGATCGTTGTTATTTGGTGATTATGTAGTCCTGTAGCAAACGTTTTCGTAGGTCGATAATGTGGGTGAAATTGTTTCTAAACCTTTCACTGCATCATTAAAAATATTTGTGATTTTTCACGCTCTGTTCTTCTTATGTATGCAATGCTTCCGAAAAAATAACTTGATTTTATCCAACAATTCAAGTCTTTCGTGGGAATGTCATGATCTACACTAATAATGGAGATAAGTTTAAGTCATCAACTTGGTTGTACTAGTGTTCTTTATTTCTCTTTCTCTCTCTTTTTTTTTGAAGTGTCTAAAAACTATATATTGCATTCAGTTTTTTATTTACTTTTTTATTTATCTAAAAAAAGGACAAATGATAGCAAAAGTTACATAGTAATTTCACTGTCAGAGTATATTTTTACCTGAAAACATTTTGAAGCAATGGAGATTCTCCATTGAGTAGTTACTGATGATCACAGTTTTGTTTCTACTTTTATGAACCACGTTAATATTTCCTTTAAGAAGAATAATTATCATGAAATACATGATCTTTTAAGAAAATGTTACTGAAGACAAGTACGTTACGTTTTACTATCGGAATAGTGTTGTACTACACGTAACAGGCTTAAATTTGACCATAATTTATGTGAGTTTTTTGCTTGGCTTTCAACAAAAATTTTTGATCGTGCTCTTAATGAAATTGCATCCCTTTAAGAATATGAGAAGCAATAAACAGCCCCTGTCCTAGACACATACTCACAAACATGAAAATCTGTTTGTGGGAGCAAGA
The DNA here is from genome assembly GCA_031002005.1 of Vandiemenella viatica. Classification (NCBI taxonomy): domain Eukaryota; kingdom Metazoa; phylum Arthropoda; class Insecta; order Orthoptera; family Morabidae; genus Vandiemenella; species Vandiemenella viatica. The sequence goes on along the minus strand of JARYHS010009186.1, from coordinate 112,487,306 downwards.
TGCATTGATTGAAGAGCAGCAGGTATTTGGAATAACTGAACGATTTTCCTTAAATCAAACAGTTGAACATGCTCCCATGCTGAAACCTAAAAATATAGCAGTATCCGGCACTAGAAACAATTTTCTTTCAATTAAAAATTGAGGTCAGCAAAAATAGCAAGCAGAAACAATTAGTAGTGTAAGTATCGATAAGAACAATAGGAGTGAGAACCCTGCGACGAGTTTCATGAAAATACTTTTATTTGTTGATAATACTTTGTAATACCCGCCATTTTATGTTATTATTACTACTATTATTTTTGTTTTGCCTTGTCATATGATTGCTAAGTTGAAAAGTGAGTTGATTTAGGTCATACTTTGGGCACCCGTGAGTTCAATCAAATACCTCGATACACTGACAAAATAGTGTATCATAAGGAAAGGTGATCAATTTAACCATATTATTAATTCAAAACCCATAAATTAAGAAATAAATTTCCTGTCATCTTTATTTTATTTTTAAAACATGTTTACGTGAAATGTTTCTATTTAACTGTAAAATTAATGAAACAAAAATCAAATAGTTAATGTCGAAACTGCTAACTGAATAATTGAAAGTAAATCAAATACACTCTTAGCAATTCATAATTGCTGCTCAGTGGATCGCATGAATGATCCCATACTCGTTATGGGTTTTGCAAACTGGATTCTGGTTATAACTCTGGCGTGAACTGGAGTCCTTTACCGTGCTTCGGAGTTTGTTGGAAGAGGCGAGATGCAACGGTTGTTGACCATTAAGCAGAGATGTCACCCTGGACTGCAGCAGCTGTCGGGTTGAGCGCCCACTGCGCCTTAAACTGCTCTGTGTGGCGTCGTGTAAGGAAGGCGTCTGCACACTCCTGGTTGCAGCCTGGCTCCGTCGACGTCAGGTAGTCAGCACCGGCAAGACTCGATCGCCGAACAGCCAGCAGCCGTGGTCCACGTCCCGATTCCAATCGACCTGACTCGTCGGGCTCTCAGCCACGAATGCCTTTCTTCAGTGGTCCGTCCCTTCACACCATCCTGAAACACATCTTGCCCCGGTACCCAAGTCCTCTATCAGACTACCAGCAATAAATTCAACACACCACTCACAACACGCCTGCACCAGTCTTATCTTATATTAGCGCTACACAACACTCCCTTTCTGTCTTCCCTTGGGACAGCAACATTTTAGCCGTCAGGCTCGTGGTGGCCTCTGCTCCACCGGACCTTTTTTTGTGTGTGTGATGGGCATCTGGTAATCTCGCTCCCTTCCTGTCTACGTCTGCTCATTTCTATAACACAGACAGTTTCTTCTAATGTTGCTAAACATCATCTGTTATTTCTCCTCAAACCAGATGTAACATTATAATACTATAAGATGTGTTACTCAAAAGTCATAGTTTATCGAATGGTTACTTTGAATAAGAAACGCTATGTTACTAATTTTTGCCTAATATATTGGAGCAGAATTTCATCATATTAGAGATAAAGACTTGTCTCAGATATTTTAGTAATCATGTGTTTAATATCTTTTTTTAATTTTGCATAAAACTTTAACAGTGCTTTCTTACATAATCTGGGACGATAGTAAAAACCTTGAACGTCATTGAGAATCACTCTGGAAATGATGTAGATGTAATTCATGTTTTGTGAATTTATGTTTGGAAACTACCCAACATGTACTAAGTCCTAAAACATTTGCTTCAAAGTAGAATAATGAGATTTGATTACCTTATTCCCAACGATTACTCATAAAACGTTCCAACAATTTCTTCAGTTTGGTATTAGAGTAATTTCACTATTTTTTTAGTAGAAATTTCAATAAGCATCCAAATTCCTGTATGTAAAAGACTACAATGCAGTAATCGTATAACAGTTAGGCGCTGTCGGAATTTGATATGGTACCCACCTAAATAATACAATAGTTGAGGCCTTTTTGAGTTGGCCGATAAAATTTAATTTCTTGTTCACTTGAGTATGAAAATTAATGAGCTAATATGTTTATTGTAATTAAACATTTTGTATAGTGACATCCAAAAAAACAGTTCATGCTTATATGGTAATTCTTAATTTCATCGCGGAAATGTGACGTCATTTGACGTGTACTTCCATAAATGCTTAGAAAAGCGGCTGTAACGGAAGTAAGCGTTATTATTTCAGTGGAAAATTGAGCTTGAAGTTTTCAATTTTTGCTGACAGAAGTCAAAGATTATGCACGGAAGAATGTATATCCTGCTAGATTAACCATCACTAGTGTAACACACAGACAAAATAAAGAGATGAATACTTTATCATTTCTATATTAAGATTATTAGCTAGAAACCATGCGTTGCACAGTTTTATGTTTTTTTGAAGAGTTTATTGCTCATACACGATGCTTCAGGTTGTCACCGAAGTACTAAGTATTTCAGTTATGCAAACAAACCTTGTTTTCCGGATTTTATAATTGCTCTGAAACTACCCTACCAACAACAATCGTACCGTGCGTGGTGGGTGAGCGGTAACGCTCTAGCCTCGCATTCAGGAGGACGTGGGTTCGATTCCTCATCCGGGCATACAAATTTGGGTTTTCAATGGTTTCTCCAAATCACTCCAGGCAAAAGCCTGGATGCTTCCTTCAAGCGGACACGGCCGAATTCCATGCCGTTCCTTGTACCGAGTCCCATCCTGCCTGTAATGGCTTCGACCTAGACGAGGTATAAATCCATAAATATATAAAAAAAATAAAAGACATCAGTCTTTCACTTTACTTACACCACTGGACCAACCGTGGAGTCACACATATTGGTGAAATAGTTACATTAAAGTCGAACCAAATAATACTAGAAGTGTTTACGAAAATGGATTCGTATAAGACGTCTCCTCCGAAATTTTCCTGGACATTTTAAATGTGTCTCTCTCCAAAGCAGCAGCTTCCGATCTGAGACACAAGGTACCCAGTGGAACAATTCTGCTTTACCTGTTTGTGGAGCGAGTTAATAATTCTTTACTGACCTCAATAACTTTTTTAGAAAAAATTATGATCTACAAAATAGTAAACAAAATATGATCAGTGAATTAATCAATCATATCGTTTTGTCCCAAAAGAGATTGCAAACATAAGGTCTCTGAGCATGAATAAATCAAAGTGTAAAAATGATCACAACACTTTATAAGCATAATATTTCAGAAGCACCATACCAAATTTTCAGAAACACATATAAAAATCATTTCAATTTTAGTCTGATAATATATTAGGGTCATTTAAGAATAAATGTTAAAATATTATTATAGTCATCAAACAAATAATAAAAGTGACACTATAAAAAATCCAAAATTGTGTGTAAACAGCATAAATTACTATAAATCAATTTCATATGTTTCTCGCGTTTATTATTAAAAAGGAAAATAATTTTTTAATTGTTTTTGTAAGTTTTCTAACTTATCGCTTCTGTCTTTACACCTGATGGACGTTAAGGTCGTTTAAAGCTGGAAAGGAGTGGGGCATGCTTAGGGAAGGAATTCGACCATGAAATTTTTAAAGGAAACACCTAGGTACCTGCCTAGAGAGATTTGGGAAACCATAGAAAACCCAAATCGCATAGCCGAATAGGGATTCAAACCCGCGTCCTCCCTAATGGGAAGCCAGAGCGTTACCTCTCACCTTCTCATGTTGTGAGTACACATTTACCTGTTCATAGAGAAATGGATTTAAGTTTATTCTGATTTATAATTATAAAACTTTAAATTGTTGATGATTTAGCTGTATCATATTTCAGTCACTTTGTCACAGTACAGTGTGTAATCTTATTTCGCATCACGTACAAAGAACAAAGGACGATTCAGGTGTTTTAATTCATAATTCCAAACACGACATCATACTTTACAGCTTTCTCTTCGGTTACACATTATTCCTAGATGCTTGAGACATTTCATTTCTCTTTTACCAAATGGGGAATCTTAAAGCGCTTAAACATTTTTAAATCAAGATGAATATAAAGTACTTTTATCCCGAGACTGGAAACCTTACTTCAAGCCGTTTGAGTCTAAAGTAAAGAAAATAGAATGTAGCAACGCAAAGTACTATTTCAAACAAAACAATATTCATATTTTTTACCAATTTTCTAAAGAGAAAAAATATCTGGATATTATATAGTGGCCAGTGCCTGGCACGTGTTTACTCCTACGTAAACAAACAGTGCCATCAACCGCGTCATTCTGTAGGAATATAGACTGCTAATCTGGAAATATGCTTTATGGTGCGTCTCAACAGTAAAAAGGCCGACAGTCGGAATACATTTGCTTCATTCTGATGCTCCTCATCTATTTTTATTACTTTGTTTACATCTATTTTAAGATCTTGTATTGTTGTCATAAACCTCATATAAATTTCAAGGATTATCAAGTTTATCTTTCTTTCCAATTTGACACATCGCCGTAAATTTCGTTATTTATATATTTCTCCTCAAATGCTCCACTTCGATGATTCAATTGCTTTGTTCATTCTTCATGTACTAACCCTAATTCAGAATGTTTCCTTTTTTATGTAATTTTTGCTTTGCTTCCCGAGTGCGCCATTAATGTTGTTTACCCCTTTTCAGCGATGCTTTATTGCTTCCTGTTTCCATTTAACTCCTAAAAGAAAGCTTCGCCCTTGGCCAGAACTGCTTCTACGAAGTATTACTGAACGTTATTTAGTAGTAGTATGAGCACAGACTCACCTCAACAGAATCATTTGATCACGCTCTTGACCAGGTTTTATATAATCTTCCTAATCTTTGTATCCAGGAACTTATCTCTTCATCTCAACACATCCGTGACAATCTGTGTGCTCAATGCTGACTTGATATACTGTAATATTTGTCTTCCACTACATTTCTAACTTTTGTTGCTCCACTAACACATCGACAGTGAAATGTGACTAACATACTATCTCTTAGTTCTGTAAATGTTCCATCATAAATTATTTAAATGTTCTTGCAGTGTTTGTGTTATTTTTGTTTGGCATAGAAAGATGAAACAGGAAAGAGTGCAGAAACAAATACTGGCGAATCAGTCCTACTACTCCGACGGACGAATTACGATTCAGAATGTCGCATGTTCTCAATGAACAGGCTCTGCAAAGGTTAGGAATTATGATCGACCCCTATCCAACCCTGATGACACACTGCCGTATTACGAGAATTTCTTCCGTTACCGGTGCTCTAGTTAACAAACTCCGAGCCAAACGACAGAATATGTTATAGTGTTTTAGCGATTTGGGTGTTGGGGACTAGAAGCTTAGTCTTCCAAGAACGTTATATTATACTAGAGCAAACTTGACATGAGTTTCAGGATGAATAAGATCTCTTGAGTTTGAAAAACTCAGAAGCGTTAATAGAGGTAGATATTAAAAATGAACAAGGACGATAGCTCAATTGTATAATTGCTTAAATACCAACTTGACCTGTATTTGACCCTTAAAGTTCCCTCTGAAAAATTTAAAAAATCCTGTTTGCTTCGTAAGACTGCGCAAACACTCAAAATGTAATCATTGGTCATCGTATCTTTAACGGCCAAAGAACTTAATACACATTCAATATTATTAAACAGTTGAGCAACTTCGAAGAAATGAATTGCCAGAATATTTGATACGGTAACATATTTGGTCTGAAGTCCACATAAAACAACCTAATGACTCACGTACAGCAAACATTAACATAAACTATTAGCGAAAGTGGTAAGTAAAAAACCTAAAAAGCAAATAAATCGTAATGCATAAACTTTGGTCAAGCAAAAACATTAGTGAAAGTTTAAATTACAATGACATTTATCCTAAGACGGAATGACGATTGACATTGGGAGTCACAGCAGAGACCATGTGTAATTTAATTTTTTAAAGTTTTTTATGTTGCTTTCGTTAGCAACATGTTACTGAATAACAGTTCCACGTTTTTTTCAGCCGTAAAGTTCATCGACATTTTTTAAACTGTGAAATGCTACGAAAAGCATAGTTAATTAATGTATTATGGTAATAAATTTGGTAGCAGTTGCTTAGCTATTAAATTGTTGACGTAACCTCGAATTTCTTCTAATTATATTCACGGTGGGTGTTATTTTGGGAGCGAAGGGTCACACGTGACACCGATTCCCAGCCAATAGCTATCTAGGTGAGTAAGTGAGTGAGCTTAGGAAATTATGTAGTAGACAGGTAACCTATGTCACATGCACCTTATGGCAAACAGCTGTTAGCATAGTAGTTGTAGTTTAGTCTACAAGTTGACTGACGTTTGGACGAAAATTTGTCTGTTCTGAATCCCAGAAATGGTGCTGTTCATAAGGTAGTATTCGCAATCCCTATTATATGCAAAAATATCTGAGTGTAATATGAAGGTTACCTATATTTCTATTTTTTAGGTAATGCTTAGTGAAATGTACATTTTATTTAATTTACTTCTGACTACAGCTATTCGTAAACTAGAGTGCCAGATCTGTAATAATGATTTCGAAGAACTCTAATTAAATTTTCATCAGTCATATACCCTACTACCTGTGTTCTGTTGCCTGAAACCAAAAGCAGTAACTGTTGATCAAATGATTGCTTATATTATAAAGATGTTTCCTTGAAACTTAAATGTAATTGAAGGACTGTGCTGACAGTATTTCTTTACCAATTCCACTAACTGGCTGCGCTAATATTTATTTATCCTTAATTACAATCGTCTCCTCGAGGAAACTCGAAGGCATCCAATTCCTTCTGTAGACTAGTAACCAGATTTTCTGTACTTCGGGTAACTAACGCTTCACATGTGCCTTAATGTACACGATATAAATACAAAATACTGACGTTTATTTTCCTTAATATACAAATAAATCATAAACGAAAAATTAATTTTTAAAATTATATGGAGTAAACTTCGTGATTCAATTTAGCATAAAATTTATTCAGATGAAACAAAACTTTTTGTTCTGATACAGTCATATGCTTGTAACCTACAATTCTGATCTTGAACCCGTGATATAAAATCAGCATAGCTTTCGCTGATACCATAACTCATTTATCTTTACTTTTACATGCTGTTGTGAAGCGTTTACTTTCAATGACCGTGTCTTAAAATAATCATTATTACTTTACTTTTAAATTACTATGTTTTGGCGGCCGTTTCCAGCCAGGACGAGAACATCTTATGTCATCGTTTGAACTAGATGATCTATGGTGATAGCCTACGGGTTACAATTCCAAATTCCTGAAAGAGAATGCTGTGCCCTGCCTCGCCTCGTCCTTTCTCTCTCTCTCTTACTTCCAGTTACTGGTCGTTCACTATTTCAACAATAACTTTTAAATTTAAGCCAAACACAATTTGTATTTACTACTTTTCGTATTGTATAACAGCTTAATTACAAGTTTCACTTATGTACGACTTATTTTTCCACCCCAATAAACTTTGAATAATTCAATTGACTTTCCCGCTTACAGTACAACTAATTCATTTATGATTCATGCGACTTTTTCCTGGCTGCATCTCATGCCATGGTAGGCTTGCTCTTAACATTTCCATTCTTATCTTTATATTTATTCCGCTGCATCGGCTCCATGGCTACCGCTTCTTCTTTGCCTTCAGAAATACTCACATAAAGGCATTATTATTGTATATTCATAATTATTATTGCAAATAAATAAACAAATTATTTTCTTTTTATTAATATATAGGCACTAAGTATGCCTGCTGCATGCTCTATTTCTGTAGTGTACTCATGTTCAGTAGTACTAAAGCACATGATGTTGTTTCCAGTCTTTAATTAAAACAGAAAAAAGAATACTCGTTAACTCTTTATATTTGCAGGCTTTTGCCCATTTTACCTTCTCTTTTTTATACCTTTTTCAGAACATTCCTCCCATAGTATTAAAGACCATCCCTTCGTTTTTCTATTGAAAATTATATTGTTTCTGGCTTTCTTGGCAGACGATTCACCTAAATATTCCGCAACACTGACGTACCTTAATGTCACAACTTCATCGTTATAGGTTCTTTGGGAAGGATTTGCAAGATCCTGATTAACACATTTGCGTGATAACACATTTGCTACAGAGAGGGTGGTTACAAATATTTTGCAAGCAAAGCGTATCAGCATTTCACACATACCAATCACTACTCATTATTACTGTATTTTAATGCTTTTGTGAGCACGAATTGCTTCCGAAATGTGTGTTTTCTATTAAGGTCTACTTTCGCGATAAGACAAAACCCATCTGCCAGTATTCATTCAGAGAATAGAGACACACGTATGTTCCCATCAAAAGTTGCCTTAGAGAACTTTGTTTTGTATTTTAGGCTGATAATTCATCCATCTCCTCCAGAGTACAGATATGGCAACCTGGAAGCCAAGCACTGAATGTTTTATGTGCCGATGGATCCAACGTTTCAAACGGCTGCATTTTTACTGTTCATTGCCCCACATTATTATCTTCCAATTACGCTGATTCTAATTAGCCATCTAGCACAAATAAGCGATTGATTGAAGCAGTCAGGAGCAGATCTTCCTCTCTGCACCCGCCATTATGGATCACCGACATACTATTAACGATTCCAATTTCAGCGTAATTTGGTCCGACGGGTGACAAATAAAGAAAGGGAGGTGGGGAGGATGGGGGGGGGGGTAGTGAATGATTCACTGAAAACAGGAGAGGGCTAGCAGTTCATGTAAATCAGTACATTGTGACGTTGATTGCTCATTAACTGAGTTTTGATGAATTGCCGAGTAAATGCCATTCCCCAAAATTGACGTTTACGTTTATTTACAAGGTTCCAGTGACTCGTATACGTGAATGTACGAACAAATTACCTGAAAATTTCTGTTCGCAATAGTAAAAAATTGCTCCTTGTCTCTATTGCGGTGGTTATCTGGTATATCGCTATACCAACCACCGTGAGCCAAGTAGAGTAGTTCCATAATTTCTTGTTCTACTTTGCAATAATAACCGGCCAAACATACTTTTGTTTTTATTTATGTTACGTACTCCAGGTATTACATAGCAGCTGCGTCGTATATCTATGATGAGTGGATGGAATATCTATCTCACATTTCATTCATCACAATTTTCAAACGATATAATACATCCAAATGTATTAATTTCTCTTGTTTCTATGGGCCAACAGGACATTGTTAAAGTGAAACTTTTATTCTATCGCCTCAAATTTTTCCGTCCATCTATTGCATGTCGCATACAACCTGCCAGGCGCATGCGCGCAGGTATAGCGTGGCTTAGTGCGGAGGCCCCATGTCCGTTAACACTCACAAGGGGAGGTTTTCAGTGTGGAGATTGCAATCATAGAACGCACAAGTCTGGGAAATAGTACGTCACCTCTGGTTTCTCACCCTAAAACAGTTCTGCCTGGTGGGCCTCCGTTTAAGAGAAATCGGGGATTAAATAGTGCTCAAATTGTATGTAAATTAGACGTGCTCGTTGAGGCGGTGTGATCAGATGCGATGGGTCCGAGCTTCGATCCTCCCACCGGCGATTTTTTTTTCTATTAATATTTTTTTTAAATTGCTTTTCGATGTTGTAGCATTAAAAATTGTTTTGAAACAAATTCTACAATTTTTTTTTATTTTCCTTTGACAAATACGCAAATATTAGCATGGTACCACCGAAATGTACGCATTTATGTCAGCCATATGATGTGTATTTCTATCATCAGGTAAAAAATACTTATAAAAATTCCAAAATGCACCGGAACTGTTGCAAGATAACCGTGCAATATCTTTTCCTGAAGATGTTGTTAATACATATTCTCTTATTCCTCACACATTTTGCGAGCGGCTATATTTTATGACATGATAAAATATTCCTGGTATGGTTCAAAATTAAAGGCCGAAATTTACAAATGTTAACTAAACCTGCTTTCCTAAATCAATAATAAATACTGTATGTGACTGTCGAAGCATATCCTTCATAAAATGTTCCTGGTGTGCACGTAATTTATGTTTCAAATGTTTTTATGATTTATACCGTCCTAATATTCGCGAATTTGTCAAAGGAAAATAAAAAATTTGTAGATTTTGTTTCAAAACTAATTTTTAATGATACAAGATGGAATGGCAATTAAAAGAAATAAATAAAAATTTCGCAGATGGTGGGATCGAACTTCGAACCCATCGCATCTGATCACTTCACCTTAATGACCACGGCTAAATAGACATTATAAACTAACGGCCTTCCGTAAAAGTATAGCTCATTTACATACAATTTAAGCTCTTTTTGTAATCCTCGATTTCTCTTAAACGGAGTCCCACCAGGAAGAACAGCTTTAGGGCGAGAAAACAGAGGTGACGTGCTATTTACCAGACTTGTTCGTTCTACGATTGCGATTTCCACACTGAAAACCTCTCCTCAGTTCAGATCTGTCAGGCGTCGACTACTATTGAACAGAAGCAAGGTAATCGGCAACTGACGGGTGCTTTCTAATCGTCTCTTCCGAAAGCAGGAAGTGTTATTTTTTCGTCCATCTATCGCATGTCGCATTACAGCCGGCCGCGGAGTGGGGATAAAGTGAAAGGCGCTCGGCAGAGCAGCCAAGGCCAATATGGCGGTGCCCATAGCTCGCATCAGTTGACCGTTCAACTTTTACATTCTCACTTATTCGTGTGATTGTATTTATTATGTATTCCGTACTCTAATACATAGATTGAAATTAAAATTTATAGTTGGATATCTTGTTTACTATTGATTTCCCATTATTATTCCCATTTTCCAGTTATTAAGTTAAGATTAAGAAAGCAATTTTAATACCCTAAATCGAATAATTTTCCAAAAATTTTCAGCTAAATGCTTAAAAAAGTTTCACTAGCTTCGTGGTTTCATAAAACCACACAGCTGTTTTTTTTTTTTTCATATACATCATAGAATCTAATCTAGAACGCTATTCCCATTATTTTAAGTGGAAATATACTTATCTCTTATGTAATTCACATATTCCCTTCATAAACAATGAATGAAGGAAAATTTGATTTAAGTTCCTGTTAAAGTATCGTTTGTTTATACGTATTTAATTTGAATTACTGCCTTCTATACTTCAAATAATATCTCTAGCTTAGTTTACACTCTGACCAATGTATAAACTGTTCAGTTGTTATTCCGTGCTAAGCTGCTCTCGGCTACATTTCTGTTGTGCGGTTATATGTATTTCTAATACATAATAAATACGTATCGTGTTCAATAATTGCTTGTATCATATTTAAAAATCTTAACAGGTTATGGGCCCAGTAGCCAGGTATATGTAAAATTAAAGATGATAAATATCTGACGAAAGTAAAAGTTACAACCTAGGCAACACGCGGCATTTAAAAGTGCGAAAATATGAGCTCAAGCAATCAATTAACTTTGATAGAAAAACTCACTGGTCGGGAAAACTACTCGACATGGAGATTTGCCGTCAAAACCTATCTGGAACACGAAGGACTGTGGAATTGCATTGAAAATGCGAGTGATGATCACGTTGATCCCAAACGGGATTTGAAAGCCAAGTCAAAAATTATTCTGCTAGTGGATTCAATCAACTACGTCCACATTCAGGAAGCAAAGACAGCGAAAGAAGTTTGGAACAACTTAGCAAACGCTTTCGATGATTCTGGATTAACGCGTCGAGTGGGCTTACTTCGTGATCTGTGCACAACAACGCTAGTCGGATGTCGAAATGTAGAAGAGTATGTTAGCAAAATCATGACAACAGCACACAAGTTGAGAAATATTGGATTTAAAGTAGACGACGAGTGGCTTGGAACTCTGCTTCTCTCCGGTCTACCAGATTCATACAAACCGATGATAATTGCTATCGAAAGTTCCGGTATGAAAATAAGTGCTGACTCCGTAAAGGCTAAAATTTTACAAGATGTAAAAATAAATGATGGTGAAACATCAGCTTTTGCCGTAAATTATAAGAACAACAAAAGCTTCAAGAAACAGTTTCAAAAAGGACCTCGTTGCTACACTTGTAATAAGCATGGCCACTTGAGTGCACAGTGCAAGTCTAAAGCAAAGAAGAAACATAAAGTTGAAAATCAGGAAAGCTCAAGCTATGCCGCTCCTTTCATAGCTCCAGTGAGTAACAGTGATTCCTGGTATATAGACTCCGGTGCTTCTATGCACATGACCATGCACAGAAATATATTACAAGAAGAAACAGTACCATTCAACAACTCAATTAAGGTTGCAAATGACAAATGCTTATCAGTAAAAGGATCAGGTAAGCTGAGTTTAAATGTGTGTGATGCTAATGGCCAATGTAAGAAAATTTTGTTTCAAAATGTTCTGTATGTGCCAGAGTTGTCAACAAATTTACTATCTGTCAGTCAGATAATTAGAAATGGTGGTCAAGTAAAGTTCAACAGTAAGGGCTGTATAATAATAAACAGGAATAATGAAATAGTTGGGACAGCCAGTTTAATCAACAATATGTATAGATTAAATGTATATAATCATCAAGCATATATATCTGATGTTGATGAGCAAGACATTTTCTTATGGCACCAAAGAATGGGTCATTTGAACTTTAATGATCTGCAGAAAATAGTGGAGAATGCAGAAGGTGTAAAATTGTCCAAGAAACCAGACAAATTAGTTTGTACAACTTGCTTAGAAGGAAAACAAAACAGGTTACCTTTAAAATACAATGGATCCAAAGCTACAAGGTTACTTGAACTAGTACACTCTGACATTTGTGGTCCAATGGAAACCATGTCATTAGGAGGTGCTAAATATTTCATGACATTCATTGATGACTATTCAAGAAAGGTATTTGTTTATTTTCTCCATAAAAAGTCAGAAGCTTTTGAAAAGTTCAAACATTTTAAAATGCAAGTTGAAAAACAATTAGAATGCAACATAAAATGTTTACGCTCAGACAATGGCCTTGAATATGTTAACAACAACTTTTCTGAGTTCTTACAAAGTGCTGGAATAATCCATCAAACAACCACACAATACACTCCTGAACAAAATGGTGTTGCTGAACGAATGAACTGGACATTAGTGGAAAGAGCAAAATGTATGTTGATCAATGCTAATCTTCCTAAGTTATATTGGGCTGAAGCTGTACATACTGCTGCTTACCTCATCAACAGAACTCCAACTCGATCACTGACATTTAAAACACCAGAGGAATGTGTGGTCAGGAAGAAAACCAGATGTGAGTAATTTAAGAATATTTGGCTGTGATGCAATGATACATCTCCCTAAAGAAAAACGAAGGAAATGGGATCCTAAAGCACAGAAAGCTAAATTTGTTGGATACTGTGAGAATTCAAAAAGTTACAGGTTCATAATACCTCCTTCTCAGTTAGTAATTAAAAGCAGAGATGCTGTTTTTCTGGAATCTACTGTCAAAAGAAATTATCTCCCTGTTGATTTGACAGAATCAATGTGTGATACATCATCTGAATTAAATGACAATCATACATCAGAGAGCTCCAGTGACAAATCAGATTCCACAATTACTACTGCTGAATACTTTTCTGATACCAATACTAGCAGTGAGTATAAAACAGAAGTGACTGTTGAGACACCTTTACCCTCAAATATGACTCTGAGACCTATAAATAAACAAATGCTCTCTAAAGAAAAAGATAAAGTTGAGAAGGATTACCTGTGCTACTGTGTAGATACAATAATTCCTATTCCACATAACTACAATGAAGCAATAACATTATCTGATTCAGAAAAGTGTAAGATGTCTATAAACAAGGAATTAAAATCTCATCATCAAAATGGAACATGGACATTGGTAGGAAAGCCTCAGGATGCAAAAGTAACAGGATGTAAATGTGTGTTCTGCATTAAGGATGAACCAACTGGTCCAGGTTACAAATTCAGACGTTGTACAAAGATATATACTCAAACTGAAGGAATTGATTATGATGAGACTTTCTCAACAACAGTAAGTGAATTGAAAGAGAAAATTATTATGACACCACCAAAGGAACTAGACTGCAAACCAAATATGGTATGTAAAACCAAATCTTTATATGCCTTAAAACAAGTTCCTAGGTGCTGGAATACAAAATTCAATCCAATTTTAAATAAATTTGGTTTTGTGAAAACCAAAGCAGATCAGTGTGTTTATACTGAACAAATCATTGACATCAACTGTTATCTTTGTCTGTATGTTGATGATGGACTTTTGATTTGTAGAGATAAGACTGTTATGAATGAAGTAACTAAAGACTGTATCTTTATACACCAAACTAAGTATGAAGAACAATTATTGAGGAAATTTGATATGATTGGTGCCAATCCTAACAGTATTCCTGCTGATCCACATGTGAGACTTTCAAAGGTTAAAGGAGTACCTGAGAAAAATCACCCATACACAGAAGCAGTGGGATCACTTATCAATGCAGCAATAGTAAGCAGATCAGATGTTATATTTGCTGTAAGTCAGGTGAATCGACTTCTACATTCTTATGATGATTCTCACTGGACTGTTGTCAAGAAAATACTAAAATATTTGAAAGAAAGCAAGAATTATGGATTGTGCTACTTACCTAACACAAACACGACAGACTTAGTTGGGTACAGTGATGATGTCTTTGCCAGTGACATTTTATTTCTTAAAAATACAGCAGCTGTTACTTGAACAACAGTGATAATAAACATTGGTTTATAATTGTTTCAAGAAGGCTGTAATTCGGTGGGAGTGTTAAAGTATCGTTTGTTTATACGTATTTAATTTGAATTACTGCCTTCTATACTTCAATAATATCTCTAGCTTAGTTTATACTCTGACCAATGTATAAACTGTTCAGTTGTTATTCCGTGCTAAGCTGCTCTCGGCTACATTTCTGTTGTGCGGTTATATGTATTTCTAATACATAATAAATACGTATCGTGTTCAATAATTGCTTGTATCATATTTAAAAATCTTAACAGTTCCAATATCAGATTAATTTACTACTGCTACTTCTACTCTTACTAACATAGTAGGTACAACCACCTCTACCACATCTACTACTACTGCTATTGCTACTAATATTACTATCCAATTGTCACAACCCCACTTCGATTTCGCAAATTTAGAGAACAGTTATATACCAACATTATCTTAAAAGAATTTAATAGCTACAGTTACCAACAAGAAATTGAAGAATATTATGTTATCAACTGTGAGCATGTATTCTATGGATTTTACTTTTCTTGACATTTCACAAGTTATCAGAAGTATTATCCATCTAAATGTGTATTGATATAAATAGTAAATCACATATATTTTATTTTATCGTGGTAAGAAAATTTCACTATTATAACCTGCTGCTTCACATAGAAATAATTGTTTTTAATAGTTTATAATAGTACGTGGTTAGCTACAACGATTTCCTAGAACTCAATTCCTTAACTCTTATCGGAGGAACAGTGTAAATGGTAGGCCCTTATTAATAATTTTTGGCCCTAAATTTTTTATATCCATTATTTTAGCTGTGTTAGGATTTGCTTTTATCGTCAATCATTAGTTTTATTTTGAAAAATGCTCACATTTTCAGAGATTTGTGATTTCAGCATGAAAAGTGGCTTCTCATTGTAACATATAGTTCACAGCATAATTTACACTGTGTACGGTTACCATCTAAGCACATGTGCAATTAGTTTCACTTATTTGCAATGTTCCAACAAAATAAAATTAAAAAATTACGTGATATTCGTGTATATTAACTATCAAATAATTGAGTGTTGGCTACGTTTCTAATAAATAAATAAGTATTTCTGAGACATTGTATTATTATTAAAATATTACTGTCGTTTCACTCTACATTCGACGGTAATTTCAAATTCTAAAAGTGACGAAAATTGGAAGTGATTTCAGTAATACATTCAAACTACATATAAAAATTCGTACAGCCAGAATTTCTTTCAAACTATAGCTGTTTAAGTAAAGACGTTTAATTTAGAAACTGGAAATTGATTACAGATAAGCCTTGTAATTTATACTTTTCGTGCAGAACGTACAAACGAGTACTTCTTACTCTAAATACTAACAGCAGAGCCCTATTATTGTTACCATTTTATACTTCCAATAAATCAAATGTCCGTTCTTTCCTCGTTAAAGAAACTAATTGGTTGGAAACTAATTAGATAGGAGAGCCCTGGGGATCGTCTGGTACTTCATAATTGCGTTCCGTTATTCGATTTTAAAACATTAACTGCTTTATAAACTTTACGCCACTAAATGTCAAAGGCAGCAGTGGCTCGTCGATTAGCAGAACTCTTTAATTTCTGAGGCCAAATCACTAGTTAAAAAAACTTGTTTGTCTCGTTTCCGGTCAGTGTTGCGCATAACAAATTTTGAAATTTTTTGATGTATGTGAATTCTGTTCTATAAACTGAATGTTTATCAGTCGAAAATTTTAATGTTCGTATAACTTATTTTTTCAATTTCTTTTTATTATTATTATTTAATTTTCTTCCCTTCTTTATAAGTCTGTAGAAACCATTGTGAGTCTTTACTTTTTTTTGTAGCTCCATTATAGCATAAGAATGAATTAATAATGTGGAAACAAATAAAATATGTTCGTAGTGATTTTTAAAGGTTTTTTGTTTTTTACCCTGTTCGTGATTGAAGTGTGATTGTGAGCATATGCCTCACTCGGTTGTATGTTATTTTTTTAATTAATCATGTGCCGGCTTTTTAAATAATACAAAAAATAAATCAATATATATGGAAAGAATATTTTCCTTGATGTAAACATACTATAAGCAACCAAAATAAAATAATACTTGCTCTAGAGCTATCTAAAGGAACGACAAGTTTAAGGCAAAAAATTAGTTTCAGACTGGACTCAAATTGTGAAATCGATGCTCATGTAGCTTGAAGCATCCTGTGTCGGAGGTAAATGATTACCAGACTTCATCTTTCACCAAGAATTTGATTCAATACGCTGCAAGTCGGCGTGTTTTAGTTCCGTTTACAAATAACACAATAATTATATGAGATTTTCTCACTGAATATTTCCTCCGTATTATATCCTACATGGCCAAGGACACCATTATGGGTTTCGAAATATATCTAGTGACGCTTTAACTCAAAATATTTTGTGACGTCAGAAACATCTTTAAACAACTTGTGGAGATGTAGATATTTATATCTCTTCCGTAAGATTGGTTGCAATAACACTCTTCCATGTGGACAAGTCGTTACCGTGGATAATTTTGTTAGAGTTTTACCAAAGATGAATTTCGTGGTACTCTTTGCAATGGTGCAACGGTTTTCCACATGATTTAATTGTATTTTAGGTCATTTGTGCAGTAGTGAATAGGTCATCAGCACAGCCGTAGGATTATAAACGTACCTTTCCGTCTTTATTATTTAAATGTCTCCTATTAATGGTTCAAATGAATCGGATTCCATTAATGTTTCTCACATCCAGAATGTTACAGAACTTTGATAATGTGAAATTGTTAAGTTCGAGTTACAGGAATTGTTAAAATTATTGGGAATTGGGTCACAAAACTTTGGTCAGACCATTGCTCGAATACAGCAGTGTAGTATGGAACCCACATTTTGAGTATCAAATACAGTAGTTGGAGAAGGTGCAAAGAAGGGCTGCTAGATTTGTTTCCGGAAGTTATCACAGATATGATAAAGGAGCTGGAATGGGATTCATTGCAAGACAGGAGGAGGATAGGGAGGGTAATGGGAGTTTACAGGGCGTATACTGGCGATGAGGCATGGAAAGATATTGCAGTAGGTATGAAAAGTAGTTCATGGAAGGGAAAAGATGACCATGACCACAAGCTGGTACTCGATTTCAGGCACAAGGGTCTGGTAAGATTTTCTTTTTTGGTAAGGGTGTCAGGGATTGGAATGAGTTACCAAGGGGAACGATGAATAACCTACCGAAAACGTTAAAAGAATTTAAAGTTAAAATTTGTAGAGGGCAAATGTAAGTGAGTGAAGGATAGGTGGAAGTTGGATGTGTAGAGAAATTACCACCGGAGCGTGTGCTCCATTGCAATTAAATTAATTTGTCGATTGTTCGGTAAGAGGCTGTAGCTGGCTGGCGCAATCTTTCAGTTTATAGAAAATTCCACAGTAAACGACTTGTCGCATATTGCGGGAAGCGAGCTCGGATCATACGGTTAATTCTAAATATGTAATAATCCTGCGTTTGGTTTCAAAGTCTTGAACGTCGCCTAATAGAATGTTAATTGTTATATTCTCAAGTTACATTGTTAACATAGCGAGCTGTGTATACTGATACAATCTGCAGTCTGGATGACCGTGTCTCTAATCCCAATGAAGCACAGTATTTAACCCCCCCCCCCCCCCCACCCGGAGCTTATCGTTCACGACGCATTCCGGGGACCACATATCCTGATGTGCAATGAGTACCGAGGAGACCTTTCAAGGGAAAGGTACTACCACAGCGTGGCACTAGCTACTTCTCCTCCTAGTAGTGAAGATCAAGAATAATAATATGGAAGCATATACACCTCCAGGAAATACACTCAAAAGGCCAGATTAGCCTATAAGAGCAATGTGAAGTCCACTGAGCATAATTACGAACGCCTTCTTATGTTGATAATATTTAAAACATTTGTAGTCAAGCCACGTTAGTAAACACCTAATTACCTACGTTGGTAAGTCTTCAGAATTGAAAGTCTCATGTGTATTCAGGTTACGTTATGGTTAATAAAAATTCACTTTAATATTTCATTTGAACTGAAACAATGTGTCGTACCAATTATTAACTTAATACTTGGCCTTTATAGAATCGAATAGTAATCAGAAAAGATGCGTATTATATAACAGTGAAAGGAGTATAATTTAAAGATTCATGATAGAATCTTTAGTGAATATACCACATCGTGACAGATTTTTAGTACCTGACGTTCCTTCACTTGTTGACTGTGGACGAATCTGTACAAAGTTAACTATAACCAGGCTGTTTTAAATAACAGTAAAATGAACTTAAGTAAAGCGTAGCCCAGCAAGTAATATAACAAAACAACGATAGGATGCATTCAGTGGTGGGTTGTCCTGGAGAACACCTGGACGACAATGGGAAGTAACGGCGTCGTAGTATTGTATTGGAAGAAGTAATCATGACTGAAAAGCAGACGCATTGGTCGTCTTAAGAAATCAACAAACATGGGAAGACTCAAGAAATAAACGTTTGTGTACCGCGTGATTTTTATATCACGTACAGAGCCATTGCTGAAGTGTTTAATCAGCATTTTTAGAAAAAATAAGTATTTTACTGCGATATTAATTTATGAATACCAAGAAAGGAGTTACCAAAAATTGTAATTTATTAGTAAGATAAATTTTTCCACAATTTTCTTGTTTTTCTTGGTTTCTTATTGAAGAAATTTTATAATTATTTATGAATTTTAAAATGGAAATTAAAAATAGTTTTGATGTTAAGATGGATATCCAAGTTGTAAAAAATCGTTGGAGTAACTTCAATCAAATCTACAGAAAATCTCTGAAGTGAAAATGTTTTGGATATACAAATTGATATTAACCTTTTCCGATCGAATATTTAATCAAATCATAAAGCTTTAATGGAATCGAATGTTGAAACAGTTAAATTTTATACAACAAATGCTGAATATTAGACATAAACACTTAACGTAATATCTTTACAGAAAGTTAACCTAGGAACAGTAGATAAAGAGAAGCAAAACTAGTTAAAACACTAATCGTGATAGATATATCACAAAAAGTAAACAGATAGAGCAGGACTTTCATTAAGGAAATACCGGAAGTAATAGCTGGTACAACTAAAGAAATTTTGAAGTTTTGAATTAGAAAGGTTTAATTTTCTAATTTGTTGTCCGTGTTTAAAATAGGTTTGACAGTTTCCAAGACTAAACAGATATGGATAATAGCTGCACTGGAATAGATGAAAGTATTAAAGAATTTGTAAAATTTATATCGCTGTTGACGAGCTTAACTAATTGGTTGATGAACTGAAAGTGGGAACCTGAGTTTATTTTCGCACATGAGAAAATATCTAAAATTATTATGTAGATTTGTGGGATACAAACATACGGAAACAAGGTAACAACAATCGATGTTCTCAAGCCAAAAACCGAAAGTGTTGTCTCAGATATTAGCATGTTGAAAATGAATGCATATGCTAAAGTAAAAATATATGAGTGAGCTACATAAAGGTCAGGTATCATTAATGAAGAATCAGTTAGTGGAGAAACTATTTGTGAATACGTATTAATTCAAATAATGTCGAACAATTATTTACTCAGGTAACATTATAACTACGGTAGCAAATTATGCGGTAACTTATAATAAATAATAAGAGGCTTGATGGTTATGGTATTGAATTATTGAAGATTTAATATGTAAAATTATGATTGACAACAATAGAAACACAAACTACTAGGTAATAATAATAACATGCCTGTAATTGGGATTTGAAATCTACGTATAAGTGCAACGATGAATTCTATATGGTGACTGTCGAAATTAAAGCCAAATGAGACTTAAGCAGCTATTATGATTGTTGTAACATAAGTATCAAAGGAACACGCAAATTATCAGGCAATGAAAGTGTTGTAGATGCTGATGCTAATTCTGAGCCACGTGTAGCCTGCAATTGTTACATCAATAATGCACCTGACGATATATCTAGTGAGTTTGATTTTAATTATGTATTAATTACTGCTTAATTAATGTGAAGTGGTGGCTGTTGAGAGTGATTCACCGGTATCAACTGTCCACTGCATGAGTCATGGTGGCCATGCGATCAGTATGTTGATTAATGTTGGTGATAGCATTAATGACGAAGTGTTAATTCCGGTGAAGTACGCATTGATGTGTGTAATGATTAAGTAATGAAATTCGCGAAAGATGTATACTGTATCTGGAAATGAAGTTAATCTAAGGAAGGTGACATTTAACAGTGAGTTTGAATTAAATTTGGGTACCAATTTTAGTAAATACTTGAATGCCGATAAGGTAATGTATAAGTTTAATAATAACGTGGGTTTTCACTCATTTTTCTAGTATTTGGTTTTTCAGAACTAAACATTGGCTTACGCGCAGCTAGAGACAATGTCAATGCTGGATACAAACAATATACAGATTGTACTGTATCAGAAAATAAATCTGGCCAATTGGTAAAAAGTTTTGAATACATAATTTGTGGTGATTATAATTGTTGCATGGATTTTAAAAGTTTAATATGAAAATTTCTGTTCCAGTACTCTTGGTAAGTGTGGTTACCGAATTCACGTTAATAA
Organism: Vandiemenella viatica; assembly: GCA_031002005.1. Lineage (NCBI taxonomy): Eukaryota > Metazoa > Arthropoda > Insecta > Orthoptera > Morabidae > Vandiemenella > Vandiemenella viatica. The sequence goes on along the minus strand of JARYHS010009186.1, from coordinate 112,466,092 downwards.
TTACACCTTGTAAATGTCACAATATATTTTATGGATGTAAGAGATTATTCAAGTTTATTAATACTCATTTGATGATTAGACAATCAAAATTAAAAAGAAATCGAAAGGCGAGGAAAACTTATCTCACTTAATTAAACTATTCCTTGTTTATATATACCGATGATTCATCTAGAAGTTTCATTGATGAGAGGTGTAGATAAAAAAAAAATCAGTCAAAATAACTTGTGACTTAATTCATCCTTGTACTGTCCTTGAGAATTATGAACCAGTTCAACGTTTGCAATTATCAGCTGCACATAAATGTTTATGTTTCCTCTATAATTGTCTAGCGTTCAATGCTGTTAATGTTAGATAAATAAACATGAAAAACTTCAAAACAGAGGAGTAATCTGGCTGTTCCAACAGTACCAGACTTGTCACTCAACCTTGGGGAAATATTTTATTCAAGAGGTCCCATACGGCAGATAGCAAGTTCCCTAACAACTCTGTAAAAACTTCAGGAAAAAGGGTGAATAAATCTTCCTATTCAAGCACGGCGACTGAGAAGTATATCTGCTCTCCCCCCACGCTTCCATCTACAAGGAACACTATAAGCATTGCAAGCTGCAGTTACATACTCAAAATATTAGATGATCAAGATGAGACGTGAGGTTATCTCATCTCATGATTTGAAGAGCCTGCAGAGTATGTACAATACGCTTCTACTACTTCACAAGAGCGATTATCAACATAGAATGGTCTCCTTAACAGAAATTGAGCCGTTGCCAAAAATACGTACAATGAATTTCTGTCTGCGAGAAAATCAATTCAACAATAATGTCTCTATCTATCTACATCCAAACTCTGCAAATCACAAACATTGTGGGTGGCAAAGGGTGCTAGGCACCAATCCTAAACCCGCGCATTCCAATCCCGAATAGCGCGAGGAAAGAAGGAATACATAAAAGCATCAGTACGGCATCTTATTTCTCGAATCTTATCCCTCCGGTCATTGCGACCTAAATAGGTTGGCGGAAGAAGTATTTAATTACACTCAAAATTTAATTTTTTTCGTATATTCTCCAATAAATTCGAACGCAAGCTACGTCGTCTGTCTTCCAAACTATCCCAGCCCAATCTATGTAACAATTCTATGACGCTTTCATAAGGGCTGTAACAACAAGTCACGAATCGAGCGGCTCTCCTCTGCACCCTCCTCACTGAGTCAATCAGAACCTTGCAATACGGATCCCAAACTCCACAACAGTAATCCAGATGCGGACGCACTAGTGTTTTATACGCTATTTCCTTTGTATGAGCATTACAATTCCTCAAAATACGACCTATGAATCGCAATTTAGAATTAGCCATGCCTACGACGGAAGTTTTTTATTATTATTATTTGCTTAACGTCTCTCTAACAGCGAGGTCTTTAGAGACGGGAAAGAATAGGGGAGGGGGGGGGGGTGCAAGGAATGGGAAGGAATTCGGCTATGGCCTTTTTAAGGAAGCATCCTGGCATTTGCCTGGAGTGATTTGGGAAACCATGGAAAACCCAAATCTGGATGCCCGGACGGGACGACGGAAGTTATGTGCAAGAACCATTTCATGTTGCTTTTTACTATCACCCTCAGATACTTCAGGGAATCAACCCTGTCAACAGCTGAATTGTTTAATTTGTTCTCTGGAAGGGTCTTGAGTCTTTATTACAGATGTTGTGATTAAGGACAATTTGCCTTAGTGAGTGTAAATTTCTGTAATCTTTCAGCTTTTTCTGATGTGTTTCATGTTATTTCACTTGGATACATCCCAACATAGTGAATTGTCTCTCGGCTGTCAAGGTGTAGCAGGCTCGTTATCTGGACGGCGTTTCGGCTGTCTTACTGCGGCCTTCTAGGGCACCGGTTTTCCACCGGTGCTGTACGCTGTCTGTACCCATTGTCCATCTAGATGGTTCGGTCCACCCGGGCAATCAGAAAGCCCTTTCCAGAAAGTGTGTGTTTTGAGGCGTGGATTGGTGATAGGTAAGGCATGGCAGCCGAAACGCAGTATATGAGGAAACACCTATTTAAACTGAACGTGAATAATTCTTGTCTCACAGATTTCATTTTGAGTAGAAGTCATATCTTTAAAACCAGAGTTTAATATTGGCAGCGCCGACTTAGCAGAGCAGAATCTTTGAAGCTTTGTTGCAGAGAAGTTGTCACAATGTATGGTAACATGAATCGGGCAGATTTGTGACTAAAATGTGAAAATAATTAGAGAAAAATGAAGAAATTTTAATCTGAATGAACAAAAAGAATTACATGATCATTAGCTATACTGTTTAAATGTTATAAGGAATATAAATAAAAATAAGTGATTATTTCGTTTTAACAAAAAGTTAGTTTTATTCAAGTAAGTACGTTCTGGATTATCGTAATTGTAAAGTTACAAGTGCTATCAATAAAGCCAGGAGGCCATCCTATATTCCAACATATCATAATCAGGTTGGCTCTATTACTACCCTCATCATCATAGCAATATATCTGCTGCAACCATTATCTTCTGGATGTATTTTAACCGTGGTATTTCTAGTATCTCTTTCCTTCTACCATTCCCTCCAATATTGTTATCAGGAATATCTCATTTTTTGAAATATGTCCATCCATCATTTGTACTCTTCCACATTTGGTTATATTCTATTGCCACCTGTGAAATTTATTAATTAGTAATTTTGTCTCTCTAACTAATCGTTAACATTTTTCCGTAGTGCCATTGCTCAAATGAAATTAACATTCTTTTCTCTTGTTTTCTGAGTGACACATCTATACGTGGAAATACTCCAAACATGTTGATTTACTAAACTCTTCCCTCTCATGTAATTTGTTGTAAATTTTTGTTACTTAACGCTATTTTTGCTTCAGCAATCTTACATTTTATCTCTTTCTTGCTTCTTCCATCCTTGATAATTTTATTTCCCAGGTAGCAGAATTGTTTCATGTACTACAATGTTTCTCTATTAATTTGAATTTTTACTATGATTCTTTATCTTAACCAGTACAATAACTTTGGCCTTCGTTTCAGTAATGCTTATATCGTACTCATTGCCAATATGGTCCTCCATTCTTTCCATAATTTTCTTAAATATCGTAATGTCATATGCAAATCGCATCATATTTACAAGCTCTACTTGTATCTTCATACCAGCATCAATTATAAATACTAAAATCTTTTAATATTGTATTTCTGTTCAATAATTCCTGCACCGGCTGCATATTAAAATATTGTAAATTTAACTCGACTTGTTCTTTTCAACGTAAAAAATTCTATACAACTTTTTTTTAAAAAAAATTTCTACCTTTCGTATATTAAATATTGAAAAATAATATCAGATTATTGATAGCCTGCTGTTGAATAAGTAGAGTAGATTTTTAGTCATGTCGATTTTTTCTTTTTCGTGTAGAGATTTATTTGGAGTTACACATTTTTAATAAATGGGGCTTAGGCGATTAATATTAGAACCACAGATGATACAACAGCTGGTAAAGACATATGTTTATACCTCCCAGAAAATATTTACCTACAGAGGCTTCAAAGAGGGCAGAGTTCAGTTGTCCTTTATATCAGGATAGACTGTGCACGTGACAATGTCTGCCAGAGGCGAATTAAAAAGCCCGTAAATGTTTAGTTAGACCCTCGTGCCTTGCCTGACAGGTAATTCGCAGCATAGAGCGTGCGGGACTGTGTGTTGTTAAAAGGGTGACACGGTGTCTGTGCCTTTGAAAGTCGAGGGCAGAGCGAGCGGACGGTCCATTATGCGTGTTTCAGGAAGTCCGAAGCAAAAATTGATGACAGATAGTAGCAAAGCGACAATAGAGAGAGAGTTGCAATTCCAATAGCGTGAGTCTTAAACGGAATTGCCTAATGCGTCAAAACTCCAGAAAGATAGAGTGAATAGGGAAGAGACTATCCTCTCAGTTAATCACTGATTACATTACCTTAACAAGTACTGATATTTATGTTGTTTGTTGTATTGAGGTCAATTGAATGGGAAGTACAGTTTCTGGCAGCTCCAACATTGGAGGACGAAGATCCCTCCACGGCTCACCTGCGTGGGTGAAGGCGAGATGGTGCGAGGGAGACTTATGGCGGTACTCTAATGCTCTATTCGTCACGAAGACGTGATCGCGGACTATTGGCTTCGCGTCTACGTCGCTGATGGATCCATTAAACCACCTCACCTGAAATTTACTAGAACGGAACAGCGAGCAGACGCGGAGCAAACCGGTTCACTAAGTGTCGCATCTGATCTATTCTGCAACGTTTTCAGAAATGATGGCTTTGAGAAGTCTTCAACCACAGACGTCAATGGTCGCCCTCAACCTCAATGGAGCGAACTGCTGCGACACACACCACTTAACCTTGTCGTAATTCAAGTGAATTACAACAAAAGATTCGCTCTCCTGAAAACTGCGCATTGTTGATTTTATGTGCAAGTTCTCATATTCGCATTTTTTAAAAAAAATATATATTTGTGATGTGTCAATTTTTTATTTTTTAAGTTACATAAGTTAAAATTTTGATTGTTAAATAAATTTTTGCTCTGTATTGTTTCTATTATGAGTTTTTTCTTTGCAATTGATTTTACCACCACAATCACTATGTAAGAGACCTAGTTATGTGTGGTTTCTGACGGGTGAGGGGTGAACATTGAAATGCCGATTGGAGGGTAGAGGGTGCACGGCTGCGGTCTGGGGGAGACGGTTTTGTGTAGGCGGAAGACGGTTTATGTTGTGAATGTGTCTATGATGGCTGAGACAAAATAAAAGTACTGTTCTAATGTAAAGTTGAATTCTCTGATCGTCGTTTCTTCGATGTTGTCGAACCTACATAAATAATGAATGCAATAACGAACATCATTAGCTGATATTGTCGGCTGTAAGCAGAGATGCGTCCTTGGAGGGGATGCAATTGCAGCTATACCGTTGCAACTATAACTAATGAATAATATAATTTCTATTACGTTAATGACGATTAGATTAATAAATATTAAATAAATCAAACCTAATCAAGATCACATATTAGAAGTGGGTTTTGAATCCGTTGATGTAGGCTTGTATATTGTTTGGTGTTGTAACTGTCCAAAAATTACACAGTTAGATATATAAAACAGTTACTTTGCATGTAAATAAATAAACAACCAGGCGAACATTAATTCCAAAGTGTGAGCACAAATATGAGGGTTAGACTTGTGTCCTTATTGCTTATGGCGAAATATTGAGGGTTAGACTTGCGTCATTATTGCTTACGACCAAATTTAAATCATCTAACAATATATGATAACATTCTGAATTGTAAATACACTTGAAACCTTAAAGACGTCAATAATTTGAAGACTTTTGTGGTTACTGACTAACATGTAGAATGTCTAGATATCGAATTTTGGTGTGCTAATAGGGAAAAAGTTGTATGAGAAAAATGCGACAGTACAAAATCTAGCTGAAAGATGGTAAGGAATGGTATTGGTAAATAATATTGCTAGATAAATTATCAGACAATGAGCATAATTGGTTAGCAGACTAAACTAGATGAAACCACTTGGGACTTCAAACCAGAACAAACATGTTATTGGTGCGACTGCATTACTAATATCATAGACGTTAAATTGGAAATATTTTATTCAAAAATATTGTGATTAACTATTTAGACTACTACGAAATCTTTCCAGAAAGTGTTTCTGTTTGTTCCGGCAGCATCATAAATCTACTTCATAGATTATGAAGGAATTATTATTATTATTATTTGTACATTGAAAGCTGAGGTTCGATCTTAAAATTTGAATTACGTCATAGGAAGCTATGCCATTTGGCGGTGGAGCAGAAATTAAAATCTATGCCCTCGTTGGCGTTGGGAACATTAGAACGTGATGATCATGGTGGCAAGGAGCGGGAAGGAATTCGATTACGACTTCTAAAAGAAATTTGGAATGAACCATGGGAAAATTAATTTGGGAAATGGATGGCCTACCAGATTTTGAACACGAATGTTCTTGAATATCTGACCCGAGAGTTAGCGCTCACTCACAAGGCTTGGTTTGAAAGGAAGAGGTAGTAAATAATCAACATTCAGAATTTCGTCAAGTACTGTAATCTGAAGTAAATGTGTTTGCGATATGAGATTAGCTCCTCTTCAATGATCATTATGTGCATTTAATAAGTATTTTTCTTTCAATGAAACTGGTAATTTAACATCAACCCACAGCATTGTTGTTACATGTGATCCAAGTGGGCTCTATACTCCATTATATTACAAGACGAACCTAATTTCTCGTGGATATTTTTTCTCTGGCCGTTTCCCGATCGTAGCTAATAACAAGACCGCAAGTGGCGCTGGCCTATAGCTCCCCACCGGAACTGTAATTACTGTGACATTGCAGGCGAAAGATAGGCCACCGTGGCCGCCACAGAAATCGCTAATTCAGAAACAAGACTGTAACGTAAATGGTTGGGGTGAGTTTTTGGCCATATGCCGCTTCGTATATATCACCGAAGGGTGTAAAAATTGTATGTTTAAAGATGATATATCGAAATTATTGGAGGCAGATAAGGGAATAACAGTTAAAAACGAAAATAATATAACATTTCATTGATTTATCCTTCTATAGTAAACTGGTAGCAATATCAGGAATAAATATTTGTTTTTGAAAGATTAATTTCTTAATTTCGAATGATTAAAGTGAAGAGGAGATGCTATTTTATGATTTGAAACTGTTAATTTTAAATTTGAAGCTGTTATTAGAAGCAAGATCTGAAATTGCGGAATAATATTCTTAAACCCCTAAGCTTACGTTTGCGCATAGTGTAACAACCATTAGAAAATTTTGTGTAACTGGTTTGAGAAAAGCATGTGTAAAATTTATAAAAACATCAGTTGAATGATTTTTAAAGCCTTTCCGTTCCCAATTGAAATGCAAAATGTTACAACAAGTGGAACCATTATATAACGTTATTTTAAAAAATTCATTGTGTTATGTTTTAGCCACTAGTTAATTTTTTTAACAGATTTATCAATACATCGTTAAAACTACGAGTTAAACTGTCTAAACGTTGTGCACATACAAAACTTGAAATACAGTAGCCAAGATAAATTGACTGAGCTTCTGCGTTACCAAAGTTGTTCGCGAAGGGAGAGCCGAAATATTCGCTTGACTCACTGCATTGTTATTATTATTTTTTTTCAGACTTCATAATTTTATTTTGAAGACGGAAAATATTTTCTAGTATCTTAACTCCTTCCTAGTAGCCAAACAAGGGCGTACAGTCCTTATTTCTGAGTGTTTTAGAATCTTGATCGAAACTTCAATTGGAGAACTTTGCAATAAAATTGCAGAGTTACAAATGTGTCCTTCATTTTTGCAAGTAAATCGGTGTATTTGTGAGTCAACATTTCCATATGTGTCACATATATTTATTGATTTTAAGTGGATCAAAATAGATTCTCATTTGTGGATAAAATTTCATTGACGATTTTATACCACAGGTACTTAATGTCAGATAGGAGCAATGTTTTGAATATATTTGTCCATACGTTTCCCTGACTGGTATCCAAGAATTTTATTGCTTGATATTATTCAACAGTTTGCTGTCAGAGTTTTATATAACTCTTTGGTTGTTTTGAGTATTTTATCTTTTAGAGCTGCTACCATGTAACTCTTTCCTTAAAAAAAAAAGTCTTAAGGTGTCGTCAAAGTGAACCATGCATATTGGCGCATCTAAACTTGCAGATTTGCTATAATAAACTAACTGTGCAGTTATTGTTTCAATATTTCCCGTGGCAGTATTCATTGCATGTAAGAAAGAAGCTTTAGATTTTAAGTTACCATTAATCCCAAGCCACCTGTTGTTATTCATAGTGCTAGGATTTGGAAATTGTCTTTGAACATTCCGAATTATTTTCTTGATTGGCGTACATAAGTGTGCCTATAATTAAGCTTCCCAAGAACCGCCAACGTAATTAATTTATCTGATAATGCGTAAAAAGTATCTAGAATTTACCTCCTCTTTTAATTGTGTCAAGATAAGAATCAGTAGTTTACATCAGCAGTCAAGCAAGCACTCTAAACGTGATAAATGTAAGTTGCTGGATTACTGATAAACTAAAAATCAGAGATGGCTGGGGGTATAAGGAAGAAGGACACTCAGTTGCCTAAGGCACTACTGGTTGGGAGACACCGATGGTTTGGCAGGCGCTGTGTCACTTTTTCTTTGCTGCTGATCATCTTCAGGGCTTCTCATTTCTAAAACTGTTCCAGAAGGCTAATGTTATACCTTTGTTAGTCTGTAGGTAAAATTGGATTATTTGTTTGGTTTTTCAGAAGAGAGTGTATATTGCTCCACAAATAGTAGGAACGTATTTTGTACTCTATGGCAAACACCTTGTTTTGATCGAGCATGTTTTTACCCACATTTCCGCATCTCTCTCAATGAATTGCCCCCATCTTTATTAGAATTTTTAAGTTGTTGAAAAATTTCAATATATTCCCTAATTTTATTTTCTAAATAAAAGTTTTGTTCTGCTTTGATTCTAGTATTTTCAAGACGTTAGCAGTGGATGAGCACAATTTGGAAGGTAATCAGATTCAGTGTGAGATTACCAAACGGTTTTTAGAATCTCAAATTATTTCCAAACAAAATGTACAACATCAGCCATTTACAGCGGTTTACACTAAGAATATTCCTGCGGAAAGGACAGGGGTATTAAATATCTGTAACTAAGCAAGAGAGTGACGTAATCGGGTAAACCCATAAATTATTAAATCCACAAAACATAATAGCTTTGTAAGGTATAAAATCTTATTCAGGAGGTTTTTCCGAGCGCCTAGTGAAACAGTTTCTATTACCGCGCAATCCACCTCTGGCTGCTATAACCTATTCCGGTTGTAATTCTCGTAGGTAGAGAGAACCAACAGTTTTACGTGGAATCCGACGTACGAAGCGTACTACTGAACTCCACATTAGCAAAGCAAAGCTTTGTCAAAGGTAAATAACGGTTTTGCGTGGAATCCTAACTGCAGAGATTACACATGAACGAAACAAAGCACTGATAAAGGTAAAGTACAAAGACCAGGATTCGAAGTAGTTGCCTCCTTGTCTCCAGGTAAGCGCTGTAACCACAGCCGACACAGGGAAGGAAATTCCCGGACATTCCATCACAAAACAGTTTGCACTAGAGAATCCTTTTACTATTTCCAAGACGAACTTATCGCTAATACTCTTGGTTATATCTAATTTTCAGAAAAGAAGAACTTGGGCGTAACCAAATCAAAACCAGACATTGTTACTATTAATAAATTTGTGTAATTTTATGTTTCACTTACCATTCGAAAACTACTCGGATCATCCGTTAAACCTGTCACTGATACACATTCGTCAGAAGATAATTTATTTTCTGTTCTTCAATTACTCCTTTGAGCTTGTCCATTGCTTTTATCTTAAACTTAAATTAACTTAGTTCACAATCCGAAGGCTGGTTGGATCCTCCCGAAGGAAACATACTAAGTCATTGTGTCAGAGGTAGGACGGCCAGTTCCTTTCCTCTGGGACCTACAGTTTAACGTGGTGTCCGAACCACGGAGCTTTTATCTTACCCACATGAAAAGCTCTAAATGAACCAAAAATGACGATAACCCAGACTAAGCTTTTTTATAAAACAAAAATAAAACATCACAACTGTATATCTTCTCTATAAAACTTCATCTATAGAAGACATGAGTTGAACTTTTAAATTATCGGATCCCACGAAAACTCCTCAAGTACCATCCCAGAGGCAGGAGAGATGTAGGAAGACCACCAAGAAGACGGACTGAGATCGAAAGAGGCCACCAGGCCTAACACTGTATAAGAATACATAAATCAGATGACTCTGTCTCGTGTGTTCTGCTGGATCATACGTTCGATCACTTTTTATTTGAAGGGAGTGCTGAGTTGAGTCCGCCTTACGCTATGTAAATGGTTCTTGTATTAAAACTAGAATACCGTGCTGTCAGAAAGGAAAGGAAACTAAATCGGCTATTACCTATGTCATGGGAACATTCCGGCCTTCACGAGAAGTGATTATGGGCAGCAGAACTGTAATTGCTGATCCAACGCTTTTATTTGAAACTGCAACCCAATGGATATCCACGAGATGTGGATATCAGGCTGCAAATGGGAAGAAATTCTGGTCCATAATGTATTTGTGATGCTGTTACCTCCGCATCGGATCTGACAATAAATTTTAATTCTCCACTCACAGTAACAAAAATGATCTGCTAATAGTATGATTAGACTTCATAGATTTGGAAGGATGACAGTGGCGTCATATCAACTTCCAGATACTGTTCGACGAATGATTTGCAAAAAAAATTGAAAATTTAATTTTCCTTAAAATACATAATATTATCTTTTTTTATGAATAATTGTCACGCCAATGCAACTGAATTTGTTGTTTTATTTTCCGAACGCGGTTGACTTCATTCTTTGAATCATCTTCAGCAGTTCTGTCTGTTGGGTGTAATTACATTTGTTCTATGTTACAATTTAAACATGAAAATTATGGTATATACAGATATAAGCTTACTTACATTTTTCATTGGTCACACATGCTTGTGATTGTACAGTGTTTCAGCATCAATTATTTTTGTAGCAGCAGTTTTCATCACAGGTGTTAGTTGCATCGTTATGAATAACTGCGTAGCACTTTCACTGCACTGTAATATATTTACTGTGGGGTGTACATCGCTGATCGGCAGGTTTGTTTATCGTTTGTCTTCTGTTTTGATTCGGTGGGTGGCGCGGTTTTAAATATGTGTTTGTGCTTAGTTTGGTGTGTATGGTGTATTATTATTGGCTGTGTCTTATTGTAGTAGATGGTTGTGTTTCTTATTTCGTTTTAAGTACTGTGTATAGTATTGGGTCCGTCAAGTTCGTGTATTCATTTATTATGTTCTTTTCTTCTGCCAGTGATTTGTGAATGTGGTAGTTTTCCTGAAATGTTAGTAGTTGTGGTTTTCTATTATTAATGGTTAGTATTTGCATGTCTGTCTCTATATTTGTGGGCTGGTGATTATGCTCTAGTAGGTGTTTTGCGAACGTTGAGTGGTTATTGTATTTTAGTGCTCTTAAATGTTCCTTGCATCTGGTTGCAAACTTCCTGCATTTTTGGCCTTTATATTCTGAATTGCAATCATTGCAAGTTAATTTATATATACCTGAAATGTGAAATTTGTTGTTTGGTGTGTTGTTTCTGATGTTTTTCTGGAGTGAGTTGTCTTTTTCAGAATGTTTGCTATTTTGTGAGTGTTTTCGTTTATGTACCATTTTTCTGTTTTTGCTTGTGTTGGCGTTATGTTATATGCTGTTGCATTCATGTGGGTGCTCGTATTTGTTTACTGTGGATTTGGTATAGTGTTTTGTGTTGTTCATAGTATTTGCTTTTTGATGGTTTTGTTTATTTGGTGGTTTCTGTGTATCCATTTTTGGTGGCTATGTATATGATTGTGTTAAGTTCTGTTCTGTAGTTGTCTTTATTTAGTGGTGTTTTGTTCAGTCTGTTGAGAATGTATCTAATTGCTGCTTCTTTGTGTGTTTGTAGATGATTGGAGTTTGAGCTTAAATTCAATTGCATTGGCGTGACAATTATTCATAAATATCTGATCCTATCACAATTGAGGAAATGACCCACAGTATCTAGATGGTACCCAATACCAATACGCAGGTAATGGAAAGCTTTGTCACTTGTTAGTGAACAAATTAGACACAAAATATCCTTAGAAGTTTATCGGGAATGTGAAGACGTACTGCTTTTGAGTGTTGTATGCATAACGTAGAAAGAATTAGTAATTCGCATTATGTAAGACAGAACATGCCATCATAATCCGTTTCAGCTGTATGTACTAGGCCCCATCCTGGTGATGTTTTTATGAGTGACACTGTTTTTTCCATCTCAGTTGGCAATGCTGCGGCCTGTAAACTTTTTGTCTCTCGAACATCTGTCTTCTTTACTTCATTCATCTTCGTGCGTCAGTCTATTATTGTCGATTAGAGATAAACCTCACGTCGATTTTGAGGTCATTAAAGGCGAAAAAGAACTGAGAGTACAGAACGTGAAGGATTTCGGCCATGGCATTCTAGAAGAAATTTATGGAAATCCAAAATCTGAATGTCCGGATGGGGATTCAAACTAGCGTCCTCCAGAATTCCATGTTAGATATTAACCGCTAACACACGCGTTCGTACAGCACAGGAATAGTAATAAAAGAACGAAAATGTCAGCATTGTACGCGCTTTCCTTAGGTATGAATTCATTGTGTGAAATTTTCTTTGTTTTTACGGTCCGAAAAGGAATGTTTAAATTAATATTTAAGGTTATTATGTACAATCTGTATTTATTTTCATAGTAATATTTACGTACCTTACTTCCATATTAAAAGAAAACTAGATTTATCAAAAGAATTAATTTTTCTTTCTCAAAAAATCTTTATTTACTTAAAACGATTCAAACCGGACAGTGAAATTATTGATTGTCGTTTTAAACAAGTTTTAACTGAAGGATTACGTATGTTCATTAGAGTATGGAGAAAGTTCACCTGAAACAAAAATAGAAGAATTGAATTCTGGACTGCGTATCCGTTTCCTGTGTAAGTGGAGAATCATAGAACGTGTGTAATATGAACCACGGACACATGGGAAAATGCACCAGATGACCGAAATTTCGTCACACCAATTCAATCACTTACAGAAATTTAACTTCAATTCTGTTCAGAAAGTTTTCAGTTGCTTTCAGCTTAAAACATTTGTACACTAGATACGGAACGTGTGACCTTATTGTAATACATGTTTACTATTAGGTAAACAAAATTTCCTACGGAATGAAATATACGATTTCTTGTAGGAAAAAAACAGATACCATATAGTTAACTGAACCAACAGTGGACGCCTATTATTTTTCTGTTTTCAGTAGACAAATTGAAGTTATGCTTTAATGTTTCTGGATGGCGACTGCTTGAAGTGTGGTTAGGACAAATTTTGTTCGTCAATTCGTTAAAAAGTAATGAGCAGCAGTGGCAGATAAAGATGGAAGCCACTGTGCTTGCATTGCAAAAGTCAGTAGACTTCAGTAGTTACCAATTTATTGCACGCATGTACACACAAACTGCTCCTGTGAAAGAAAATCGCCAAATAAAAATAATCAGCTGTTGTCACTTACCTCGATCCGAATCGTTTCGACCGAGCGGGGCGGTGTAACGGTTAGCGTTCTCGCCTCGCATTCGGGAGGACGGCGGTTCGAATCCCCGTCCGGGCATCCAGATTTGGGTTTTCCATGGTTTCCCCAAATCGCTCCAGGCAAATGCCGGGATGCTTCCTTCAAAAGGCCTTGGCCGAATTCCTTCCCATTCCTTGCCCCCATCCTTGCCCCCCATCCTTTCCCTTCTCTAAAGACGTCGATGTTAAAAAGAGACGGAAAGCAGTAAAAAAAAAAAAAAAAAAAAAAAAACGATTCGTTTCGTAAAACTCGAATATCTTTATCACAACTCGTCATTCCACTACATCAAAAAGCTATGATACCTAATTCTACAGCAATAACACAGAATAACGTGCTTGTTTCCACATTGAAGCACGCAGTTGACAGGCTGTGGTTGATTGTAGAACATTTTTAAATAGTGGGACTCCAGCAAGGACTCGGGCCAAGTAACGGGAAGGAATTCGGCCAAGGCCCTTTTGAAGGAAGCATCCAGGCATTTGCTGGGAGTGATTTGGCGAAACCATGGAAAACCCAAATCTGGATGCCCGGATGGAGATTCGAACCCGATTCTTCCAGAATGCGAGGCCAGATCGTTAACCGACTGGGAATTCGTGGTGATAGAGGAAAAATTAAAGAAAATTACGGAATTTTATGAAGATATGGTGATAAAAACAGCTTTTGTTGAGTCACTGCACCGACAGAAACTGGTAGATATCAGAGGCTCGGTGATCTTGGAGAGGTAGCCATTAACTTTGAAATGCAGACAGTATTGAAGTGGATTCCGGGTGATTACATTGCATAGTAAGACCTGTCGTTTTATTAAACATTTTAAGGTTCTTGTGTTTGGATATAAACTACCGACCTGCATGCATTTTTGGTTTGTTGCAGTTACGTGGAAACATACTTCTCCCGCTAAACAGTTCTCAAAATATCCATGTAGAGTGTGCTTTAATTTTGATCGTCATTAAGCTTTGCACAGTTTATCATTAAAATTATACGGTTATTAAAATAACCGATTAAGGGAAGCAGTGCGATTTCTTTGTATAATTAAAAAACCGCAGCATCTACATTTACATAACAGATTTTTTTTATTTTTATTTTTACAAAGAACATTCAGCAACCATAGATCATCTAAATTAATATCTCTCTTTCTGGACCATAAGTTGACTAATAATGTTAATAACTTTTTCACTCACAGAGATGATTTGGTGCACACTTCGCAGGGCTGTAATGAATAGAATATTTATCGTTCACTTTCCATTACATACCATGGCATGCTTAGAAAAGGAATTCTCACATTCCATTACGAGGTTTCCAGTTACAGGGTGGATGCTTTGCCGGCATGGAAATATATCTAAATAGGTGGTTGGAGATAATACATAGACCTGGAATGGAGTACTTTAGAACGGACCTCCAGAAAACGAGGCTTGATCATATAAAGAATGATGAGATTAGATCAAACCTAGAGTTAAGGAAAACCATGGAAGAGAGATTTAGGTAATCTAGACTTAAATGGTTTTGGCATGTTAAGATAATGAATAGTACCAGACTACCAAAAACTTATTTTTAAAAAAGGTAGCAGACAAAAGACGAGTGTCAAGACCAAGAAGAATATTTATAGAGGGCGTAAAGAGAATAGGCTGGAACTGGGAATCTATTACAGAGAAGGAAACTTTTCTAAATAGCAGAAAGTGGAAGACGATGTCTTTAATCACCAAGACAGACCGAGCAAGGTGGGTGAGCGGTTAACGCTCTGGCCTCGCATTCGGGAGGACGCCGGTTCGAATCCCCGTCCGGGCATCCAGATTTGGGTTTTCCATCGTTTCCGCAAATCACTCAAGGCGAATTTCGAGATGCTTCCTTCAAAAAGTCCATGGACAAATTCCTTCCCGTTCCTTGTCCTCAGTCCTATCCCGCCTCCAATGACCTCAACGTCGACGAGGCGTAAAGCCATAAGTAAAAAAAAAAAAACAATAAACCAAGACAGAAACACAGGAAGGCTCGTAAACCACACCCGGGAAACTAGAGATGGTCCCAAATGATAATGCCGGTAGCAACTCTTATAACGGTTTGTTGATTACAAAAATATTTCTCTATTATGACATGTATGTGAATCTTCCGTAGAAATAACTCTTTCGTTTATATTAAAAACCGAAATTAAAACGCTCGTCCGTTGAAACAAGTGCTCCTTTGAGTGAAAGAACTCATGCACTCCCCTCACAGGTACACCGATATCATATTCGGAGCGCAGCAATATATCCATGTCTGTTTTCGGTTACTTTGGCGTTTAATACCGGGATTTGTCCAATTGATGAATTCGCGGAATATATAACTCGTATAAACACAGAGATGTGCGGCTCTAAGTAACGCCGTGCGGTTGACGTCGCAGTAATTAATCCGCCAAACGAGGCGTACTGCAAACAGGCGCTGCTTGCCCGGCGAAAACATTCTGCGCCGCGCGCCTTTGAGTGGCACAAAGGCCGCCGGTGATTGCCGCACAGTGGCTCGCGTGTGTACCTGTCCTACCTGCAACCACAGCCACCACACGTACACAAACTTCTGCCGAACACTGAGTAAAAGATAATAGTACCTGGGTAGTTAACAAGATAGCCAAGCCAACACAATGTAATGATTTCAAGAAGGAAAGCAGCTGTGAAAATATGCGTAACGGGGATTCTGACTGTACAGTGTAGATATCATTTACGAAGTGATTGGGATCATACAAATAAAACGTGATGGCATTGTTTTGGAATAAACCATCATCATCGCTAGTGTTATGCCATAAGGCAGATTTTCACTTGCTAGATCTCCAGGCTCTCCTGGCTTTTGACGTTCCTTCAACCTCATGTAATTTTCGTTTCCCTTTCTTCCATCTTACTCTACTCTCCTCCCTCCCACAAACAAGTTATTCCAATGCGTCTATTAACAAGCACTCCCTTCTCAATGAGTAACCCATCCATTTCCTCTTCCATTTTATTATGACTTGCAGTAGTTTCCAGCTCTCACCATTTATTTCAAGACTTCAACATTGCTCACGTTTTCCATCAAGCTTATTAAAATTTCAAAGGTATTTCCTCTGGATTCATTCACTTTCCGGAGTGCCCGGACGATTTACCTCCTGATTCTTCTACATGGAGAGACATACCATGTACTAGAAGGACGAAATATAATGTGTTGGTGTTTCGTTCATTTCTACATATGCATTAGGTTTCCCAGTTAACAATTAGCCGCTCACTTTGATTCCTGGAGTTTTATGCTTTTGACAGAAAAAATTGAATGTGTAATTTTAACAGATTTGTTCAATGCAAAACAATTTTATTTTCACAAAAACGTATATATTATTTGGTAGACTTTTTCATTGACGGAGAGTAAATACGTCGTTGAAATACTTCTCCTGATACATTTTTTTAAAATAATTAATTAGCACTGTAGCTTCCAAAAGTTTTAGCAAAATAGCTTTTTGATTGAATTCAGTTTAATATAAAATCTGGATAACTTGCCCTTGTTGGTATTTTATTATATTGACGGCATATGTATTCGTTTAAAAACTGTTGATCATATTTGGGTGAAATAATAAATTATCATTTCATGAATAATGCCAATGCGACTACTGGAATTTTGGTTATTTCGGACGTATTTTGCCACTCGTGGAGGTATCGTCAGATACCCATTGTTTTATTTTTATTTATGTATGTGGAGATTGTGGGGGGGGGGGGGGGAAGGGTTGGTAGCGGATCACGCGTTCTTTCAAACAGTATGCCACTTGCAACGTCATTCGTGATTTATGTCGTACTGTTTTATATACAACTGTCTGTGGTAAGTAACGTGTCACGATAAATGTAATGACACTCATTGTGTGTCTTTTGTATGTTAATATTCGTATTTTGGACACCATATTTTCTGTACAAACTGGGTTTTAGCAACGAAATGTTGAACAGTAGTCTTAGACGCTTTGACAATGAAATAATTCAGTTCTTTTAATATCATATTCTGATGTACACACAGTTTTATGTCGATTCTGAGATCAAAAATCACAGAAATGCAAGGTCAAAGTAGAAGGGCCAAGCTTCAAAAATGTATATTTCGATCTTTATGTAACGCATCTAAATTTTCTGAAATTGCTGTGGCTGTTGTAAGAACGAAGACTTTCCCGGCGTATTACTGTAATGTAGTTTTCACGGGTGTACCGCCGGGTTGTGTTGTGGAAACACGATATTTCGATGGCTAGCTCCGCTGTCTTCTTCAGGTGTAGAGACATCTGCACTTGTCGAACCTTCTCAGTATTTGTGGGTCAGCCGACCAGTGCAGATATCGTGTTTCCACAACACAATCCGGTGGTACACCCGTGAAGACTACATTGCTGTGGCTGTTGTTGATGAAAAATATAATATCGTTTAGTAGTGTCCATATCACCTTCGCTCTTCGAAGTTGACGATGTTTTATTAACATAATTAAATTCTGACAGTAGTATCATCTGCCAGTTATTATCGGTTTTGTTTCCAAAATTCTGTAACATTTTCTGCGGGATGGAGATTTCTTTAGCAGCAATCAACTTAACTCAGAAACTAAGTTAGGATATGTTACTTCTCTTTCTCACATGTGAATAAATTTAAAACACCTGATCATGTTCGCTCTGGAACTGAAATTTTATAATTATTAATAGGCTCATTCTTAACCACACATGTTTCATTTTGACTCCAGTAAACGTTGCACTTTCTCGTTTATTGTTCCCAGAAGCAGGATCTCGTTTACTATGGATATGGGGAACTCACTACTCCGCTGTAATGACAAACCTGTGTTGGACAGTGCCTCTTGGGACGCAGGGAGTTGGAGACAGAGCGGTACCACAATGAAGGGACGGGCTAGCATTTGACTTGCCAATTGTGCTGCGATCCCCAGCCTTGAGTGGTACCTATGTCTGGATTTCACCCCTGTACTGCCACCGGAGCGTGACTGAGTGGTTAATTTGCATGAGCACTACCCATGTTCTTTGTGGTCAGTAGTTTGATCCCATGTAATAACGGTGGTTTCTGAAAACGTTCTGTTGCTGTATTGTATAATTCGGAAAGTGAATGCCCAACATAATTTATAAATTTACTTAAAACCTTGATGCCTTCTAACATAGCAGAAAGAAGATATCGATAAATAACCAGATGACATATTCGGGGAAGAATTTGGATCATTTACAACAGAAAAGAAATCAATAACAATGCACTAAATACAAAACTACAGTCTAATAGAAAAAAATAAAAGTATTCTGTCATGAATGAGGTGAAATTACAAATGTTAGTCAAGTGTAAGAAAATGTTTAAAAGTAGATCAGAATTGTGTTTTAATGATAAATTCTGATCAGAAACCAATTTTATTTTTTTCTGTAGGTTTTATGCCTATTCGACGTCTAGGTACCTAGAACATTAAGCGAATGGTTAGACTGGGATTTGACATTGAGGAGGACGGGGGTTCAAATCCCCGTCCGAATATTCAGATTTAGATTTTCCATTGTTTTCACAAATTATTCTAGGCGAATACCGGGATGGTTCAATCGAAAGGCCATGGACGAATCCAATGCCGTTCCTTAACTTCATCTCCATACATCCCCTACCACCTCCAATGACCCTCACGTCTGCGGCGCATAAAGCATAAAGAAAAAAAACACGTGGACATCATTAGTGACGGGAAATGATTGGGGTTAAGGACCGAAATGAGATTTGGCCATGATCTTTCAAGGAAACGATCACTTGGAGTGATTTTTAGAAACTTGGAAAACGGAAATCCTAATGTCTTGACGAGAATTCTAACTTGGTATTTCTGAATGCGTTACCGTTCAAGCATCTGGCTCGGTCAAAAGTTAATAATTGCTAAGCGTGGAACACAGTGTTTTGTGGAGGTGAATTTTGAGAATACTAGATAGAAAACAGAAGAATCCGAATTGCGGTTTTATATAAGGATGTTTAATACTAAGCGAAATGATAGTGTCCAAACATGTTTGGGTATTGGTTTCCGAAGAAAGGAATTTGAGCTATAACTTCACAGAAAGAGAATGGTGTCTACATTTTTAGAACATGCAAGATTACTTGATTTTTTCGTGATAGCATATACCATAGTGGAAGATACTAAAAACAAGATAATTGAGTACATGGATTATAATGGGTATGTTGATATCGGGAGACTAGATTAGCACACGAAAGCTTGAAAGATATCGTCAAACCAGCTGAGAGACTCATTACAAAAAAATACTGGTTTAGCTTAGAAAAGGTAGGACTACTTCCCTAACAATGAACGTAGCCATGTCTGAGTCGAAGATTTATTTTAAGGTTTCTCACGAGACAATAAATTATTAATTAACTTCTCGTTTTTGCTGACAAGGAAACGTTATGTGTCTCTTGACTTCTTTCAGCGCACAGTAACATTCTAGACTAATTCATTTTACCGATAGTTTTTTGTGTTTATTTAATAGATTTTTCAAATATTTTCCTTACATCTGGAATCTGTTAAATTATTATTTACTACTACTAAAAGTAAAATTGTTAAAAATGGAGAATTTAATGCCTGAAAATTGTGTTAATTTCACAATTTTTTAAAAAAATAATTCATTAATAAATCTGATCACCAGAACGCTTCTAATTACTTTTTTATCTTTACGAAAAAAACTTGTCTCAAGAGGGACCACTGACTCTGCTTTGGATGGTCCTTACAAGTAAAATGTAGGGCTTGGAGGGTTATGTGGGTGTAACTGTATGAAATATGCCTTTTTTGATGCCGTCATGTTTTGTCATGCATTTCTTGCGTGACTTTGAGGGAGCTGAGATCGGTATTTATACTTTCAAATACTGTTTTGTAACTAAATGTAGAAGAATACTACCTTCTTGGGTGAACGCCGTATTCCAATAAATCAATAAAAATGAAGTGTTTTCATATTATGGAAAATAATACACACATTTCCCTCAAACAATTTGCTTACGTCAGAAACTTCTGTGGTCATTTAATCGAAGCAGTAGAAAGAACCACAGACGTTATCGCGCTTTATGGGGCAGAAGAAATCCTTGATGGAACCTACTCATTTCCCTCCGGCAGACATGTAAATTTTTCAGCAAGCGAAATATGATTTCACGCCTGAGAAATGTACTAACAGCTCAGTGTTTCACGGTGAGAGGGCATGGAATTATAATTAAACGATGAGAAAAGTACTTTATGAGAGTGTTTAGAATCAACACATTTATTAAATTCAACTACGAGCTATAAACTGAGCAATGAATTTCTTATGTGCTGATACTTCTATGTATTAGATTCGGTTGTCATACTGACGCCCGAAATTTTTTTTCGATTATATTTGAATACAATATTGCATGTGAAATTAAAAGCTAACCCACGAAGAAGTATAGCATTATATCACTGCGCATAAAGTTTGGTTAGGATTATTACATCTGTGGTCAGAACGAAAAAAAAAATATATTCCGTAACAGATAACTAAAAAATTAAATTCGGTATGAAACAGCAAAATGCTCTCAGATTATAATATCGACATTAAGGGAAAGGGTGTTTACAGTAAATAAAGTATCACCATTCCAATACGCTTATTGAAATGTTGGTCTACGTTGTAATGGTTTGATTAAGATATTCCATTTATTTTAATTTACTACATTACAGAAAACCTAATAAATAAATGAAAAAAATAATAATAAAATATAAGCAGCATCCTATTTGCAATAGTCATCTTTGGTGTATGTCTCTTTAAGCACAAATATATTTACAATGTGTTCAATATTAGTTATATTTATTAGTTTTGATTCATGTATTCCGGTTAATTTAATGTGAGACATTACGGAAAAGTGAAGAAATAAATAACAGAGGCAAAAAAATAAAACAGAATCCAAAGAGTATTATAATGTATTGCTCCGTTCCTAAGTCACATAGGGGAACTACCTGATCGTACATCGAACGAATAGTCATTGTTACACCCCACACTGTTCCATTCACCTTCTAGTTTCTCAATGTGGAACTGCGTTTCATCAATTGTACCAATTTTCACGGTTTGACCATATCTTATTGGCTATCTATGCGCACGGGAATGAATTTTTGGCTTTCCAGCGCGAGACTCGTGTATCCGTGCACGAAACGAACCCAAGCATTTGCCTCTGCTGTGGTCGTCTCTGAATTGCTAGGAAAAGTCACCTCTCTGGCGACCGTGACCTTTTGTTTATTGCCAGCAGGTGATGGTTCCTCGTTGAACGTTAACAAACAGTCATTTCGGAATATTTCCTTATGCAATTTGTAATTGCTGATTTTTCAAAATAAATATTAAAACAGTAGACATGCACACTTAATAATTGTTCCTCTTTTTTAATAATCTAATTAACTCATAATAATTTATCATCTTTCTAAGTAATTTGATTAAAATGTAATTATTTGGAAATAAAGATCAAATTTACACCGTCACATACCATACATTTAAATTGATGGCAGGAGCAACAGTAATACGTAGCAACTCGAAACCAAGAAGTTCTCGACAAACAATAATTTTTAAATTATCAATATAATCTCTATCTATATTTAAAAGACGTATTTCGTCTATATTCATTAAACCCATGCGACAATATTAATGTTTGCAGAAGTTTCCTTATTAAATGTATAAAAATGTTTATAATAGCATAAATATGATAATTGTATACCAAAATAAAATACTTTTTTTATCAAGTTGTTCAAAGTAAAAAGTTTCGCACAAACTGTTTTTCGTTAATGCTTTCAGTTCAGTGACTACAGCCATAAAGAACAATAATGTAATTTTTCTATATCGAGCCCAACCTGTTAAAAATTTATTAATTTTACTTAGTTCTTTTTTTAATTGCGGCTTGGACAGATAGGTCATTGGAGCTTGGATAGGATTGTGCCCAAAGATTCCACCGGATTTTACATTGAAGCCACGTTCTGCTAAACACCAGGCTCGAATAATACAGTTCACCCACCGGGCCTGGTCGGTTGGAGCTCCCAAATGCCAGCTTTGAAGTAGTCGAGCTTATCAACTTTTATATGTAGTAAGATTAAGGTATGACCAATTGTCCAAAGAAAAGTTTTTAACCACTGTAAAGGTCCTTTAGCGAAGGTTGAGTAATATCTCAGTTCATGCTTCTCATTGTTTTTGTGAATTGTTCAGTGTAACTCAATAAACCCTGTGTAACATGTTTTCATGTATCACACATTTTTAGTTATATTCATTATCACATTGTCAGTGTAGAGGACTAGTATATATTATAAATCAGTAAATAATTATAATTAACCACCCAATTTAAAAAATAAAACTAAACAGAACTCCGTTGATATTGTAATACAATAACCGCCAATTTTATTTTAAACTTGTGGCCTCATTGTAGCTGTAATATGTTATTATAAGGCTACGAATAGATTACACTACACTGTAGTGTTCTTGGTACTTCTTGTACTAGTAATTGCTGTTTTCAAAAAAAAAAAAAAAAAAAAAAAAAAAAAAAAAAAAAAAAAAAAAACATATTTTTTGGAGTCTGTTGCTTGTATCAACGGTATCCACCGTAAAGACGAGAAAAGTTTCTTATCTTTTGCTACTCGGTCTAAAAATAGCATCATTCCCAAGAAAACTCTGTCATTACAGGAGATGCAGTTTATTAAGAATAAAATATTACTGTTGAAAGTGCGATTAAGTTTGTAAAATTGAGTTCCTTTTTCTGGGGACGGCTAAAATTAAAACGAAGATGCGATGGTAAAATAATTCTGGTTCGCGTATAAATGAGAGAAGACGCACCTTTATTAATTACAGATGATATTAATAAGATGACTATGTTAAATTAAAGAACAAACAATTGTTTGCTTAAAAGAACATTTCATAGCACCTACAGAGTTAAGCAAATACCCATCTTACTTTGAAAATTACTGCTATAGCGCGTAACCGACTTTACCATTTCTATCAGACAGTGACTATGAAAGCCCAGCATCAACAGACGAAAATTCGTGAATGCAGTTCAGTTATATTTCACTGCAGTAATAGACTCGAATGCTTCTATCTCTTCTCCTAAGGGCATTAAGCAGCTTGCATACGTTCTCTGAACAGCAAGCAATCTCTTACTGCCTTGCTGCAGACGTTTCCCAGCTGAATGTGCAGCTTCTCTCTTCCGACGTTACTGCAAACACGGTCCGCTTCTCCGAACGCTTTTGTGTGCTTCATTTTTGAAAACAATAGAAAGCAGGTTGTACTTTCAAAAGAGGATTGTACGACACCTGCTGGGGAATAAAGTGTAAATTTAAAGGAAAGTTTCCTTCTGTTATCCCTAAGCTGTAGATATATGCATTTATTTACGAAAACTAAATTTTTTATCAGTCGCTACGCCTCTTTCAGCGTAATATAAAGCATTATACATCCAATATGAGCTGGAAAAGAGAGGATGCACCGCAATCAGTTTTTACGCTGATGGCTATTTTGTTCTTTGGTGCTTCTTCATTCCATATTTATGTTCTTTGATGAGAGCAGAAAGCAAAGTTTTATACTTTTATCCTTACTGTGGTTAAATCTGTAAGCAGAAAAATGTGAAATTAAGTTTTGCATGGAAAAGGTGTTATATTTCATACTTCCAATATAATACACTTGTCTATATCCTTCTAACTCAAACTTGTTTCGTGTTGCAAGAAAGGCAAAAACCATAAATATTTTAAACTGTGACTCGAATCAATGTGAAAGTTTTTTTCCACATCCTAGCATTTCTTATTTATCAGTTCTTTTCTGTAGATACCACTAAATACTCCAGTACAATTGTTGCTAGATTTTTTTCTTTGGCATTTTATACTGTAAATATTTGATAAACATTTTATTGAAATGTGGTAACATCCAGTGAACATTATACCGTTAATGAATTTTGTAGACTATTTCAAATAGGTTGTAAACGCTTACTATACACGCTTTATACGAGTATTAGTTTGAACTGTATGTATGATTGTATCCATGTAACGGGATCTTGAAATTCAATTTTCACACACTTCCAATAGAAAAGCGGTTGAATGCAATGAAATATATCATTTCGTGTTCACCCACCTGCTGACGTCCAAATTGTTTAAAATTTTGCACACGTACTAAGATCAGTGACAATACAAAAATTTGAATATCTAAGTCTAGAAATTCCCATTGTGAACTAAAAAGTTAAAAATAAAATTGTAGTTTAAAAAACTAAAATAAACGCTTTTGTAGCAATATGAACTAAAAGGTAAAAAATAATCTTTATAATAGAAAAATTTTATTCAACAGCTCTAGGATGTCCCACAATTCAGTATAACTTTTCGAATAAGCATAAAATAAGAATAAAGTCACTGATTAAAAAGTTAACTTTAAGGGAAAAAATAGTTATACTGAATTGTGGGACATCGTAGCGCTGTTAAACAAAATGTTTATATTTATAGATTATTTTTAATCTTTTGGTTCACATTGCTACAAAAGCGTGTATTTTAGTTTTTAAACCATAATTTTATTTCAAAGAAGGGGCAAGGAAAAGGTCTTTTTAAGAACATGTTTAGGAAAAACTTTAAGTATGGTTTTACTGATTTTGTTGTCAGTTTTCCTTGGTAAGTGACTTCGACAAATTTGTCCTGCCACGATTGGCCCAAGGACTTAGTGGAATGACGGCATATTTTTTGTTTCTTTCCAGATAGGCAACGAGTAGTTAGTAGAACTTTATAAGTACGCAGTCCATAGTAAGAGTAACAACTAATAAAGGGAAGGTAAAACCTAAGTCCCACTGATTGTAATGGATTTTGGTATGATGGTTGAGTACAACTTTAGATTCATCTACATTAAATTATATTTTTCTTTTATAATGTTGAATTATTAATTTTTAAGCAAACAGGGAGTTTGTGACTTGCGAGGTTGCTCCGTGTATCGTAAAACTTAGAACACTTTTGTCAATAACAGTGTTTTGGCGATTAACGAGTCCGAATATGAATCGATCGTGGCCATCTCGGATCTATTAATGTCATTAGGAATTACACCAAAAATTCCTTTTGGAGAGAACCCATTCTGATAGTTAACATTTTTCCTTAATAACACGTTGAATTTAGAAATTGATGATTCACAACAATTGTACTCTTGGAAAACTATAGCTACTTAACTTTACACTTTGTCATGATTGTATTGGTAAATTCTATTGTGAAATACGTCACTCGTACTGGTTAGGACTGGTAGCCATATTTTTAAAGAACCTTGGGTATGTAAACAGATTTGCTGTCAGTCATCAACTTGCATGGTAAGAAATACAAAAACGTTGCTTTTTTCTGCAGTGAAAGAACATCGTTTCATCAGAAACTCGCAAAAGAATAACGAGAACTGCAACACAGACTGTGCAGTTAGTGAGAGTGAAGTAAGCGGATAATTACTTATTTTGTACGTAGACATTCAGGTGTCAAAAATATTAATAATGATGACAGTGTTGAACGTTCAGGCTACATTTGTCGTGAAAATATCAATCATTAAGTTTGAAACCACAAACAATATTCCTGCTGGCCCGTTTGCCATGTGTGAAGAAGCAATTCGTATTATTGACACTTGCCTTGGAAACGTGAATGAAATGTATTTTCCATTGCCGTTGGGTTCAAAATGGGTATGAGACTACGAAAATGATAACGCTGTAACTGTAATATAGTCGGAAATAGCAAACTTCAAGTAAATAATGATATTAATTGAATTAAAAATTATTGTGCAAAAAGTAAAAATAATTGCAAACATTTTTATGAAATGTATTATGAAGAAAATAATTAAAAAAATCAATCTCATTAATGTTCTCATACCTATCACGTAAACAATTTTTTTAAACACTACTTATAGTAAAACACGAAGAAAAAACATGAAGAAAAGAAGACTGATATTTTATGGACACCTGAGTAAACTTCCGAATGAAAGAATCTCAAGACAAATTTTAAAATGCACACAAACAGTAAAAACAAGGCATTGCTAAGGGAGACGTTATAGACAGAGTTATTTTTAAAAAGAAAGAGAACTCTTGGGAACTTATTTCGGAGAAAGAAAAGGAAAGATCTAAACCATCTCGACTGCCGAAGAAAAGAAAACCATCAGTGAAAGAATGAAAAAAATATTGGTCCGACAAGACGAACATCCCAAAGAAAAATTAAACACATCCAATCAAAATTGCTTATCTTTCTCCGTTATGGGGACATGTGACAATTATAATAATAAAACACGAAAAATCATTATTTATTCTTTCAATGTAGCAGTAATATATCAGAAAATATTACATTTCTTGCTTGCAAATTAAAGAACAATTCACCGAGCGTGGTGAGTGAGTTGTTAACGCTCTGGCCTCGCATTCGGGGGACGCCGATTCGAATCCCCGTTTGGGAATCCAGATTCGGGTTTTCTATTTTTTTCCCCAAAACACTCCAAGCGAATGCCGGGGTGCTTTCTTCAAAAGACCCTGGTCGAATTCCTTCCTATTCCTTGTCGCCAATCCCATCTCGCCACTAATGACCTCGACGTCGACGAGGCGTAAAGCCATAACTAAAAAAAGAACAATTCAGTATTAATTTTACATTAATCCCTCTTATTTTTTTTATTTTTCAATATTCGTCATGAATCCACAAACCACAAACGCCAATATTTACTATTTTATATTCATTAATAAAATAGGTAAAAATATATTTTGTTATGAATATTGGAAACAATTCCTCACCGTTGCATGGCGACTGTTCGTCGTTAGCTCCCTTTGTTATAAAACTCGTTTGATCGCTTGGTAACGTTATGACAATGGCTTCGCGAAGAGTGTCACCAATATTAGTGAAGTGGTTTCGGATCAATTGTATGAGTGAAGAAGCTTTATTTAAAAATAATAAAATGTATAAGCTGTGATTCTTAGTGGTTGTGAAACGCCTGATAGAGAGGATATTATCTGAACCGGAGCCTGGTGGAAGTTTGCTGCGTAGAATCTGAAGGTAAGCCTATTAACGACTACGGATTTCACATGTGTGTGTGGTCTCAGGCAGAATTCCGAAGACACTGAATGCGGAGCAAGTATTCAGGTCATGAAAATTGTTGTAGGGCTCTGGGTGTAAACTCGGTGGCATTACTCAGTAAAGTTTTTCAACTATACACTGGTTTAAATTTGTGTTTCTCTTTTTTCACTGGTTCAGAGTCCTGTAGTTGATTCAATTAGAAAATCAAAGGCAAATGTTTACCGTGGACCTCCAGGCTGTTAACAGAAATGCCATTCACTGTTCAACATCGCTTGAATCTTACTACTGAACGATTCCTCCCTAAAGTACAATTTTATGATTTTCATTCTGTTGCTTGTTTCACGCTTTTCTCTCCATGCACCTTGTCAGAGCCTACCTTCTAGATGAGTTAGCGGGGGATTTTCGATAACCGTGCTCAGCAATTTGATGATGGATTCTTATATAACTGGACGAGACAACGCGAAGAATAAATTTTTTTGAAACCTCGCTTAGTTCTTGAGATGTACTGTCTCCAAAGTGAAGCAGTTACACTGAAACGCGGCTTGGACTAGAACAGAAATTTCGCTAAGGGCAAATTTGATGATGGATACTATTGTAACTTGACAAGTCGAGAGTGAAGAGTTTTTGATATTTCTCTTAGTTTTCGACTTGTGCCATCTTAAAAATTGAGATGGTTGAGAGAAGTCCTTAACCAAAAACAATTTCCGCAAAGCCAGAAGGGAGCATCTATTAAATGCGTGGGGTGTTTTTTTCTTAAATCGGGACACCCCCTGCCCCTTGGTGATTTTTTGATGAGATCTGGTGGGATTTCCCGTCCCACGTCCCCTATCATGAGACTGACTTTGTAATTTTGGGTATCTTTTTTTAGTTCTACTGTTCTTTGAAGGGCGGAAGTCTGAAACCAAAACTTGACGAGATTTCAATCACCCCCTCCCCTCTCCTACTTGGGGAGCATCTATTAATTACTCACGTAATTAATAGATGCCCGCGAAGGAACTATACACTGGACATACACAATGGGTGTTTTGTTTTGTTACTGCTGGTTGTAGTTAGGTTGAAATGCGGCTTGGATCAGAAAAAAAGGTCACCAAAGGCACCAATTTTTAATTTTATATCTCGCGAACTAATCCAGATATCAAAAAATAATTTCTTCACATCTTATTTTTTTAATTGAGTTACATAAGAATACGTCATGAAATTCCGGGGCCACGGTTGTGGTAGTGCTGCAGAAGTACAATAATCCTCAAATACTGTCAAAGCTTTATCCTGAAAACTCCTAAAATGAATATCGCAGATAACACGATGCTTTTTACGGTTCCGCACTTTCTGAGTGATAACCGGAACTGTTCAGTCTGCCAGTAAAGGCCCCTGCCAGGCAGACCTCACACACAACGCGCCTGCACGCCGGGATACATATACGACTCCAAACAGGCGCAGAGACATCAAAACAAACCAGGAAAACAAATAGAATCATCTAGAAGCTAATTGGGACTATTTCTTACAGAGGTCGCCGTACTACCACACAACGGAATTCCTGCGCCAGGCCGCCTATATAAGCGTAGCCGGCCGCTCCACAGCCAGTTCCGGCCTGACCGCGGAACCAGCTTCAACTACAGAAGACCACCGGAAGTTCGCGAGAAGTAGAAGCCGTCTCTCTACCCCGGATCAGGACCAGGCTAAATTTCTCGACGGTCATCCGCTAACTGTACCACATTTGTTATTGTTTACCAGTGTTTTGTGTACATAGTAATAAACCTCAAGGAACCATTAAGTGTAGTTCACTTCAGTGGCGACAAGGTTGGGATAAGAACTCTCGACCATCATGGCTACGCCAGCAGCACCTACGGAATGGCAACAGTTCCTCCAAGGACTTCTACATCAGTTCTTCGAATCTCAGAGACAACTGATTGCGAAGTCAGGAATCTCCGCCAACCCACGGCCCCGCCTCCGTTCCCAGCATTCAACGACGACGTCGAAGAATGGGAGACCTACGAGAAGCGCATAAAACAACACTTCGCAATTCATCACATATCCAAAGAAGAAGACCAGCGTGCATATTTCCTTTCCTGGAACCAATCAAAGATGTATGTCTTGCTCACCAAACTTCAGCCACAAGACCCCGACACCCTCACCTTCACGACCATCTGTACGACACTGAATGCATACTACAGACGCCGGTACCATGTCGTCGCGGCCCGCGTCGAATTCTATCAATGCCGGAAGAAGCCCGATCAGACGTATCGCCAGTGGGCGGCCGAACTCCAAGGCCTTAGCAGAAAATGTAAGTTTCAAACTCGTTGTTCCCACGAATCCTACGCCGACGACATGGTGCGTGATCACATCATACAGGCTGCACCAGATGCCGCACACCGGCATGACGCCCTCAAGTTAGAGGACCCATCCCTGGAGCAGGTCATCGAACTTGCCTACAAATTCGAAATATCTACGGCCGCAGATCGCCGCCTGGAGTCCTGGGCGGATGTGGCCGCAATCCGAACCGACGTAGAGGACACACAGGACGTCGCCGCCATCCAGAGCTCCCAGTCGCGCTCCTCCCGACACCACAACCGGGGACCGCTTCCTCAGAAGGACATCGAACCGGCCCGTTCCGGCAGGGGCACCAAGTCTCGGCAGCAGCAGCGGATCCCGCAGCGCCGACGCCGCAGCCCGCTCCGCCTACCCTCCTGCCCCGCCTGTTATTCAGCACATGAGAGGGAAAATTGTCCGGATCGTTGGGCTGAATGCTCACGTTGCGGCAAGGAAGGACACCTGGCGTCCGTCTGCCGCACCAACACCACCAATGCCAATCCCGGCTCTCGCCGCCCAGGGTCTTACCAAGACAGGTTGAGCGGCGCACCTATGGATATCAATCAGGTAGACACTTCCACAGCATCCAAACATTTTATTGACGTTACGGTCAATGGCAAGCCCCTGCGCCTACAACTCGACACAGGAGCAGCAGTCTCATTGCTTAATTATACTACTTATTTGCAAATTGGCTCGCCCCCCCTCTCGCCGGCCCCCAAGCGCCTCCTGACATACAACAAACAGGAAATAGCACTCCTGGGACAGTTCACAGCAAACGTCATGTATAAGTCTGTACATCGTTCAGTCCCCTTTTTAGTAGTTAACAGTTCTCTCACAGCAGACTTATTTGGACTGGACGCTTTCCGCTTATTCGGATTTTCAATTGAGGATAACATACACCTCGTATCTCAGCATGTTCCTTTTCCTGAAGTGGACGCCCTTTGCACCGAGTTTCAGGACCTGTTCTCACCAGGCGTCGGCTGTGCAAAGGACTTCGAAGCATCACTCCAACTCCGGCCGGACGTACGGCCTCGATACTTCCGGGCACGCCAGGTACCCTTAGCGCTTCAACAACCACTTCAGGAAGAACTTCAACGTCTCCAAGACGAAGGGATCCTCCAGCCGGTGCGGTTCAGCCCCTGGGCCACGCCGTTGGTCATAGTTCAGAAGCCAGGACGCCGCTTACGTCTCTGTGGTGACTTTAAGACCACCGTCAACCCGCATCTGCTGGTAGACGACTATCCACTTCCGAGACCGGACGACCTCTTCCGTAAACTAGCAGGAGGTACCTACTTTACAAAAATTGACCTGGCAGAAGCATACCTTCAAATCCCTTTGGATATCCAGTCCCGACAATACACAGTCATCAACACTCCCTCTGGCCTCTTCCAACTCAACCGGCTCATGTTCGGCTTGGCCAGTGCTCCAGCGATTTTTCAACGGTATCTCGAACAACTTCTCCAGGATATTCCGGGATGCATCAACTATCTCGACGACATAGTCGTCACGGGACCCTCCGCTGCCGAACACATGACCAACCTCCGCCTACTCTTCCTCCGCCTCCGTGCAGCAGGATTAAAATGCAACCTTTCCAAGTGTCAATTTTTTCAACAATCCATTTCCTACCTGGGTCACATCATCGCTCAGGAAGGCATCTCCCCAGCATTTTCCTATGTGGACGCTATTTCCAACTTACCTCGGCCTCAGGATCTACATCAGTTGAAATCTTTTTTAGGCAAGATTTCATACTACAGAAAATTTATACCCTCAGCAGCACAAGTGGCAGCACCCCTGTACCACCTCTGTCACAAGAATGTCCCGTTCCGTTGGACCCCAGCTTGCGAGACCGCATTCCACACCCTTAAACAGCAGCTCAAGTCCGCAGCATGCCTCATGCCATACACTCCAAACCTCCCCTTGATACTTGCCACAGATGCATCCGATTACGGTGTGGGGGCAGTTCTGTCTCATAAATTACCAGATGGCACGGAACGCCCCGTAGCCTACATCTCCAAAGCCCTATCGGCTGCTCAGCTTAAATATTCTCAAATCGAGAAAGAGGCGCTAGCTATTGTTTTTGCCTGCTCCAAATTCTATTCCCTTTTATATGAGATTTCTTTTCATCTCATTACCGACCACAAGCCACTCCTATCACTATTTGATCCGTCCACACGTCTGCCTACCAAAACATCCCACCGCATCCAGCGTTGGGCACTATTCCTGTCCCAGTTCAGATATACCATGCATTTCCGTACCACCTCCAGGCATGCCAATGCAGACGCCTTATCCAGACTACCGCAGGGACCAGACCTTGCCTTCGACAAGTCGGAACTTCTGGTGTTCCAGATCGACGATGACATACAAGAAGCACTGAAGACATTTCCAGTCACGGCCTCAAAAGTCGCGGCAGCCACAGGGGAGGACCCCCTCCTCCGTGTCATCCGACACCACATCCAACACGGGTGGCAAACACGTTCCCCTCCACGCCATCATCAAGACCTCAAGTTCTACTACTCCATCCGCCACCAGCTCTCAGTAGTAGAGGGAGTGCTCCTCCGCACAGAACCAAATTCCACCCCGAGGGTCGTCGTTCCGAGATCCCTACAACCGACAATCCTCCAAACTCTCCACCAAGGACACTGGGGAATTGCCCGCACCAAATCCCTTGCCAGACGCCATGTATTCTGGATCGGCCTTACCACGGATGTCACGAAGATGGTGCGGCGCTGTACCATCTGTGCCCAACAACTGCCCCGCCCCCCTCAAAAGTTCCTTTCCTGGCCCGGCACCGTCCGGACCCTGGGAACGCATTCACCTCGACTTCGCTGGCCCATTCCTAGGCCACCAGTGGCTCCTAGTGACGGATGCCTTTTCCCACTTCCCATATGTCGTCCGTTGCTCCACAATCACCTACAGAGGTCACCATTTCAGCCCTCACGAAGATCTTTTCCATCGAAGGATTACCATACGCTATCGTCACAGATAACGGACCGCAATTTCGAAGTCGGGAAATTCCTATCCTTCTGTACCGCCAACAATATCCAACACCTCCTCACCCCGCCCTTCCACCCCAATCTAACGGGGAGGCGGAACGATAGTCAGAACATTCAAAACCCAAATGACCAAATACACCACAAGTCACAAACTCGAAGAGGTATTGACACTCTTCCTCAGTTCCTATCGAACCACTCCAGTGGGGCCAAAAGCCCGGCGGAATTGCTACATGGCCGCCAACCTCGCACTCTCCTCCATCTCCTCTTACCCCCGCCCAAAGTACAGGTACCTTCGGGCCCATTCCGTTTCCACCCCCGGGCTCCCTAGTCTGGGCCCGCGGGTTGGCTCCCGGGCCGGTGGCTTCCGGGGGTCATCCAGCGGCCCCGGGGCCGCCAACTGTTCGACGTCAGCCTGGATGGCCGGATAGTGCGACGCCATCGAAACCAACTACGTCCCCGCTACCCCACGGCACCGTCCTCTTCCACCACGGCACGGCCATCCACTTCTTCCTCTCCTTCCCTGCCACCTCCACCACTCCTGCCGTCTAACCGTTGCTCAGGGACAGTTACAGCGCCACCAACGACGCCACAACCTGTCGGTCGCTCCGACACCCTTCAGCCGCAGCCTCTCGACCACCTGCGGGGACCATCTTCAGCGCCCCCCGTACAGCCCCCGGCCATCGACGCCGACGAACCGATGCCGTTAGCTCCACAAGTACCTCCACCACAACCTGCACCACGACGCAGGTCGGCACGCATCGCCAGGGGAACAGCTCCGTACTCCCCTGGAGGTAGCCTTCATAGTCTGCTCCAGGGCGCCGCGGCAGACGACCTCGCAGACGTCGCAGACATCGCTTCCCCCCCTCCCCCCCCGGGAGGGAGGTATGTTCAGTCTGCCAGTAAAGGCCCCTGCCAGGCAGACCTCACACACAACGCGCCTGCACGCCGGGATACATATACGACTCCAAACAGGCGCAGAGACATCAAAACAAACCAGGAAAACAAATAGAATCATCTAGAAGCTAAGTGGGACTATTTCTTACAGAGGTCGCCGTACTACCACACAACGGAATTCCTGCGCCAGGCCGCCTATATAAGCGTAGCCGGCCGCTCCACCGCCAGTTCCGGCCTGACCGCGGAACCAGCTTCAACTACAGAAGACCACCGGAAGTTCGCGAGAAGTAGAAGCCGTCTCTCTCTACCCCGGATCAGGACCAGGCTAAATTTCTCGACGGTCATCCGCTAACTGTACCACATTTGTTATTGTTTACCAGTGTTTTGTGTACATAGTAATAAACCTCAAGGAACCATTAAGTGTAGTTCACTTCAAAGACCAAATTTACAATTTACACGTTACTGTACATATCTTTCTGTAAACTATCATGTAGACTTACCGGATTACTGGGTAATAACAATTGCTTATAAGTAACATTCACCTAATTATATGTTCTCAGCCACTACAGTCCTGAGCCAGTTCGCATTTGCAGCATCCCGGCTTACCATTAATATGAAAATTAATTCCCAAATGTTGTTAAATAATTCATTGCGTATTTGTGAAAAAGTCAATGATCATTCCTCTACATCACAAACAAGATTGTTTTGGCCGTGTAGAAACGCTTTGTTTGCTGTTAGTGGTATGCTGACATTTGCTCATTCTGCCACCCCACCTCGTCTGACTCAGGCCTGTAGTAGGCTTGGTTCCGTTTTACAATGGTACTATTACTTAATTTAATAGTTATGCATTTGAATTGTTTTTGAAATAATCACCTCTGGTATTATAATCTACTTTTCCCCTATAAGGCCTTATCCATTTTATGTTACAAAACTTTATCTAAAACGTCTATTCTAATCTAACTTTAAACCTATACTACTATATCAACACTAATCTACCACCACTATCATCCCGGGATAGTCCGCCAGCATGCCCTTCTGGATTTCAGTAGGACAGGATCGACCGACACATCGGGACAAAACTTCCGGCTCCCGGAAGTTTCTGTAGGATACTGTTTACTCTTATCCGTGAATAATTTTCTATGTCCGTATGTTTGGCCGTTCGACTTCCTAGGCCGGTCCCCATGCCCGACTGCCACTCGGTCCAGATATCTTTTTTTGTGCAGTTCAGATACTTTGTTCGCGAGATTATTGAGAATAATCCATGTATCTCATCTAGAATTATGACTCGCGTTGATCTACTCCGTATTATGTTGATATCCGGCGTCCTTACTTCTTCTGTTATCGGACAGGACATCATTACATGTTCGGGGGGTTCCTTCTGCCCCGCACTCACATAAGCTCGTTTTTTCAGCCCTCTTTGACACAGTAGGCTGTTATATGGGCCGTGCCCGTGACTCCTGGCATCCCATACATGCTCTATTTGGGACAAATGTGGAACCGCACGGTCCAAATTGTGATCGTAACCACTTGCAAGGCTTGTTTTGTGATGGCCACAGTATGAGGACTGGCATTATCTTGTTGGAAGATGCGATTTGGATCGTGGACATGAAGGATATAACAATAGGTGGATAATCACGTCTACATAGTGGTAGGCCGTCATTGCGTCATCAGCAACAACCCTCAGTCGTGCTGTCGAAACAGATTGTCACCAAACCATAACAACAGTTGCTGGACCTTTATGACTTACTGAAATCACAGCAGTGTAAACCGTTTCTCTCACTATGCGTGCGTACGTGTTGTCGATTATTACTTGCCAAATACAGAATCGAGATTCGTCTCTAAACACAAATACGCCTTTCACGCGTCCGTTTGTTTTACCCATTACACCAGGTTAGACAATGCTGGCAATGAAATCAGATCAATAGAACATATTGCATAGGGGCCAGAGAGTGTAACCCAACTTCAAGCAATTCGTTCACAATTGTCAGGAAGGTGACTCTCTGTAACCAAGTTTTGGGTTTAGCCTATTGCCAGCCGTTTGGCAGCAACTGCCATCCATTCAATTTGGCGGTCCTCACGTGTTGTTGTCTCTTCTGTATGGACCTGTGCCTGCTCTAAGAATACTAGAGACTTCTTTCATCCACTGTGTAAAAAGTTTGTATTCTGACATTGCATTACGCCAATCCTTCAGGAGATTTAACGATTAATGCACCCGTTTCAAACACGCCAATTCTCCGACAACTCTCGCAGTTAGACATTTGGGTGTAGGAGATCGTCACGCTTCACCATGGCATACTTGGGCATCAAGAACTTGATGACAAAAAAGTGTCGTATCACACCACACTGTTCACCACTTAGGGCATATACAGAAAGCAATTTTGCTTAATAAATAGCCACTTAATTATCATATTATTACATGCAAAACTTTACATTTTTAATGAATTAACACCTTTCACATGATGATAGTGGGGCCAAATTTCATTCATTTCACAGCTCCTTCTGGCTTTCGCGCTTTTAATTTCGCGCAAATATATTAACTTAAATATTTGCAGTGCGATGAAATGAAACATTTTATGATTTGTATGCAATATCTTTCCACTATTGCAGAATTTTAATTTATAACTCGAAAGATCAATTTTATTCACAATTTACTCTACTTCAAACATTAAACAAAAATAGACACTAAAAATAAAAATAGTTACAAACTTACAAGTTGAACATTCAAATACGATTAAATGCTTCAGTTGTGAGACGTGCTAGTTCGAGTATTGAATAATGCAACACATTCATAAATGTGTAAATATTCATTACTCGTTGTTAAGTAAAAGATGATTATAAATTTGAGTAATACATCAAACTTATTTCAGCAAACTTCTCTGCAGTGTCGTTATCTGGTAAATCAGAGCATCAACACGACGCAGTGAACAAGATTGTCTACAATTTAAAAAATTTCCTGGCGATCACACAGCACTTCTTAGTCGGTATCATGACATCACCAAAATGCCCCGGATTCCGTACAGATGTACAGCCAGACGACTGTATCGGAAAAAAGGCTACACCTGTGCATCCAAACACTTTCTAAGTTCTGCTAGACTTTACACTTTTCCACATTCACCCGCCAGGTGATACACTCTCCACGTAGTTCGCACTTGCAGTCTCTGTTCCGTTCTGTCTTCCTCGTGTCGCAGCCTCGCTCCCGCTCCGCTCGAATTCGTTTCCTTCTTCACGAAGGATTTTTCTCGCCAGTTAAGTGGGCGTGACAGTTTCAGGTCCATGGTGATTGGATACACGAACATAGAATATAATAGTTATTATACTTTTTCTTACCCGAGCTCACCATTCGCATAAGGCTCTCACACATTCGTAGGTTTTTAACCTGCACTCTTGACGTCTCCCAATATACTAAACTTAAGTTATATTCGTTGTGCTTAATATATTTCTTTCGGTGGAGGCTCATGTGATAGGCGCGAGTATCACCAGCATTTTGGGCGTCCAGTAGTTTACTGGGGTGTTTTTTCTGAATCTAATGACGTTATACCCCCCCCCCTCCCTCTCCCCCATAACCCGGGGATCGACGTCGTTTGTAGAGCTTCTTTTTCTTTTTAGTTCTACTGTTCTTCAACGAATGAAAAAGATGACTGAGATTTCTGTCGATGCCCCTCCCCCTCCCCCCCCTTGGTGAGATTTCGCCGGCCCCCCCCCATTTCACCCCACTTAATTAATGGATTAATGGACGCTCCCTTACTATTAAAGAGACTCGCCTTCGCTGCTCCCTGCTGGAGGAGGCACTAATCCGGTTGGAAAGAATGAGGCCACTGTCAATAGACTAACCATGCACTATGATGGATAACTACCTGTCTCACTCCTACCCAACTACGTGTCAAAGTATTCGTGGAAAAATGTATACCCTAAGTTACACGTACTTTGTTTTATTTAAACGATCATAAGTGCGATCAATAGCACAATGCGAAGGATGTATCATCTACCACTAGG
>JARYHS010009186.1:112322638-112427689 GCA_031002005.1 Vandiemenella viatica | reverse complement strand
GATTAAAATGTAATTATTTGGAAATAAAGATCAAATTTACACCGTCACATACCATACATTTAAATTGATGGCAGGAGCAACAGTAATACGTAGCAACTCGAAACCAAGAAGTTCTCGACAAACAATAATTTTTAAATTATCAATATAATCTCTATCTATATT
Organism: Vandiemenella viatica; assembly: GCA_031002005.1. Lineage (NCBI taxonomy): Eukaryota > Metazoa > Arthropoda > Insecta > Orthoptera > Morabidae > Vandiemenella > Vandiemenella viatica. The sequence continues at coordinate 112,427,527 of JARYHS010009186.1, read as the reverse complement.
TAAAAGACGTATTTCGTCTATATTCATTAAACCCATGCGACAATATTAATGTTTGCAGAAGTTTCCTTATTAAATGTATAAAAATGTTTATAATAGCATAAATATGATAATTGTATACCAAAATAAAATATTTTTTTTATCAAGTTGTTCAAAGTAAAAAGTTTCGCACAACTGTTTTTCGTTAATGCTTTCAGTTCAGTGACTACAGCCATAAAGAACAATAATGTAATTTTTCTATATCGAGCCCAACCTGTTAAAAATTTATTAATTTTACTTAGTTCTTTTTTTAATTGCGGCTTGGACAGATAGGTCATTGGAGCTTGGATAGGATTGTGCCCAAAGATTCCACCGGATTTTACATTGAAGCCACGTTCTGCTAAACACCAGGCTCGAATAATACAGTTCACCCACCGGGCCTGGTCGGTTGGAGCTCCCAAATGCCAGCTTTGAAGTAGTCGAGCTTATCAACTTTTATATGTAGTAAGATTAAGGTATGACCAATTGTCCAAAGAAAAGTTTTAACCACTGTAAAGGTCCTTTAGCGAAGGTTGAGTAATATCTCAGTTCATGCTTCTAATTGTTTTTGTGAATTGTTCAGTGTAACTCAATAAACCCTGTGTAACATGTTTTCATGTATCACACATTTTTAGTTATATTCATTATCACATTGTCAGTGTAGAGGACTAGTATATATTATAAATCAGTAAATAATTATAATTAACCACCCAATTTAAAAAATAAAACTAAACAGAACCTCCGTTGATATTGTAATACAATAACCGCCAATTTTATTTTAAACTTGTGGCCTCATTGTAGCTGTAATATGTTATTATAAGGCTACGAATAGATTACACTACACTGTAGTGTTCTTGGTACTTCTTGTACTAGTAATTGCTGTTTTCAAAAAAAAAAAAAAAAAAAAAAAAAAAAAAAAAAAATAAAAAAATCAAAACATATTTTTTGGAGTCTGTTGCTTGTATCAACGGTATCCACCGTAAAGACGAGAAAAGTTTCTTATCTTTTGCTACTCGGTCTAAAAATAGCATCATTCCCAAGAAAACTCTGTCATTACAGGAGATGCAGTTATTAGAATAAAATATTACTGTTGAAAAGTGCGATTAAGTTTGTAAAATTGAGTTCCTTTTTCTGGGGACGGCTAAAATTAAAACGAAGATGCGATGGTAAAATAATTCTGGTTCGCGTATAAATGAGAGAAGACGCACCTTTATTAATTACAGATGATATTAATAAGATGACTATGTTAAATTAAAGAACAAACAATTGTTTGCTTAAAAGAACATTTCATAGCACCTACCAGAGTTAAGCAAATACCCATCTTACTTTGAAAATTACTGCTATAAGCGCGTAACCGACTTTACACATTTCTATCAGACAGTGACTATGAAAGCCAGCATCACAGACGAAAATTCGTGAATGCAGTTCAGTTATATTTCACTGCAGTAATAGACTCGAATGCTTCTATCTCTTCTCCTAAGGGCATTAAGCAGCTTGCATACGTTCTCTGAACAGCAAGCAATCTCTTACTGCCTTGCTGCAGACGTTTCCCAGCTGAATGTGCAGCTTCTCTCTTTCCGACGTTACTGCAAACACGGTCCGCTTCTTCCGAACGCTTTTGTGTGCTTCATTTTTGAAAACAATAGAAAGCAGGTTGTACTTTCAAAAGAGGATTGTACGACACCTGCTGGGGAATAAAGTGTAAATTTAAAGGAAAGTTTCCTTCTGTTATCCCTAAGCTGTAGATATATGCATTTATTTACGAAAACTAAATTTTTTATCAGTCGCTACGCCTCTTTCAGCGTAATATAAAGCATTATACATCCAATATGAGCTGGAAAAGAGAGGATGCACCGCAATCAGTTTTTACGCTGATGGCTATTTTGTTCTTTGGTGCTTCTTCATCCATATTTATGTTCTTTGATGAGAGCAGAAAGCAAAGTTTTATACTTTTATCCTTACTGTGTTAAATCTGTAAGCAGAAAAATGTGAAATTAAGTTTTGCATGGAAAAGGTGTTATATTTCATACTTCCAATATAATACACTTGTCTATATCCTTCTAACTCAAACTTGTTTCGTGTTGCAAGAAAGGCAAAAACCATAAATATTTTAAACTGTGACTCGAATCAATGTGAAAGTTTTTTTCCACATCCTAGCATTTCTTATTTATCAGTTCTTTTCTGTAGATACCACTAAATACTCCAGTACAATTGTTGCTAGATTTATTTCTTTGGCATTTTATACTATAAATATTTGATAAACATTTTATTGAAATGTGGTAACATCCAGTGAACATTATACCGTTAATGAATTTTGTAGACTATTTCAAATAGGTTGTAAACGCTTACTATACACGCTTTATACGAGTATTAGTTTGAACTGTATGTATGATTGTATCCATGTAACGGGATCTTGAAATTCAATTTTCACACACTTCCAATAGAAAAGCGGTTGAATGCAATGAAATATATCATTTCGTGTTCACCCACCTGCTGACGTCCAAATTGTTTAAAATTTTGCACACGTACTAAGATCAGTGACAATACAAAAATTTCATATCTAAGTCTAGAAATTCCCATTGTGAACTAAAAAGTTAAAAATAAAATTGTAGTTTAAAAAACTAAAATAAACGCTTTTGTAGCAATATGAACTAAAAGGTAAAAAATAATCTTTATAATAGAAAATTTTTATTCAACAGCTCTAGGATGTCCCACAATTCAGTATAACTTTTCGAATAAGCATAAAATAAGAATAAAGTCACTGATTAAAAAGTTAACTTTAAGGGAAAAAATAGTTATACTGAATTGTGGGACATCGTAGCGCTGTTAAACAAAATGTTTATATTATATAGATTATTTTTAATCTTTTGGTTCACATTGCTACAAAGCGTGTATTTTAGTTTTTAAACCATAATTTTATTTCAAAGAAGGGGCAAGGAAAAGGTCTTTTTAAGAACATGTTTAGGAAAAACTTTAAGTATGGTTGTACTGATTTTGTTGTCAGTTTTCCTTGGTAAGTGACTTCGACAAATTTGTCCTGCCACGATTGGCCCAAGGACTTAGTGGAATGACGGCATATTTTTTGTTTCTTTCCAGATAGGCAACGAGTAGTTAGTAGAACTTTATAAGTACGCAGTCCATAGTAAGAGTAACAACTAATAAAGGGAAGGTAAAACCTAAGTCCCACTGATTGTAATGGATTTTGGTATGATGGTTGAGTACAACTTTAGATTCATCTACATTAAATTATATTTTTCTTTTATAATGTTGAATTATTAATTTTTAAGCAAACAGGGAGTTTGTGACTTGCGAGGTTGCTCCGTGTATCGTAAAACTTAGAACACTTTTGTCAATAACAGTGTTTTGGCGATTAACGAGTCCGAATATGAATCGATCGTGGCCATCTCGGATCTATTAATGTCATTAGGAATTACACCAAAAATTCCTTTTGGAGAGAACCCATGCTGATAGTTAACATTTTTCCTTAATAACACGTTGAATTTGGAAATTGATGATTCACAACAATTGTACTCTTGGAAACTACAGCTACTTAACTTTACACTTTGTCATGATTGTATTGGTAAATTCTATTGTGAAATACGTCACTCGTACTGGTTAGGACTGGTAGCCATATTTTTAAAGAACCTTGGGTATGTAAACAGATTTGCTGTCAGTCATCAACTTGCATGGTAAGAAATACAAAAACGTTGCTTTTTTCTGCAGTGAAAGAACATCGTTTCATCAGAAACTCGCAGAAGAATAACGAGAACTGCAACACAGACTGTGCAGTTAGTGAGAGTGAAGTAAGCGGATAATTACTTATTTTGTACGTAGACATTCAGGTGTCAAAAATATTAATAATGATGACAGTGTTGAACGTCCAGGCTACATTTGTCGTGAAAATATCAATCATTAAGTTTGAAACCCCAAACAATATTCCTGCTGGCCCGTTTGCCATGTGTGAAGAAGCAATTCGTATTATTGACACTTGCCTTGGAAACGTGAATGAAATGTATTTTCCATTGCCGTTGGGTTCAAAATGGGTATGAGACTACGAAAATGATAACGCTGTAACTGTAATATAGTCGGAAATAGCAAACTTCAAGTAAATAATGATATTAATTGAATTAAAAATTATTGTGCAAAAAGTAAAAATAATTGCAAACATTTTTATGAAATGTATTATGAAGAAAATAATTAAAAAAATCAATCTCATTAATGTTCTCATACCTATCACGTAAACAATTTTTTTAAACACTACTTATAGTAAAACACGAAGAAAAAACATGAAGAAAAGAAGACTGATATTTTATGGACACCTGAGTAAACTTCCGAATGAAAGAATCTCAAGACAAATTTTAAAATGCACACAAACAGTAAAAACAAGGCATTGCTAAGGGAGACGTTATAGACCGAGATATTTTTAAAAAGAAAGAGAACTCTTGGGAACTTATTTCGGAGAAAGAAATGGAAAGATCTAAACCATCTCGACTGCCGAAGAAAAGAAAACCATCAGTGAAAGAATGAAAAAAATATTGGTCCGACAAGAAGAACATCCCAAAGAAAAATTAAACACATCCAATCAAAATTGCTTATCTTTCTCCGTTATGGGGACAAGCGACAATTATAATAATAAAACACGAAAAATCATTATTTATTCTTTCAATGTAGCAGTAATATATCAGAAAATATTACATTTCTTGCTTGCAAATTAAAGAACAATTCACCGAGCGTGGTGAGTGAGTGGTTAACGCTCTGGCCTCGCATTCGGGGGGACGCCGATTCGAATCCCCGTTTGGGAATCCAGTTTTGGGTTTTCTATTTTTTCCCCAAAACACTCCAAGCGAATGCCGGGGTGCTTTCTTCAAAAGACCCTGGTCGAATTCCTTCCTATTCCTTGTCGCCAATCCCATCTCGCCACTAATGACCTCGACGTCGACGAGGCGTAAAGCCATAACTAAAAAAAGAACAATTCAGTATTAATTTTACATTAATCCCTCTTATTTTTTTTATTTTTCAATATTCGTCATGAATCCACAAACCACAAACGCCAATATTTACTATTTTATATTCATTAATAAAATAGGTAAAAATATATTTTGTTATGAATATTGGAAACAATTCCTCACCGTTGCATGGCGACTGTTCGTCGTTAGCTCCCTTTGTTATAAAACTCGTTTGATCGCTTGGTAACGTTATGACAATGGCTTCGCGAAGAGTGTCACCAATATTAGTGAAGTGGTTTCGGATCAATTGTATGAGTGAAGAAGCTTTATTTAAAAATAATAAAATGTATAAGCTGTGATTCTTAGTGGTTGTGAAACGCCTGATAGAGAGGATATTATCTGAACCGGAGCCTGGTGGAAGTTTGCTGCGTAGAATCTGAAGGTAAGCCTATTAACGACTACGGATTTCACATGTGTGTGTGGTCTCAGGCAGAATTCCGAAGACACTGAATGCGGAGCAAGTATTCAGGTCATGAAAATTGTTGTAGGGCTCTGGGTGTCAACTCGGTGGCATTACTCAGTAAAGTTTTTCAACTATACACTGGTTTAAATTTGTGTTTCTCTTTTTTCACTGGTTCAGAGTCCTGCAGTTGATTCAATTAGAAAATCAAAGGCAAATGTTTACCGTGGACCTCCAGGCTGTTAACAGAATGCCATTCACTGTTCAACATCGCTTGAATCTTACTACTGAACGATTCCTCCCTAAAGTACAATTTTATGATTTTCATTCTGTTGTTTGTTTCACGCTTTTCTCTCCATGCACCTTGTCAGAGCCTACCTTCTAGATGAGTTAGCGAGGGATTTTCTATAACCGTGCTCAGCAATTTGATGATGGATTCTTATATAACTGGACGAGACAACGCGAAGAATAAATTTTTTTTGAAACCTCGCTTAGTTCTTGAGATGTACTGTCTCCAAAGTGAAGCAGTTACACTGAAACGCGGCTTGGACTAGAACAGAAATTTCGCTAAGGGCAAATTTGATGATGGATACTATTGTAACTTGACAAGTCGAGAGTGAAGAGTTTTTGATATTTCTCTTAGTTTTCGACTTGTGCCATCTTAAAAATTGAGATGGTTGAGAGAAGTCCTTAACGAAAAACAATTTCCGCAAAGCCAGAAGGGAGCATCTATTAAATACGTGGGGTGTTTTTTCTTAAATCGGGACACCCCCTGCCCCTTGGTGATTTTTGATGAGATCTGGTGGGATTTCCCGTCCCACGTCCCCTATCATGAGACTGACTTTGTAATTTTGGGTATCTTTTTTTAGTTCTACTGTTCTTTGAAGGGTGGAAGTCTGAAACCAAAACTTTACGAGATTTCAATCACCCCCTCTCCTCTCCTACTTGGGGAGCATCTATTAATTACTCACGTAATTAATAGATGCCCGCGAAGGAACTATACACTGGACATACACAATGGGTGTTTTGTTTTGTTACTGCTGGTTGTAGTTAGGTTGAAATGCGGCTTGGATCAGAAAAAAAGGTCACCAAAGGCACCAATTTTTAATTATATATCTCGCGAACTAAGCCAGATATCAAAAAATAATTTCTTCACATCTTATTTTTTTAATTTTTTTTTAATTGAGTTACATAAGAATACGTCATGAAATTCCGGCGCCACGGTTGTGGTAGTGCTGCAGAAGTACAATAATCCTCAAATACTGTCAAAGCTTTATCCTGAAAACTCCTAAAATGAATATCGCAGATAACACGATGCTTTTCACGGTTCCGCACTTTCTGAGTGATAACCGGAACCCTGATGGGATCACTGATTTGTCCGTTCGTCTGTCACACCCCTACAATTTCAGAAACCTATAACTTAGAGCAGGGGTGGCCAATCCGCGGCCCGCCTTGAACTTTTTCCCGGCCCACGAGATTCATAATACTTCTCGTATTTATTTTATAATGGCCAAAATAGTGAAAAACGGATGTATTAAAAAAATATTTGTACATCCATATATTCAAAAATAAACTCAGAAAAAATTAAGTTTAGTATCGTTATTGTTATACTAGCCTCGTACCCGCAACTTCGTACGCGTGCATTAAGAATTTTTTTGCCAGAATTAAATATAGAAAGTTGTAGGTAACGAAGGATTGGTCCCAAACAATATCGAGTCGGCATAATACGACAGGAAAGCTATCACTATATCATTCTACCGTCGAACCTGCCTCTTGAAGAGAATCAATTTCCAACATATTTCTGTCACTATTGGATAAGATCTCAAAATTTCGTGACTACAACTGTTAATCATACTGGAAAAAATATCCTGTGCCCTTCATACAGCTTTCCTTAGAAAATTCCATCACAACGATATAGCCATATAGAAGTCAAAACGTAACAAAAAGACAGAGACTTACTTCCGTATTTATATTAGTATTACTCACACACTGACTGCGAACAACACCTGAGGGATCATTATAACGTAAAAAAGTGTACACCTACAAAATTACAAGACTACCTACGATTTGCCTCACATTGCACCCCTAACTTTCTAATATCTACAGTTTAACATTCAATCCGAATAACCTACGGCACAGGCCTGACTCTTACGATGAAAAACAATTTTTAAAAATCTTAGCCTCCACGTATATTTGAACCGGAGACCACGACATTCGTAAGCAAGCTCTTTAACCACTGAGCTGCCAGTTCACTACACGAAAACACGGTCTGGAGACGTCCATATCCAACGTGTCTGTCTATCGCCGTATTTCGAAGTTATGAGAGAACATGTGTTATTTATGCAGATAATTTTTCAACCAATTGTAGACAGTATTTTTCTCCTTGTTTCAAAGGATAAGTGTGCAAAGTTTCATCGAGATCGGATGAAAACTGTGGATTTGTATGAAGAACAAACAAACCAAAAAACAAACCAACAAACAAACAAACATACATTCATCTTTATATATAAAGATAATCTATGTTTACATGAAAGAATAATAGTAAACACAATAATAATAACTCAATACTATTTATGTTTATAGTGGGTCTAGATCTTTTATGGGCATATATATTTTTATATGAAGCCCGCAGAGTTATTATGCATTTCCAACGTGGTCCGCAAGATCTTTTGGGTTGGCCATCCCTGACTTAGAGCTTTGTAATTGCACTACACATTGGGTCTTCCTAACCGTAACATGATTGTAACACAAAATTTTGAAGAATCAGGTGGGCGGTGCATGAAAATAAAAACTTAGTTGGTAGTAGAAAAAAAAGGTTTTTTTCTATAATCTTTAGGGGTAAATGAAGTATGCCATCCAGAGGACACTCAAAATTTTTCTGTCTCCCATCTTATTCCACACTCTGTGGATGCTTTTGCCGTAAAAACCATTCAAATACAATTTTCCCCCTTTACTTCCGAATGTTCAGAAATGTCTTCCAAAATTTACAGTTTTACGTTTACAGGAAAGCTATATTTCTGTAGTAAAAGGTTTTCGCAAAATAGGCAATTTTCGTAATTTAGAAGATAATGCTTTCTACAAAATCCAAATCTATCATTCAATGAAGAATTTTATAAATTCGATAGCAAATACATCGTTAAAACACTTTCTTTTAAGTTTTGAAAAAATTAAGACAGAATATTATTTGTTTATGAATGATTAAGATTCATCATTTGAAAAAAAAATCTCAATTAATGAAAGTTATTTCAAATTAACCCATTATTGCTTTTCAGAAAATACATTTATTTTTAATGAATTAAATTTAATACACACTTTGTGTACGGATCCTCTGTGTGTTAGAGTAACTAACAATGCTATTTTTGTAATACAATTTTTTTGAGGGCCCGACAATAATCAGAAATATTTAACCAGAATATAACCATCGATTTCTCTATATGTAGGGTTACAACAATTTTGCTGACTCGTCTGCAGTTAATTCAGGTCTTTCTAACACATATCAGAAATTCAAACTATATCTAGTTATTAGTTTAATCACCCGTCAAAAATGAGGCGCATCACTTATGGTGATAGTAGTAAATTGTTCTGGAAAATATTGTATGGATCAACGAAAAACGAATCATTATTATCTTTTTTTATTTATATTTTTCGTGATGTTAGCACACTTTGTCTGATTACATTCTCGGAGTATTTGGCGATAACTTTATAACTTTAAATAACTCCATTTAATTTTATTCGACGAAAATGTTTACTGTTGTGATAAAGTTTCTTAGCAAACCTTAATTTTTAATAACGAATAACTATCATTTATTTGATTGATATGTTTTGTGAATACCTACGTTTCATATAAAATTTCTATCGATGTTAATAAACTTCTCTGTTTGTTACCTTCTGCCAAAAAAATTTCAGGTTATGTTGTCACTTGGTTTCATTAACTGCTGCATAGCATAAAGTGTAAATAAGTAATTTAAATGAACGTAACATTATATATTTTTTATATCTCTCTATCGCATTACAATTTTTATCTCTGCCACACAACAGACATTTACCTTTAGCTGGCATCGCAATTACACTTTTAACAATGAAATTGTAAATGAAATAAAATTCAATTATGTGTTTGAAATTTACATTTCCTTTTAACAGTATAAACGAAAAAAATGTCAACACAGTTATTCATTTGACTTTTGCTGATTAGCGAAGGAGCGATGTGGTTGCTACCAACGTAAGTAACACTTCGGGCATTATCGAAACTCCCCGAATGTTGCCGATCTATTGAGGTGGGCAGTCTTCAGGATCAACGCATTTTATGAAACAGGATATTTTTCCCGGCCTGTTGGCTGTGGCATCTTGATGGTGTCCGGGACTGACGCGTGGTTAGCTGGTTCGAACCCTGGTGGTGGAGGAAATTTCATCATCAGGATTAGGCCTACAGTGTTAAAGAGGTGGTGGTGGACAATACTAATGACCATATTGGTCGGATTGGGACGTTAAGCCTGGCGGCCCAAAGGTTGTCTTTTGCAGGATTAGTTCAGAATGGGCCGGCACTGGCTTTCACCCTCTTCCTTCTTTCACCTGTCATCCACAAAACACAAATAACTCTCTACAACTGAAGACAAGCACTATCGCAGTCAACCAAACGAACAACACTTACGAACAATCACACTGGGGAAGCAATCGGAAAACCGAGCCAGTTTCATCTCCCAGGGATGTTCCCATTGTGATATTTATGTCTAACCTTTTTTGTACAATAGTTTTTATTTTATTTTTTCTAATTAATAAATAATTAATTTAATATTAACTGTCTCTGTTTAATGATCTTTTGTTAACACAAATAATTGTAATTAAGGATTCCACAGATTGTAGTTTGTATAGTGAACTGGGTAGCAATAGTATCTTCGTTTCTAAGTCTTAGAATAACACAGTCTTTGTCTGCACGTACGAGTTGTCGCATGCTCGGGCGAGAAAGCTCGCTCATGGGCTCCGCAAGATTTTTTTTTGTAAATATTTTAGTAAACAGTAATGTTTAAATTTAGTTTGTAAAACATTAAATTGATCATCAGTGTTAAATCGAAACGTGTGTTTTGATTTCCTGAAGTTGGTGTAAGGAATCCTTAGTATCGTGTGCACATTTACTGGCACGATGTCAATTATTGGTGACTAAAAGTAAGAGCTGATCGGCTTGCTGTGTTCGTGATGACCAAGATAGCCAGTCATCCATAACAAGCTGAAAGTAATTAGTAGCTTACACCATGAAGAGGTAAATAACCCCGTGCCCCTTTAGTAACCGCCTACATCCGAACGCTGGTATAACACTCACATAAGAAGAATTATCTCGTTGGAAGGGAGCCGTTCAAACATTAGTACTGAGGAAATATGTGTATCTGATCTAAAATCTGGTTGTAGCCAGGAGAACTTAAGATTTGTATAGCGATTGAAGAAACGTAAATGTATGATGAGGTCCAAGCTGTGCGGAAAAGAGACACCTGAAACTGTGTCCAATCAACTCCATGTAGCGTCTTGTTCTCCACTCCGGGAGGAATCAACCCTGCTGGGAGTTGTCGCCTTGTAGTCCAGTAGGAGCTACACTATCCAATCTGTAGAACACGTGTCTGAGGGGTCACTTGGACGGCAGCCACTGACAGTGGAAACCGGAGGTCGTTTAGAACACAGGAATGACTCTGTTCGAAGAAATTTTGTCTGCAGCATGAGTTGATCTGTTCGGTTAGAATTTGATGGTATGAAAAGACTCTTAAATAGCCAATGTTTTGAAAAAAAACTCTTATAACGTGTATTGTGTCTCACTTTTATTTGATCAGACCCTTAAACTTGGGTGTTCAGTTACCCAGTTTTTGATGTTTGATCATTTCCGTTTTGTAACCATAGTAATAATCTGAAAACAATGTACTCAATATAAAAATTAAAGTCAACAATCTATTCTTAAATTGCATACCATCCTTTTAATCACATAATAGCAACAATCTTTTAATTTTCAAGATTGTTAGTTTATTACAAATTCTTATATTTCATACAGCTTCATTCTTTATTCACAATCATGAATATTTAAGTTTGCTGTAGTTCTTAACACATATTTTGTCCCTTGTAAGCCATAAACATATTACCTAAACGATTAATTCGGTACTCATCCTCAAGCTCTTGCTTGTTGCATAAATTTGAGCCTCCTGGCTCTACAAAATCAGCCTCAACTAATCCACCCACTTCCTAGGAGCGCACCTCTCTCAATGTCTGTACAACCATACAGTTTCTTTGACCTCTCCCTCGGTGATCTTTGCTCCTTAAACCGGTAATAGCATAATTGATTTCATTCATATAAACTTCTAAAACACTTCTAATAGTCGTTTACATCCTCAGTGAGGTTATGTCCGTACTTCACAACTTCCAATCGATGCTAACAGACCGAATGTATCAGGCCGATTCTGTCGGAATGAAAGTCACTGGGTGAATTTGTCGGACTTACAATTATCTTCGCTGTCCGATTGCGTTTTCCATTTTTCTCACTTGAGAGTGGAGCTCAACTCTTTCAATCAGAAAAGGCACTACCTTCGGTGAAAGGCTAAAAAAGATAATCTAAATTGAAAAAATATGATTAACAACTAAGCGGCCTTTTTAGGGCTCCTCGGTTTGAATCTCTGTCTTTGAGCGATTTTCATAATCCCTCAACACGACTTCAAATCTGGCATACCTTTCTGTTTCAACGTGAAGTACATCAGAACGCTTCCTTGGTTCGGATCCAGTACCGGATTTACCACGTAGCAGGAGTTAGCAAATGATACGGGCCCTGCGCCATCTGGGGGCCCCGCGTTTCTAGGGGGCCCGCGTCTTCTAGGAGGCCCCGTGCCTTCTATAGCGGGGCCCCGCCTAGGATTCCGGGATCCTCCCCGTCAAGCCGGATGTGCGACCATTTTTTTTAGCTCTACTACGACCATGGACGGCGAAAAAACGAAAAACCAAGTGCCCTTTCTTCACATTTTGCTACGGGCCCCGCGCTGTCTTAATCCGGCCCTGTTCGGATCCACGATAAACTGAAGGTCACCTTAAAGTCTAACAATCTAATTGTAACACGGGTGTATTCACATCAAAAAGTATACATTATAAATAACTATATATTCTGCCTCTATTAGATAGGTGTCGCTTCCATACGTTCATTCGTATGTCTCTCATTCGTGGCCTCATGCACGTGACCCAGGTATTTCTTAGAAGAATCTACACCTCAATCTTAATTTATTCTGTTCTCAACTCTCTTTCTCCAGTCAACGATACATTTTTTCCGATCCATTAAAGGATTTTCGGGAGATCGTTTACACTTCTTGTGCTTACCAAAACTATAAGAATTTCCAGGCATTTCTTAGAAGAATCTATACTAAGAGATATTTGTCTGAGCGTCCATCTGAATTTATTCTGTTTTCCACTCGCCTTCACGAGTCAACGATATATTTTTTCCTACGTATTAAAAGATTTCCCGGAGGTCGTCTACATATACCCGCGCCTTAAGCTGTCAGTCACCTGCTAATCCTCTTAGGAATTTAGCGTAGTTTCATTGTGTTCACACGCTACCTGCTGCCTAAGTGTTCGGATCCAGTCCCCTATACAGCATCGATAGATGTCCGTGCAGACAAGCACTTGTCTTTATATATAAAATCAGTGTGCTAAGTAATTATTAAACTAACAATTTATTTGCAGGCAACGTTAAAGGCTACAGAAAGTTTCTTTAATGGTGTCAATGACGATAATTTAAAACACATTGTGATCGGAATGATAATAATAAAAAACCTACTGAAAGCTATTTATGGTTATATGGTGATTGAGGTATAAATGGCTTCAAGGTTTTAACCAAAAAGTCTTTTATTAGATGTTTTTGACTGAGAAAACATCGTCTGACGAGCAAGTACTTACAGAAGCAACGATTGTAAAGGTAGACACCAAAACAGATTTGCTTCCCAGAGAAAGTATACTCGATAGTAGGGAACGGGGGAAACTGCACACAGTAATTATTGATTGTCATCTTTCGCTGATGTTCAATGACTTTCCGGACAAAGTTCTTAGCGTAACAGCACGAACTGTCCGCAGTAACGTAGGATCCACAGTTAACCAGAATACAGTAATAGTTCCGGTTTGACCAAACCACAGCCCAGCTCGCACTGTGCGCGTACCGACGCCATATTGCGCACAGTGGCTGGCAGCGTGCTGCCGCGCGCAATTATACCCCGCGCGTATTTCACCTCCCGTCGGCCGCTACGGCGTAAATATTGCCACGGCCTCGCTGGCTGCAGCCGTCGCACATCTTTTTTACTGTCGCTGTCGGTATAAAGCCGTGGACGATAAGGGGCGCTAGCCCGTCGGCCGTTATTGCCAGGGACTGGCTGTGCCTCCTTCAGGAGTCCCGGCCTTTATTTGGCACCCTGGTGCCACGTGTTCTAAACCTACGTGCCTCAAACGAGGCACCCTTGACCGCTACATTTCTCGGAGGACCGGCAAGCAATTTAGCCGTCCGTTTATGTGCAGAGATGGCATTTAATAACGTAGAGGAGACGGTTAGTGTTTGATGGTTTCCTCCCGGCAATTAGTTTTCAGACTGAAGTGAAATTTCTTTTATAGCATTGTACTTAACACTTGAAGGCTCTGGTGGATCAATGATTAAGATTTCTCCTTGACTCCTGACTGTACAACTGAAATATTTACTGTCCTTTAAATGGACTTTTAACACTAGGAGGTTGTAATATTCTCTATTGGTGGGGGTGGCTCTACCTTTTAGACACCCTGTATGGCGTCAGCAATTGAAACTTTTCTATCTTTCTCTATCAATATATCGCACATGACATGACATGTCTCAGGGGTTACAAGAATATGAAAGATGGGTAACAAAAGACATGAATTTATTGACCAAACTAAAGACACAAATCTGACATGTGAAGTTTTACGGATGGTTAGCTCAGTTGAATATTTTAAACAAGTATCCAGCTAATCAAGGTAGCTTCTCAGGGGTATTTTCCGGGCTCTTGATATGTTGCACTAAGTCTCACTTTTATAGGCATATTACCGTGTCCGCGCACTGCTCACTGCCGGCGACGGGAAATGAACCTCAGGCCCACAGAGGATGGCGGTGGTCTCGCAGTCCCTCTTCTCACCTCGACATACAGTCCAGAAGTGTCTCGTCTCCACTCCCCCTCGGAGCAGCATTCCATGTAACAGGATACCAGAATATCTGAGTGGCGGGTCACTATTGTCTGTAGGTTGGCTGTCCCTGCTGTTATTGTCAACAGCGCAGCAGGTGGCTTGACGAACCGGCTCGCGGCTTCCGCACACCGAAAAATAGCCCTCGCTTTATCTGTGCACACTGCGTCGCTTTGGAAACATGACTTATTACAGCTTGCCGACCAACCCACCTAAATTTAAATTCCATGGAATTTAAATTTTCTTATAAAGTCTTCTCTGCAACTTTGTTCTCAGTTCAGTTCCTGCCCTCTTGATAGCAATACCCTTGATTTGCAAACCCATAAAACCCCGCAAACTTACAATTTCATAAGATATTTACAACCTTCACCCATTTTCAATCAAAATTCCCCTGCGGAAATGTCATGTGAGGGCACGTTAAAGGCGCCAAACTGTGAATGTTTACAATACAACTCGCTTCGTGTGCAAAACTCCCCATTGCATCAGCCATCCAAAGTGTACCATCCACATAACAGCAGGGTTCAGCCTTAATCTATCATTATACATAATACATTATACACATAACATAAAAAAATATACAACACTAAATAAAAAAACAATGGGTCACAGTACTTATGATGGTGTGTCATAAGCACTTACTATAGATTCACAATGGAATGTCTTTAAGCGTTACAGGTCCATCAAAAATAAGAAACTATGAACATTTTTACGTGAGGTTGTCCCTCCACACTCTTCCACTACACAGCTGAAGTCTTTCAGTACCTATTGTTCTTAACCTATAATCTATGCATTTTCTACTAATTCCAGAATATCAATTGAGAAACTAGTACTCTGAGGAATCGTTATGATCTTTAAAATTTCTAAAATATAAATCTCCCAATACAAGATAAAAGATAACCCTCCATAATTCACATACACCTTCACACATAATACAATTACAGATAAAACACGTGGCAATATCAATCAGTGCCACTCAATAATCACATAAAATCTAAACTTAATGATCCAGTTTCTTACAATATAATTACATCAGATTAGAGGGGAATAACATTAATCAATGTCCTCTAATATATATAAAGCGTAAAATAACAAAACTCATGCTATGAAAACAATTAATCTAAAGACAGATGATGCACCAATCACAACATTTGTACACATACCTCGAATCTAACAGCATTTGCTTACACGCCTCATCAAATGAGAATGGAACACTTCAAAACAAAACTGCAGACAAGCGTCACTACGCGATGGTAAGTTCCTTCTTCGCAAACAACGGTCATCTCACGTTCATTCACCCAGAACAAAGTCAAGGACACTCAACTACCGGGCTCCAGCTCCACTCAAGAGACTAGGGGATTAGTCTACCTGCTGGTTCCCCTATTCCGAGAAGTTCATACAAACACTGCTGACCCCCCTGCTGTCAGGGACAACATCCGCCCCAGCTGATATTCACAGATTCGCAACAAGCCACTTTTTCCTGTTTCTTCTTGGCATTCCAAATCCTCAGTAACCTATCTAACCCCTTGTCACTGCTATAATTTTGCTTGTTTTAACATTACGCTACCTCAGTATATCACCAGTCCTTTTTGAACCGAACATACTGGAGAAACAATATTAAGTGCGTGTAGTGGGACATTTTACTCATCTATGCGGCCTTTCATATTTTTCTTTACATCTTCGCGGGCGTAATTACCAGAACTTCAGGAACATAAGATAATTATGAATTTTAACAATTGATTGCTTCCTTTTCTTAGTTTACCGGTCACTGTTCTGCGAGAGGCTGTTCTTTATTTAATTAAAGCAACAATCCACTTCTGCCGCTTTTTGGCTATTCCAGGGATTGAGCTGCCCAGCTTAATGAGGTGGACTTATTTGCCACATTAGAAGACAGCTGTAGACACTCAGGTTCCCACTTCAGCCTATCTGCACATAACACATCTGCGCCTTTCTGACGCCGTACCTCTCTCCGACACACTACGTAAACAAAAGGAAGTTCTCTTTTCACTGAAAAGACCATCTTATGTGTATTGGTTACTCCCGCGAGCAACATTTCGTCCACAACCTTATCGTCATATTTAATACTGAATTTGGCCGCTAGATTATTCTCTTTCATGCAGATGAACACTTTTGATTTTCATTCCCACGCCACTTGAAGCGGCATTGTTTATAAGCGAGGTTATTTCACAGGATGTAGCGTCTTGGTAGCCTATCAAGACATTACTTCTTCTTTATCCCAACTTTTATATTCCGATCTTTTTTTTCAGTATTTAACAGCGGTAGCGAAGTCAGTCAGGTCAGCAAAACTTACGTGAACTCTCATTACTTCTTCATCAGAACTCACGCTTTTCATCTTGAATGTGTGCACACGATTTTCTTACAAAAACTACCGTTTTACAGAATAGACTATTGTACTTAAATCCACCTATACTACCTGCTTAAGTCTTAATAAGGGTCATATTTACAACCAATACAAACAACAAGGTATCTTTAAACTCACATCAGTGTCAATTCCATCGAGAAAGCATAATAAGTCTGCTGGTTATGAGTTGACTTTAATCGCCTGGAAACGATTTTCACACCATCGTTCCCTCTCCAACCTCAGAAGGGCGAAATCACGGCATTGAGCTCTTATTTTTCCAACCTTGAAATGAAAATACTTCACGCTTAGTTGCGGCATGCTGCTTTTTGAACATGCGTCGTCGTGGAACGCATTCCGTGACAACCATTCATCTTCGGCACCTGTGCCGAAATCTTTTCATTCAGTGGAACACCGGGCAGACCCCTACCGTGAAATATCTGTTCATACAAGACACACTTAGATTTTCGGCCATCTGACAGGTCCTAGTATAGAAATCCCAATCACTGAACATGTCTTTGCTGTTTGAATGAAGTGAATGTACTGCAAGTCCATACGTTCACTTCCTACAAGCTTTCACCTTCGGCGCCTTGACATATCTTAGTCCACATGCTTGCAAAGACATTCTCTTTCTGATCCCCTAGGATATGCAGTTCATTTACAACTGGTCTGGAAAACTCTTCTGCGTCTCACCGAGACTTTGAATTCTTCTTTACACTCGGCGATACTCTGGCGAACCTCACTGATCTGCCCTCCGATATGATTCATCCTTGTTTCAGTGCTTGCTTGTACATCAGAGGACTCGCAGTTCCAATTGGTTTGTTCGCGCTTCCGTCCGTTGCTTCCATTCCAACATCTCTCTTTGCATCTGTGTTGACTGCTCGTTAACGCGATTCACGGCGCTGGACATTCTGATTTGTTCTTCCTGCATCGTTTTCAATATTTTTTTGACTCCCCTGAGTCCTTCAGACACGGTATTCCTTATGTCACCAACCTCCTCTTTTATGAGTACTGCAATTTCTTCTGTGACTTCGGACTTTAGCCGGTCTTGTCCGCTCTTTATCTCCGACATCATCGCGAACAAACGGTCAAATTTGTCGGCTTCGCTCAGTGGATTTTTGGCTGACTCCGGCTGTTGAGCAACCATTTCTCCAGAAAAAGACATGGTACTTTCATCCCCTTTTCTCGTTACGCCCAGATGTGCGAAACGGGCATCGCTTCTTCGCAATTTGAAGTGCCGTCTTTGATTCCATGTTAACTTATGTGTTATCTCCCATCAATTGAGAACACATGAGACTTGCAACGCTGATCTGTCTGACATTAATTTTACTTCCACAACAGGACAACAACCACATCATAAAATCTCCAATAAATACCGTCAAACAATAAAACATCAACAAACCATCATTAGCATAAGACACATATACCAATTACAACGCTGGTTGGACCGCCAGGCATGAAAAACTCAACTCACAGAACAGGAAAGCACTATCAAAATCCAATTGTCTAAGCACCGAAACAAATGCGAACATCAACAAATATCTTAAAACCCACATATATCAGCTATCACATTTTTTTTTCTGACCACCAGACATCCTTAACTCCAATTCTACAGCAGTATAACTCAATGAACATGACATTTTCCAAATAATGTCAACTACTGGAATGAAAATCAACATAGGTCACATCAGTGTAACATGGACATACATTCTATCTCTCTATTCCAACACCTCTGCTCTTACAGTCAAATTTCACAACAAAATACCATTACCATAAAAAAAATACATAGATAAAGTGTGTGAAAACAACCGATAACCAGCTCTGCAGTGTATCACACAAGTACTTGCAATAATTCATCAATCGACTTCCACACTCGGACAACACAATGAACATGACATATTTCAATATACATCAACCAACAGTTCTTCAATGTATGACACATGTACAGCCTGTAACTGCGTCCTTATCGCCCTTACAAATCCTAGCTGTTACAATATACAAACATTACACATGACATAAATAATTATAGTACATGCTGGATTGCTTGCTGTTAAAGCCATACCGGAAAATGCTGAAAACACAGAGAGTTCTACTCACTATTACGACTTGTTTGGCAACATATCAAAACAATCGGGCCGCAGGTTGGCGCGCCATAAGTAATATTCTCTATTGGTGGGGGTGGCTCTACCTTTTAGACACCCTGTATGGCGTCAGCAATTGAAACTTTTCTATCTTTCTCTATCAATATATCAATATTAAGCGTCGCACATGACATGTCTCAGGGGTTACAAGAATATGAAAGATGGGTAACAAAAGACATGAATTTATTGACCAAACTAAAGACACAAATCTGACATGTGAAGTTTTACGGATGGTTAGCTCAGTTGAATATTTTAAACAAGTATCCAGCTAATCAAGGTAGCTTCTCAGGGGTATTTTCCGGGCTCTTGATATGTTGCACTAAGTCTCACTTTTATAGGCACATTACCGTGTCCGCGCACTGCTCACTGCCGGCGACGGGAAATGAACCTCAGGCCCACAGAGGATGGCGGTGGTCTCGCAGTCCCTCTTCTCACCTCGACATACAGTCCAGAAGTGTCTCGTCTCCACTCCCCCTCGGAGCAGCATTCCATGTAACAGGATACCAGAATATCTGAGTGGCGGGTCACTATTGTCTGTAGGTTGGCTGTCCCTGCTGTTATTGTCAACAGCGCAGCAGGTGGCTTGACGAACCGGCTCGCGGCTTCCGCACACCGAAAAATAGCCCTCGCTTTATCTGTGCACACTGCGTCGCTTTGGAAACATGACTTATTACAAGGTTAAGTGATTCTGACCTCAAATTATGTTACAGGGCCTCTCTGTCCGGTAACATTATTCAGGGCTTATTGAGCTGTAGCAGCAAATGTTGGTCATAAGAACCAGGCTACAGATCCACGATATTATGGCATCAATCAGAGAAGGAGAAACAGTCTTCTGAAAACAACTATTCTCCAGTCCAGAAGCACGGAGGCAGCCGCCTTCCGTTGCAGGAATTAATTCAGACATTGTTCGAGTTCATATAAGAATTGAAAGCTGGGTAAAACATTTTTTTTTATGATAGCTGGTGTACCGCGAAGCAGTTATAACATTTTTAAATGGGTCTATTTGGAGGAGACTCGTCATGTAATTGTGTACAGATTCGGATCAGTTTCTAGTCTGACACATGATACCTCCTCTATATTTACGCTAAAAAAATTTAAAGTTGAAATTAGTAGAGGGAAAAGGTTGGTTAGAAAAGGAAGGGGGAAGAATGGGTTTGTAGGGAAATTGCCACCGGAGCAAGCGCTCCGTCGAAATTAAATTTTTGTGATTCCATTGTTACAAGAGAAACGTAATACATACTGCATGTGAAATGAGTAGCATTATATTAATATGTAAGTTTTAGCACGTGCTTTTAAGCGAGTACAAGGATTTTTTTTAAGTTAAACCATTGTCTTCGAATTTTTTCTTGTTGTAGCGTCTCCTATCCATGCAAAATTCGATTCTCGAAAAATTTAAATGTAATAACAGTGGAAGTAATATGAGTGTTGCGTTTATACAATTAAGTAAAGGATTACAGGTAAGATACAAAGAAAAACAATAGTTTGGCTGATTGCATTTAGTAGCTAATTACTGGTATAAGTCTGGACCTATGAATGACTTCTGGTTTCCCGATTGTAGAGAAACAGTTGCGGTGACAAATGGTTGCTAAACATGTATCGTGAGCTCACAGAGTATACATAAAAAATCCAGTTATTTTTCCATTTAACTAGAATTTTATTTCGGGGCTTTTTTATGTTTTTAACTCCGTACTTCTAAAAAATTGATTAGTAAACAGAAAACACATTACATTATGGATCACAGGAAGACTTAAATTTGAAGCGCCAGCCTGTATTTCTAATGTGCACTGGGAATTAGGAACGTGTGATTAATTAAACACTAAATTCATGTACTCCTAATCACCTGGTGACATGGTTTTTTAACAGCAGCGCAATCTGCTTCTATTGTAATCACTTAGACTAACCCTGTAATACAGTTTAATGTAGAATCCGAATCAGCGACGTATTATTTATTGATATGATCACTGATAAAGTTAGTGAGAATGTAGCTTTAGCGCTAAATGTTTCAGTCCAACTCTTGCTGTATCAGATCATATCTTGCTTTGCACAATAAAAAAAATCAGTGGCATAAGAATAGTTAAAAAGGAAGTACAGCATGTACGGCTGTCTGTTTCGAATCGAGACTTAACTCAGACCTACTTTTTTACATCCTCTTAACTGATCTTTACATCTGATAAAGTTTGCTTTGTGTATTTGAAATACGTTATGATCCACCTGTGGTCGGGATTCCTCGTAAAACAGTGGAAAGACTGGCCACATACATAGAACAGATGTCCAGTAATAATTTGAGGTGTATATATCTTGACGTGCTTATGATTGATAGTTTTACGGGTTACGCCGCGTCGTTTATTAGATTATCTAAGCTTTCGGCTGTTATACTCCAGCCTTCTTCAGAGATACTGTTCATATTTAGTGTTCACATAGCAACAGTCGCCAAGCATCGGCAGAGGAAAAGGGTACCTATCTTCGTTGATGTTGTTTGAATTCCTTAAGACTTTCTGCTGCCTCTTTCACACAGTCTAGTCCACCACTGATCTTCTCTCCATAGTAGCCTTCGTGTCTTGAAATTTTATTTCAGCGCACGGTATTAATAGCATGGCGAACGACTCAAGATTTGTCGCTGTTATATTTGCAGTAATACATCTCCTCTACAAACTGTAAAGTTAAATACATACTCGACAGCATAATTACAATAATAAATTATAAAACTACCCCCGAAACGAACCGAAGAGCGAGTGCGTGGCGGTGAGATTCTCCATCTTGTTCGAATTGACGTCAACACTGGCCAATGTTGAACGAAAAGAGTCTCAGAATCCCATATAGCAGTGGTTCCCAACCTATGGGTCACGACCCACTGGTGGGTCGCGGAGGGTGCTTTGGTGGGTCGCGAAACAATCGACGTGTTTGCCCCAAAAATATATTTTTTATTTCATCTATTTAAAAAATATAACAAGAAATTTAACAAGAGCAGTAATCATGAAAGTTATTAGCTTAAATTAAGACTTTGTTGGAAAAAACGTTTTCTTAAACAGTCAGCCGATATTATGCAATAACCACGTTGTGAGATATAGCAGCAGCAATAATCGCGCAATCCTTATAGCCTCGTATCCACTTGAACACAGTCAGGCGAATGAGCCACTCATTCATTTAAGTGCGCTCGTTCGAGCGTGCTCAAGGAAAAGGAAATTTTGGTCGAACGAGCCTGGTTTCAGTGCTCAGAAAACGCTCGGCTATTGACGTGTCGTCACGCGTAGCTGCGGCCTTTATTATTACTATCCATATGATGTCAAAACAGAGAAGAAAATTACCAAGTTGATGGATTAGAGAAAGTCATCGGCCGAAGAAATTATCTTAATAATTTAATTCGCGAATTGACTTTAGAAGAAGACAATGAGCTATTTCAAAATTTTACGAGATCGATTTCGAACATTTGCTGTCATTAGTTAGACCTCATATTAAAATGCACGATACGCCTATGCGTGAGGCGATCCCACCAGAAGATAAAATTTATAATAACTTTAAGATTCCTAGCCTCAGGAAGTCCCTACACTAACCTGCAGTATACGTTCGAAGTATATAAACAAAGCATCATCCTTTTGTACGGGTAGTCCGTGATGGCACTATTGAGTCACGCCAAAATTATATGAAGGCTGGTACCTATTTTTAATTTGTGTTTGCAAATATAGATTTAAAGGTTATTTTTATGTTTTCTTTAATTATGGCATTTCAAGTTTTTAATAAAAATTGGTAAAACAATAATATTTGCCTGGCACAGAATCAATATGATTTTAGGCACTTAGGTTCTGAATTTCGTAACACCAAATTCAATCAAAATCCGTTAAGCTGTGAGAAACACTATTATAAAAGACCACTTACCGTTATAGAAGTTCTATTCTGTTTTGATCGTTCTCGCTTGAATGACTTGTTATTTTTTTCTTTACATCATCAATACTAGTTTAATATCTCCCTGATTTCACGCCATGCATCTTATTTTTTAGTTCGATTATAATACTGGAGGTATCCCATAACTCTCTCTTTGATTCATATGCATCAATTAGAGTTAAGGAAGTTTCATTGTCCCACGTGCTCGCGCTCATTGTAGAAACCGCCAAATACCGTCCACACAGAGCGCCGAACAAACACTGGCTCGCCTTTGAGCGTTCCAAAATACCGACAACCGATCGGCTCGCCCCGAGCGCGCTCGCTGTCGTTCGTTGCGAGCGTGCTGAGGCGTCCACACTTGAGCCGCTCGCTTCACTGAGCGGCTCATTCGCCTGAGCGTGCTCAAGTGGATACGAAGCCTATGACAACCCCTGAACACCTCCTCTACCGCCCCGTTCTAAGGTGGAGATGTGCGTGCATACTACCAGAAGTTTTACTTCTCTGATTGACATTTTCTTGTTTATGCTTGAATCTAAACCAAAGTCTTTGATGCAAACAGTCTTTCTCTACTTGTGAGAGTGAGTTGTTGTTTGCGTTTTGTTTTGATTGAGAGTAGATTTACCTAGCTTGGTGGTGCAACGGATAGCGTTCTGGCATCGCATTCGGGAGGACGGCGGTTCGAATCCCCGTCCGGGCATCCAGATTTGGGTTTTCCATGGTTTCCCAAATCATTCCAGGAAAATGCCGGGATGCAGGCAGCAAGAAAAAGCAAAAGACGTATTTGCGAAAGTATAATCCGGATTATTTGAAATACAGATTTGTGTTTTCGTGTACTGAAGAGGAGCCAATACCTCAGTGCGTGATTTGCTGCGAAAATTAGTTCAATGAAAACATGAAGCCATCAAAACATGCAAGGAATTTGTCAACCAAGCATCCTGAGTACACAGATAAGCCTCTTGAAGTCTTTCAAAAAAAAAAAAAAAAAAAAAAAAAAAAAAAAAAAAAAAAAAGACACTATCTTTCGACCAAATCTACAATGGAAAAGTCAGTAACAGTTTACCATAGGGAAGGTCATGGCGACGGTCTTCTGGGATTCGAAGGGGGTATTGCTGATCGACTACCTGCCACGTGGGAAAACGATAACAGCTGAACGCTATTGTGAGGTGTTAAAGAAACTCAGGAGGGCGATCCAGAACCGAAGAAGGGAAAAGTTTATGAAAACAGTGTTTTTGTTCCACGACAACGCTCGTCCACACTCTGCTCGTCAAACTCAAGACCTGCTTGAAGAGTTTCGATGGGATGTTTTCGGACACCCACCATATACTCCCCTGATCTCGCTCCAAGCGACTATCATCTGTTTCCACAGCTGAAACAACACCTTGGGGGAAGACGCTTCGCAAACGAAGAAACTCTCAAAGAAGAAGTTCAGACATGGCTAACCAGTTTGGCGGCAGAATGGTATGACGCTGGATTAAAAAAACTTTTACCACCATACCAAAAATGTATTGAAATTCAAGGAGATTATGTAGAAAAATAACTAATATATGTAGTTTCACAAATATAACCTTTTAAACAAATTCTGGGCGTTATTTTTTTTTTTTTTAAAAACTTACTTTTGAGACGACCCTCGTAGAAATGTTATTAAATAATGCTCATAAGCTATACTATGTAGACTCTGGTCGTTGTTAGTTTGGCACCGATCCCTGCGGGCGTGTCGTCACATATGACGTAGATGGCTACACAGGGAGCAAGCTTAGAGTTTAATTAGTATAAATATAATGAGACTTCTTATTATTAAGTATTCGCAACTCGAATGATTAATATATATTACACTGTTAGGTTCAACAATCAGTAGCTTAAAATAATTTATAATCCAATTCATATCGGACAATGACATTTGTTTCATTAGATTACATTATGGATCCAGCTGCGACAGAGAGAGAATTTCGGGAATCTTGTAGCTTTGTTACCTAATAGTTAAGGATAAAGGAATTAGCTTTACTATTTATAATCTACAAAATGTAAATTTGGTTAACACGGGGTACACAGGGAGCACCTGAAAATATTTACCCAATATCAATGAATAGCATAGTTGTGTACTAAAAAATCGTATTCTCTACAACCATCGGATAGAGTACGTTCATGTCCACTTCTAAGCGAAATAAATAAAAAATATATTGTTTTGACAGTACTTCTATTGAGATCGTGAAATGAATATGGGAGACTACTGAGGTTTATTAATTGATATTAGGCAACGTTAGCCGTAAGGCCGGCTTAAGTATTTGTGTTTTTTCAGTGTTTAGATTTTATACCAGCATGATTTTCTCTCCCTTTAAGGGCGATATAAGACGAACAAAGCACTTAATTGAAACTTCCCTCCCCTTTCATCTGATGTGAACCGGTGACCTCTGCAAAGCGAATCAAGTTCCGCTTTCTGGATAGGCTGGATATTGAGTTAAAGGATTCTCGTGTTACTAAGGCACTCTCCTCTAAAGTCTTTCACACAACGGTCGACTTGGAATTGATCCCTCTTCCTCTCCTTCTGTTCCTCCCCAAGTCCATATATTATGTGCGATTTCCATAGCAGACTTCTGAGCAGAAGCTACAAGTCACATGTCAGGTTCCCCCACTGAAGCGTCTGAAGGGCACGGCCAATCCACCACTCGGGGGTGATAGGGTTTTTCTTCCTGGGCCCAATTCTTTTTTTCACAGGCCGCTCTTCATAATGCCCTGCCTCTCCTCTAACAAGATGGATTTCAGCAAATATTCTCCGCTAACCTTCGTTTTGGCTTATGGCTTTACGCCTCGTCGACATCGAGGTAATTAGAGGTGTGAAAGGACTGGGGCAAGGAACAAGAAGGAATTGACCATGGCGATTTTGAATGAAGCATCCCGGCATTCGCCTGGAGTGATTTGGTGAAATTATTCTCCACACCCCGTGAATAGCGAACATAAACTTGTTAAACCTTTCAGATAACAGTATAAAGTCATTCTTGTAGCTACACAAAAAAGACTCAAAGTGCTCCCATTACCACTTTTTTTTCCTTGTCATCAGTCTCTCGACTGCTTCCTTCCTATCTTGCGCTAACCTTTTCATCTCGACATACCCATTACAACCCACGTCCTCAGCTATCTGCTTCATATATTCCAATCTCTGTCTTCCTCTACAGTTCTTACCTTCCACTGTTCACTCCACTAACAAATTAACCAATCCAGCATGTCTCAAAATATAACCTACCAGCTTGTCTCTTTTTTCTGTAAGCTTTTTCCACTAACTTCTTTCCTCAGCCATCATTTAAAAAAACTGGTTCATTTCGTACTTTGTTTGTCCACTTAATTTTCAGCATTCTTCTGTAGCACCACATTTCAAATGCTTCAATTTCCTTTCTTTCTGGTATTACTACAGTCCATGTTTCTCTGCCATAAAATGCTGTGATCCACACATAAAGTATTAAAAAGTTGTTTTTTTTAGTCCTGGATCAATATTTGAAACAAATTTTTCTGTCTATTTCACGAATTTTTCGCTGGCGCTATTCTACTTTTAACATCATTCCTGTTTCGGCCATCGGTTGTAATTTTACTACCTAAAATAATTCAGTAACTTCTATCGCATCCAACCCTATTTTAAAACGTTTTTATTAACTCGCTTTGGGCTTTGTCTGCCCGGGTGGAATTTAGTAATTGATTTTAAAGTAACTTATCAATGAGGTAGAGACTTGAAATTTTGACCATAGCTCAGAACTGGATGACAATGCATGAAAATTTGAAAAAGTGGGGAAAGTTGACCGGAAAATTTAAAATTCTGGGAAATCTGACACTTTTCTAGGGACCGATTTGACTAATTTTTTTAAATGTTCGTAATTGTCCGAATAAAGGTTTTTAGTTAATGAAAAATTGAAATAGTTTCCCGGGAAATCGGAAAATTCGGGAAAACCTGAAAGTACTTTTTTCTATTGACCAATTTAGTTATTTTTTAAATTTCTTTAATAGTCTGAGTAAGGTTTTCGGAGAAAGAAAAATGAAAAATATGCCTTAAAATCAGAAAATTCGGTAACACTGAAAGTACATTTTCTAGGTACCCATTAGTTCAATTTCTTTTTTAAATGTTTGCAGTAGTCTGAATAATGTTTTTAGGGAAAGAAAAATTGGAAATGCTGTCTGAAGATTTCTGGCAGAATTACAAGTGCATTTTTATTATTAGATAATTGTTTGAATTCCAGACCATATCTTATGATTCAAACGATCGATATGCATAATTGTTTTTTTTTTTGTTTTTTTTTTTTTTTGTTCCTTATTTACCCCAGATAGAAATAAGTCAATTAAACGTTTTCTATTAAAAAACTGGAATATGTAGCATGTCTCTGTGATTATGCCATCAAAGTATTTAAAATCAATTAGTGGTGCTGACACCGTCACTTCCATTCTAGAGCCGAAGGTTGTACAGGGTGTCCGGAGCTCTAACTCCATGAATCCTACTGTTTGCGGCAGGAGCAGACGGAATCCCGTGACCTTTACCTTTACCTTACAAATTTTCAATCACATAGCAGTAAAAGCAGAAAATAATAATAAAATAAAAAATACGTTTTTAATATACCATGTTTTATAAAGAACTAAAAAGTATAAAATAATTTCCCTAATCCTTATGAAGGATAAAACCACATTCAGATTTCTAACCTCTTCTAAATTGTCCTGAAAATTTATACTTGGAAATTTTAATAGCTATTGTAATACTTGAATGATTTGTGACGACAAACAATGGGCGCATGGAATACATAACTGTAAGAAGTGTAGAGAGTAGTTTTCAATGAAAGAACTTACTTATCAATTCACTTTATTTGCGGTGCAATAAAATTGTTAGTAGAACTATTAATGTATCAATTATCTGTTGCATGCGACCAATATTTTTCGTCGCCAATCTTACAAGTATTTTAATAGCTATAAAAAATTTCCAAGTGTAAATTTTCAGGACAATTTAGAAGAAGTTAGAAATCTGTATATGGTTTTATCCTTCACAAGGATTATGGAAATTAGTTTATACTTTTAATTCCGTTATAAAAACATGGTACAATAAAAAGTATTTTTATTTTATAATTATTTATATTTAATCTACTATCATTGGTATAATTTCTACTACATTTAATCATTTTTGTTTTGTTTTGGTTTATATTTAGTCCAAAATCTTCCTTGACTATTTTATTCATGTTATTCTGTAACTTCTCAATATCCTCAACCTGTTCTGCTATCAAGACAAAGTTATCAGCAAATCGTAGCATACTGGTTTTTTTCTCCTTGAACACTAATGACACATTCAGGTCTTTTTTTCACTTGCTTTAAAGGAAGTGAAACTTATACCCTGAGTCACTAAAATAATCTTACACCAGATACTAACGCCAACTAAAAAGCTATAGTTGCTTTCAGTAGGCTGGATTTTTGGTGTGGATATTATTGTTGTTAATTACAGGAAACAATGCAGACTCGCACCTTTCAGAGAACACGCACTTGTTGCCTGTTATCCTTGTACAAATCTAACACTATCACTGTTGATAGTCGAGGAAAAGTATCTTACAGTTTGAAACCATACGCTCTAAGTTATAATAGAATCAATAACCGAAATAATGTCTTTCACAAACTTTCAGTAATGGGCTGGGGAGCACATACAACAGTTGTCAGAACATCAGATCTTGCGCTAGTATATTTAACTGCTAAATACTGCAATCCAGTTAGGCTAAATAGCAGTCACATAAACAAAGATCGACTTTCACTAATCGACACAGTAAGAACAATATATCTACATCTCTACATCTACATATATACTCTGCAATTCACAAAATTGTGGGTGGCAGAGGGTGCTCAGCACCAAAGCTAATCTCTTTGGAACTGTAAAATCAACACCTACAGAATGGCTACCTGCGCTTTCAAATATCCCTCTACCAAATCTCGGAAGACAAGCAGCTTACAAAAAGAATGGCAGGAACGTTTAAGAAATACACAACTTCAAATATTTCAGTACTGCACACGTCAAACTGAAAATTAAAATCAAGGTATTCGGCATAGAAATCTCGTGAGATACTACTTCAGAATCACTTCAATATAAACCATGGCGCGCTGAGTGAACAAATTCCAATACTGGTAAACAAGCATTAATCCAAGACAGCGTCCTTGATTCATCCTACCTAGGGCTGAATCGTGGTAGAACGGGTAAAGGTAGATTCAGCTACTGGGTGCACAAGTGAGGAATAATAGAGAATCCTTTTGTGACTGTGGTAACCACCAGCAAAGTATCCACCACATCGCCATGGAATGCACTCTCAGGAGATTCAGTGATATAATTGAGCAGATTCATGAAGCAACCACAGAAACAATGATCTAGTTGCAATGTCTGGACATCAAGATTAGAAACATCTATGATTCATACCATCTATTGTAATTCAACATGTTACTATCTTTGCATTATTGTGCCATACGAAATAATAATATAATCACTACATTTTTGGTATTATAGCACTGACAGTCCAGAACCCGAAGTTTGGTTGGATCGTCCTGAAGTAGGGCATGCTAAGACATTGTGTCAGAGGTAGGACGGCCAGTTCCTTTCCATCGGGGACCTACATTTTAACGTGGAATCCGAAACACCGAGCGTCCTGCATAACTCACATGATGAAATACAGCTTTTAAAAATTCCTGGCCTCTGCGGAATTTGAATGCCGGTTCGGGACCCAGTACTTTCGAAACATACGGCTTGACCACTGAGCTATCAGACAGCCGTAGGTATAGAAAAACTTCGAAATCTAATCAAAATAATATCTGTAATTGCTAACGCGTACATGATGTTA
Source organism: Vandiemenella viatica (assembly GCA_031002005.1). Taxonomy (NCBI): domain Eukaryota; kingdom Metazoa; phylum Arthropoda; class Insecta; order Orthoptera; family Morabidae; genus Vandiemenella; species Vandiemenella viatica. Next base: position 112,397,711 of record JARYHS010009186.1, on the reverse strand, counting down.
TGATAACTTTTTTCGGGGCTTCTATCTACAATGTATGCAATATTTCCTACAGTTATCGAAGTTTGTGGTTAAAGCGTTCAAAATACTATCTAGCTTGCCATTTCAGGATGGCTATCAATTATGTATTATTGTTTTGCTTTAATTGCGAACCACATTAATGTGTTTATCCAATTGTCAATTCATGTATCATACCAAACCTTTCGTGATACCTACTATCTCTCAGTATCAACCACCCACATAACTGTGTAACTGCTTCTTCCCGCTCCCTTCCATCCAGTTCAATATAAGCATCACTTACTGTGATTTTATATTGCTCTCATTTGTTACATAAGAAACCTGAAGTTTATCAAACGAAAATATTTATGCTAAACACTCCCGGTTTTCATTTGTCTGTTTGATTATAGTTTTGCCATTCACTTCAGTGTCAATTTAAGCTCTCACTGTTATTGTTTTCAATCTTACTAGGCTCTAGCGTAACGACGAGTCATCTAATACGTAACATCTTTGCACAACTTTACGTTACGAATATATATTTAAAAAAAACGTAAATTAAATATCGGAAACACGTAATTCTCACAAAACAATAGCTTGAAACAGCCAGTAATGATTTTTTTACTTAAAATACTAATTTTGAAAATAACATTTTCTATTCCGTATTTAATTAGAATTATATAAAATGTAGTCTTCACGGGTTTTCCGCCGTATGTTGTTGAAATGCGACCCGTGAAGACTACAATTCATCGATACGCCGTGAAAGCCTTCGATCTAGAATTATATAATTAGCAGCTATAACTTTCATACGTCGCAGTGCTAATTCCAAAGTTATACCTGAGTTAGGTTTTAATTTTCGCTCTAAAATAAAGGCATGAAAGTTACAATTTCCTTTTGAGGAATATTTTCAGGTTTTTGTAAGATGATTACTGATACGTTTGTAACGACCATATGCCTGGAAACTAGTTTCCAGAATTTTGTGACAGATTACATTGCATTTAAAAAAATATATTGACTTAATATAGTAATGCATTTTAAATTAAAATAAAAGCGTATTTCTGTTGTGTCGAACATATTTTCACGGAACAGCCTATCACGAGAATGGAATGAAATAATAGATGCTTAATGTAATGGTTATAAGAATATTAATTACTTAAGAATCCTCTGTTGTAAATAGGTTATACGCGTATACTTAGTCTAACAAAACTGAAAGTTGGAAATGAATCTTTCAGAAAGGACTATGAAAATTAAACAAGGAGTTAATTTTAACGAAATAATGATTCCTGATTAGCTTACATTCCTCACTAGTTCTCTCTTTTCGAAAGGAACTCTTATAGCATTACAGTACTTAACTGTAATGGAGAGACATTTACCTGCAATGTTTATAGTTTTAGCTGATCAGTTGTTCCTAAGCCTCCCAGATTTCGTAATTGGGAACTATACACGCGCTATACAGTAAAAACATGTGCTTCACATAATCATCAATCTTCTAAGTCTTCCATGTTAATCCCATAAAAACCCCTAAGATGTCTTCGATTGGGGTGAAACTCTACAATTCCTCTACAACGTTGCCAATAATTTAGGGCTGGTAACCTTAGAATCTCGGTTAAGACGCTTTACCAGCCGGATAATAATTTTCTTCGTATGACAGCCATCTGAAAAAAAAGTGAGCGATTTAGCGACGTTCAGCCCTCGCAAACAATCATAGCCACTATTCCTCAGTGAACTTAGCCAGTCCAGTTAGCATTAGGTCGCTTTATATTCCAAGTACACAGCCGGTTATATCTCTACCCATTTCGATGAAAATACTTAAATGACAGTTACATATAAAAATAAACATTTCTTCACTGATACGTTACGGCTTCAGTGTGGTGTTGCAATCATATCGAATCGAAAGTACAATTAGAAACCGATAGAAGTCAAATTACATAATTATGGTTACTGTATTCATAATCATCTATTAATGACTTCTGGTAACCACAGAAAAAAATCGTTCTGTAGTTATTTAAGCTTCTTCTGTTATTAATGTGTATGATGCTGCAAAATTAGCTATGATTTATCATAACTCTGCACAGTTACGAGAAAAATGGTAATTAAATTACTTATTTAGAGAATCAGACGGCAGAATCAACTGAAATCGATCACTCATATGGAAATATCATTTCGAAAATTCACACAGAAAGTAGTTTTTATCGACGGGACGGTTCTTATGGACACAAAAATATCGTGTAGTAAACTGTAATTCTGATAAAAGTGGCATGAAAACAAAAGGTCATTTGAAACTTTTTTTTTAAAGAAAAGATCACTGTACTTCCACTGCGTAGCCAGTGAGACCTTAAATAACTTATTAACCGTCTCATTTACATAAATTAGAAGTGATGAACACATTCAAATTACGAGGTAAGAAGTAAGTATCCATACTGACTCACCAATGTTACTCAGTCCTCTGAGGCCGCCAGGGCATGCGGCCTTAAGCCAAAGCTAGAAATTTAACCAATCCAAAGACAGTAGTACTCATCGAAGGCAGCCGACTTCAAAATGTTGGCAAAAAGCGTTGAGGATGAATTAAGTATCCATACTCACAGCGGAGTTGATTGGTTACATACTGCATCACATTCTGTGCTTGTAAATAAAAGTATACATTATCTTCACCCAATAAGTAGAAGTGTTTTTAAGTACTGTCATTAATCATGTCTTCTTTTTCTTTACAGCTTTAGCTACTTAAAAGTTCACGATGCGTTATCAGGTATCTTTTCTAATAAAGTCAAACCACTCAACTCAATTTAATGATGCAAGACCATTATTGCCATGAGCATAAGTTTAATTATATTAAAAAAAATAATGATATGCGTTTCGGGTGCTATGTGTTGAACCTTCATAAAGATTCACAACTGTACCCATACAAAATATTTCATTCCATTTTCCAACGGATTTTAATATTTTGTCATTTTCTAAAGCCGAATTAATCCATCTCTGTGTGAAGTCCGTGAATCCGCTTGCCCATGTAGCTCGCAGTGACGTTTTTCGGAATGTAATGACGCAAATTATAGCAACCTGAAATATAGAACATTGTTTATTTAACTGCGGTATTCTGATAAATGCTTTATGTTTATGTGCGTATTATAAGATTAATTTTATTATATACAGTGCACTTTCTTTTTATGTTACTTGAAATGACCGAGCGTGGTGGTGTAACGGATAGCGTTCTGGCCTCGCATTCGGGACGACGGCGGTTCGAATCCCCGTCCGGGCATCCACATTTGGGTTTTCTATGGTTTCCCAAATCACTCCAGGCAAATTCCGGGATGCTTCCTTGAAAAGGCCATGGCTGAATTCCTTCCCATTACTTTCCCGTCACAAAGACCTCGCTGTTGAGAGACGTAAAGCAGTTAAAAAAAAATACTTGAAATGTGACACATTTACTTTAAATTTGTCTATTCCATCTATACGACTGGCGTTTATAAGGGTGTCGAATTTTTTCCGCAGTTTGGGATATAAAATTTACTATAGTTCTTACTGCAGCACAAGTGCTCTTGAACCCCATAATCGTCATATAACTGTACAAATATCGCGTTTGTCTACTGTCTCAAGGTTTATATACAGGGTGATACAGGATCAATGGTAAATATTGAAAGAGGTGTTTGTATGCACAATATTGAGTAAAAAAGTTTGATATAAACATGTGTCCAATTTTCATTCGTTTTGGAGATACAGGTGCTGGAATATTATGCATGAAATAAACCTCAGAAAATCATCAAGAGCACACAAAATAACTTACTGAAGTACTTTATTCATGTAAAACACACGTATATTTTACAAAAGTTTAAATTAAATGTTCAAATGTTAAATTAAATTTTGAAAAAAACTGCAGTCTCTTTTTTCTGAGATGCGCGCGCATCGGGACTGTACATGTCGATTTCAAGCAGCAATAAAGTGCTTCAATTTGTGTATTAAGGTCGATAGTGGGATTTCCCAACATTTAGTTTAATCTGATGTAAAATATGCGTGTATTTTTGCATGAATAATGTACTTCAGTAAGTTATTTGTGTGCTATTGATAACTTTCTGAGGTTTATTTTATGCATAACATTCTAGCACCTGTATCACCAAAACGAATGGAAATCGGACACATGTTCATATGAACTGCTTTACTTAACATTGTTAATACTACCACCTCCTCATGTATTTACCATTCCTCCTGAATCGCCCTGTATGGAAAGAAGTTTGGCGTTCACAAGAAGTAAAAACTAAGCTTGGGATTCGACCAGAAGTTTGGTTGGCCTCTCTAAACACTCTAGAAGGCATTGAAGGTATTGTGGCCAGTTCATTTCCTCTTTACCTAACCTGACCCGGTAATCCTTCCTGGTAAAGGGGTTCCTACAGTTTAACGTGAAATCCGAACCATGAAATCATTCTGGCGTACTTCACATTATACAGCAAACTCCGGCATAGATAAGGAAGGCTTCATGGCCTATGACGAGATAGGGATTCGAACCGGAGACCTTTAGATCTCCAGTTATACGCATTAAACAATGATCCAACAGGCCACACTTACAGGAAATACTTCATCACTAATAAAATTTTGACTTCTAATTCGCCTATCTCTTATTTCAATATGTTCAGTATGTTCTTGCAGTAGTAATTTTGATATGCTTGGTTTAATGGAACAAATTTAAATTTAGTCGGATAATAAAAGGTTTAGATTATAAGATCATATTAAAGAATTCATCAGAAATCGCATTAGGCACTGGAACAGCTTGTAGGTTTTTCCGTGTTTCATTCTTCTTGGTTCTTCGTTTTAGCTGTTGGCACTATTTGTGATTTGCTAAACGTCATGGTCGCCCTAAGAATAATAAAATGAAAATTGGGTGATTTATACTGTAAAAAATACTTTTAATGATGTCCAATAGCCAACACAAAAAACACATCGATTACAAAGCAGACTTCTTCGATTTATGCACTTAAATGCTTTGTAGAAACGATTTACATGTATAATCCATTTTCATATGTATAAGTATTTCTTCTGCTCTATACAATGATATAACTCTTCATGATTATATCTTTATGGTAGCGAATATAATTTGGTGAGTAGTTACTCCAGCTTAATTAACAAGCTAACCAGTCAAACCCACTCGCAGATACCCGTTGCTACGGAAAATTAACAATCTCCTAAGAATAAACAAACTTGCCTTAGCCAAGGAAGTTCAGATTCAAGGATACTAAAAATATTAAAGTGTTTATGATAATTGCAGGATATCATATCGGTTATCTTACAAACTGCTTCTAGTCTCCATACCTGGAATTGTACAGATTCGCCGTACTGTGTGCGTACAAACTGTGTTGCACATTGTGTAGGATTCCCCATTCCAAGTCTTTCCTGGATGTTTGGAAAATGTAGATTCGGCGATCCAGTAGACTTGATTGAGAACATCGATATATCGAGGCTATGGCCGACGATTCTAAGGTATTGGCCTTTTTCGCGTGCCAGCTGAGGGCATTGCGCAGTTTTAAATAATTTAGTTGTAATTCACAGTTTTGTTGTTTGAGTCTCATTTTAAAAGATTTTTTCATAAATGTAATTTAAGAAACAAATTATTAATAAATAATGATTCATTATACATCAGTCTCTTTAGTATTTGAAGTGCTCAGAAATCAAAGTATTTAAGTTACCTGTTGCGGAGGTTGGTAGGGTAGGGCCTAGACTTAGTGGTCTTTCTTAATAAGACCAGTCACGCGTCTACATGGGATGTTACTGGTATTTTTATAGTGCTTCGATGTTGGTGAATTATCTTGAGTTTTTGATAGTTAACAAAAGTTACATGTTGAAAGTTAACGACCAAGCAAGAATTCTCGAAGTAGGAAAGCATCTTCATAGGTTTAGAAAATCATTTATTACGGCGTCATCAATGTTGTATAAACATTGTTCTTTATTTAGTGATACGTAATTAACAATATAAAAGGAAAATTCACACAATATAACTCAGGTATAGCCATAGACGGTTCAGCCAGAAACGTGACGTAGAACAACTTAACTCATCACGCAATGGGAAGTAAAAATTTCTCATTACTAGAAAAGCAATCAAGTAAATAATTTACATACCTCTTTACTACACGAATTTCTTCCCATAGGAAATAATTTTAACTATATGAAACTGAATAAACGTTAAGTACTATTGTAATAATTATTATGTGCTAAGGCCATCAAGCGCAGAATTTTGATGTTTTTTTCCGTTGTTGTTACTCATAATGGGCTTCTATTAGGGCTGTATCAGTGCTTGTAGACTGACGTTAATTCGCGCACTTAATTACAACAGATTTAGCTTCGAAATCATTTTTCGAGGTTTAGAAGCTTCTCGTTCGTAAAAGATGATAACGAGTATTTATCGTTAAGAGTCAAGGAGAGGTATGTTGTAAATCGAGAAATTAGAAACAATTGTAAAAGTTAGCTTGGGATACAATATAATTATCAATGAAATACTGATAATAACGTGGTTGTGAACATTCTCAAAATAACCTGTATGTAACTTTAATCAGTATTTATTTATTAATTTTTTGTTACAGTGCAAACAAGATCATTTGGTGAATTTGGTAAGGCACATAATTCTTAACATTTAACGATAAAGAAATAAAGTTGAAGAAACCGTTACACACACTCTCAAGTCTACTCCTATGTAAGTTTTTGCCAGCCCACTAGAACACCGTCTCCACACCTTGTTTTCACCACGCTAATTGAGGCAAATTTCCCGAATTAACTAATCATGAAAGACTTCACCAATCAAAAATATGAATACAGTAAAAGAATAATGGAGAAATACTAAACTAAATGAACTACACTAACTGAAATCATAATTGCTTGACTCGCTATCAAACTAGCCTATTTCTATCATCCAACGGCGTCGCTTCAGAATAATTCCGATTGCACCAAAAAAATTTTTTTTAGAACATAGTATCATTATTGTCAAATAATACCATCTGATATAAAAATGATATTTAGTACTTAATGTTGAAGAAATCTTTAAAGAAAGTTATCTATGTCATGCCTGATATATCAAGATTGTAGGAAGTATAGGATAAGGTCTATAATACTGTTATTCTACAAGTGCTGTCTTTACTTGCTGGCGGTCGCCAGTTCGATATTGGACTAGGGCATGAGTGTTAATGAAATCTTGCATGAGTGTATGGTGTAGACCTTCACTCGCATAATCCAAAATTCATTAGTACACACGTTAGTCAAATTACGACACTAACGGTTTTTGTATGACTAAAGGAACAGAAGCCACTAAAAAAGAGTTGTCTGTTATCTTTATATCTAAAGTATTTTCTCTAAAGGTTAATGTAGGCTTCGTTTACTCTCTCATCCTATACAACAAAACAAGTACAGAATAATATAAAAATAAATAATTATCAAGATGATGCTTAAGAACATATTATGACTGATAAATTAACACTTATTTTTCTAATTTACTTCATACTGATACTATTTTCATGTCACCTAACATCTTCAAGTAATTTTTAGTAGTTCCATTAAATTGCTTTGTTCCGAGGTTGCAGCCTGGCGTGTTTTATACTTTTATAACAAATCTGACAATTACGTAATAAATCTAATTTTATTTTAGTGATGAGAGATGGTTGAAACTTCATTTATAAAATAGTGTGATTTTCTAAAGGCCATCCGTTACATATATCTCAAAATCTGTTAGTTCAATCACGGTGGCTAACATTGCTCTATATTATGGGACTAGTGAAAGGAAATTGTAGAGATAGCAGCCCAAACAGTAGTATCTGCATAGAAATATCCTGACCTAAAATAAATGCGGGTACTTTTCCACTCTATAAAATGAAAGCAATAGAGATACTAAGAGTTCAGTCTAACCTGAGGTATACTTTAACACCAAATAATTCTGTCTTTATTCCATTATTGTTGACAACAGGTTTTCTGACTGAATTAAATAGAGTAGTAATTTCCAAAAGTAGCGTGTTTCTGCGATCTCTGATATACAAATACAAAAGAAGTTACAATCAAACGCATACATTTAAATTGTCTACATTGTCTGCCACAAGATTGTGGATGGATTCATCTCAATTTCATTGCATCCCTGGATACTAACCATATAATACGGTGGTTATTTCATATATGCTACGCTTTGCAGTACTCTATTATAAATTCAGCAAATTCAAATTATTATGATTAGTATCTCTTCATGATTTATCCAAATATACCAGGTCACAGTTAAAGGGATAAATTCCGCGGTAAACATGTTTGATGTGTATATGTTACCGTTTACACTCAGATTAAAATAATGTGTGTACTAATTACGTCAACAGTTGTACTAGTGATATTTTATTAACTGTTTATCCCTTTACAAAACAATTACCAACACTATATACACTTGTTTTTATTATTTTAGCTGTTATCAAGATGATTTTCACGTATTTGTCCTCATCGATAACTGCAGCAAATAACGATATATTCTAGTCTAATACAAACTTTAAATGTTTTACACCAGTTATCGTTTTCCCTCAAAATTAATAGGGGCTGAATATGTGCGTTTAGCATAGTTTCAGGGCACAAAAATAAAGAAAAGCATTAAATTAAGATATTAGTGAAACTGAAGAAATTTTTTTACAGACGGCGTACACAATATAATATATAGTTTTCTTCAGGTTTATACTCAAATTATTTTTGCAACGAATCAGTAAAAAGATTTTAAACAAAAAAAATTACGATGTGTGTGGGGGAGGTAAAGTGGACTGAAAAAACCTTATTATAATTACAATACGGTAAATGCGATTTTGTAACATATCTTTGATGTTATTGCTGCAAAATCTTACTTTTATCGGTTATACAATTTGGGCCCAAAGCACGCCAGAAAATTCATATCGCTGGATCGCTTGCAGGAAGCCAATATATTGGCCCGGGAGTATGGAAACTGGAAACCCTAATGCTCTTTGACTCCCCCCCAGCGTAGAAGCAACGTAAAATATCAAGTTTATATTGCCTGCTCTCAAGCAATGTTGCAGATTCTCCACAGCGATTACAATCGTAGCGCAACAGTAGCTGAGGAGAAGTGAAATAAACTGAGGTAAAAGAACAGCTTTGTTCTTGGCTTTGAGTTCATGAGTCGCGTTCAATACTACTTGTCCCGGTAAGCCGGCTGTCGGTTTTTCATTTTTTTTTTTACCGAAATAACTCAGTTCTAGTCGATATATTGTACTTATTGTGTATGAAAGATCCTTCACCATCAATGTGATTGACAAAACGGATTCGTTTGGGACTCTTTTTGTATCTTCTTGGTTTCGTTGTATTTACATTATTGGCCTTTGTAGCCAATTGTTATTATTATTAATTTTTAATTGCGATAGATCACATGCTCCGGTGGCAATTCCCTTAGTCATCTAATTATTCCTTACTTGCACTATTCCTAATTCTTCGACCAATATCCCCATCACCAACATCCACCCTCCACATTACCAGCACTCTCTTCACCTAACTCCTGTCTTCCAATCAGTTACTGTGTCCTGCGATAATATCCATAAAATAATCTAGCTCCTCTTCCTTACACGTCCCGCAAAATCAGGGTCCCACAATACACCACATTAATCAACCAATAGACTGACCAATGTTTTGTAACCCATTTCCCTAACTACTCGGGTACATCTTTCATCACCCTCTGCAGTAAATGTAGAATATTGTAACCTTTTGTAAATGTGCTCTGCCCAGTTGAGTTTATTATCAAATGTTATGCCAAGATAGTTACACTTCAAACCTTCATCAATCCATTTTGATCTCACGTTATTATCATAAACAATCTTCAGTTTTTTGACCGTTTACCTAATAAGATGACAAGTCTCGGCATTTATCTTCATTCCATTATGTCCTACCCACTTAAATATTCTATCCATGTCACCCTGCAGCTGTTCACAATCCTGTTTTGATCCTATTGTATATCATTATATCATCTGCAAACAACCTAAATTCTGACCGTAAGCCCTCAACACAATCATTCATTAGAATATTTAACAAAAACGGTCCCAATATACTACGCTGCGGTACCCACATATTTATTTCCAACTCTTTTGATAATGTATTTCCTCCTCTCACACTTTGCTTTCTGGCTTTTAAAAATTCCTCTAGCCAGCAAGTAACTTTTTCAGCCAATCTAATAATTTTCAGTCACTTTTATGGTTCACTCTGTCAAATGCTTTTGGAAGAACTAGTGCTACACTATCAACTTGTCCTCCCTTGTCCAATTCCTCCGCAGTATCTTGCATATAGACTACTATCTGAAATTCACATGAATATCCTTATGTAAAACCATGTTGTTGATCCGGAAACCAGTTTCTTTCCTCATAGACGTTTCTTTTTTTTTATGGCATATGGCAACGGAGGCCATACAGCCAGCACGATGTAATTATTATAGCTTTCAGTGTATATGTCGTCATCCAGTATGTATATTGTATTTTTCCAATGTATGGACGCCACAGGACGGACAGGACATTCACACAGACACACAACACTTAAACATCCATGCCCGCGGCCGGATTCGAACCGGCGGCCTTCGGCACGCGGAGCTAGCACTCTAGCCACTACGCTACCGTCGCCGGCATATACGTTTCTGATATAGTTGCTTACCAGTATCTCCGTCATTTTGTCTGTCAATGATGTAAAACTAATAGGCTTGTAATTTTCAATCCTATTTGTCGCCATTCCTTTATGATCATGTACTATTGCTCTTTTCCAGTCCTCTGGTAAGCAGCAAGGCTTCATTTTAAATAAAACTTCAAGGTAAGGTTCAATATAGTATCCCACAATCCTTAATACATCGGTAGCAATACTATCCAAGCCAGTCCATTTACGTTTTTTTAGCTTTCTGAGTTCCTTCATATTTTACTGAGAATCTATTTCAAAATTTTGTAGTTTCCTCATTTATACTTTTAGGGGGACTCTCCTCTGATTCATTCCTCATAAGATGATAGTTTCTAGTGGCCTCATTAATCCAGTCACTCAATAACTTTTCCATTTTCAAATCCTCAGAGACATCAACTCCAGTCCTATCTACAATTGTCTGAATACCTTCCCTTCCCCTCAGTTTTCTAAAATAGCCATAGAAATTTCTAGAGGTATCGTTCAGAGGTCCCCCCGCGCCAACAATTTTCTTCATAAACCCACCCTTAGCTTCTGTCTTTGCTCTTATTGATTGCTTATATAGTTGTCATTTAAACTAAGAAATAATTAATCACCAAGCTTATACATTCAAATAATAAAGAGCTCTCTGAGAGTTTCTTGCCTGCCTATTTTATGAATGCCGTGTACGTTTTCCCTATAAAAGTGTAACTTGTTGTAATTTTTCACAGTCTTTTTTTTAATATGGAATAAAATGTTTTTGTATAGAATGAAACTATGCTTTGCCCTTAAGAGTTTACGTTAGACACGAAAATGCGTTGTATATGAATTATTTTCTGAAAATCAACAAAGTATATCAACATCCTGATATTACCTAACGAAATTTACAGACCATTCATTACTGCATCGTACTGCATATCGATAGGTATACGTCATGTTTTTAATTGGTATTACCCGGTTCAAACGAATAAGCTGATAGATTTGATGGAATTTGTACCAGGTATTAAAACTATTATTTCGATGACAACTGTCAGGAAATTCAAGGTGGCTACTCCGATTATATTTTATGGATAGAAATTTCACAAACTTACTATGAATTAATGAGGCACTTAAACGAGGTGCATTACATATTTTCTTGTAAAATGGAGTGGATTATGAACCTTATCGGAGATAATTTCATTACAGCTGTCTGCGGCTGTAATGTAAAAATGTGAAAGAAAATACTGAACCATTTTTATTAACTTACCGTATCTGACTAATGAACTAGATGTTCCTATTAAATTATTACATACCCTCTGAAACGACGGAAATTACTACTGTCCTGCTAGCTGAGAATATGGTCACCTGCAATAGCCTATCCTACAATTTCTCGGATTAGTTTAATATGCTAATGGACGTCTCACTTAATTTTCCATAGGTACTGAAGAAAGACTTGAAACCCGCACTGAAAAAAATTTAATAGCAAACGGGTTAAAGTGAAATTTGTTTTTAGTACAGAGCATGGAAGTTCTTTATAGATGAAAGAATAATATTTTAAAGAAAAAGTATTAGCATTTTATGAGTAGTTGAGCAGGAAATTGAATTAGATGAATATAAAGAATTCTTCACAAACTACAATAATTCCTGTCAAATAACGTCTGTTACTAAAAAGTTTTTCCAATCGGTATGGAATTGAGTTCGCATTTTTTTCATTTGGTACTAAATTCATTTGATCCCATTCATAGTTCTACAGTCTATCAACAATCAACCCAAATCATCCATCGGTGTGGTAATATGTCACTTATGAACATTTCAATTTGCAGCGAAGGATGAAGAAATTTTGTGGAGTAAACACACGACAGTTTTTATAATTCGTTGGCTATTGTGTATCTTTATCACTCATTAGCTTCAGTAGCTAATGGTCTTTAGCGATTGTAATCACCTGAAAAACTCAATTTTTGTATACTGTATACAGTACCACTGTGATTTTTGTTATGTAGTTTCTGTTCGCTTACTTTATTTTAATATCAAGTGTAAAAAATGACAAATATCAAAATTGATGGAAATTTCACATTATATAATATTTTAACACAACAAATTCAGGTTAAAAATCTTTTAGGTTACTGCATAATTTCGCATGGACTATCAATATACAATAGAAATGTGTAAGTAAAATACAAAGTAGATTAAGGAACATGAGTAAGGATAACGGAGATCAAATGTGAGCATAGTTTCTTACGGAAATTCATTAAATACGTATTCATACAAAGATTACTACTAGATTCAGTGGGAGGCGGATCCCAAAATAGCAGTAGTCCTTCACAAGGCCATTGTCCGACCCCACTTTGAAAATTGCTATATACTTTATGGCTCTGCATCTAATCAACTATTGGACGTCCTGGATAAATATCAGAACCGGGCTCTTCAGATTTGCTTAGGGTCATTTCTGTCAACTCCAACTAATGCACTATTGGAAATTCCTCTCCCACTGAGGCACCAAAATCTTAGTAAAACGTTTTTATTCAAACAGTTTCAGAAAAACTGAACAGTGTATTTATATTCGTACTCTGCGCGATTCCAGATCATCCTCCGACTACATGGATACTTAGGAACAGGCCACGCCTAACCGTGGTCAACTCCGATCTTAGTGAATATCACTCACAAGTGCACTCTATCACAAGATTACCACTTTATGGCGTTAACTATGAAACACTTATGAATTATGAGCGAGATCACAGAAAATCTGGGATATTCAGAGTATGCCTTCTAGGTGATTTTTCAAAGAGGTATAGGACAAGTCACACATATCTATGGAATCGTACAGCTTGTACTCCCTCTTTTAAGAATCAAATTACACTTTAATTTAATTATTTTATCATAAAATTATTATTATTGAAAGAAAGTTCTGAGAAGGGTAATTGGGATGTTACTTTACATGTTGGCAATACAATTTCACGTGCATTAGACATTAACATTTATTACAAATTTACTTTTCAGTTACAATTAGACAATCAACTTGTAACACAATACGTTCATTATCTATCAGTACTCAGGAGTTTTGTTATATGTCCGTTCGCTATGCTCAGCGGGGTGATGAGAGTCTCCAGGGCTACACGGGGTTTATCAGTACGACAGCTCTTTGTGGTGATTATCAACATCTCTGTGCAGTTACCATTTTGAAGAAGGCGCCAAGTCTGCTTCCAGTAGTATTATCAGGCGATGATCCATCTGCTGGCCGTCGGACAGCGTCATCCACTCCGATGACGACATGTAGCATAGAGCACCACCACAGACCGTGCTAACGTTAGTCGCCGCACATCATATTCTCTCTTCTCGGCTGGCGACGCACGCAACCACACAGCCGGCAGGCACTGCACTCTCTCCTCACCCTAACGACTCCTGGGCTACCTGCCTCAAGGTCGCATACCACAGAAGCGCTGTCACCCTTTTGTTTGTACTGTACAACTGTGCGAGCTAGTAGCCCAGCATATCACTAATATTTTCATATAGTGTAGCCATGCACTACACTATAAAAATGGTTCCATGACAGGCAACATGGATGGAAATACCTTTTTTGATAGCACTAGCGAAGTAGAAAGGCTGTTTAAGCTACAAGTAGAAACGTCCAGTTTTCGACTGAGCTGGTAACGATCCTTAAAGCACTGGGATACATAATACGTATGCGCACACCGAATACTTTGGTTCTCACGTACTGTATATCGGCACTCCAAAAGTTTGGTGATGGAATCAATGATAGAGGGTGGATACTACTTCTATACAACAAACTGGAGTTGATCAATACTATAAATGAACAAGGAATGAAAATCCCCTTTGTCTAGGTTAAGGCACATGTTGGGCTTCATGGCAACGAAAGAGTTGATTTACTAGCGAAATTAGATGCCAAAACAGGCAGCCCAGTGGAAACGTTGGTAGGAAGTGACATAATTCCACTAATCCGCCTCAAAAGAACTGTGTATTGGAATGATATTTGACATTCAACTTACAGGGTGTCCAGAAAAGGACTCCCTGATTTCAAAATTAAATATCTCAAAAACAAAGATCGATAGAGGAATGCAGTAAACGGTATGTTTATTGTGACTGCTGTAAGAAGTGTATACAGCAGTGTGAAATAATAGTTACAAAATCTGCTAACAGATGGCGCTGTACGCTCATATCAGCATACATAAGTGAAATAATCGTATGAAAACAATCTTTGCAAACAATCACATCACAATGTTTTCAAAATGTTCACCATTGGCACGTTTCAATGGTGGAACTGATCGCCCTGAGCTTCGGATCACTATTTAGGCATTACGTATGGCTATTACAGCGCCATCTGTTAGCAGCTTTTGTAACTATTATTTCACACTGCTGTATACACTTCTTACAGCTGTCACAATAAACATACCGTTTACTGCATTCCTCTATCAATCTTTGTTTTCGAGATATTTAATTTTGAAATCAGGGAGTCCTTTTCTGGATACCCTGTACCAGCACATGGGAAAACACCATATACTGATACATAGGTAAATACCAACAACACAGTGGTATCTTAAAAAATATGCAACTAAAAATATGTTCACAATATCAAGGTAGAAATTCAATCACGGTATATTTAGAGGCCACTTGCACAAAATAAATTTAGCAAACACCCCACTAGGTTAGTGCGATAGAGAGTCGGAGGCTGATACAAACAACTTCTTTTCGGATGAATCGCACACCCTCTGGAAAGACTTAAAACAATGGGCTACCAGGTAATGTAGGTCATTTTCTTGCCTTAGGAAACGCTTCAGTATACCAAAGATTGGCACGCTTTGCGACAACGAACGACATAGAAATCTAACTGGTTGGAAACCATTTTACTTCTTACTCTGATATAAAAAACTCATCAACACTGTAAATATTTATCTTTTACATAACACTACCCGTATAGAATTTTATTATTAAAACTAGCTGGTACCCACGACTTCGTTCGTGATTGTAAAGAATTCATATTGACAGCTATAGACATCTAACCACCATAGTGCACGATGGGAGACTCGATACTATTACCACATACAAATACCAGTCTTCTGCGCTATGTAGTTCCGGCAGCAAAGTAAAATTTACGGATACATACAAATCTTTGGATGAAATACGAAAATATTAATTCAAACACCATATCTTACACACTCCCACAGTTACCGAATTTCGGCCAACGTTGTGATCGATGGGAGACTCTGTGTTACTACTACACACAAACGCCAGTGATCTGCGATTGATAGTTTTTACTTAAAAGTGATACACCGTGACACATGCGTCTATGGCAGAAATATGAAATTGCCGCAGGTCGACCATTTCCATCCCCCATATCTTGCACACCCCCATAGCTACAGACATCTAACAACCATAGTGCACGACAATAGACACGATTCTACTACCACACATAAATACCAATGCTCTATGCTATGTAGTCGTGGCAGAAAAGTGAAATCTGCGGAGACACATGCTTTTCGTCGAAATACGAAAATATCCTTGGTCGGCCACTTACCACCACCATATCTCCCACACATCCACAGTTTCTGAAATTCGGCCGCTGTTGTGATCGAAAGGTGACTCTGTGATACTACCACACACAAACGCTAGAGATCTGTGATCGATAGTTTTCGCTGAAAAGTGATACACCATGACACTTTTGTCTTTGGCAGAAGTATGAAATTGCCACAGGTCGACCACTTTCAACCCCCATTTCTCCCACACCCCCATAGCTACTGATATCTAACAACCATAGTACACTACATGAGATACGATTCTACTACCAAACACAAACACCAATGCTCTATGCTATGTAGTTGTGGCAGAAAAGTGACATATGCGGAGACAGTCGAGATACGAAAATATCCTTGGTCGGCCACTTACAACCACCATATCTACCACAGTACCACAATTTCTGAAATTCGGGCCGCTGTTGTGATCGAAAGGTGTCTCTGTGCTACTACTATACACAAATGCCAGTTATCTGTGATCTATAGTTTTCGTTGAAAAGTGATACACCATGACACTTTTGTCTTTGGCAGAAGTATGAAATTGTTACAGGTCGACCACTTTCAACCCCCATTTCTCACACACCCCCATAGCTACCGAAATCTAACAACCATAGTGTACCACATAAGATACGATTCTACTACCAAACACAAACACCAATGCTCTGTGCTATGTAGTTGTGGCAGAAAAGTGACATATGCGGAGACAGTCGAAATACGAAAATATCCTTGGTCGGCCACTTACAACCACCATATCTACCACAGTACCACAATTTCTGAAATTCGGCCGTTTGTGATCGAAAGGTGACTCTGTGCTACTACTACACACAAACGCCAGTTATCTGTGATCTGTAGTTTTCGCTGAAAAGTGATACACCCTGACACTTTTGTCTTTGGCAGAAGTATGAAATTGCCACAGGTCGACCACTTTCAACCCCCATTTCTCCCACACCCCCATAGCTACCGATATCCAACCACCATAGTACACTACATGAGATACGATTCTACTACCAAACACAAACACCAATGCTCTATGCTATGTAGTTGTGGCAGAAAAGTGACATATGCGGAGACAGCCGAAATACGAAAATATCCTTGGTCGGCCACTTACAACCACCATATCTACCACAGTAAAATAGTTTCTGAAATTCGGCCGCTGTTGTGATCGAAAGGTGACTCTCTGCTACCAATACACACAAACGCCAGTTATCTGTGATCTGTAGTTTTCGCTGAAAAGTGATACACCATGACACTTTTGTCTTTGGCAGAAGTATGAAATTGCCACAGGTCGACCACTTTCAACCCCCATTTCTCCCACACCCCCATAGCTACCGATATCTAACAACCATAGTACACTACATGAGATACGATTCTACTACCAAACACAAACACCAATGCTCTATGCTATGTAGTTGTGGCAGAAAAGTGACATATGCGGAGACAGTCGAAATACGAAAATATCCTTGGTCGGCCACTTACAACCACCATATCTCCCAAAGTACCACAGTTTCTGAAATTCGGCCGCTGTTGTGATCGAAAGGTGACTCTGTGCTACTACTACACACAAACGCCAGTTATCTGTGATCTATAGTTTTCGCTGAAAAGTGATACACCATGACACTTTTGTCTTTGGCAGAAGTATGAAATTGCCACAGGTCGTCCACTTTCAACCCCCATTTCTCCCACACCCCCATAGTTACCGATATCCAACCACCATAGTACACTACATGAGATACGATTCTACTACCAAACACAAACACCAATGCTCTATGCTATGTAGTTGTGGCAGAAAAGTGACATATGCGGAGACAGCCGAAATACGAAAATATCCTTGGTCGGCCACTTACAACCACCATATCTACCACAGTAAAATAGTTTCTGAAATTCGGCCGCTGTTGTGATCGAAAGGTGACTCTCTGCTACCAATACACACAAACGCCAGTTATCTGTGATCTGTAGTTTTCGCTGAAAAGTGATACACCATGACACTTTTGTCTTTGGCAGAAGTATGAAATTGCCACAGGTCGACCACTTTCAACCCCCATTTCTCCCACACCCCCATAGCTACCGATATCTAACAACCATAGTACACTACATGAGATACGATTCTACTACCAAACACAAACACCAATGCTCTATGCTATGTAGTTGTGGCAGAAAAGTGACATATGCGGAGACAGTCGAAATACGAAAATATCCTTGGTCGGCCACTTACAACCACCATATCTACCACAGCGAAAGGTGTCTCTGTGCTACTACTATACACAAATACCCAGTTATCTGTGATCTATAGTTTTCGTTGAAAAGTGATACACCATGACACTTTTGTCTTTGGCAGAAGTATGAAATTGCCACTGGTCGACCACTTTCAACCCCCATTTCTCCCACACCCCCATAGCTACCGACATCTAACAACCATAGTGTACCACATAAGATACGATTCTACTACCAAACACAAACACCAATGCTCTATGCTATGTAGTTGTGGCAGAAAAGTGACATATGCGGAGACAGTCGAAATACGAAAATATCCTTGGTCGGCCACTTACAACCACCATATCTACCACAGTACCACAATTTCTGAAATTCGGCCGCTGTTGTGATCGAAAGGTGACTCTGTGCTACTACTACACACAAACACCAGTTATCTGTGATCTGTAATTTTCGCTGAAAAGTGATACACCATGACACTTTTGTCTTTGGCAGAAGTATGAAATTGCCACAGGTCTTCCACTTTCAACCCCCATATCTCCCACACCACCATAGCTATCGACATCTAACAACCATAGTGCACGACAGGAAAGGGTATTCTACTACCACATACAAACACCAAAGGTCTATGTTATGTAGTGACGGCAGGAAAGAGAAGTATACGGAGATACGAATTTTTGGTCAAAATATGAAAACGCCCTGCACTGACCAACTTTAATCATTATATCTCCCACATCCCCACAGCTATCGGCATTCGGCCAACGTTGTGCACGACAGGAAACTCCATGCTACTTCCACCAACAAACATCAGTGATCTGTGCATGGTAGTGGTGGCTGAAAAGTGAAATATATGAAAAATCACGTCTATTTTTTATATATATATAAGATATAACTGTAGTATTTTATAATACTTTTAACTTGTACTCCCGTGTACCTATACAATCTCCTGAATTATAATAATTCTACTGTTCAATCTCTGTCTTACTACTTTTGTAACGCATTTTGAATTGCTAACTTTTAATGTATACAGATTACTGGACGACCACAATTTTACTGTTAAATTTCTTTTATAATGTTTATGTTCTTAATATTATGTAAATTACTATTTTACTGTCGGATGAACTTGTAATACTAACAATGGCTTGCTTTGTGTATATGTATGTTTTAGTATATATGTACATATATAAAGGAGCACCAATAATTGTAACGTAACTTGTATGTATGGCCAATAGACCAAATGTTAAATAAAATAAACATAATAATAACAATAATTAAGCAGCTTTAGACACTCAAAGAATGTGCAGAAAAAGTAGGGTTACAAATCTCATTCGAGAAAACTTAATTCATATGTTCAAAGACAGAAATAGCAGATTTGAGAACAAAATACGGTAAGATCAACCGGGTCCCATACTTTAAATACCTCGAAGAATTCATCGAACCAACGGGCTTTGAGAAAATCTCTCAGCAAAATCGCCTCCGAAAATTAAAAAAAAAAAAAAAAAAAAAAATGCATTAGGGTTAGTGCAAAATCTCTACAACAAAAAATCCATGTCAAGATAGACCAAAATTCGGCACTACAACACAGTCATAAAACCAACAGTCCTCTATGCAGTGAAACGTTAACACTTAACATGACCTTGAATAAATAAAAAAAGTTGAGAGAAAAATCATTAGAAAAATTTTAGGAGCAAGACTCACCAAAGATGGTTAGAGACTACAATCAATCAAAACAGTTTTCAAACATCGAAATTGACAACAATAAAAGGCGAATGAAATTCTTAGGTCACCTTAAGAGGTTACCAGAAAATAGATTGACAAAAAAGATAATAAATTATGTAACTTCACTTAAAAATCCAACACCTTGGCTGAATGAAATAAGCAAGGATCTTAAAAGTGCAAACATAGAAACAACAAACATCTTAGAAAGAGACACCTTCAGACACAAAGTAGACAAATGGGAAGTTATAACTGAACAACCAAAACAAAAACAGTACAGACCAAAGTGGTCGGAAAAACGCAGACAAGCTTTCTCGGAAAGAATGAGAGCCTATTGGAACAACAAGAAGAACTCAAAGAAACCCTGATTTGGCCATTTGCTTAACGTCTTCCATTTCTTGGGAGAATTCGCCAGTAATAATAATAGTAATAATAATAATTGACTGACACAGAAAACCATCAGTATGAGAAACATATCACATAATCCAAAACTAAGTACTGCTTGAATCCAACAAATTCCTTTGTCTACCTTATTTCTTTAAATGAATGTCAGAATTTTCAATTTTTCATTAAATAATTTATAAAATTTTCTGTTGCTACATTTTATACGAAAGTTCTTTACATACAGATCTTATGTGACATGTTTCATTAGTTTACTTGTTGCGTAAGTACTTTAGTAGTTTGATTGATTACTGAGAACTGAGATCAGTAGTTGCGAGCATTAATCAAAACTTTCAGCTGCCATGACTACATTGCACTCCATCTTTCTTCGTACAATATACGCCTTCCATTTGTGAGTGATTTTTGAGGCTTCATACAGTTAGAAATTACCACAACGAACTGAAGTCGTAATCGGCATTTAAAACTGTTAATCTACGATGCGAATAACTGCTTGTTAGCAGAACGCTCAGATAAATCGGAACAAATATGTCTGATGTAACAATGCATGAAAAATGACGCTGTAAATTTCAGACAAACATTAGCCTGTTTACTCACGCTGCTAGCATTTCTATGTATTGATTTTATCGCTGGTGTAGATTTTTGACAGTTTGATACTACTGCTTGTATTCAGGGCTATACGCGTGACTGTCATGAATGATGGAAGTGGATGGTACAGTAATAGTACGTTAATCTGTGGGTCGCAAGTTCCATTCGAAATAAAGGCAAAAGCTATTTAAATTGTATTGTTTCAACATTATTTATGAGATTAAAATAATCTAATGCGCCCGAATGTAATTAATAACTCCGGTCGGGTAAGATTATGGCTCGGGTCTTGCATTATGGAGGATATGGGTTTGAACCTTGATTTGGCCATCAGGTATTTCATGCTTAGCCAAAAGTACACCACGTGAATGCTGGGATAAATATTTCAGAAACAATCCCCAAATTCCTCCCTGTATCTTGCTGCCAGTCGTTGTCACCTCTAATGACACCAACGTGGTGTAAATCCTTAATACGTACTGAAAAAAAAAAAAAAAAAACCGGAGGACGAATAAAAAATGTAATAAAAGATTCTTCAAAAATAATTATACTGTTTTTGTATTATGTTAATCCTGATTTATTTCTGATCTTTGAGTTTGTTGTGGTACAAAGCATATATATAGTTGTAATAGTGCGTACATCAAACCACAATCAATTGAAATAAAATTTATAATCCACGATTTAAGAAATCCCGTAGACAAACCACCTTCTAGATAAAATCAATGTAGGGATTTGTTAGAACTGTTCTAATTCCTTGGACTTATAACTGCCACTCGAAAAGTTTGAGGTAAATTCCGAATTGTACATCCAGAGAAATTCTAATTACCGTTTGGAATTTATTGTGTTGATTGAAGTCCCTTCCTGTCATGCAAATTACCGGGAACTATGGAAGTTGCAAACTCCCGTAATTTTTTGTCACCCATATGTTTTACGTCAACCTAAAAATATTGTGTCTACAATAGTTGAAGTGAATATTCGGTTCTTCTGTTTTCTGTAGTTTTTTGAACCGATTTTACGCGACTTTTGTCTGTTGTCGCATTTTAAACAAACAAGATCCGGAAACAGGAAACCTTATATGAACTCGTATAATATCCATTAGCAAACAATTAATTTTGTAATGAACACTTTCTGATACAATCTTTATGGTTGTGTGTTAATGGTAGAGAAAGTGTAGAATTTTTCTTTACTTATATTCGACGTATATATATATCGGGTTGACCAGGAGACTAAATATATTAATGAATTTATTTACAAAAAACTGAATTTTCGTAATTAACAAAATAAGTTAGTGGTATCCATTATATAGCAACAACCATTAATAGTGAACACGTCTTGCTGTTCTGAGACGTGTATTTATATGTTTCCAACATAGCGTCCTCCGGCCAGCCATTACCAATGTGTTAACCTCCAATTGTTATAATAGTGACTTTTATTACAACAAACTGAACTACAAAAGTTATTTATCGCGTAAATGTATTAAGTGTACAGACTGGAAATGTCAATGACAGAAATAAAACAGGATATACGGGGAGCTGTTTTATAAATCTCTCTGATAAATTAACGCTTCAGCACACGCAAAAAAGGTGGAGAAATGCGAAGCCCGCGGCACGTTAATCGGAGCCCTCCAAACACTGGCTTGATTCGAGTGGTGCGTGCTCTTTAATGACACTCCACCCAACCCAGCGCCCTCCGACAGCGAAATAACTGCGTTAATGGGCAACCCGCCCCCTCCCGCCCCCGCTGTCACCCCTTTCAAAGAGCGCCAGCACTCGACGACAATGAGGATGTTCTGCTCCGCGCTATGCGCATGTGCCGGCGTCGCTCGAGCGGGGTTCAATTCCGATGCTGTTTGGCCAAAATCAGTCTATTTAGCTTCCACACTTGTCATAGAATATCGTAATTGTATATTGCGACGGATTTTCATCTTTATTTATTTACCAACTTCTAAGCCCGTCAAAATTTACTGGTTGAACAGAGAGTTAGTTCTGACAAATCATTTCTTCCGGTTTGTTTAATTAAATACAACTGTTATTAAATAATATCCATGACCCTAATTTTGTAACGTTGTACATATTTCGATTGTAGTTTATGCTGCTATACAGTTGGAACTACTTTCATGCGTCTGAAATAATAACACTAGTAATATTGTGTCAATGAAAGATAAGAAAAATTAAATTTAATAAATTACGTTATGCCACGTGATAATAGTTTAAAGTCTGGGCCAGGTCAAATAAATCGCGAAAAATGTAGAACTACTTTCAACAGCATGAAGTAATGTTTTCAGTAACATGGCGCTCGAGTAAAAAAAAAAAATGCTCGTGCTCTCTGCTGTAACGTCAAATGTCAGTTGTTATACTAAGCTACAATTTATTCAAAACTTCCGTTAACATTGTTGCTCGAAAAGTAAAGTTTTCATCTTACATAACTATGGGGGAAACATAAACGATTACGTTTACATCGAACGAATATAATTTTTTTTAAAAAAATAATAATTAATATATTAATTTAATTGCAATAGTGAGAAATAAGACTTTCCAGGCGTATTTTTGACATCAAATCTTGGCCGGTTCTGAAAGCATTATCGAAAGAAAAGCTTTCGGTAGCTTGCTCTGCCGCCACCGTCAGGTCCATTGTACGTATGTGACAACTATAACTGCACTGGAACTCTTGCGGATCCGTAGCGGGCTTGCCTCTTATGGAGCCATACTGTCTTCTGATTGGCTGACTACAAGGCCCGCTTTCATTCTACTTGTCCGTAATTAGTCGGTGCAGTTCTAGTTGTGACATACGTACAATGGACCTGACGATGGCACCAGAGCAGGCCGCCGAAAGCTTGTCTTTCGATAATACTATCCGGCGGAGAACCCGTGAAGATTTCATATCATAAATGCAATAGTGTTTTCGCAATTCATTTCTTCAAGGGTGATGAGCTGTTAGTAAATAAAGCGCATAACCACGAGTTGATAACGGTAACAATGACACTGTGACATAATGAAACAGTGTCCAGTCTTGGCATTTTATTGATTTCTTGTTAAAAGCGTTGCTGATACATTAGTTACGAAAACAGTGAGACTTATTGACAAGAAACTAAAATAAAAAGAGAAAAAATAGGTACAGCAATCAACATAAAGCTCCAAACGTTCATATTACAGACACCTAGTTGTTTGTTGGATTTGTCATTACCGTAAGTCATTTCTGAAGTATGTAAACAATCGATAGATTCAGTATTTGCTTACGATTTTACTCTTTGTTGGCGTGTAGGTCATTTGAAGTGGGAAAGGACTGGAGACAAGGAAAATGATTGAATTGGGCCATGGCTTTTTTAAAGAAACGATTCCGTCATTCGCCTATAATGATTTGGGGAAACTACAGAAAATAGAAACCGAAATGGCCGAACGAAGATTCGAACCCGCACCCTACGATATTTCAGGGGACCAAATCGGGAGAGATCAACATGGTAGAAATATATTGGATGAATTTCTTCCAGAATTCTCTGAATATTACGCC
This sequence comes from Vandiemenella viatica, assembly GCA_031002005.1. Taxonomy (NCBI): domain Eukaryota; kingdom Metazoa; phylum Arthropoda; class Insecta; order Orthoptera; family Morabidae; genus Vandiemenella; species Vandiemenella viatica. Next base: position 112,373,181 of record JARYHS010009186.1, on the reverse strand, counting down.
ACGCATATTCGAGATAGCAAAAGCAGTAGCATTTGTACTTCCTTCAGAGTGAGCGGATTTATTAATAATACAGATTCACCTACTGCATCCAGTATATCGTTGATATTAGACTGGTGTTTTTGAAAACATGTTTAGTCCATTGTTGGGAAAATTTACTCCATGTTCCATTAAAACAAGTTCAAACCGTCCTTAAAATGACTTACAATCTAAGATGAGTTAACGTGATACTCACATTTAGCAATTTTTCATCATTGTAAATTTTCTTGAAAAATATAGTGTGAGTTGTCATTTCAGATGTAATTATGCATTTGGGCCGCAATTAAAACTGACATGAAGTATTCGATCAAACAAAATCACGTATATCATATATTTCAACTGATGGACGATTGGACTTTTGAGCAATCTGTATTAGTACTACGTTTTAGCTGCTAGTGCATTTAACCCGTGTCTACTGGAGTAACCTTTCTGTAAATTCAACAACATTATTTATTATAATTCATTAATTTCCAGATACTGAGTTTAAAGAAAGGTCATGTCAGTGGAGAGGGTTACATGCAGAAGCTTTATATTGTTCATATTTGTCAATGTACATTAGGATTGCTATGATACAAAAAAGTCACATGATTTCATTTATTACTTAGGTATCAGTGAGTATTGTTTATAAATTTTACCAGTTTAGCCTACAGTTTTCGATATCATACCATGCTTCTTGTGAGAGATAAGATAAGCTATTTTCCACCCTTTCTCCCATTATCCTTGAACTCCGTCGTCTGCTGCTTTCAAGGCTATACGACATGATGTATGAAAACCGAATAAACGCAAAAAGTACTCTATTTTATTTTCTGGATGAATAGCAGGAACAGATAGAAATAGAGGCAGTGGCATAATCGTCAAAGTAATAGAATTTTGAAAAGGAAGGAACTTTGCGAAGTTCCTAGGAGAGGATTCAAAATATCTTCATTGTGGCGAGACGATAGTTGCATCATGATGCTAAACTTGTTAACAGAGATTGTTCTCAAATGACTGACGTAGGCAATTTAGGCTGAAATTTTATACAGTGTCAGTAACATTATTTCCTAGTAGCGGAATTTTATCATAATTCTAGTATGCAAGACAGGTTTGTTTAAGATAAAGAAATTTTATCTCATTTCCTCAGAAAGGAATTGATATCATAGGGAAAATCACTTACGACCTAACTCCTCAAAAACTGAAGTGTGTGCCTTTCTCGTAAAAAATAGGAAAACTCAGTTTAAGCTGTAAGTAATGTGGTCAGATATCGAACTGCAGACATGTAACACCCCAAAATATCTGGGAGTGGCACTCGACAGAACCCTGCAAGAAGCACTGAGGAAATTGAAAATTGAAGATCTCTACAAGAAACAAATTACTGCGCAAACTAGTTGGATCACATTGGGGCGGTCAACCACAAACTTTTGTTGTTACTATGTTGTAGAATATGCATTACCACTTTAGTAATCATTATAACACACCAAACAGATGGATGTAGCCCTCTAAAACACCTGTAGACTAGTGACAGGCTGCCCAAAGCCTACCCCAGTTGACATGCTTTACCAGCTTACGGAGAGAAGTGGCTGCGAAGAAGGAGAGGACAGAAGTAGAACGGGAAAGCACTAATCCACTGCATGGCCATACGCAGCCAGCCCAGAGACTAAAGTTCATAAAAACTTCCTGAGAAAATAGCAGAAACTAATTGGGTCACCTGAAGAGGGAAAAGTACAGTAATGGAAAATGAAGATTAACATTTCGGGAGCACTTGCCACCTGGGCCTGCAGAGGACTGGAACGTATCGAGGTCCTTATCGATTTATGGATTGCAAACTGGAGTGGGAAGGACCAAGGAAAACCTAGTGAAATGGAGTTATACTTATGCTACCAGTATTATCTGCGAATATGGTAAGGAACAAACCATGAACCATATGCTCGAGTGCCCGATGTGCCCATAACACTGCAACAAAGATGACCTGTTTCGAGCAACATCGAATGCACTTGAGGTTGCAAAGTGCTGGGCGAAATGTGTTTGAAGTTGTTAATTTGCACAATGTCTTAGCTGTGTATTTGATGTTTATGATTCGAAAATAATAACAAGCAAGGAATGTAGTATTTTTAGACATGAAATTTAGCCAAAGTGCATTTATTATTGTAGTGTTAGCCCTAATAAGTTTTTGAGGATCAAATATTTGGAATAAATTAAGTTATTGCCATTTTATATGGGAATGAAAATATCGTGATCGGTTATGCAAGAATATTAGACTAGGAAAAAAAAAAAAAGCTACTCAGTGGCCGTCTTCTTACGTTAATTCTATGATTCATCTGTCGTAGTTCTATTGTAGACAAGAGACTTCTTGCAGAAGTAATAAAGCCAGTGTATTTCCTTAAATTTAACTTTACGAACTATCTAGTTCTATATGCCAAGGACTGAGGCATTTAGAAAGACCAATTCATCGAAGAAAGCATGTTTTCAGCGCTTGGAGACCGAAGAATTCCATTCAACAAAGAATTACATAATGATAATATTGATGAGAATAGCTGAGATTAATTCATCGACTGTTGAACTAGTTCGCGACCCAGATGAGCGATTTGTGATCCAACGTGCCGATATATTCGCATTGCCAAATTCTTCCACTTCTGTCAGCTGAATCAACCAAGTCCTGAACTAGTGGGATTATTTAGTATGTCGCCAATTTCGTTGGATGTCATTCGGTAGAAATCCTTCTTGTGGAAAAAAAATATCAGAGAAGAAGGAGCCAAAATGTTAGGGAAGCTTCTATTGTTGTGCTTGTTCAGCAAGCCCTCTTGCGCTCTGTTACTCATCCACCGTAAAGATCGCCTTACGATAGACTCGGAGCTCCTCGGAGAACTAATTGAAGGGAGAAGAGGATATTGACAAACTTCGTTTAAGCTTAATGGAGTAGCAGCATCGGCGCTGTTCGTCAGCCGCTATTCTTCGGCAAGCGTCTCCGAGATGAAAGACGGATTAGCCAGGTCCTCGCCCCACCTACCCATTACGCCATCAAGGCGACACGGGCCAATCCTGACAGCGAAGAGCGCGGTGGCCCTCTCTCCCGAGACGTTCCCAACGTAATGTGTATCGACAATGTCCAGTGGAATCAGGTGGCAGAGGCAGTGGTCGTGATTCTACCAGCAAACCGGGACCGATTTTTGTAAGTGAGCGAATACCTTCATTGACTAATTTGGGTTAGGGGTCTGTCTCAAAATCCTTGTGTGACATTAATATTCTTGAAGAAATAATTTTTTTTTTTTTTAGTTTTGTGAAGGCTTTAAAAATAATTAAAAAATAAACATTATATAAATACCAGTATATTTGCTTGCGTTTGCTCAATCGAACAAAGATACTTTTGAAGATATTTCAGGTTTCTTTTAATTGTTACTCAAATACTGTTACTTTGTATGTTTTCTTATCCATCCTTCTTTGATGACAATGGAAATTTATACTTCATTTTCTCATTATATTACTTGCTTTCTCAGTTTTTTATATATATATAGATGTTTATTTGTTACTGCCCATTTTCAATTTTTAATTATTCTAATTTGATTCTGGAATTTTTTAAAAATACTTTTATTCTTTTCCATTTCAATATATAATACCTATGTTCCTCGCAAGACATAAAGATGTTTTGGCATGAACGCTGTATTTAAGTGTCTTATTCTTTTATTCATGATCAAATACTTGTAGTTAACCTTCTTTTTGTTAACTGTTTAGCCATTTCCACAGTTATTGTTATAGTTAGGATGGTTTCTTTCTGAGGAGAAGATGGGTTTTTTATTCTCACCAGATTGTTTGAATTTCAAAGCACTATTCAAATTTAAAATATTTTGTTTGCGTGTATTTTGCAGAGTTCGTTTACTTTGTGTTTGTCATGAATTTTGTTGTTACAAACGATTTTTGGTGGCTTTATTTTTCTACAACAGTCTATAAACAATGATTCTCCTCTTTTAGCCGTTGGGAATGTAGCCATTCATTACAGCAACAGCTCAATTTCTCTTCACCTGATTATCGAGGGAATTCAAAAAATAGTTTTAATGTCTCATGAAAGGCACTTGAAAATTTGTCGCACAAAGCGGTTGTCAATGGCAATTCCGCGACAGAAAGAAATCTTATAACGGGTTTTGTACCAATATATGGTTAATGCATAAGATTTTATGTAGGTCAACTTTACTAAAGACGGGTATATCATTACTATCTTGAAAGGCAACAGATACCTCAGATCAAGATAGCCACATGAAGCTTCCCTTGATTGTAGCAAATTGCTGCTAGTACGCCATCTCACATTCACTAAATTAGCGTGAGGTCTTGGTGTTTTAACTAAGTGTTCCACCAGTCTCGCAATTTCCTCAAACAGCTGAAAGTAATAACAATGATTTGAAATATCTTTGCCAGGGAAAGAAATTTGTAACATTTAAGTTTTTGGGAACGGTCCTATTATAAACGATGACATTAATCTCTAAAGCTGAGAGAACTTCCTTAAAATCCATGGAGCGATCACAGTCGTTTTCTAGCTGAAACATCACTGCTGAAAATACATGCTAAAAAACTGAAACATTCGAGATTTAGTGCAGCGGTCGAATGTTGGAAATAGAGGACAGTTTTATTTCTTGACATAAGATGTTATTGAAGGGTACAGGTGAGAACGGAGGGAAAGATTACAGTGTGTGTTATAAATAACTGACAAATTATGTCCTTCGATATGTAAGGATAAACACATTTATTACGTATGTTACTAAATAAAATTTGTCATCAGACCTGCAATGAAATGCACAGAAGTGTTTGTTTGTTTATTAATCGCTAAATATTCGAAAGGGGAGGGGAAGCAAATCAGTTTGTGTTTAAATTGGTTCTCACTTGGTAATTGTTTATTACAACTTCATTATTACCTTCATTAATTTATATCAGGAATTTTTAATTAATCATTATAACACAAAAATACGATATTGCGTCAATGTCAGGAAGGTGATTTGTTATTATTTTCGATTGGGATAATTAATCTAATCACAGAAAAGTTTAACAAGGAATTGAGAGCAGTATATTGTATTTTTCAGAATATTACTGAAGACTAGTTACGAGAAAGTTTTCGCATATTAACTAATTACGAACACATATTACATGAAGACGGTGCTCGCCATAACCGACATGTAGGGACTTACTCCTCCAAGGCAGTGTCATGGAAAATCTAGCTAATAATGTTTCCCCTTACCTCCCAAAGTGATGGAAGTGTTTGCAAATGTTACTATTTGTGTTACTGGCTTTGATTCCTTTGTTTTCAGTCTAGTGATAATAATGGGTCCACCATGCTTAACGTCCCAATCCAACAGACAAGTCATATTTAATGTTTCTAATTTTTTTTTTTTTTTTTTTGTCACAAGTCGTTATCTCCCTTCATACCTAACAGAAATCGATAAATGAGGCATAATTTTAAATATTAAGGCTTCCGCTTTGTTCACATCATATTTTAAGTAAGTAATTTTTTCCGAATTCAGCCCTTGAATAGAAAAATACCACTATTTATAAAATCTTTTTTTTTTTTAATTTTTGTTTGTTTATTTATTTTTTGCTACGAGCCACTTATCTCACTAGATACGCATCCAAAATCGATAAACGAAATATTAAATGAGATATCATTTCAAAGAGTAAAGTCTGCACTATGCTCATATCATATTTTAAGACATGTTTTTTTTTTTTTTTTTTTTTTTTTTTTTTTCTATTGGACCCTTATAGGGCAAAAATATGATTACTACAACATGTGTGTGTTTTATTTACTAGCCTGTTGTCTCCCTTGATACCTAACCGAAATCAAGAAACTAAGTACCATTTAAAAGATTAAGGTCTCCCCTTTGGTTAAGGATTTTTTTTTCTGACTGACTGTCGTCCTCACTCAATAAGCAATCGCAGAGATGTTTGGGATTCAACCCAGGACTATGCTTCACAATCTGGTATTTTAGAACTATGCACCATCATCTTTCTACGCTGCCAGCTAATTTACCCCATCACCAGGATTCACACTAGGTAACCTATCACGGTGCCACAACAATCCGAGCCAAATGCATAGGTGCACTTTACACACGGGGAACAAATTAAATCCAAACACTGTGGCTGGTAGTGTGACGCTTATATAAAATCTCAGATGTTCTTAAGAGAATGAAAAATTAAATGTGAATGGCGACGTTAACATCTGTCCTAAGGGAATACGAGTAATTTACTGGGAAGTTAATTACAGTATACTGGCAACCTCGGGTTTAGTGATGTGGAAAATCGTGTGCTTGCCCGCGGCGTTGCGGGACTGCCATTTACGTCAGTCCACAGCGCACAGCTTGTGTGATTATGTTACGCGTCTCATTTTCACTGCGAAAAATATCACATTTTCCAAACTTTTCCACAGAAAGTCATTCCTTGTTCGCCAACCCCTTGAGGGTAAATGACCACGTATAACTTTAACTGTACGGTAAACCTGATTTTAAAAAGAAAATATCCAATTAAAGTGAAACAATATACTTGTCGTCGTTTTCCTGATAAATTCCACTCTACAGTTGGTTTCAAATAGATGCTTTCAGAAGTTTAGGGTTTTATGGGATTAGAAGATGGATGCTGAAGCGATATGTTCATAGGAAGAATGGGAAGAAACTCCCAGTAAAGTCTAATAATATACTTGTCATCGCTTTCCTAATAAATCTGGAATTACAATGCTTCCAAAAGTGGAAGACGTGTTGGAATCTCTGAAATGGCTCAACGATTTCACCGAGCGTGGTGGGTTCTGGCCTCGCATTTGGGAGGACGCGGGTTCGAATCCCCGTCCGGGCATCCTGATTTGAGTTTTCCATGTTTTCCCCAAATTACTCCAGGCGAATGCCGGGATGCTTCCTTCAAAAAGGCCATGGCCAAATTCCTTCCCGTTCCTTGTCCCCAGTCCCATCCCGCCTCTAATGACCTTAGCCGTCGACAAGGCGTAAAAAAATAAAAAATAAAAATAAACAAATAAATAAAAATAAAAAATCTAACGATTTGGATGAAATTTAAAATTTAGATAACGTTTTGTTTTTAAGTATACCCTTCAAGTTTACCTAATCTTCCCAGCAAATACCCGATTTTACAAAAAATTGGGAACTCTTGTATTTAGTATCTCGGAAACGGCGCTAACGCCATCTCGTAGACGTTTCAGGTACCAGTAAGCTGTTAGTTAAGGTCTCTTTGATTACAGCAAGGAACTCTTATAACTTTAGACGAATAATTTTTATGTCACTAGCTGATCCATGCGAGAAGTATTGTAGTCAATAACCGAATGGTAACATACTAATGTGGAAATAAGTAAATTCTAGTATTTATTAATGAAAGTCATTTTATTTTGAAGGGTAGTAATAAATATCACTTTTTCTATAAAAAAATTAATTAAATACTACATGTTCAGTTGTAAAACATTTAAAAAGTAGAAGCTTAAAAAATATTGGCTTTGTCAGATGTCCTTTTTTCAATCTTCTTTACTTTACAAAACTTCTTTGATAACAATATTAACAGTTATAAATTGATCATCGTTGACTTTAAAACAAAAATAATTAATAATGAAGCTACAAACCCGTGAAAAAGCCGCGAACGGGTGTCATATGAAAAGCAGGTTCTGATAAATACAATCCTACTTTTTGAAGCGTCTGATCTTGTGCTTTATTAATGTTCCTAAGGAAGGTTACTTCTTTTGGGAACTGTTTTCTTATAAATTTGAAAGGCACGGTTGATCAGAAGATGTGAGGTTACTGCGAGGTATGACCATATTTTTATCGGAATGAATGAATTTCGCACTGATGAGGTTCTCGTCTAAGTGAATTACCACAAATCTTTCACCATTAATTAATACCTGATTAGCAACAAGTTTTGTATTCAACATAATAATAACAATTTATGAGGCGGTAAACCAAACGATCCTGGAAATGGTTCTAGCGATCTGGATGAAATTTAATATGAAGATAACGTTTAGATTTTCTAGTTTGTAATACGATTTTACAGAAAAGGAGCAATTCTTATATTTGATATCTCGGAAGCGACTTCATCTCGTAGAAGTTTCAGATACCAGTAAGCCTACTTATGTTAGTTAAGCTTCTCTTTGCTTATATCAAGGAACTGTGCACCACAAAATGCCTAGGAAGTCTTTTACTATAGTCAAACTTTACTCAAAATCTTGAATATTGGGCAGAAATCAAATATGCTAAGCGAAGATCGGTCACCCAGGTACTATTTATCTTCTATTTATGCTACAATATCTGCTACATTTATTCGCTTTTGTCTTTCTTTGTTTCATACTTAGTACGAAATCTTCCTTCCGTATTTCGTTCATGCCATTCAGAAAAAGGGTCGTCAATTCGTTCTGCTAGCAGGACAATGTCATCAGCAAATTGCATTGTACTGATTTCTTCTCCCTGAACACTTATGCCACACTCAAATTTTATTGACAAATTTGATAGCTGATCCAGGAAAACACTGGGGGCAAGGAACTGGTAGGAATTCGATCATAAACTTTTGAAGGGACCATCCACGCATTTTCCAGAAGTGACTTAGGAAAATCATGGAAACATGAAAACTGATTGTCCAGACAGGGAATGAAACCAGTATCCTTCATAACGCTTTTATCATCTCGGTAGGGCAAATTTTGACGCAGGTGATTAACTGTATCAGTTGCCAATCATCTTGAGACCTCGTGCGACATGAGAGTTTGATTCGAGGTAAATCTGAGATGAAAGTCAGGCGGGTGGTTAATGAGCTTGAAGGTGTGGGCACACGGAGTGGCACAACAAAGTTAGGCGGTGCCAACTGCATTACGCCGACCTCTGACGTGCTGACTCCTCAGAGGTTTCCACCTGCAGTTAATTAGTGATGCCTCCTCCTTCCTACCTGTGGCCAACCACGTTCTCGACGGAGATATTCCGCTACCTAGCAGCTGTGTAACCTTAATTAACCGCCCGTGTATTCCCCATTCGGCCACTCGAGATGGTGCACCAGTTGGCCGTGTGAGTACATACATCGTACTTGCTGTCTTGTCTCACCATCCAGCTTGCTACGCACTAACACTGTGTTTTGCCCATTTAACATGAGTGGTTGTTCTTAGTGACAAGAAGTTATCGATACGTTTTATCCCACAAAAAACAAAAGTAGATCAAGTCTCTTGTGCAATGACAAAAGCTTATGAGATCTTGATCTGAGCTAAGTCTAAACTTTACATCGTGTATTCTTTAACAGGATTGTTTTTCTTGGTCTTATAGGTCGTTTAATTAGAATAAACAAAATTCTGTTGGCCTGGCCATTATGTATGTCATAAGTCTGCGGATTTGTAAAATTGATAAAGCAACAAATATTAGGCATTAATATAGGTTAACTAAAACATGGCACAAATAATGGCCAAATCAGCAGAATTTTGTTTATTCTAAATAAACGTTCTATAAGACCAATAAAAACAGTTCTGTTTCATTTTTTCGGTTTCATGTAGTGTTATCATAATTTTTCTAAAGCAGGAAGAAAGCCGTTTGATAAAGACACGCTTTTTTTTTTTTTTTTTTTGCTTATAGCTTTACGCTTCGTCGACGTCGAGGTTATTATAAGCGAGAAAGAACTGGGGACAAGGAATGGGAAGAAATTCGGCCAGGGCCTATTGAAGGAAGCATCCCGACATTCGCCTGGAGTGATTTGGGGAAACCATGGAAAAACCAAATCTGTACGGCTAGGACGGGGATTCGAACCGGTGTACTCCGTAATGCGCGGCTCACCCATCACGCACGGTGATTCTATTTCGGAACGTGAAGTGAATACGCACTGTGAAGTGTAGACTTGGCTCAGAACATCTCATAAGTTTTTGTCACTACACAAACACGAGACTGGGCATATTTTTACCATAATAGTTTTTGTGGGATCTCATTTCTTTTTGTCAGTTGATCGTTTATTCTGAGTCATCACTCAAATGTAAGGATTCCGTTTGAAAATCGATAGATAAGGACTTGTCATAATTCAAGACAATAATAACCATTAGTAACAAATCCTCCCACTCTCTGCAAACAATGGGTGTGCCCTGTGGCTGAGCAATACCGATTGCCCTGGATTTAACTACTGTAGTAAATAAGTAAATAACGAATCACTTCCAAACTAAGCATAGGAACAAAATAAATCTTAAGATCTTAGATACACGTGCTGACCTTTATGTACAAAGGAATTTTAGGCATATAACCTCATACAGAGTAAAGCAATTAATCTGCAAATTTTCCACACTTTCGGTTGCCATTTACTAAGTACGGATAAAATCACCAGTAGTGGAATTCTTCGATACATGTGTACCAAATCACTTTTTTCTAGGACCACAGGAAGTACAGTGGAATTTTGATGTCGGGGTGAAGCAGTCGATTTTTTTTCTTTTATTTTGCTAACTTCCAGAGAATTAAGAGGATGCAACTAAAATTTAATACATTAGTTAAATTTACTAATCTGCATCTATAATGTAAATTTGACGCCCACAAAGTTATTAGGGTAGATAAGGAGTAGAAATATGGACAGATACAAGTTTTAAGTTTTTCTTATAATCATTTGATAAAACTTTACACTTGTACTAAATTCCCGCTTTCTACGACCACGGGAAGTATCTTAGAGTTTTAGTGATCATCAGTCAGTGATTGTATAACAAAATGATGAAATCTGCATATGAATATATCCAAAGTACGAACAGGCACGAAACAAAAGACTGCTGAAATCTATGTATAACATAAGTATCAGGCACGTAACAACAATAAGGCCGAATTGAGGTATTAAAATGGTCCGAATCACTTGGAGAAAACTGTAGGCAGTACCGCCGTTGAGTCGACTTGGCGGGTGCACTGCCTTACACTCAGATTAGATTGTTTGTTTATGGCTTTACACCTCGTCGAAGTCGTTAGAGGCAGGAAAGGACTGGGCACACTGAACGGAAAGGAGATCGGTCATGGCCTTTTGAAGGAAGCATGCTGGCAATCGCCAGAAATGATTAGGGAAAGCATGGAAAACCCAAATCTGAATGCCCGGGCGGGGTTTCAAACCCACGTCCTCCCGAATGCTATACCAGAGCGTTCCCGCTCAACCAACCAGCTCGATGTTGCTTCAGCCTCTCAGAATAACTGAAAATCGGCAACCCATAGTCAAAAGTGTTGTGAGAAAGTCAGCGGGATCACAGCGCTCAAAAATAAGAATCTCTTTTTATTTACATAACTTGTTTTGGTTCTTTCAGTTCAATTATCCGAGTACATAACAATGATGACTATAGAAAGATTTTTATTTTTGCGAGAAAATTTCAACGATCCTGGTGGTTGAGCGTTATCGCTAGAAGTTAGCATTCAGGACACGGGTTCAAAGCCCCGTCTGGCCATCCAGTTATAGGTTTCCCATTGTTCCAGAATGCCGGGATGGTTTCTTCAAAAGGAGATTGCAGAATTCCTTCGCGTTTCCAACCACTCACTCTCTCATAGCTCTAATGAGCTAGACACCGATTAGCCGTAAAAAAATAGAATTACCTGAATCTTTTAATCAATATAAATTCTCTTTTGCCTGTGGTCATTGTTGCGAAATGGTCTTTGACACGGATTATCACTTATGAATCTAGAATTTAATAATTTTCCATGAAGAACAAACGAAAACAACAATCACTTCGCAATGGTAAAACAAACTAAAAATCAAGAAGATTAAGAAATTCAGTAAAAATTTCGGCAACAGCGAGTCACAAAGAAATATGGGATTATAGTGTAAACTAACGCTTATTCCAAAAATGTCATAATCAACAAATAACCTGTAACAATGCATTTTTATTATAAAAAATTATCCAGTAAGCCTCTTATTTTCTTTGCCTTTCCGGCTGCAACATTCTGTGAAAAACACTTTGGCTTAGCGTCGTTAGTAAGAACTGAATTGTACATTTGATCTGTGAACACTTTGCCGAACGCTGTAATGAAATATTGCCCCTCTCGCCTCGGGAGAAGCTACATTTGTGCGGGAGAAATTGCCCCTTTCTTACTCTGTTCTCTCAGAGGTAGTGCGGCTTTGCTCCTCGTGGGAGTGTTTTGATGCAGGAAATTGGGTTTGGGAGGCCTGCCACCCGCCCACCTCGTCCGACGTGTCTTTTCAGCGTAGAGTGGTTAGCTGGCCTCGAGGTGAAGAAGGGTCGCCGTGGTCCACTGGGGGCCGACTAATCGCAGAGACCCTGGGGGCCTAACTGTGCTTTGCCATTACCAACGGTGTCCACTATCAGGCCACGAAGGATGACCTCCATAAATTCACGTCAGTGTGGTCAACCCTCTGGGACTGGTCCGGAAGGCTTACTAGGAGGTCCGCTTTGAGTAATTGCGGTCTCGTCACAAGGACTACAACTCTCACTGCTTTGCGCTGATTAATTACCTGTACGCAGTATATGTGCTTTGCATTTGATCACACATTGCAAAATAATTATTTAATATTTACATAAATCCACCGTAACTTATTTTTTAATATGTTGATTTTTGAAGACTACTGAGATGATTCAGTAACCAAATTGTCGTTCTAGAAGGAAGATTTGAGCACTATTCGCAAAGTGATTTGATGGAAGTGCCAGGAATTAGGTGTAAAGACTGAGCACCTCATAATATTCTTCGAAGAATGATCTAAAGCCGCGTTTATCAACCTTTCGTAACCCGAGGACCCGTAACTTTTAAAAAATAATTCTGCTGACAACTAACTTCCAGGGACCTGATTTTTTACCTATGAGTACGTTATTAACATCTGGTCTGGGATATAATTTATTGTGCTTATATAACTTAATATAAATCAATGTTTCAAATCCCTATAAAAACACAGGTATGGAATTCAAAGTGAACTATTAAAAGTGAATTACATATTTCCATACTAAGTACTTATTAATCAAACTGATGATAATATTACAGTAGGATGGTGTTACACTATGCCAGCGACATTCATGCACAAAATAAAGATATTAGAAACTATACCTTATGTTATGTTATCAGCCCTCAGAAATCGGTCATTAGTTTAATCCTTAACGAATGGTGCTGTTTATGAATCCAACTATAAAACAATATATTGTAGGAGTAATGCTGTCCTATTCTCGTTCTTTAAATTCTATATTCTTGACTGGTAATTGAAACATTCGTCGCTTTTAAAAATTTGTGATTATAGCTCATACTCCTTATAGCCTTATATAGTAAAATTACGGTGACTTAATTTATAATATTTTTTCTACTGGCCACCTGAACCATCTTCGCGGGCCACTAGTTAAGAAACTCTGATCTAAATGATGAAAGCAACTTGGGAGACAGAAAAATGAAGGCGAGCACGGAAAGTTTACCCCTGTCCGCGCCTTGATATTCATAGAAAAAGATACATGGATCAGTTACAAATTGTAGCGGTCGTACGACACGCTCCTATATCTATACTGTTATAAGTCTGTAAGTACGCTGCGTGTTTCTGACGGTTTGAAACTGTATCACGCAAAAACAATGGCATAAATTTGGATGGAGTTTTCAAATTTTTATAGGTTGTCCGGTTTAAATATGTTGAAATAGCTAATGACTTATATGTACTGGGGAACGGAGCAATAAGTTATAACCATTTAGAGATTGGAGAAATACGCGCGCACATTTCTTTGCACTTGGGGTGAGAACTCCTTTCAAAACGATTACACTACGATCGTGCTTGAATCTTGTTTTTTTTCTCGATATTTTGGTTATTCAGTTTTGTATAGTTAAATTTAATAAAAAACTGTAAACATGAATCAAACGTTATAAGAATCTTGAAACTAACAGTTCATTTGGGAATCATTATTAACTCATTATCAACTCGTATTTTATCTACTTCAAATAACGTTCTACTGTATTTCGTAACCGGTACCGTCCATTCCTTTTCACAGATATCAAGTACACTGCTTTACAGTATCAAAGCAAGAACTTTATGACATATTCAATGTCGTGTTCCATTTAAAAGCGTGAAAATTATTGCAACTGATAAACTAATAGTTCTGCAGTAGGAAATAGAAATCGGTACTTAATTTGTTTTTTTTTTAGTCACATCTACGAAAGAATGTAAAATTGTGATTATACTTCAACTAGCTTCAAAGTTCGTGAGAAATGAACGGTTGAATGCAGTGCTCCGGCAATTTATTTTTCGTATTTGATTGATTAATTAGGATTAATATTAAATAACGTACATATTCCTGATTTTGTAACGTACGTTTCCTGTATTTTTTATCCTAATGGAGTTGGAACTTCTTACGTGCTGTTGAGTTAATTACGATGGCAATGTGGAACCAAAGAAATTAAAAATTAACTAGGAATCCTAAAACTTTATGCACATCACGCAAAATAAAAAGCTAAACCCATCTTGTCTTGTGCTTTAACAAAGAGTCTCAGTTGCCATTCTGGCCCACACTCTATTTCGACCTAACCACAACCTCCACTAATATTATCATTTGAAAAAAAAAGCTTCTTTCACATGCGTATTAATACATTCACTATACAGCGATCGAAACCTAATCCTCTGGAGCTACTTACATATGGCTGAAATGATTACATGAGTAATACGGCGTGATTGAAAGCAAAGGAAATATAATGACTTTACCACATATGGTTAGTATAGAAATAATTGATAGGGTTAATATATCGTCAAAATAAAATCAATATCCAAACGGCAAATAATTTTAGTATTTTAGAGGATAAATATTATTGAAGTTGTTTTTATGGAACTTATATAAATTTTTACTATTGCAGTACTTATTTATATTAGTAGAATTAGTACTAAACAATTTTATACCATAAGGTTTCAAAGCAAACGAAGTTGCGGATAACTTCGATTTAATGATTATAAATATAAAAAACATTTATTTATTTGCATTACCGATTATAAAGATCCAATACAAATCCTATTTTACAAATATCTCCTAAGGAAAGGAATAAATTGTCGATTTAGAGAAGAGGAAAAGGAGCAATTATGAAGTCAAGAGTGGGGAAGTAAAGACTGCTTGAGAATAAGGCGACAGCGTGGAAGAAGCTGCATAAATCACGAATCAATTAATTGGACTGTAAATTCAAAAACCAACTGGATTGTGTATATTACGGTGGCGGACGAATAAGTCAGGCAGTGAAGGAAGTCGTAATTAGTATGTGGATAAGTATGAAAAACTTGTGTTTGCTTTAATTTGTAAAGATATTGATGAAAATCTGATTGACAGGTATTAGGAAGTAAAAGAGTAGATAAGAAAGTATGAACATTTTGTTTAAAGCATTGTAATATGAAGAATAGAGGGGTTAAATAAATAAACTGTTCTTGGGCTTACAGCCGCGTATAAATGTCACATTCTTGGAACGTTTTAAGGGAGTCCATCTCTGCCTTCATATTAAACCGACTGCAAAAGTACAACTGTTTGTTTTGGCAGTACCGCCGCAACGGTGGGAGAAAAAAAATCACCCAGCGCGATGAAGTCCTCCACTCTTCTGCTCCTTACCGACGCGTACCTGCTTCAACATCTTAATAGCTGGGTTCAAGGCCACACGAAGCTGGTGTCTGCCGTACCTGTTGACTACATAATCAGCTTTTCTAATCTGAACGTCCCGAAAAGTCTGACCCGAATTAAAATTCTTGCTCCTTTGAATTTAATTATATGTCCCTCTTGGAGATTGTGTTCTGCCAACGTTGATTTCTCTTGTTTGCCCAGGCGAATATTTATTGCGTTTCGACAGCTTAAAAACAAATGTTATTTAAATCAAAACAAAAGACTATATCAAAATGATTGAGTAGCTACGCAACGGTAAGGAATGACGTCATCGCGGTGGATCGGCATTTGTCTTCCGCCGTTGCCGCGACACCGCCAAACAAACAGTTCTTCCAGTTATAGAGTTGGTTTAAAATGAGTGCAGAGATGGATGGACTGTTTCGAAACGTCCAATGAATTTGAGTTTTATACGTGACATAAAGCACGATAGCATTTTATTTATTTACAACGCCGCGAAAAGCTCCGTTCTAACGAAACGAGGAGTTGGAAACTGTAACAAGAGAGCTAACATCAAAAGTCAACTAAGTCAAGAAGGAGGTATAAGACACCAAGGTAAAAGTAAAATAACAATAATTATTTTAAGACACGGTTATCGTGAGCAAACGCTTAATAATTGCATATAAAAGTAAGAAATGCTTCTTTCGGGGAAGCTTTGTTGATTTTTATCCCGTGATTAAGTCAGGATAGTAGGTTCCATATCTGTAATCTGGGAGTACGATACATTCCGAAGAATATACAGTAGTAATATTTGATCTCATGCGTGTGGTATTTTCGTAGTACATACTTAACCACAGTTGTAATAACAATTGTTCGTCTAGATGTATTAGAACAGAAACGAGTTTCTTTGGATAATGGCTAAGGTGTCTCTGGCGAATTGACCCGAAGGAATTGGGACTACTTCTTCAGCTTCATGGCAATACGGTGTAGGAATATTATAAAGGCAGAGCTTACGACTATTATTCATTCATTTAACAGAAGAATTGAAATTCGAATCGGTGCTAAGCTATATTCAGCTGCTTATAATAAAGTATCAGAACGTGTGTGAACAAATCGCAACACAATTTTGCAATAATCCTACGTGCTCAGCAATATGCGTGTCACTTGCATTTGGATAAACGAAAAGCATATCATAGAAGGCTGTATGACGTTGTACTATCCACAATGACAAATAAATTATAAAAAATTAAGAGCTCTTCTTAAAATGATGCCGTTCCATTCACGGTATCCTTACGTTAAATGTTCAAATATAATAAAATTCTTTATATCATGAGACAACAACGTGAGTCATTTGATTTATTTTTCTTATCAGTAAGTTGACACGAAATTAATAGTGTTCACGTCAATAGGTTTTTAATACTGCTTTATTAAAAAATATGTTACAAAACCTTAACGGAGTAGAATCTTTGTCCATTCTTCACGATTATTCTTTATGGTGCATTACTAGTACAAAATAAGTAATTTATTAATTCAAATAAATAAATGAAAACTGTTCAGAATGCATCTCTCGTAACAGACAGATGTCACAAATGTAGTAACCCAGTCATAAGTACAGATGTTTGGTCCACCGACCATTGAGGTTAGCGCAGCAACTGGGCCGAAGCCCTCAAACTGCAACCCCGACCACACCATTCCATCGTACCACTTCACTACGCCCCCACCGCGGAATTGGAACTTTTCCGAATCACCCACCATTACAGCGGGGACGGTGAGGCAAAGCACTTTCGGCACCCTCTTGTAAGGTGCCCACGGGGCAGCGCGCGGAGCTAGCGCCCGCCACGAACCAGGCTGAAGACCCTTCCAAACCTGGCCGTATAGCAAATGCCTCTCTGTGGTTCCCACACTAAGCCACCGGCCCCACCCAAACCCCACGGGCCGGGTGGAAGCCTTAGCGACCGGGAGCCGTGCAAGAAGGCCCCCCAGCATCCACCACGCCAGCAGGACGAACGTATCGTCCCGGAACGCAGCGTCCCACACCGGGGGTTGCTCCTAGTGTGCTTTCTCCCGTGCTCGCCCGACACTTGTGTCCAGTGCGAGCACAGGATCCCACACACCAGTCCCAGCACCACAGAAAACCGTCGCAGCGCACGATCCCGCAGAAGAGGCCCGAACGTCACCACCGCGTTCACAAGGTGTATGTTGCCCCACCCCTGGCAAGCCAATGCGCTACCGGTTCACACCTATATAGTGAACCTACTATGGCAACATAGAGACATGCTCCCACCAGAAGGAATGCAATCCTGAGCCCCAGGGGCTGAGCCCAGAGGAGGCAAGCCGTAACCAAGCACAGCCCCCGAGACCGTGGTACTAGCCCCTCTATACGACTCCAGGGTCTGTGCTACGCTGATAGCATGGGTGCACTGAGCCCCTGAGGTGCTTGGTCTTCATTCACCAGGACACCCCCAACACCAGAGCAGTCAGGGCAAGGTTGCTCGCTGCATACCGTAGTGACTACCCACAAGCCTTCCATCCAGCAGGGGACGCGATCCCTCCTGATCCCCCAGCCTCAAGCTAGGGGCGACGGGACTGTTGACATCAGGCATGAGTCCCAGGGGCGGCGAAGGCGGTACGAACCCGCCTCCTACAACCGCCTCCTACAAGGATCCAATTCCAATGCCCCCTCTCTTGGTAGACGCAATAGGTACAAGACCAAGACTAGCGGTTTCAAAGTTTGCCAGTCATCACAATTCAGATAAAGCGCATTACAGACACCTCCAGCTCAATCAACCTACCGCATTCTCCAGAGGGAGAAAAATTTCCCCCAACGCTCTACCTTGCAACTATAGAGTTACAAGAAAAGCGTCGGGGAGGTTCTGGAACCCCGGGTGCGCCAAACCCGTCATCTGAGTCTCCCCGAAGGGAGGCCCAGAATCTTGGGGGATAGTAACCCAGACAGCCTTCAACACCGCTTTTCGTGTGGCAAATCACGAAGTATCTAGATATACTTTTTTTTAAATTTATTTTTTAATTTTGGCTTTACGCCTCGTTGACGTCGAGATCATTAGAGGCAGGACGGGACTGGGGACAAGGAACGGGATGGAATTCGGCCATGACCATTTTGATGGAACCATCCCGGCATTCGCCTGGAGTGATTTGGGGAAACCATGGAAATCCCAAATCTGGATGCCCGGACGGGGATTCGAACCGCCGTCCTCCCGAATGCGAGGCTCGGTAGTAATGAAACCAGCGACAAACGATGGCGGAACCTTCAAAAGGCCATGGCCGAATTCCTTCCCATTCCTTGCTCCCCATCCTTTCCCGTCTCTAAAGACCTCGCTGTTAAGAGACGTTAAGCAGTTTTTTTAAAAAGTTTCATTACTAATTAATCTGGTCTCTCAGCTGTGTGGATAACCGGATAGCTTCCACTGTATCGCGCCCCCGTAGATACCGGAAGACAGAGAACTCCAATAGTCATGCGTCGAGATGCATGTTCTGAGAACGCGGATTCAATTCTTCAATCCAGCCATCCAGATTTCGAATTTCCATGAGTTCAAAAATCTCCAGACAAATGCTCGAATGTGCTCTACAGCAAAGCTATGACAGATGTTCATCCACTTTCTGCTGGCTGTAATAACCAGCAGTAAAAAATATATTCATCAAAATGAAGTAGCCTATCATTTATTTTTATCCCATTAGAAATTTTTTGATAAAAGCCGTGGATTTTTGACAAAAAAGTTCTGCAATCGTAGCATTTCTGTAAGCGGATGCTTTATTTCGATGATGGAGGAACTGACTGCATAGAGAAATCTTTACATAATTTGACATTCGCGCTGTTCCGTGTCACAATTCTTCCACCTCCGCAGTATCTCGTTGGTGACGCTTTTTATCGCCCACCCCTGCCAAACAGCGTCGTCTATCACTAGTATAGTACACAAGATACACCCAAGCTCCCTCTATTTTTCTCACTCTAGCTTATATCCAATAAATAATTGGAAGAGGCCATCTGGTGAGCTCTAAATCAGGGCCCTTTGTGTTGCTCTCGGGGTCGATGGCTCAAGACATGGCCGCACCGTCTTCCGCGCCATTCGCTAGACCCTTCCCTTCGTCCGGCGCGTTAGCCGCCAACGACCCTCGAAGGGAGACCACTAAATCTGCAGCCGGCGCCTGCTCGCCTGCGTCGCCACTGGCTCAATGCTTCATCGGTTCACGAAATGGTATTTGAGCCCAACCAGTGCTGATATTTACTACATTGCTGATGGAGTAACCTGACAAAAGTATCCAAAACACATATGATATCACAATCAGTGTCAAAGAAAATACGAGGGGTTATCGCGAGGTTATTGGATCCCTTTAGAATGTCCTCTGTGCCATCCCAACTTTGTCTTCAACTCCTCCGGAATCTTTTTGTGTTTATAAACTCATTATGAAAACCCGAGCGTACGGAATGTCACAACAGATTTGTGAATGGTTTATTAACTGGACGGTCACAGTATGTCGTCGTAGAGGGTGTAAGGGTACCAGCTTTGATATTGTAAACTTTCCCCTTGCAATTTCATTAATATAAATATATTGAGTTTATTTTTATTTTTCCTGATATCGGATTTCTTCGTTAGATTATCTGTCACATACGTTTTCGGTTGCACCCGATTCCATGTTTACGCTGTAAATTACCTGGAAATAATAATCTTAATGTTTTATTTTAGCATTAACGAAACCTTCATATATCCTACACTTCTCTTTTTTCATTAACAGTAATGCTTTAGTAAACTTCAGTGGTTTATTCAAGTTTTACGATTCAGCTATATTATCGATTAATTATCTTTTGTTCGATCTCAATACATATGTCTTCGTTAAAAGATTAACAAATTTGTTCATACCCTCAGACATGTACTTTCAAACACTACATCACTCTAGTCCACCAAAATCAATTTTATGCTTCAAATATTCGAACGTCTTCATTTTCTCTTTCCATAACTATCTGCTAAAACATCAAAGCAAAGATTCTCATCCTCCCTTGGTTCGACCATCTTTTAACCTTTTACACTTAAATAGCATAATTAGTTTCTACAATCACAAACATTTGGCATATATAAAAATATAAATTTAACATTAATTTAAATAGGTATTGTCGTCATGTACCTCACAGTGGAGAAGTGTCTATTTATCTAAATACTGAATCGCGTGTCACTTAGAGAAGCATAATAAGACCATTGCTATTGCTGATATTTATAAACGACCTTCGTCGTAATAGTAAAGGCAATTTGAGATTATTTACTGATGTTACGATTATCTACAGAGACGTAAAGTGACCTGTTGATTTTTTTTTTTTACTGATTCAACTTTATCTCGATGTCATTTTAACGTGGTATGATAAATGGAAGCTTTCTATAATTTCAAGGTAATGCTCATAGTGAACAAAAAGATTTCACTTGGCCATTAATAGATTTCGTATAGGAAGTACATTATTTCTCTTACTCTTTTTAATTGTTTTTTTTCTTCCCATCAATTACACATATCAACCTGTAGGTACTCACTCCACATGCATTAAATTATACGAACTCTGCATTAATAATTTAATACAGTTCTTCTTAATATAGAATTATTTATTTATAATTTTTTAACATTCAGGAACACATTTCATTCTCAAAAAATTTACCTTTTATCACAATAATAATAACATCGGTCTTTCCTTAATTTTTTTCATCTGGTTCCACTACACAACTCTGCCTGCTTACCCGTCAAAGTATATAGACCTATCAATAATTGTTATTACTAAAAATTTATAAAATTAAAAAATGCCAGATAACATTGTTATTTGCCACCACGAGTGCAAAGCAAGCTATTCAAGTCTTGGTTACGTCGATTGCTGTAAATACTTAAATGTAACACTACAAAGTAATATTAAATGGGATTTGCGCATGTTATCGGTCATCGTTTATAGTTCAATTTTGAAGAAATGTAATGTATTTGTGAAGCAAATTGCCTATAAAACTCTTGTAACATCCTCAATTGGCGTGTTGCTGTTCCGTACTCCAAGGGATAGGTGAACAGTATCTGCAAAGAAAACTAGCGCGATTAGTGACCGATTGCCACAGCCCTTCCGTAAAGGTCACAGAGATGTGACTGCGACTCTCTGCAGAAATGCGACATAGTTTCTGCATAAATTTATTGGAAACATATGATAAACGTTTCTCATTTACGTAAAATACTCTTTTGAGCAGCACACTTGGGTTGTCATGACAGGATAGATAAAATCAACGAAACAAAGTGCCGTATTTATGCTCGTATGAAATCTTCATTTCCTCGTGTTATTGGTAATTGGAACCCAGATAATGGAGCTAAGGTCTGCCTCCATTGGTTCTCTGCCAGTTTACACAATATACGTGTATATGTGGATAGAGTCGGCGTATTTGGAATCTGCAACACTGAATGATTACTAGACGAGGTTACGAGGAAAAATTGTTCATTCAGATATAATATGTACGCTGTTTTCGTCATGATGACACAAACTTCCATGAAGCGAGAAAAAGATCAAATGAATCTGCTGAGTCGCATGTTATAAAGAAAAGTTATAGTACTAGGATACAAAGGAAATTGGATTAAGAAAACTTTTTTATAAATTACAATTTGAATTACTTTTACAAACTGCGAGAAAATTTAAAACCATCGTTCAAATTGGTATTCTTCAGTTTCGATGCAATCGTAACAACAACGAACTAAATTCTGTCATACCTACAAGAACAATCATCTTATACTTCTTACGATTCACATACAACGATAACTCCTACAAGAAGTTTCTTGTGAGTGTATCCATAATGAAGTTCACCTACATATTGGTCAAAATCCACGGCAAGTGTTATGCTCTACAGTCTACGAAAAAAGTCTTATTTATAACTTGCTACTGCGGCATATACATACCATTATACCATTTTCCATCATTCCTTTGTCACCATCAAATACTGTATACAAGCTCGTATCTATTCTAGTAGTTTGACGCCGCAGATGTACGGAAATGCCATGAGAAATAAAATAAAATGAAACAATAGCAAACTGTGACCAATGCAGGTAGAAGCTAAACCTTATATT
Organism: Vandiemenella viatica; assembly: GCA_031002005.1. Taxonomy (NCBI): domain Eukaryota; kingdom Metazoa; phylum Arthropoda; class Insecta; order Orthoptera; family Morabidae; genus Vandiemenella; species Vandiemenella viatica. Next base: position 112,350,599 of record JARYHS010009186.1, on the reverse strand, counting down.
GAAGATCGTGCCAATCGGGAAGAAGGAAAGAGTTTTGTCACGGCAGGGATTGTTGGCCCATGAACTTGCCCAAAACTTTGATTTTCGTCTCCCCAAAATTTTCTTGTTACCTCCGAACGCCTTTCAAAAACTTTTTGCCAAGTCAGGATGCTAGCGACTCCTCAATTAACCGCTAACCATCCTAGCCAACTACCTCAAGTCCTTTGTGGATATATCTTAACATGCAGCTCAGACATTCAGTATGCAGTATATCGAATTCATGGCGTCTCTATGGCTTGAGACCACTAGTTAGGTGTTAATATTGTAAGAAAGCGAATTATGAGAATGTTGATTTTGAAGCTAATATTAATAATAATAGGCACGATTCCAGCCATGTAATTGTAATAACATTAATTGAACTATTTGAATATATTTGTTTACAAGCATTACTAAATGATTGTTGTGAATACACAGAAAATATAACAATTTATTTTGTTCTTTTTATTTTTAATGAATGCAATATATTTTACATTGTGCAACTATTCTCCTTGATAATTTTCTCAGATTTTCTAGGAACCTGGAGGGGAAAATTAGTTGACGATCCTTGTGTGCTGTAAGGTTCATTTTCTGATGGGCAGACAATGAAACAACGAAATATAACATCATTAATAAATCACTGGGTAAGGACTGCAATTTGGTTCGAATTGGATGTCTAGAATTCCTCTGGACATTAAGCTCGAATCTGTGTTTGAATATGAGTTGGTTTCATCATCTTTACAAAAAGAGTAACCTTTAAACATAGTTTTGTTCAATTCTTCTGTGCAACGGCCACTGTCCGGTGTCGTAGAAAAAATGCTTTCGTGTTATAGACCTCGAGGCATTACACGTAGCATTGAGTTTCTCTTAAAATTTATTGCTTCTTCTAATTATTTATATTATTAGATTCATGAGATAATTTAAGAATTAGTCATACCTCATTCAGCAGCCAGAGAAAATAGAGGCCCATAGAGAGAACAAGTGAACAACACCATGCTCGTATGTATCTGAATGACCTGAGTCGCTTATCTCTACATTTCCTGCTGTAGCTTATTCAAAAGAGTGCACACAACTACGCAGACATTACAGTGATTTAGTTCGTTGACTATTGAAAATCCAAAATTGAGTCTGATGTACTGTATCTCACAAGAAACTGATTTTGTTGGGACTTTTTCCGGTAATTCGTTTTATAATCTAAAATTGTGGATATATTTTGACACTCAAATATCGAATGCACAGCTCCAAATTCGAACCTCAGTCCTAGCGTACTGGCCAACCTGTTCAGCCTTGAATCATATTTTCAGTCGTCACCTTCACTTTCCTTCTCATGGAACACACTTTACACAAATCAGGAAGAACAAAACACATTCGTGCACAGTTTACACCATTCACAGACAGAAGGCGACGTTCATTTTTCATCGTAATTAATGATCTTGATTGAAATATGAAAATATAATAAACTTCGTTGAAATGAAATTTTCTTTTAATAACACAAAAATCTCTTTAAAGATCATTAGGTGAACATCATGATGAAAACGTAGTTTGCTTTTCGATGTTACCTGTGAACACTCTAGTTGGACAACACATGAAAAGTGGATAGTAAGAGGAGGTCCTGTTTCGTGGACAGCTCGTTCACTTGATACGATACCTAATAACTTTTTTATTTGTAGCATTATGTGAAAAGTTTTTTAAATGAGACATCCCTATAGATTCATAGGGAACTCCTTGCAAGAATTATCACTGTCTGTGAATCGTTGTAAGTATACCGTGATTGATCTCCTAAGGTAAATCTCCTATTTTTTTATTGGGCCCTCAGTCATACAGGGTATTTAGTTATACCTAAGATTACATGGTGCCTTATATACATGAGATAATAAACTTACTTAATTCATTATCTACTTAAAACAGCATGTTTACAAACTACCTTAACTTGACAATAAATAATAATTTTACCTAAAACATTGTGTAGATTAAAATACCTGGTAGTATGTTTATCTAATACATTATATACATTAAAATGTCATTTTAAATAATACAAACTTTAAGATAACAGGTTAACAGAATACATTATATACCTTAAGGTAAAAAGATTTAATGATACATGTACATTGGAATTACGGGATAAAACGGTTACAGTTGTTCGTACCATTATTATACTTGTAAAGTTCCAGTTAAATTTGTTACAAAAATGAATGCATGACAGGAATATTTTATAATTGTTAGAAAGTTGTAGGGAGATGCTGACTCATCTGCACAAAGTTCTTAATGAGACTGTCACTTTTTTTTACCTATGCTTTATGCCTTGTCAACATCAAAGTCATTCAAGGCGGGATGGGACTGGGATCAAGGAATTGGAAGGAATTCGGCCACGGTTTTTTTGAAGAAAGCATCCCGGTATTTACCTGGGGTGATTTGGGGAAACCGTAGAAAATCCAAATCTGGATGCCCGGACGGGGATTCGAACCGGCGCGGCGTCCTCGCGAATGCGAGGCCAGACCGACTGTCACATATATATTTTTTAAATGGGCGCCCTAAGAAAATGTGATTACCCTGTTCCTTCAATCCATACTGGCAGTGTAGTATAGTTCATCTACCACATCGATCCTATATCATGCATGCCCAAATTTTAAACGGAATATGGTGGTATATAGTTTTCGGGGGCACCGAACATTTTGAAACGATGGTCATTTTACAATTTTCTGGTGTATGTATGCGTAGTGTTTACCACTCATGGTGAACGTATGTCTCTATTCTTTTTCTACTTTGTCTTTTAATGCCACGATCAGGTCCAATATCGGAATCTTCTCAATGATAGTTTTCTCTGCCGCAGTTGATTCTTTTGCCTGCTGATCGGCTAGTTCGTTGCCTCTGCACTCACAGGGTCCTTTCACCAAGGAAAGTACTTCTATCTATGATCCAAATTTTTATTGAAGGAAGTATGCTAGCAGAGGTAAAGTAACTTTAGAATTATTCCTGTAAAAGAATTATTACATTTGATATTTTTAAAAACTGTTTTAAGAATTTAGCTGCTCTGAGATAGTAGTAAAGCTACCAAGTAACCTCACCTAAAAGGGTCTTTTGTTGAAAACATAAATGCTATCAATAGTTTTTTTAAACTATACTAATTGACACTTATCATTTCACACTGTACGTCCGTTTTTATGTACTTAATACGTTTATGTTTTCTTTTCTCTACTATAAATCCAGATGAATACCTCAGAATATCAGCATCCGTTTTGTGACTGAAGGCTGAATACAAACTTAGACTCAATAAAAAAAACTCTGGAATGCTCTCTCAAAAACATTATAGTGCTCCATAAATGATAGTGTTGCAATACCAGAAAGAGTAGCTATTGCAAATGTTACTGTCATTAATTTCTAAAAACAAAAATCAGTTCTTAATTAACTAATGTATCAGAATTAGCGAGGCTCGTTGTGCAGAAGGATGATTTTTTTTAGTGGTCAACATTCTTTCGACTGGTTTGATATATATCAATCATAGAACTATTTCATTGAACTTTTTATGATTAAAATCACAGAAATATGAATCCAAAGAAGAAATTCATCAAAAAACAAACTTATTGCTTCCTTCTTTGATGATGTGTGAATGGAAAAATTAACTTAATTCTTATTTCATCATAAGAATTATCTATAATGTTACTAGCATTAAAATGAGAAAATTATAAATAAAAAATTAAAAGTAAATGAATTATTATAAACACGGTACTATCTCACCATCTGGAAAATATTCGTAATGAATGAAAATAGTACACAGAAAATATTTTTAATATTATTATAATTTGAGTGAGTCAAGAATCTTAAGAATAGAACAAGATGCTCCTAGCGCCTAAAACGTTTTTACTCTACATTATCATATCTTAGTTGGTTGATGAGTGGAATATCATTAGACACATTAGATCCATTTTATTGAAGAGTCACATAACTATGTATTCTGAAATTTTGAAGATACTATAAAGAAATTAACAATAAATGATAAATAATATTTCTTCCCCCTCCTTCTTCCCCAGTCACAGGCATTTATTTACGAATGAGTAACGGTACTTTACTATGGCGAGTAAGAATGGAGTGCTTAAGGCAGCTTAAAAAATGGAGGAAGTGAAATAAACACTTTTTTGACGTTGGCTGTAAATGGAGATATTCAGTAGAAGGGGAAAAGAAGAAAATTGAATCAAAGATGTCTTCTGCTACCGGGATCAATGTTCTTACGACGGTCGGCTTGAAGCATTCTGATTGTACTGAATAGAGGAAAGCAATAAAATGTAAAAATAATGTTTCCAATTATAAGCTTTATTTGTAAGTACTTGGTTTGCTTGGGATGGTTTGCGTTGAGCGACCAGGGTGGTTCTTGATCCAGGATGCCGTCCAACTTCAAGCTGTCTAACTTTGCGGAACTTGAAGCACAAATTTGTGATAGCTAAGCCCGAGCTGTCCAATAACTGCACACTCCACGTCAGCTTAATTGAATATCGATGAAAAATATCGAGGGCGTAACGCTTGGCGCGAGATGAACTGGCAGCTGCAAGGAGTGACGAGGCACCAAGAAATTCGGCTAACCTGTTTGTATAACACTGTGTGTAGCAGGCCAAAGTTAGCCCTGAATTCGCCCCTGAAACAGCGTATCTTGTTTAATCCACACTAGAGAAACTTCTTCCAGAAAGGCTCTAAACTTCGGATCCCAGAGGATACTGGTATAAATGTTTTAAACCAGTTTGTACTGTTGCTGTTGGTAGCTACTAAGAGCTACGTCCATCCAGTACGTTGGTTCAAGCCAGAAGATGATGAATTCGATTTATTTGCGTGAATGATATGGTTTTCATTAGTTCATTAAATCCATAAATATCGAAATTTGAATCAAACGAAGCTGACATAAATCTGTGTACTCTTTGGTCAAATTTTAACAACCACGTAACCACCACCATGCTCCAATTAATGTTTACATCTCAGGACGGTATTTCTTCTTGTGTTAGTGCTGGTAGATTATATAATTTTCAACAGATGCCATAGATTATGAAGAACCCTCTACCATCCAGGGATAACACACATCATAAATCATATACGCCCGTCCCCACCTAAACTCAGAATTAACTTAGGTCAGAACCTATTTTGCAATATGTTCATAGTTTTGGGGAAAACATTTATTCATTCTGAATATTTTATTTTGATTATTTGATGTTATAATCAATCTTAAAAGTGAATAATAACAACGTTTCTCAAAATATTATTCATATAATTATTCATCCAAATATTCTAATTGGGGACTGACCGGTTATGTCGGTAGTGACTAAATCAATTTACTGCGTTAGTAGCAATTATTCCACTTTCATCACTACTTGTAAAGTAAACTATATAACTGTTAATTTATTTTATATTATCAACAATTAACGATTCAAGATAGTCCTTCAAATCATAAACCTTTGGCAGTATATGTTATATTCATTCTCTGTCATACAAATTATGTACAATGTGCAGGAAAATAAATACGTATCTAATCCAAGTTACTGACGGAGAACCTTTAGTTCATACCGGATTGAACATTTTAATTGTTTTATCTTTCTCTACATATAAAACGAAACCCGTGTATTTTTGTTCCAGTAAAACTTAAAACTGCATACTTCGTAAAAAATAAAAATTGTACTACCGCATCTACCGTTTATTTCCTTAAATTTCGGTTTTCTGTGTTTAAACCCCATAGATAGCCGTATGGAATGGAAACTATGAAAATTATGGAAAACTTCTTTTCTTTCCGAAGCTACGATCTCAGGCCACACAGCTACAATCTCTGAAGCTTTGAAGTGAAATTATATTAACTATTGATAGTTAGTAACACATATTCGATGAGCGTTAAAATGAAATAGAACTGTTTAAAGACTTTAGTGCAGGCAGTGGTAAGATAATTCTGAATACTTAGTATTGAACTAAATCTTTTGTTGGTAGTCGCGCATATCACGACACATTCAGCATTATAAACGGGTCAGTTTCTCATATAATATTGCATTTATTAAGTTTACAATTAATTATGTTATTCAGTAATCCATTTCTGATATCTTATACTTTACTGTTTAACGATTCTTCCTTTAACACATTTGCTGTACGAATGACTGGGATTAATTTGATCAAACTTGGTATACACACGTTCTCTAATTGGGTTACTAAAAATATGTTAGGAATAAATCAACTCCAACCCATCTCCTTTGGGCTACACCGGGGGTTAGTAAAAATGCATAAAGCAAATGGAGAGATTGACATGAAATTTGATTTACAGGTGCATAAAATTAAAATCTGTTAAGAAAAGAAAGGGAAAATACACCCAACATTCACGAAAGTTGAAGGGAGGAAGGCAGCAGCAACACAAAACAACACACAAACAAAGAAAAAAAAATATTTCTGGTGAAAACTCCTTTTTCAAGTCAACAGAGGCTTGCGCAAGACTTGCGTTCGACGCAGTCACTCATAGAACGCAATAGACCCGTTGGAGGTAGTGGGGAGAGCAACGATAATATAACCACGAGTATAATAAAGATTAAAATAGTTAAAAAATAATAATACTAATAAAAAATATAAATAAATAAATGAAAATATAATTCAAATTTTTTAAAATATATGAATCTATTGTGTATAGGGGTGAGGATGGAAGATATTAACGGAAATTAAGGCCTGGGGGATGTCTAGTCTGTAGGATGTGTTGATACACGACCTTAATAACTGCTTCACTGTCAGAGCCATTAGAGTACTTCCAGACACTACCTCCCAATCTGAACTCCGTGGGTATGAATTGGCATATTACCAATTAAGGCCTGGGGGATGTCTACTCTGTAGGATGTGTTGTTACACGACCTTAATAACTGCTTCACTGTCAGAGCCATTAGAGTACTTCCAGACACTACCTCCCAATCTGAACTGCGCGGGTAGGAATTGGCATATTGCCGTTAGACTAAGTCTCAGCCAAAATGTAAAGTGTTTGTAACCTCTCTGAATATTACTTCTTCGTTCATTCAATACCGCGAGTGACTGCGGTGTCTGGATTTAGGGAACTTAGAATCTCATCTGAGATTTCTGCAATTAAAGATAGCTCGTGGTAACATAATTGTAACAAACATCAGGATATCATGACAGTTAAAAAAATTAAAATAAAATCTTCATTAAAATATGGCCTTCTAGTAGCACCGTATTCACAATTAGACTCTTCCAATTACTAAGTGCAGTAGGTCTATCTCACTTCTTGGAATGTTGTTAGAAAATAGTTTCCCATCACTGCATGCATTTAACTCTATTGCAACGTTCATGTAGATCAATGTCTTATCTCTGGTCGTAGTTAATTCGTAAATAAATGACATGCATAATATAATTTTTTTTCATCGAATATGAAGATCAGATTTTTTTACCAGTACGGAATCCAACGATGTGCAAGACTTCTGGCTAATAAATTGCAGCCGAGCGTGGTGGCTGAGCGGTTTACGCTCTGGCATCGCATTTGGGACCTAAGGTTTCATGTGAATGTTTAACTCTCTATTCGATGTAATCCAGCTGACTAAAATAAATAAGGCATTTCACAAGAACTAAGTTCATTGTTGATGGTTACAAATGTTATTCTTTTAACTTATGATTTACGTCTATTCGACGTCGGGACTTTAAATCTAAGAAAGGATAGTTCCTCTTGAGTCATACATTGATCTTTGGTTTTCAGAAGATAATTTGGTTAAAATGCAAAGCTTTGGCAGCTACCTCCACTGTCTTGTTTAGGTGAGTTCTACTGTGTACCACGGCACCTGTTGTGATTATCAAGCGATAAACACATACAAGGATGATATCTTATGGCACCGGATATGCATATATGGTGGCACTCTGAAATTATTTCGTCGTTAGTTTCTTCTCTTCAGAATCGAAAGACCTAAAGAATATTTCGATTGTCTTCCATGAGATTTTTGACTGGGACATTAAACTTCATTTTATATACCCTCTCCACAATTTTCGATCTCTGGTAAAAGCAGAACGCCGGTGTATTACAACGAAAATTCTGCCCAGAAATAAATTTATATATTTCTACCAGGCATACCTCCCTTCGGAACATGTAACGAGTTGATTGGAGTTGTTATTAAGTTTCAGCCTGCCTCCTGTGTCAACCAGCTTCTCCTGTGTTAACAGCCCTCACTCACTTTACTCGATCGAGTCAGTTGAACAGGAATGAAAAGGGACGGAAATTAGCCATTAACGTCACTACGTGCATGCCAAACAACGCTCAGTTTAAGGACCGCAAAATTGGTTTCTGAAATGGCCAAATTTTCTCAGTAAAAGCGTCGTTAAAACAAGCTCTTCCACTATCAACCCATTTTAATTTTGCTATTGGATGTTACTGTCATAATTCAGATATTAACAGGGTCTTTTTACACCATAATTTACAAACCAGTATAGTTCTAAGATGTTGAATTAATTACAGTCATCTGTTATGTGTGATATTAGCAGTTACAAGTAAAATTTGAGAAACAAAACGCACTGGACACTGAGAATGAATCATTTCATATACTTTCAAACAAACCCTACAACGTTACAACAAAGCATTGGTGATGTATGATGTGATAAATCGCTTTGGAACTGTAAATATCATACTATCTACGTAAAAATATTTTCAACGAAAACGAAGATTTTTCTTTTTAAGTTTGTGATGATGTAATAGGTTTGAAAAATATGTTGTTTGTTATAGGTAAACTCTTCAATTTAACTTACGAAAATCATGACTATTAATAGAACAGACTTTTTTTTACTTATGGTTTTGGGCCTCGTCGACGTCGAGGTCATTACAGGCGGGATGGGAGTGGGGTCATGGAACGGGAAGGAAATTGGCCATTATCTGTTAAAGGAAGCATCCCGGCATTCACCTGGAGTGATTTGGGGAAACCATGAAAAACCCAAACCTGGATGCCCGGACGGGGATTGGAACCGCCGTCCTCCCGATTGCGAGGCCAAAACGTTAACCATTCACTCACCACTCTCGGTAATAGAATTGAGGACAGACTGATGTAACTACTGGAGCAACAATATTCGTACAGTATTTAGTGTGGGTAATAATTAGAAGTATCAGTTAGAAGTATCTGTAGTGTTGTGATTCATTGGAAGTTGTTTCCCATAATTTTAATATGGGCAAATGTATAAAAAGTAAAGAATGTAGTAAAATATGTAGAAATTAAATAAATTAAAATGAATAAAATTGAAAAATAGAAGAGCAATTTATTAAAACAGTATCGCTATAAAACGCAAGTCCCGTGAAGTCAACACATCAAGCAGTTCTACTCCATTAGATTTAACACAGTAATTTTAAAACCAAACGCTAATTCCTTCTAGCGTTCACGTTGCTCAAAATCGTTCTGATTTAACCCTGCGAAGTTGGCAGCGCTGACGCACAGTGGCCTGAGTGGACGGCGGATCGGTCTCCCTGGCCACGACAGGCGCCGTCTCTCGCGCCTGATTGGTCTCCGACCCGCTCCGTATTGGCTGCGGCCGCGATAAGGTCGCTCTGCTGGTTGGCATGTGGATGACGGCTGCCGGAGAGCAGACCTCGGGAGCACCTGATTACCGAGCCCTGCTGCACCGCCGGCTCTGTTCTGCTCTGCCCTCCGTGCCGGCCGGACCCTTGTTTTCCCCAGGGACCCGCTTCCTTTTATTTGCCCGTCTCCTGCCGTCAGCTTTCACGGTTTCTCTGATCTCCTATCCTCGGACCTCGTTTTGTCGGCAGCAGATGGTCGCTTCTCTTCCTGGAGACAACAAACGTCGGTATCATTCCAAGAATTCAGAGAGACCAGCAGTAATGGAATCACTACGTCACGTTATCGCTCTCCGCTGTAAGTCATATTACGGCATACACGATAAATTTTCATCGACTAGCTTGAAGCTATTAAAAGTCAACGATAAAAAAAAAAGATCTCAATTGATCTTATAATCTGCTTGAACATTGGCACATTCTTGTTCTGGGTAATTCGTAAAATATTTCTTCATACTTTATGACTTTGCGATTTATTAAAACCTAAGGTTTCGGCCATCGTGCTGTGACTTTTATCAGAGGACGATGGCAGAAACGTTAGGTTTTTAACAAATTGACGCTGCTCCTGCCGGAGAACCAAGTTAATACTTATGACGACCGAGGAAACCTGCGCAGTTATTTGACTTCCAATATGTTGTCTATAAAAATAAAAAATTGTCGAAATGTTTTATCTAAAAAAAACTGAACTTTCATTAGTACGTAATTGTGCAGAGCTTAACACCTACCTGCTTTCTTTCGATAAGGTACGTCAAAGTAGACAACACCAATTTCTTTTCAATTTTTTGTATAACTGAATTAACTTCTACTTCACCACTTTTTCCCAGTATTTTGTGATCGGCCGCCTTCTATTATTTTAATCATCGTTGGGAGGATCAAAACTGGAGCTATGGTTTTACGGCTGCATGGCCTTGCTGACGTCAAGCATTTTGTACCTACTGCCAGGTCACACAAAGTACATTCCTTGGAATGGGTATCAGTCAAATTATTACTTCTCCGCCGTTAATATACACTTCTGATCTGATTCATATGACTTGAAATGTCCCACGGACAATGGTTACCAATTTCTATTTTTTGGAGTACTATGAAACATTATTACCTAGGCAGATGCTCGAAGCTCCTTATGTTGTACGTATTATCTTGAAGCATCTGTTCATATTAGTTTATAATGCAGACCATGCAAATATAGTACGATACAAAAAGTGTTCTTTTCCGAATGTTTTAGTTACACCTTACATTTTTTCTACCCTACAGGTAAAGTTAACAATATTCCACCTTAAATATTGGTATAACCTAATTGTATATTTGGCAAATAGTGGATTAGGATCTGACGTATACAACCAATTCCAGAATTTTAGTTACTGTAAATACTGTTATTGAAATATATTTGTTTCAAACAGTTTAGTTTTCCATAACCAATGTCATCAGTGTCTTGTGTCAAATTCGGTATAACTGCTTCACAACAGATTTACGTGACGAAAAAGTGATAAAATTATTAAAAGCGTCTAAAAGTTTAAACGAAACTGGTAAAAATGAAATTTATTTAAATCCATGCGATTACTTGTTTCGTTGGACGTTTAAATTACCAGAACAAATCAAGTTTCCTCCGTTCTGCTAACTGTTGTTAGCATAAGTAATTCAAATGTAAATCCCGTTTCGTAACAACAGATGTTTTATTAATATCACAATATAACTGTTACTTAGCTACAGTTTAAGTTTTAGTGACGTGCAGTATAAATTGCTTTGACATTACAAGAGATTTGAGTACTATCAAGTAGTATTTCTATATAGCTTAATTTTTGTTACTGCTTAACTTAATTTGATATACATTTTAAACATGTTTGACTGAATTATTAAATTGGAAATGATATGTTTTAGGTATCAAACAGAAATAATTTTTTAGTCTTCTTCGATGCAAAATAAAACTCAAAAAGAATAAAAACTATTTACAAAAATAAACATTACTGCCCCATTGAATTACAGTAAAATATTTGACCTTCTTTTACATACTAACATATCTTTAACTCGTCGCGTTTTATATGTTTTATTCCTTACTCCACTAGTGGCAATGATTTTACTATTGCAAGAATTGTGATAGCGTACATTGTCACTCAAGGACTTGTAACCAACTTTATTGATATAATAAATATGAAATTTTTATTAAAAAAGGTTTTGCTATACTTTTTGGCAGATTTACTATTTATATTAGTTCTAAAGGTTCGTAATTATTAATTAAAAATCTTTCATATTTGTTTTCATTTCACCCAAACAGCAAAAAATAGTAAAAAAATCAATTTTAAAACACTTATGGTGGAGTTTTTATTTCACCTTCGTTTTTTATTACTGGACAGGGCTCTTAATCTTAAAATGACGTCTGTTTCACTTATTCTCTGTCCAAATTCTGTATTATTTTGTCTACAACTATTTCTATTATACATATTTCGTAAAACGTTTATGTAAAAGTCATCAATTTTTGCGGTTTTACTTTATCTCTAATAATGGTGAGTGGTTAATTTTTAACTCTAATAGTTGTTATAAACTCTGGTAGTAACTGTTAATTTTCAGGACTGTTATCTCCAAAATTATTTAAAAAAACAGTGAATATATCATTAAAGTTATTTCATAGAAAATAATGTTAATTATTTCTTTTATTATTTGGAATAGATCTTTGTAATCTTTCTCATATTTGTATTCTCTTATTCTAACAAGTTATTAATATAGATCATGTGTTATTTTACATACAGAAAAAGAAAGATTTCTTGAGTTCACATAAAATTTCCACCTAGTTACAGTTATTCTTCCAGAGATTGCTTCGGCTGTCACCATCTACACTTACAGCGAAATGATCATAAACAAAACTTCCTTACACATATATCTTACTCCAACACACCGTACATACTACATTAACACATTACAATTGGTTGTTCTTTTATGATTTATTACAGCTGATTTTTTAACTAAAAACAAACTAAATTGCAAGAGAAATTATTACTCAAATTGAAGACTTATTAACGTAATTAGATCTTTTTATTTTTTTCCTCGACGAATTTCATTATTGATTTGAGCACCACTTAAAGGGCTCGAATGTGGTTAACATTGCAGTACTAATCGCTGTGGTCATTGGGTGAATTGCATAGACTTTCCCCATCTCACCTTGCAGGCAAAAAGAGGTGATTTGGTTCGCTTCCACTAATTGCATTTGATCTGCAGAAAAGTGCCTTTCATACATTTCAATCCTTGTATTCGTCATATTCAAAAACTAGCAAGGGACTAAAAGGTTCCATTATTTTAGCACTCTATACTACTGATACTATACAACCATTTTGGAAAAAAAACTGAATTCATATCTCTCCCAAATTAAAACAGTTTTTCTACCACTAAATAAGTTAATCGATTGTTCTTTCTAGAATTTCACTAACACATACGAAAACTTTGCTCTGCATAAAGGGTTAATTCTTAATTATATAAGTGTTTGTCTCATATGATACACGAAACAATTCAATTCAATGGTAATGTTTATTTTCTTCCGGTAACCCTCTGTATAGAGTTTTACAACTAAGGTAATTTCCTCTCGGTAAATCATTAATATTCATATATATACAAACATGTGATTGCGCTATAAGTTTGACTCCTAAAATTCTACATTAATTTTAACATATTTCCATTTCTCTTCTCAGAAAGAAGTTTTGAAGTTAAAATTGCCAACTGTTTTGTTACTTTATATATATATATATATATATATATATGTGTGTGTGTGTGTGTGTGTGTGTGTGTGTGTGTGTGTACAATAAAACTATTATTTCAACAGGCATCCTCATCATACTTCAGTTTATGTAGTTAAAGTAGAAATGATTCCTAGCTGGTGGATTTATGTTATATTGGCTGACTTTATCACGTCTTACAGCGTGGGAAGTTGATTTAATTCCTAAGCATTTGACTACGTCATTGCATCACCTTGTGTCTTTTTACTTTAATCGGAGTAGTCGATATTTAAAAAAATGTTGTCTGGGTCTTTGAACAATTATTTTCTCTTCTGAAACAAAGCAACCACCTTCAATTATATTCTAACACGCGTTCAAACTATTATACGTTTCACCAATTTCATCAAAGAAATGAATTGATTTAACTTGATTACGGTTTAGTTCCGGGTGTTCTATTTTTATTTTTTTTAAAGTGAGAAAAATTGCTGGACAATCAATTAATTTTCAGAAACAATCGTATTGTGTTTTCCTTATTTTGTTTAGCTGCATGGCATATTGCTACAGAGCAAGTAGCTTAAGGTTGTTTTAACATCATCAAGGGATAGATTTATGTTTTATTTTAAATTTCTGTACTCTTCTCTATTGGCCATTTATTTCAACAAGTGTGTTATTTTTAAGCTTAAACATGCTGATTTCAGTTTCTCGCTACACCATCACGTAATTCGATGAAACTTTTAATTATTTCGTCGTTATAGATTGATGCTTATTCTGTTGACACTTCATATATTATCACCATGTACCATACTTCTTATTTTCTTACCGTAGCGTCCACGTCTTCTGCGTCAGTTTAATGCCGACATTTGGTGTTGTGTTACATAGTTCTTTTAATTCGGCGTAAAAGTTCTCTCACTGAATTACCAAACTCTTCTACTGGATGGTACATGATCATATATATACCATGAAGGTTCTATATTATTTTCAGATAAAATATTTTCTAGCTAAATAAACTAGACTTCGTAATACAGAGGTAGTTTACTGTCTGTCTAAAAGCATTCTCCATATTCGTGTGATATTTTAATTTCACTGAGAAACAAATATTATTTTTCAGTACAATATTTACTAACAAAAAAAGCATCCTTTAACGCACATTTGCGGCTACCCTGCTTATCTATCGCTTGGAAAACACTTGAACAATTTCGTAAATCCCTAGTTCCTAAAGTCGTATTGCCGAATCTAGGTATAACATCTTTTAAATCCTTTTACGAGATAAGATCGTTAGTTTCTTCGGACTATGGACTATAAGATTAGTTGTACTTTTTATCAGGGTTGAGAACAGAGGTAAGTGAAAAACACAGGTATTCCCTAATTAATATGTTTATAGCTATACAAACTGAGAGGTTGCTAAAAGAACTACATCAATGCGCTTTTCTGGTTACCAGTTAAATATTTGCAATTTTAAACGTGAAATTAAATTGTAAAATTACTTTTAATATCAATTATTGCGTCAAGAATAAAGTTATTTACATTAATTTAAGACGTTTCTGTAATAATTTAAAAATATATCGGCATTATATCAGATCAGTGTCTCTAAATCGACCAACGAATAATCTTAACGGTTTTTCGTTACTAACCGGCATCAGGTTTCAAAAACCAAAACAAGCAAAACTATAAATTTCTAGTCCATAGAAGTGATGATGCTTAGTATATGAATACAGATAAAAACCATCGTAAGAATTTAGAATAATATGGAGCAACCCGACAACTTTTTTTAAAATTAAATCTGCAACTTTAATTAGTGATGGCTCTCGCAATAAGATACTTTTAGTTTCAGGAAATACCTTTACCCTTTTTTTGTCTTCGGAAATTATTTTTAGACACATTTGCATACTGAGAGCAGTAAAGAAACATTACAGGAATTCCTTTAAACAGTATGTCTATGTGGTTTCCTTAAAGAAAATTTTTAAAAATAAATTAAAAACTAAAATTAAAGTATAATATCCCGCAATCGATCTTCATATGACGTCTACATATTAATGTTTTGTATTTTAATCTTAGTTTTGGCTCAATTACATAGTTTCATCGCAATTTTTATTGGCCATGAGCTTCCAATTTTTAAAAGATATTAGACATGTAATGTAGCGGTGTATGGCTCGATACGTTATTATTAGACTATCTCGTATGTAAAATCATTTAAACGGAAGATTTTGCAGCTGTTTATTTCGGTTGACTATAACAACTCCAAAAGCATTTTTAAAACCTACAATGTATTCAACGACCATTATTATCATGGTCATAAGCGACTATGGACTGTAGTTGATATAATATGAGCGTACTTGAATTGAAAACTATATTTTCAAAATTTACAAAACTTTTGAGGGATCAAAATACCACAATGTGCAATGTTATCTTAAAGAACTCAAATTGTTCATTCATCTAAGGCTTGTATATAGCCTAGACTTATTTTTATTTCTTTGCGACTAGCTTTAACTCTTGTCAACATTGATGTTATTAGAGCGTGGAAATGATGAGGGACAAGGAACGAGAAAGAAATGGGCCACGGAATTCTGTTTGTTTACTTATACCATGTTAATATTGTCTAAGGAAGTCTGAAGAAGCATATTACATTCTCTAAATTGATTAAATAACACGTATATCTGTTTAATTTTTTGTTGTGGAAATATTTGCGGCACAATTAGGTTTTTAGTAGTTTATCCGTTCATTCCATCCTGTTACCAAACATGGAAATGTTCTTTCGAAATTTTCTCTTAATCGGCACGGGAGACCTTTGGTTGGAATGCATTGCCATTTCGTTGTTTGATGTCCGCTCATTATCATAGCAAAGGAAACGTTAATACCACGAGACTCATTTTAATATAAAACGCAAAATTAAATCGGTAAGAGGAGTATCATTTAGCGTAGCCTGAATTCCAAATGGAGCAATTTGTTCTCTCTCTCATTTTCAGCAAAAATTCAAGCAAAATTTGCTAATAGCAGGTGTTCCGCAGTCACCCCCCAAAGGAAAGTTGTAACGGATGGCTATACCACCAACAAGGATGTTTGTTATTTTTAAAAATGTTAGATAATCTACCCTACAGGATATGGTTCATGTAGGTTATATGAAAGCCGAAAAATTTGATACATATTTTGGAACATATTTGACATTATTTGAGACAGTGAATTAACAACAGTCGAAATTAATTATGAAAAATAATAAAGAAAGAGAACCATAAAAAATTGCTTTAAACAGCGTCATGGTATTTATAAGTGTTCTGCGACAACATAAAAATTTAAATATTCGGACTTAATGTTTACGTCTCCCTGGTTTAATTCATTCGAAACTGTGATGACTCGTTCAGCCAAATATCTCTTTTGCGTTGTTTTCGAAATCACTCCAGGCGTACGCTAGTACACTTTCTTCGTGTAAGGAAGGACTGATTTTCTTCCTGTTCACTTAAAATGATCACATCTGTTGCAACCTTCAGATGCCTTCGTTCAATTCCTTACGTAAAATATATGAATGCACTACCTATGAATGTCCTGTACTCTCCTTTCACATATCAAGTATCAATGTCATTGCCAGAAAATCACATTCGTCTTCCCATCCATTTTAGCTAATGATAATAGACCTTGATGGAGAGACTTGATGAAATGGTATTGTTGATGATTATTATTTAAAGGAAGAATAACAAAACGTTAAGCGTGTTGAATGAGTTGCAGTATCGGTTACTTTTAAATTCAGTTTTAATTCACGGGAAGTGAATCATTTTGTTGATGTGCATTATTATTATAACAGCTACCATTACGTAATCCGGGTTTCTGGCTACGAAAAACTTAGAAGTGTTTAAATATTTCATAATACTTTATTAACACGACTGCTCTTGGGAGATGTCCAATTTTTCAATTGCATTTGGAAATACCAAACAAATATATAATTCAACCTTTATAGTTAGCTCTTGTTTAAACCGAGAAGTTTACATTAATTTGGTAGACCCACCACAAAAGACTAGGGTACCTCTAAGTAGATATATTTTCATGTATACTTAATATATCGCAGTTTGCCATAATTGCACTGACCGAGACTGGTGGGTGAGTAATAACGCCCTGGCCTTGCATACGGGAGGACGCAGGTTCAAATCCCCATCCAGCTATCCACCTTTCGATTTCCTAGGTTTCCCGAAATCACTCTAGGCGAATGCCGTAATGTTTCCTTCATAAGGTCGTGGCCGAATTTCTTCCAATTCCTAGTCCCTGTTATTTCCCACAACTAATAATCTCGATGTCGACGAAACGAAAAAATAAGGAAGCAATTGCACTGACACACATACGTTTGAAAAATAATATATCCTGCCCGGTCAAAGTTCATTTAAACCAGAAATTATTTGATTTTCTACCATTTTATTGAAGAGTTGTGGGACATATAATTAAGTTCAAGGGTGTATATTTTACGAAAGATTCATTACATTTTTCAGTTTTATAACATGGTTGGAGAATTATTTCTTTCCTCTGATACATTTTTCCTTATCTGATTAGTCATATTACAAATAGTTGCATTTTACCTTCAGCAATTTGTTGTAATGCATTTTACAAATATATGGAATCATGAACAAATAATGACTTATTAATAAATTCTTCTTACGAGAATTATTAACTCACAAAATAAAATTACTTAACAAAACGTCTTGTCTCATTTGCATACTACCAGATTCGGCTTTATTTTTGTTTCTTAAAATAAGGTGCTTTCGGATAGTTAGTAAACAGTTAACGTCTTAAATAAAAATATTCTTGCTAACAAACCAGTAACAATATTTCTTTATCATTTGATAAAAAATTCTTCTTCCATCCAGTCGCGGTATTTTGGTCCATTTCGTACAGTTTTGATCTCTACCCCTTCATTTTTCTTGCGTTGCCTTGATAAACCGTTTAGAAATAAGAAGTTTAGAAATAAGAAGACTAAATGATTAACGGGCAGAATTTTGTTCGCTTGTTGGTTTGTACAAATTTTTGTGTGCTGGATAATCAAGGTACTAACCATCACAATCAATCTTACCTTAAAATTTTGAACAAAACTATTATATTATGAGATAAATACAGCTTGGTATTTCCCTTTATACCAGGAAGATGTAGAATTGAAAATTAGAATTCGCAGAGCTAAAACGTGGGTTAGAAGAAGCCATGGGTTTGTAGCGAAACTGTCATTGAAATATTCGCTCCAACTCAATTAAATTAAAACATTTGATTAATTCCTATCTCCACTTAAAAAAAAAAACGAGATTTCGATGTAATCTGTATCAGACAGAGTTGAATAAGAATTGTTGGTTACTCAATAGGTTAATGAATGGAAGATATATGCTAATCATTTCATACCCAAGCACGACTCCACCATTTACTGGCCTCTTAACATTACTTGTCTTCACTCTTACATTTACAGTTGTTTTCTTGCAGTATTTCTGACCTCTGATTGCAAGTCTGAATTAATTCACGATCAAAATTTCTGAATATTAGAATATCTTTTCGTTTTCTACGTGCAACTTAGTTCATCAATAACAGTGGACTACAAATAATTATGTAAGTTGTGATAGTCTTTTAAGGACGGTATACATTCTATTGAAAGGTATCTATATATTTTCTCCGGATTTATAACAAATAATTGTGACATCATTATTTAATGTACCATGTTTCCTACGATCTACATTTTATTGATTCTTTTTTTTATCAATATCGTTAGTCAAAATAAACAGAATTATAAGTAATATTATGTCCATGAATATATTAACACACAGCTTTATGATATAGTGTGTCTTGAAAAATGAATTGAAAAGATGTCTCCACTGATCACTTTTATTCGTCTGTTGACAGTATTAGGGAGCGAGAGAATGAAAAGTAAAAGAGTAATTGGATTCAAGGTTACTTCTCGTACCGCGATATTGTTGCCTGTGTGAAAGATACGATAGCAATGAGAGTATGCAAGAAATTATCTGGAGTAAATCGTCTATACAGAAAATCCGTTAGCGAGTATCTGAATATAAGGTCTTAAATTATTTTTCGAAAGGAAATTAGTAACTTAAGATCAGAATTAATGAGTTAGAAGTTGTTTAGTGCCGAAACTGCAACAAACCAGGCAAATCATTATTCACTTCATCTTTATCTAAGACATCGCCTAAGTGTACCAAATTCAGTGGTGAACCGAGAATCTAAGTGCAAGTAAAAAGGTACCAAAAATCATTTTTTTTAATATTCATGTAAATATAAGCGGTAAAAATAAGTAACATTTTTACAATTGCTGAAAGACAAATATTAATATCACCAAAATAGTCTGGAAATAAAGACTAAGTTAGTTATGAAATAAGCAGCAAACATTTCGATCCACGATATTGGCGAGAGTGTAATCAACGAGAAATTTATTTATACCTTTTAATTACTATTTTTTCACACAACGTTTCCTCGTGTGTGATTAGTATTTTCACTTGGTTAACTTGGTAAATTATCTACACTACGGCTTTGTACGGGGTTTCAAAAAAATGAATACAGAACGGTTATATAAACAACATTAGGATAATGTCAAATGATTTTTTTGTTATTGTTTTGGATGGTTTTCATTTAATGCTCGTTCTTCACTTTTCGAGTCAGCTAAGCTTTCAAGTTGTGGTAATTACATAAAAATTATTTAAACAGATTTCAGTTAGTGTAAGAATATATATAAAATTGTTTGACGCTCCATATAGACTTTAATTTCCTGCTCCGAAGCCAGGTAACGTGCCATAATGAGACTTAATTTAATTTTAATTAAGACCTCAAGCAATGAAATGTGAAAACTCCAGCAAAATCCGTTGTGTATTTTTTTGCGTGATGCCGGAACCGACACCGAAACAAATGGAGAAACATACAAACAACCCAAAATTCTTCACCCTTTTATTTTTGCTTCAGATTCCTCAAACGAGTTGGTTGAAATAATATTTTTTTTTTATCTTTATCTTCATTGTACTGACACCATACATTTATAGTTTAATTATAGTGTATTTTATACCAATTTTGGCAATATAGATTGATTTACGTCTGAAATAAATTAAGGAAAAGGGACTTTGATTTCGATGTTAGTAGCGACGAGGAACAAGTTCTGAGATGTTGTGAGCCCATCCTTGGCCTTCGGCCCGAACACAGCGGCCGCATGCCGCGGACCACGCCGTCCGCATTAATGAATGTAGAATGTGATCGCGTTTTACATATGAAATTCCGGCCGAGCCGTGGGCGCTGGCGGGGCCCCGCGAATACTAACGACGGGCAGTGGGTGGAGGGGGTAGGCGGGCGGGATACTTGCGCTGCGATGGCTGCATGCTTCGCAGGGGCCCGGCGGCGCGCTGTGGGCGACGCGCATGCGCCGCCGCGGGCGCTGCGCCCCAGTGCGCATGCGCGTCGCCCTACTTGCACGCGCTACAGCCCGCGGCGGACCTGGCCCACCCCTACGAGGCTGCGCTGCTCTAACATCGTTATGGCAGCTGTTTACGTGTTTTATCTCGTGCTCACCGTGAACTTGAATGAGCTCCTTATTTCCGAGGAGGTGAGGACGAAAATGAAGCGTCATGCAGAACTTCTGAAAATCCGTAAAGTTTACTAAAACATGGAGGCTCTGTCTGCTATAAAATCTTTCTTTAATTTTTCGGAACAATTCTTTTAGAAGATAGATAATAGAAAGAAGAAATTTGAAAGAAACTCGATTCCCGCTTTTAGAATACTAGTAAAACAACATTTGAACAAAAAAATTTTTGCATACCTTCTCTTTGAAACTCAGTTGTGTATAGAAACATACATAGAAGTTTATTACATAATTCTATGCCTTCGCCGGTCATCGAAGGTGGTGTTAGCCGAGAAGGTTATTAACTAATTAGTCGACAAATAGAAAGGTCATATTGTTAATATTATTTTGAGTTATTTCGTTGAACCATATACATTTCATAAATCTCTAACCAAAAATCGTTTAAATAATGGAAGAAATAATGCAACCAGAATACATAGATTCCGATATTCTAAGGGAAAGTACACTCTCTCCTACAGTGTAACACTTGGCATTGCTTCATCGGTAATTATATTCGTCTTCCACTTTAATTCATCCTTCATGTTATACCATAGAGTAAAAATACCCTTTTTGCTTCAGAGCAAAAATGATTATTTTTTACAGTTCGTTTGACTCAACATCAAGGAGCATCAGTTACAATCTGTTAAATCTATAAAACCAATTTTAATCAAGAAATAGTACTATTAGGCAAATTACCTATATCATGTATTTGACTTCATATACACAACAGAAGCTAGTAGAATTTAATACAAATGCTCAGAACAGCAGCAGGAAAGAAGCAGTAAGATTTTTTACTTTGCATTGGAAATCACGGCTTGTTAATGTCATTAGAAGGAGCGGGAATCAAGGAACGGGATGGAATTTGGCCACCCTCTTTTGAAGGAAACTTTCCGGATCGGAATTCGTCTGGAGTGATTTCAGGAAATCAAGGTAAACCGCGTTCTGGTTGCCAAATACAATTGATGCCTTAAGACTTCATCTTCATTACTATATCACTTTAATAGAGGCTCAAATGAGAAGGAAGAATGGTTAGATCCCAACCTTTTTACGTACTGTACGTAATTCTTTTCCTTTAGTTTTCTTCTGTATAATTTGTCCATTGTCTCTGCAGAAAATTAAGAAATTGAGTTATTATTGTAAAATTTCATATTCCTTGAACGGTTGTTTCTAACTTACTTTTCAGCAAAGTATTCTACTTGAGTTAAAACAATGTGAAAATTCGTTACAGCAATAGTGCAATAGTGCGAAGGAATTTAGGATGTGTTAAAATCATTAACTTGCAATGAACTCTTCACAGGTTTGCTGCCGGATAGCGTTTGTAAACGACGAGCTTTCGGCGACCAACTCCGTCGCCATCTTCGGGTCTGATGTTAGCGCTGCGGCGACCAGAGCTGCAGCTCTGGTCGCCGCAGCGCTAACATCAGACCCGAAGATGGCGACGGAGTTGGTCGCCGAAAGCTCGTCGTTTACAAACGCTATCCGGCAGCAAACCTGTGAAGAGTTCACTGCATCGACACGCCGGGAAAGTCTTCGTTCACAAATCATTAACTTGTTTTCAATTGAGAATAAATCTTCTTATCATACTAAACATTTTGCTTGAAATTATTAGAACGTTATGAAACGTTCATACAAAATAATATCCAATTTTTGTATTGTATAATATTCTCTATGACGTTTACCTGGGCTGTAAAGCATCAATGAATGCCAAAATTTAGTATTTACAGAATTATCTGCTAGACCGATTCGTTATTAAAGCGCTAAATTATTCTCTTTTTTTTCTGAGTATTTTCTATTCCACATTTTGCGTCTCTGCGATTGGAACGTCGAATGTTTTACTACTTTGTTGGATCAGATGAAACTGCAGAAGTACTTTGGCATTTTTAGTGCAACGATATTTTTTTAGTAGTTTGACGTAACAATTTTCCTAAAGACCTGTAAAAATCTTCAAACTTATATATGCTTCACAGTGGTATTCACGAATAGCTGGGTTTAAAATCACACTTTCCGGTTAAATGGTATCCAGTTGTACTATGGACTATTCTTGCAAAAAACGTCAGAAACAAATTTTCTCTGTTGCCATTGTCATATTAACAATTAAAGGCCCACCTAATTCTTTATTATTACTTTTGGTTAATTATTATATCATATTTTTCTGGAACATTCAAGGATAATATCGACTGCAGCAGATCGGTATCGCTGGATTGATTGTAAAAATAGAATCTTTAATAATGCATTCTAGTAGGTTCTGTGATGTTCGCAGGAGTAGTGAGAACGTATCTGGGCGGAATTGCGTGGCGATAAAGTTTCGTTTATGTTTAAAGTGTGTGGATTTATAATTATATTATGACAATTTAAAATAACTCACAGAGGCGTGTCGACTAACAAAAAAACTGTATTGGAAAATAAGTGTGTGAATTATCACTTATGGTGGACTATCGCCACCATTATATATAGGGTGATGAACGAAAACTGTTTCTTTTATGTACTGAATTGAAAGTAATGTGGCTAGTTAATATAAACTTGTCTCATTTTTGGCCAAAGAACTTGCAATCTTTGGAAAACGATAGTTGCTAGTGTTGTAATTGAACTTATGTTAAAAATATCAGTTTTTGGTTGGAAAGTTCTGTGCCTTGCGATTTACTACAGTGTGTGGATAAAATAAAAATAAAAATATTTATTCCAATAACCTTCGGACTGAGTCGACCGTGTCTATAAGAACCAGAAAAAGATTAGAAGTTCCGATTGCCAGGTGGTAATATAATACGCGAAATACTGTGATGAAGTAATGTTTTTTTTTTTTTTTTCTTTTTTCTTTAAAATGGCAGCGTATTTTTTGCTACCATTTTAATGCAGAATATAAGAAAAATATTTCTACAAGGCTTATACCGCGATCAGGACTGATTAATTTAGAAGTAGTTAAGTATTTCTACACCATGTATCACTAGTGATCTTCCTGTCGACGAGCCGTTAAGGGATTCCTTTTACTGTAACATTATACTGTACTACGTGGCGTTACACCACTTTGACCGAGCATGGTGAGTGAGTGGTAACAATCGGGCCTCGTATTCTGGAGGGACAGATTTCGAATCCCCGTTATGGCAATCAAGATTTAGATTTTGTATGGTTTCCTGAAATCACTCAAAACGAATGCCGGGAGGGTTCCTTCAAAACGTATTTTCCGAGTTCCGGATAAATTGTTAGAGCTCAGCCTCAATCACTAGAGGTTTTAATATAGTGTTGTCTATTTCTTTTCGCGTTTGCATCCTGTAGATACTATGTCATGTGTGGTCAGCACACCAAAGGTGAGTTGGATTCTCCAAAAGGATATGTTATACGCTTGGTTACAGATTCAAGATTACCTCTTCCGTCCTTCCACGAATTTCTAAATGTAATTTGTGTGTGCGAAAGTGTGATATCTGCTGTGAATACATTGTAGCGTTCTGTTTTATGTTATGCACGAATACATAATAAAAATTTAGAGACGTTTAAAAGTCGAACGCCGTCCTGATCAAGCCTATTCATCCGAAGATCATCGCAGGCCAAGTATTACATCTCAGTCCCATTAACGAATTATTACTGCCAACCACATTAAGCAGTATGTGGGGATTTGTGCCTGGAATTTAAATCGTAGTTTTCACCTTTTTGACAATAATCAAATTCACACAAAAAATCTTAACCTCCAAAAGAATATATTTCTGATTTCATTAAAAGAACTTATAGATTCGATATATATCTATAATATGTGTAAAGTACGGTTTTGGAACTTCTAAATAAATTATGAAAATGCTTATAAACAGAAATAAATTTTAATAAAAAAAGCTACAACTTACTTAATTGAATTAAGAAATAAGGAGTTTTAATTTCTGTCTTTTGACATTCAGGATAATGGAGAAGTAAAGTAACATGGATCTTCTGAGTATTATCAAATTAACGTGTTTTTGTAAAGACATTTCACCATCACAACTAGGTTATGTGCTTCGAAACTCGGTTCAAAATAAGATCTGTCTTCGCAGATTTCATTTTTGTTCAATTTATTGAAAATAACACAGACTAGACTAACAGCCCTATCACGGTGGCGACCTACATCATAAACATGTCTTCATAACAGTATAATGATCTTGTCGTCGGGGATCCACAAGAACCTAGTACACCATTCTCCCTTTAAGTATGTTCGTGGGTAGCTCATATAATTTTATAAGTGCTATAAACTGAATAGAAATGAACTGAATTGTAGATGAATGCTTTCACTATAGGGTAGTGGCTGAACGGAACCAGGTCGTGGGTCTGGCTTCTCCTAATTGATGAGTGAACTGTGATTTGCCCAGCGTCTCAATCCAATGTAGTATTCGTGGGATAGTCTCGTAAAAGACATCATCCCGCTGCGAACCCTAGAATAAAACATTGTCTTATAACTGATCTTTGTCTTTGTTGTATTTTGTTTGCTGTCTATTATATTTAAACCAATAATAGGGTTTTCAGAATCGTATTTACGCTTCTATGATACCGACAGAGTAATTAAAAAAATGATATAACCTAGAGAACTGTAGATAAGGGTATAGAGATATTTTCCCCTTTCTCTCCTATAAAAAATTTTAGTACTCCAGCTTTATAGACACTCGAATAAATCAAAATAATGTATTCCTGGCATATTTAGAATTAAATTTGTTCCTACCAAAAAAAATAATTTAAACGGAGTAAATCATAGTGCAGCACTAGCTTCTGTGTTATAATTATTATGGTTACATGATTTTTGTCTCTTGCGGTAAACAAAAAAAAAAGAGCTAAACTAGTTTTATCTTGTATTTTATATTAAGACAGAGAGAACTTTTGTAAATCTTTGTGATTATTTGAGTTCACTGCAGACCTAAATCAGCCGCAAGCTATCTATTGTATTACTATATTATCTTAGTGTATAAACACATCCTTGAAAGTTGTAATGAATACCCATTCATCTCAGATTATACCTGCTTTCATATCCGATATTACAAAACTGAGAGAATGAACTATTTAATATATCTATGAAAAGATAAATTTAACAGGATCACAAGACTCGTATAATGTTATCCAGATATTGGTAAATCCTGAATTTTTCAATTTTTTTTTTTTTTTTTTTTTTTTTGAGAGAGAGAGAGAGAGAGAGAGAGAAGAGAGAGAGTTCAGTTCTCGTTATTCTCGTGTCTGCTATATTTTTTTCCCCCAAGGGTTTACCATTTCCAGAAATTCAATGTATCGTTCGAACAACACTACACCCACCTCTGTTGTAGCTGATAAACTGTAAAATGAAGTCTTAACGGTAACCACGGTAGTGATTCAGTGTCATGCAGACTCGAAACGCAGTGAGTCTGAGACGTGCATGACACTCCTGCCTGCTGTAACTCAAGAACGGTGGTAATAATTTCAGCAAACTGCTGTCGTAAAATATTTTCTTATCTTTTCAGCCTGATATGATCCTCTTTAGGTAATTCTTATTCCTGATGGTGTACTAACTTTTTGAAACAGTATGATTTATACAATGAATGAGTGGTTATAAAAACGAATCAGCTAAATGAAATTAAGGGGATCTTCCCACAGTGTCCAGGTTATGCTGTTGTAATTATAATCTATTTTCGGACGTCAGAGAGAAGCCTTTTCTCATAGAAAGAAGTTGGTAGATTTCACAATACTTTTTGGAGCGTAGAGCAATGCCACATAATCACGTGTCTATGAATCCCATAAGCTACGTCCCACATTTGATATTTAGTTTATCATGACGCCAATTCGAGGTCGTCCTTAAAGAATGACCGTAGGTAACACTAATCCAATTCTTGCCAGAATATTGCTGAATTAGATGACAGTTGATATTGATCTAAATATTATTCTTGTTATAATTGGCATAAAGAAGACCTTTAGGGATTGTGCTAGGAAATTGCTATGCAGTGATAAAATTCTATCTAATATTCTTCGACCATTTTACACAGATGGTTGTTACATGTTGCAAACTATGATGCCTAAGGGTCTTCCATTTTTTGTGTTTTACATATGGTAGCCCTGCTATTGGATGACGCTATTATCACTTACGCTAATCTTAGCAAACAAGTGCTTCTCATTCTTTCAACGCTACCAACATTGTTTATAGTCTCTGCAAAGGTGTAATGCGAAGTGCACAGAGTGTTTTCAGAAAGAATAATGTTTAGTTATTCGCCGCAACGCAATAATGATACGACGGCAGGAATGAATTCGTTTGTGAAAGAACACGCTGCCGATTGTATTTGATTCAGTCACTGGTAGTAGCCAACGTGCTTATCAGCATAAAACGTACTCGTACATTTACTTATTGTGT
Source organism: Vandiemenella viatica (assembly GCA_031002005.1). NCBI lineage: Eukaryota > Metazoa > Arthropoda > Insecta > Orthoptera > Morabidae > Vandiemenella > Vandiemenella viatica. The sequence continues at coordinate 112,323,444 of JARYHS010009186.1, read as the reverse complement.
CCAGAATTTTCTGCTACAGAAATACATTCATTACACTCCTTTCTCATCTAACGTGTATCTGACGCCTGGATACAAAAATTTATATGACTATAAAATTTAATTGAGCGGACATAAAAATCAGATATTCTGGAATACGCTTCTACCTACTGAAGGCCCATTGGCTTAATATATGGTGATGCAGTTCGAAGAACTGCAGCATTTAAAGTGTATAATATAGACGATTTTGTTTCCTACCTCACAGGGTATACGTGAAACCATTCTATTAATATACGGCTGCAGGTGACGCAGGACTAGATCAGGGAAAGCCAACAGTTATCAACATCCAACCTCAAAAATACATCACCCTATATGATTTTGTCACCAAAAATAATGTAACTATATCAGCAAAATTACTAGTGTAACAGTCCGGAAGAAGCCTTGTTTTTACTAGCATTTGCCCGCTGCTTCACGAGCGCGAACCGCGGTGTTTATAAAAATTCTTGTACCCTATTCATTCAAATACCAAGTATTAACGTGGAGATACAAAAAAATGTAAATGTCAGCTAAAAACCACTCCTTCTATTAGTTTTTACTTTCGAATAGATTTTCGTAATGATTTCCGAAAGGATATTTTGTTTCACTTATTTTTTTACGTAGGATATTGTACAAAATATAAGAAATTAGAGCTATGTGTAAGTTTATCCACATTATTACCTGGAGATGATTATTGTATGTTAGTATTTTCCTAACCCAGGAAGAAGTACGAGTATACAATTACATCACAAACCATAGCCTTTGGTTAAGATTACGTCAGTGGCCACAACGAA